>CM052807.1:27073137-27090992 GCA_028533885.1 Nasua narica | reverse complement strand
TATAGAAACTTGACCATTCTCTTACACCATACATGAAGATAAACTCGAAACAGATAAAAGACCTCAACATGAGGCAGAAATCTATCAAAACCCTAGAGGAGAACATAGGCAGTAACCTCTGTGACATTAGCCACAGCAACTTCTTTCAGGACTTGTCTCCAAAGGCAAAGGAAACAAAAGCGAAAATGAACTTTTGGGACTTCATCAAGATAAAAAGCTTCTGCACAGCAAAGGAAACAGTCCACAAAACAAACAGGCAACCCACAGAATGGGAGAAGATATTCACAAATGACACTACAGACAAAGGGCTGATATCTAAGATCTATAAAGAACTCCTCAAACTCAACACTCACAAAACAGATAATCACATCCTACAAATCATTGTTAATATAAAAAGTAAACAAGTGGGACCATGTCAAGTGAAAGGTCTCTGCACAGCAAAAGAAACAATAAATAAAATGGAAAGGTAACCTAGAGAATGGGAGAAAATATTTGCAAACTATCTATCTGATAAAGGGTTAATATTCAAAATATATAAGGGATTTTTAAAATTCAATAGCAAAAAAACCCCAAATAACTGAATTAAAAATGGGCAAATATCCTGAATAGGCATTTTTTTCCAAAGAAAAATATAAGATATACAAGTAACCAACAGGTTTATAAGAGATGCTCAGCATCTGTAATCACCAGGGAAATGCAAATCAAAATCACAATGAGATATCACCTCACACCTCTTAGGGTGTCTATTATTAAAAAGATAAGCAATGAAAAATGTTAGCAAGGATGTGGAGAAAAGGGTACCCTCGTACATTGTTGGTGGGAGTGTCAATTGGTATAGCCATTGTGGAAAACATTATGCAGGTTCCTAAAAAAAATTAAGAATAGAATTGATGTGGGAGACAAAGGTAGAAGAAAAATTGTTAAATTTTCTTACTACTTGCTCCTTAATTCTTACATTTTATAATACAATTACATTGACAAGTCCTTGAAAAAAGCAGAGTGACCTTCCTCTAGGGACTCAGGTTCCTCGATGTTAATACTTTTCTAAGGGCAAAAGGCAATCTTAGTCCAACCCCCAGGTTCCTGTAAGTCTACTTTAACATATAAAAATTCCTTTGGAAAATTTCTTTAACAACCCCCCCAGCCCCAAGATACATGCTGGCAATCATCCCCCAAGCATATGACCATATGTCTTAAGGGTCTTTTGACTCAGGTTTATTAGACAGTAAAAAATGACACTTTCCCAACAATAGCTAGCCCCCTCAAGGTCCTAGAAACCTTGCTTCCAAAATTCCTTAGAGATTTGTCCTATCTCTAACCCTTTCCCAACTTGAAAGTATATAATGGGCCACCCCTCATGACCCCAGTGCAGCTCTTTTTGCGCACAGGTCCTGTCCCCATGCTTTAATAAAACCACCTTTTTGCACCAAAGACATCTTAAGAGTACTTTCTTGGCCATCAACTTTGAACTTTTTCTACATCACAACTGCCATAGAATCTAGCAATCTCATTTCTGGGTATAAATCCAAAGGAAAGGAAATCACCATCTGAAGAGATATCTACATGTCCATGTTCATTGCAGCATTATTAACAATAGCCAAAATATGGAAACAACCTAACTGATTATGGACAGATGAATAGATAAAGAAAATGTGATTATCTATTTTTCTATGTATCTATCCATAATGAAATAGTATTCAGGCCCATAAAAGTGGAAAATCCTTCTATTTGTAGCAACATGGATAAAACTGGAGGGCATTATGCTAAGTGAAATAAGCCAGACACAAAAAGACAAATACTCTATGATATCATTTATATATGAAATCTTACCAAAAAAAGAAAAAAAAAGAGTTGAACTTACAGACACAAATAGTACAATGGTGGTTACCAGGGAATAGGGGCTGTATTACTTACTTGAAATTCACTAATCTTAAGTAGATCTTAAATGTGTTAAAAAAAAAAAAAAAAAGCATGTGTGGGGCGCCTGGTGATTCAGTGTGTTAAAGCATCTGCCTTCAGCTCAGGTCATGATCTCAGGGTCCTCTGCTCAGCAGGGAGCCTGCTTCCCCCTCTCTCTCTGCCTGCCTCTCTGCTTACTTGTGGTCTCTCTCTGTCAAATAAATAAATAAAAATTTAAAAAAAAAGCATGGGATGTGTTAATTGATTGAGGTAGTCCTTTCACAATGCATATATCAAATCATTGCACTGTACACTTTAAATACATTACAATTTTGTCTATTATACCTCAAGCTGGAAAAAAAGACATAGAAGAAAAAAAATTTAAAAATCATTTTCCAATTAGTGAGTGTCACAAGCTAGTTTTAGGTGGTATTATTTTCCTTTCCATTCTTGATATCTTTCCTAAATTCTTGTTGGAGTACTTTCCAGGACTAGGTTTTCCCTCACCAAACAATATAATTTTATAATTTGGTAGAAGGAAACAGTAAATATAAAATTTTATTTTCACTTTACGTAGTAGGGCAAATGAGCAGACTTATCTTCCTTAGAAGAAGTTCTTAGGGCAGTTTTTTGTTGTTGTTATTTCTTTGTTTTTTTAAAGATTATTTGTTCCAGGGCATATAATTGCCACTAAAGACCCAAGAGAAGTACCTCATTAGATATAGATCCCATTTGTGACTCACTAAGAGCTTTGAGTCATAAATGAGGTGATAACTGTTTTTGATAAACCATTACTTTTTATCAGGAACACCTATAGACCCTTATCATTTAGAAAGCAATAATAATTGACAGAAGAGAAGTTAGAGAACACCTAATATAAATTTTTCATGTAATAGATGAGGAAACTGAAGCAGTTTGTCCTAGATTATACAGCTAGTTAGTGGCAGGATTCTTATAGTCCAGGCAACTTGACTGGTGAACTGTATAATAAAATCCAATGGCCAATATATAATGGACCCTAGAATGTAGATACCATGAGGCAAAGGATAGATATTATGGTGATCACTACATCCCTATTGCCTAGAATATTGTTTAACATTGTATAAATATTCAGTAAATATTTGATGATTGACCCTGAACAGTGATCCAGGAATCACCCTGAGAACATTTAGGCTTTAGTAAGTGCAACTTTGTAAGTTCATATCCAACATGCATTTAATTAGTATTTATTGAAGACTCAATACATATCAAGCCTTGTACTAGCTGCTAAAGCTACAACTGAACAGAATGGATATGATCTCACTCAGTCTTCATGGAGCTTGCAGTCTTTTGAGGATGACAAATGAAAAACAAAGATACAGGTAGTTACAAAAGTGACAAGTGTAATATAGTAGAGGAACAGTCTCTGAAGATCATGATAAAAGGATCTGACTGGTCAGGAAAACCAGAGAAGCCTTCTTTGAGGAAGAGGGCTCTGCCTTGAGTTGTCAGGGAGGAGGCATTGGTTAGTAAAAAGAAGGAGGCACCCTTCATTGTTTGGTTGTACTGAGAGTGAAGAAAATCACTGAAGGGTTTTCAGAGGGTGTGTGTGTGTGTGTGTGTGTGTGTGCGTGCGTGTGTGCGTGCATGCACACATGCACGTGTGCACACATGCACTCGAGACATAATCAGAACTGACATTTATGAAGAATCTTTTCTGCTTCAGTATGGTAACTAGTTTGGGGGAAAAGTCAGAGTGGATTAGACCCTCAGGGATGCTAAAGTAGACATTCAAGCCCAAACAATGAATTAGAGCTATTTGGGCAACCTGGAGATAGTTTAGAGATGGGAAATGAGGAAAGGAGAGGTGCCAAGGATTCCTCCTTATCGCTGGCATGAGCTGATGGGTGAATTTTGGTGCTGTCTTCAATGAGGTAGAGAGACTAGAAGATGATCAGGTTCAAAAGCCAGGGTGAGGATCATAGTAAGAGGGTGGGTATTAAAGATCTGATGGATTTAAAATTTTTCTTGAAAAACTACTTACGTAATTTTAGATTTGACCTTCAGGTGTTGTGAAATGGTTTTACAGAGTTACACATAAATTCTTTACATTTAGACCGGGATTGTTGAGCACAATTGCAGTGTGATAGATGGTGGAAGCAGGCAAGAGAGCATCCTGTTCATTTTAGAGTTGAGGAAACTCAAGCCCAGAGAATTAATGTGACTTCCTGTAGGATCCTCAGGAAATCAGTGGCAGAACCAGAAGTAGAAGTGTTTCCTCTCAGCAAGGAAGAATCTTCTCACTGCTCTTAATCCCCTTGTTTTTGTTGCTGCGTAACTTTTGAATTTTTAGCATTCAGTATTTGGGTTGAGTTCAGGTTTAGAAAATCTTATGAAAAAAAATAAGAATCATTTCCCACCTCTTTTTTACTGGACATCCTCAAGCCTCCCTGATTCATCTAGAGGTTGATGTGAACCTTTTCACACTAGTCCACCAGCTCTGTAAAGTGCCATAGGGCTCTAAATAGAATAGTTAAAACAATATTTTAACTCCTGTTTCAGATCCACACTCCAGAAATGTATCATGTCAGCATGTGACCTCCAGGCTAGGACTCTACAAGATATTCTTTAGCCACGCAGGAACACCCAGAATTGTTCTATTTTGCTAGTATTGTCAACATGCTCCCACAGTCTAGAATTCTTAAAAAATGTTGATCTTTTGGGGCACCATGGTGGCACAGTCGGTTAAAAGTGCAGCTCTTAGTTTCGGCGCAGGTCATGGTCTCAGGGTTGTGAGACTGAGCCTCATGATGGGCTCTGCACTCAGCAGAGTCTGCTTGGGATTCTCTCTCTTTCTGCCCCTGCTACTCATGGTCTTTCTCTCTCTAAAATAAATGAATGAATCTTTAAAACAATTTTTTGACCATTCAATATTTACATTCTTTATCACAGTAACATTATTCTGCTAAAATAGCATACTTATCTTCCTCTCTGGCTATGTCTAAAGTGGCAGAGTGGGGAGGCAGACACATGAGGCAGTTACCTAGGTAATCCAGTGAAAAATGTGTTTATTTCCCCAGTAGTTGAAATATTTCATATTATCAAAAATAAAAACAACCCTGGGGCAAATAATACATTATATGTTAATAAAAAATAAAAATAAAAACTATCTTATAACTATTGTTTTTCTTAGTATATATTAAACCCTTGAAGACAAGCTATGACATGGCTGAGCTGATTATTTTAAAGTAGGTAGACCCAATTTGATTAGTTACATAATGGAATTTTAAAAATCATTACACAATGGCTTATTTCATTGTGTTTCTACTTTACCGAGTCAAAAGGAGAAGGCCCAGTATAGAAAATACAGAAGTTTCCTTTTGAACTGTGTAAATGTCCAAATGTTCCTTGAGGATCTTTCCTCTGGGTCAACGTCAGGCAGGGCCAGAGTACACACATTCTGCAGGGTCAGTGGCACTGCCAACTGAGCAGAGAGCTACCTGGTGAGGTGAATGAAGTAAGGGATGCTAGGAAGATCCCAGGCCCCAAATATCTTCTTAACTTTCTGTCCTCAAGACAGTGATGTTTGTGCACTGTTCCTTTGTGTGGTCAGGTTTTTTTAAACAGAACCCAATAGACTGACAAATACTTTTAATGAAACTTAATAGATTGATATAATATCTTATGCCCTTATCAGAAAAAAGGAAGATTGAATCTTATTAAATCATTTGAATTAGCCATTGATATGCGGTAATGGGGTGCCAAAGGAGTAATTGGGAGCCAACAAAATATAAATGTCACCTGCTTTCTAAATTTCCCCGACACTGGCCAGCTAACCCTACAGCTGAACACTTCAACTTGGGCATTTACATTGATACCCTGCCACAGTCATATCATAAAGTATGCTTTTATTCTTTACAAAGAGAGTGTGAAAATATTCAGTGGAAATATTTATTATTGTGGGTCTCCAATGAAGCTGTGAGGTTTTGTGAATCCACTGTAATTCCAGTGTCCCAAGGTGAGGACCAGAACTTGAATTTCTTAGTCATGTCACCATTCATCTTCTTTCTTATTTTAGCAACTCCAGAGTGCTTCATTTTATGTCACAGTTACAGGGATCATATATTTTTTCCAGTTTTATGCAGGTATAATTGACAAAAATTGTCAATGTATGATGTATAACTTGATGTTTTGATATACATATCCATTGTGAAATAATCATCTCAGTCAAGCTAATTAACATATCACTTCAGATATTACCATTTTCTTTTCTTTCTTTTTTTAATGTGATGAGAACACTTAAGATCTACCTTCTTAGCAAATTTCAAGTATATAACACAGTACTATTAACTATAATTACCATGCTGTAAATCTAGAACTTATTCATTTTGTATAACTGAAACTCTGTACACTTTGACCAAAACCGGGGACATGATTCAGTAGTTGGTCTCATTAGAAGACAGTATTTGAAATACCTTATAAAGAAGGTATGCAGATGTGAGCAATGGAAAACTTAAGTCAAGTGACTTAACAATAAGGAAAAGTTATCATCTCATAAAAAGCTTAGAGGAAGAATAGGCCCATGGGAAGTTAATCCAGTGGCTCAGCAGAATTATCAAGGGCCAGATTTTTTTGCACATCTTTTTCTCTGCTATCTTCAACATGTAGCTTTTTGTTCTCAGATTTGCTCTTTCATAAGTGCAAGATGACTTGTGCAACTAAAAGTGTCCCATCCTCATACAACATTGTCTAGATGCCAATGGAGGAAAGAGGGCTCATTAATTTTCATGTCTCATTTTAGGAGTGAGGGAAGTGTTTTTAGAAGAAGTGGTAGAAATCTCATGTCTCATGGGCCAAAATTGCAACTTATATCCTTTCTGACCTACTCATTGGCAAAGGGAACAGGATAACCTGGCTCAGAGAAGGCCCGTCTTTCCTGGTACACACAGCCACTTGATACCCAGTTGAATTGGGGTTCTGGATCAAGGAGTAGTTGGAGGAATGACTATTTAGTAGGCAACCAAAAACTATCTGTTGCATACTTCCAGTCCTGACAGTCTTCAGAATTCCACACTCTGGTCAAGCTTTTCAGATGACTGTATCACTTCCAAGAGCTTGCATTTTGATTTAAATGGGACCACTTATGGACAAAACAAAGAATGAAAGATGGGACCTCAAGTGTCAGCTCTGTTCACATGGTTTTTTTCCAGCCATTTGTGCAAAATAAGTACATCATCTCTGACATTTCTTCTAGGAGTATTGTAGGCCTTCGCTCTTGTTTAAATGATCTAATTGATGATAAAGTCTCAGAGAGGAGGCTCCTGATATAACAATGAATTGCTGGTGGTGAGATTTCAATCCAGGTGCTACTGTATATGATGGAGCTAGTTTTATAGGCCAAAGTATGCAGGCTTATCCTTCAAAGCTGCTTCAGCTTCACAATTGACCTTCCTTTGTTGGCCTAATGTGATTAATACTGAAGACCTGGTAATGATTCGTGAGGTGTATGACCCAAAATACTTACTGAGTTCAGTTTCATAGAAGGAAGGTTTGTGGGAGGAAAAGTACTCACTCAGGCTAAAAGACTGGAGAAATCCAATAAGTCTGGAAAATGTCCATTTGCATGATTAGAGAGGAGACCAGTGAACACTACAAAATAAATGTGAATGAAATAACTGGGTTTTGACTTTTAGGATGTATAATGGATTTAATTCTAAATATTTAAATGGAATTAAGATAGAATATACTATATCAACTTTTTAAAATCTTTTTTTAATTCTTATTCCTATAAGGAAAAAATTGTCTAATAACAGAAATAGAAAGCAAAAGAATTTAAAAAAATAATCCCATTTCCAGTAAAGGAAATATGCCGCCAGTAGTTACAGAAATGTCTATAATTGTTTTAATTTTTTCAGGTTTATAGCACACATTTCCAGACACATTGCTTAATAATGATTATCTTGGACAGAGTCAGGTTTTTGTCACTGTTGGCTTCTTTCCATGAAGCAAACATCTGGGGGAAACATCTTAAACTGGATCCTTTACTTCCTAAAAATAATAAAACAGAGTTTTACATCCCTTTTATTTTCTGATATTAAGTAGACTTGTGTTTTTATATTACAGCTGTAGTTTAACTAGGACTACATATCTATAAGAAAATGCTTTTAAAATGATTATTTGAAAAAATTAAAAAAAACAATTAATAATAATTTGAACTTGCAGGATGGAGAAGAAAAGTCTATTTACATGCCCCAGAATTTAAACTTTCTCTGGATGCTTGACATTGTATATATATATTACATTATGTAATAGGTTACATAGATTACATTTGTGTACATATATACATAAATAATAGGTTACATAGATTATATATATAAAATAGATTACAATATGACAGTTGATTTTTAGTGTAAATCAAGCCTAACCCACAACCAACACTTATCAAATGAATGAATGATAGTTTCAAAGAAAGGGGATCCTTATCAAAGTTTTCATGAATATGTGATACTGTAATTATTTAAGCCTACTCATTAGAGATTTGAATCAAGTTTTGAGGAAAATTTTAACCATTTGGAACCACCAATTTCACTGAAGATATGAAGAAGAAGATGTCACTGCTACATTATGGATACAAGTACCAAGCTATCTGTCTGAAGATAGCAGCAGCTGCTAGTTTTTTGTCTCTGTTAGATTTTTAGATGGACTGTCATAGACACTCAGATGAACTTTAGATACCTTTTACATAAAAGCAGGTATTTATGTAACAAAACCCAAGACCAAGTCAAAATTGAACACAATTCAAAAATATTGCCTTTACGTTTTGCTAAAATTGTCTTTATAGTTAGTGTTGAGCAGGGCTAAGAGTTCTCACACATTCATACTAAACTAACATCTGGAAAATGCTCAAAAATTGATAAGGTGTTACTCTTTTTTAAATTTCTTGCTCCATAAATAACTAATGGAATTTCTAGTTGGCATAAATGAAGAACGGATCGAGATGCTATTATTAATTAGTAATAGTATTGCTATCAATAAAAATTATATTTTACTAATCTTTTGTAAGTCTCCCTGTAATTGCTAAACCAGATAGTTGAAAAATTAGACAATAAAATAATTAGTTAAGATTCGTCACTTTCCTTGAGATAAGAGTTGTTTTGATGTTGTGAATAATGAATTGAAAAAATAAAACAAATATCTTTAGAGTCCATTATAAGCCAGTCACTTGGCAGTGCATCCTGTGGGGTATGTAGTATTACCCTCATTTCAAAATGAGGACTGTTAACGATTCAAGTGTGGTTAAATTGTTCACTCAAATTTTGACCACTAACAAGTAGTGGTCCTGGGGGTTTGAACCCACACTTGCCTGACTCTGAACCGTAACTCTGACATGCCAGCCAGTGGAGCATGAGAAATATTTCCTCTATCATCAACACTCTGAAAGAAATTCAACTATTAAAGTCAGACATAAGCTACTGTGCATTACTTTTCTTCCAGGAATCTCAAATTACAGATGGACAATCTGGTGTGATTGTTACTATCTCATGCTTATTAAACAGAGTCACACAGTCTTTGGGCTAGTCAAAAGAGGAACAAGGCAGAGCCAAGGGACATTCCCAAACAGCATTAAAGACATTCTCAGATGTGTGTTGAAAGGAAGATTATGCAGCGTCTTCTACTTCCCAGCAGTTAAGGTACAATTTCTAGGCCTAACAATCACCCCTTTCAGACTTTTCTGAAGCTGTGGTCTCTTCCAAAATGTGAAAAATTATATAGTGTAGTGAGAAATAGTTTACTCTTTCTTTATAGACTGTAAAAGTTTCTTTTCAAAGCTTTATAGGGTCTTAGAGGGCAATGCCCAGCTGTCTAATCTCAGCACATGTGAAAGTTTGAAAAGTAACAAGACAAAGTGTTTATAATGTGTAGATTAGACCACAAACAATAGAAAGTTATGGTAAAGCTAGGGAGACTTACATGTGTAAAGCAAAGTCTTCTTAGTGTTTACATGAATCAGGTGTACTGTAAATAAATTCAGTAATCTCAAACTTTTAATTCTTTATCCTTAAACATTTTCATTATCTATTCTAGCCATTACTGTGTATGTGTGTGTGTATGTAGGTGTGTGTCTTGTGTGGGTGTGTTCTTTCATGTGTATGTATGTATGTGCATGTGTATGTAAGTGTGTGTATTGGTGTAGGAGTCTGTGTCTCTGTGTGCATGTATGTGTGTGTATATGTATGTGTATACATATACATAAACATGTATGTGTGTGTCTCGGTGTGTATATGTGTGACTTTGCATATGTATTGCATGTAGGTATGTGTTTGTGTGTACCTGTGAGTATGTGTATGCATGTATATGAGTATGAATATGTGTGTATATGTATTCATCCTGCCTTGCTTTACCCAGGTTCTCTCTTTGAATTCAAAGGACATAATAGATCATCTCCTAGACCTTTTAAAGCAATTCCTGAAAAGAATCTTCTTTTTGTTGCATTATATAGGAAACTATAGAACCTGCTATTTTCCCACAAACGTTGAAAATTCAACACACAGGTGGATGGAGCACAGGACTTGGATTCAGAAGACCTGAGTAGAGCCTAATTTCTACCAGCAACTTCTTCTGTCAACCTAGCAAGGTTACCTTTTCCTCAGCTACAATATAAGAGGATGGGAAAGAGATCAAATGTCCTGCCTAATGTAAACATCCCACCAAACATCTTTGTGTGTGGTAGGTGGTAGAGAGAGAGGAAGCTGTAAATTCAGTAGAGCAGTGATTGTACTAGCTCTACAGTGACCACTAGACTTGTACCTGGTGATCCTCAGGGACTTTATATAGCTCAGAGTTAAACTTTAATTTTATGAAACATGCAAATTTACAAAAAATGACCTATAATATCTCCTGTTAAAACTGAGATGCTGTAATCATATCTTAAAAATGCACTAAATAATTTTATCATTTTCTGTGAATTTAAAGTTTAAAAATAATTAAAAGTATTGACTAAATAATGTTATTAATTGTTTTTAAACAAGAAAAACTATCAGCAAAACATAGCCTATTCCAACTCTTATAAAATATGAACTAGAAGTAAGTGACAGTACTGAAGACCACATGGAGAAGGCATTTTGGCTGTAAAGTGTCCATGGTATGAGCTTTTCCTAGATTTATAGAAATAGTGAAAGTCTTCCGTGAAATTTCAAATTCTTCAAAGAAAAATAAAAATCATACTGAGATTTGCTTTTTAACCACAGTTGGTGATGAGACAATTGGAAGCAATGAATGTCCTTTTAGCATATTATGGCTCTGACGCACAGGTTAACAAAATATCATCTTAGTATTATATAGAATTTTAGACTTTCAAAGTGATCTTGCAATATAGCAGGTGCTCAAAAATATTTAAGTTTAATTTATTTTTAGGTGTTGTCGATGTTAGACACAACAGCCATTATCTATTAATTTAGGTGTATTTTTTGTTCCAGTTGTACAGATAATTGAAAAATGAAATTTAAGTGATGTTGTTTGCTCTGACCACTAAGAATGTTAGCACCTAATTTAAAACCCCAACTGGTACTCATCGTATGCATGATTTGTAAATTATTTATTTTGTTCATCTTTTCTTACATTTTCCTTATTCATTTTATTTTTAACCTGTTTCATGCATAACATTGTAAATCACCTCAGTTCCTTGTTTTTATTTATTATTTTGATATTGTTTTTAAAGGAGAGAAAATTGAATTGATGGAATAAATGACATATCATGGTAGCATTTGCCTTAGCTATTGTTCTTATGCTAATATATGTCAAAGTCAGAGCTGGAGCCCAGGCTACCTATTTCCCTACCTTGAGGGCTACATTCTAAACGATCATACAAGTATCAAATGGAATTAATCTTTTAAAAACTGCAACTCTACCCTCAAATCATTCCCAAACTAGTTGGTGAGAGAGAGAGGAGGAAAAATTAAAAGAGAAAGCAAATAAATCCATGGACCAAGAAGCCATTCAAGCAGCTTTCAAGGGCAAAGAGGATGTGAGGACAGGCTTGTTCCTTTCTTCCCTTCTCCTGTCAACCACCTTGAAGTTTGCAGCCTTGAAGTTAGAGACCAGACCTGACTTAAATGGAGTTAAAAGAGACAAGGCAAGTCTGGCCACGCAAAGCTCCAAATCAGGGGGAGTTTCTTTCGAAGGGTGTAACTTGGTTAGCAAGTGGCACTTTTCTAGACATCAAAAGGGAGACAAGAGTGGGGGGAAAGTGCCAAATGCATTAACCAACCTAACTGAACATATTTTGTCAACATGCTATTGTGAGGTCTTCTGCCGTAGACACCAGCTTGGACCCAGTCAGCACAGCTTTAAACTTAGAACATGTGAAGTCTGGAGTGTCGAGATGCTTCCTTGAACCACACAGATCTAGTGTCATAATTTATGGTTGCTCTCTGTAATTTGCACCTATGTGTTTATGCAGCTCTATGTATATCATCCAACATGATTTCCAGTTTATTGACATTCTCCTGAGTGAAGAGAGACACAGCGAGAGAGAGAGATTGAAGTAAGTAGATAAATAGGAAGAAAGAAATGACCTTAAAAAGTGCCTTCCACATAGGTGTTTATAAAGTCTATGTTGAATATATAAATAAGTAAATGAATGAAAAATTAATGATGAAGCAAATAAAGTAGATACTCTTGACTAAGGGCCTGATCTGAGAATGTTGTACAATTTTTGTTGGAGATGATCCTAATTTGGTCAGAGACATACCTGATCATTTTAATGCAGAAGTGCTGTATATTACTTTTAGGGATGTAGCAACTTGGAAAGCTATGTCCTTTGATGTTATTTTTACTAAAGACAACCAACATGATATGGGACAAGTTATAACATTCCTTTTAAAAAAACAGAGGTAGATCTGTGCTTTCAATGGATTAGCAAATAGACACATATTGCTCATAATAAGTATATGCTGGATTGGAAAGAAGTATAAGACATGAACTCTGTATTCAAGCACAGACAAAACTGAAACTCACTAGATAATCAGAGGAAAGTACAAAGCAGCAAGTATGCAGTAAATACTGAACTTGTATTGCTTGAAAGCTGTAGGAAGTCAGAAAAGGTTGCAGCAACATGGGGGATCTTGAGGACATTTACTAGTGAAATAAGTCAGATAGAGAAGGACAAATACCATATGATCTCAATTATATGTGGAATCTTAAGAAATAAAACAAAACAAAATGAAATGAAATGTAAGCTCATAGAAACAAAGAGCAGACTGGTAGTTGCCAGAGGTAGGGAGAGGAAGTGGGTGAAATGGGTAAAGGGGGGGAAGGTACAAATTTCCAGTTATTAAAATAAATAAGTCTTGTGGATATAATGCACAGCATAATACACAGTATGGTGACTATAATTAATGATACCATATTGCATATTTAAAAGTTGCTGAGAGAATAGATCTTAAAAGTTCTCATCAGAAGAAAAAGAAATTTTGTAACTATGTATCAGGATGGATGTTAACTAGACTTACTGTGGTCATCATTCTATAATGAGGTCAAACATCAAATCATATGTTGTACTCCTAAAACTAATGTTGTATATCAATTGTATCTCAAAAAAAAAAGTCAGAAAAGGGAGTAAGTCATTATTAATTATTAAATCACTGGTAGCATCTGAGTGGGGCATTCAAGAAGCAAAGGAAAAGAAAGGGTTTTTTTGAGAAAAACATGTTAGGGTCATGGCAGGGGTAAGACTAAAGGAGAGGCCCTGTGGGGAAGTAATGTAAACAAAATAATAGAGGGAGTAGGATAAGACCAAATCATTGTGGCACATGATTCTGTAGTGTTGCTGCAAATAGACAATTTGAGGACTGCAGGCTGGATGGAAGGACCAATATCATTAACAGCACCACAGTTAATTCTTTGTTATTTTAGTAACATGAAACTGAGAAAGAAGTGAAGGGATAGACCAGACCCCAATTCCTGATTTAGTCTCAGATTACACAAAAGTTTTCACCTATTTGACCAAGTTTTTAAAAACATAATAAAATGGAAGGGTTTAAGCATTGGCCATTTCTCCTTGACAAGGAGACAAAAGGACCCAGAAATTCTAGAGGAGTGGAGGGATTGGAGGAGGGTTAAAGAGGTGGGGTTGATTGTGAACTGAGAGAAATTAGAAGCCAGAGGATGGATTTAAACATTCCTGTAACCCACCATCATCAGTGTGTTTTTCTTTGGCCAATGTGTTCATTTCTTCTTGGTGCATTTGTTTCTTCTCTTATTAGGTATTTATTCTCCCTCAACTATGGGAATATACTGCTCTAGTATTAATTAGGGATATTCTAATAAATAAAGGAGGAACTTTCAAAGGTGGAACTATGGGACAATTGAGATAAATTTACATATTTTGCTAAATTACAATTGTTTATCAAGTGAAATGTAGAGGCATTATTTGGTAGGTGAATTGGCCAGCTGTAGTAGGCATGGTAATCCTTTTTTCGAGGAAAGTTAACCAAATTAATCATGGATAAAATGTTGAATGATTTGTTTTCTTGCAGGGCCAGAAAATTCAGAACTTGCTTCCTTCTCAACTCCCACTAAACTTCCCTTCCCCCAGTGAAGCTAGGAGCATTGACTGGGGCAGGGAGCAGGGTGAGGGGAGTGGGAAATCCCACCAACCACCTTTACTTTTGTTGTCCTGGTTGTTGAATTTAGAAGAAAGAATAATGAAGACTTTGAAGGGTTTATCATAGTGGGCAACAGGAACTGCTCAATTTAATCTGTTGTCCTTTTCCCTAATTTTAAAATTACAATTCTTTCACTTCAAATGGACTTTGATCTTTTTTCTAACTAGTCTTTGCAGAAATGCAGTCTGGATAATTTGTGTCTCATGTATATCCTATTGATACAAATGTCAGGTGTACATACACCCACTTATTGGGTTAGCCTAATTTATCATTACTGGATTTTCATGTCTAGCCTAGGGCTGGGTTGTAAGAGAGACAAAGTATTTCCACATTTCCTTCTGCTTGCCAAAAATTTCTCTGCATCATATTACTTTGAGTCTGATTTTTTTTTTCAAATTTTGCTTAACTTTATCGGTGAGCTGAATTCTTTTTGTATGTTTATTTCTATTTTGTTCTGAAAGACATTTTAGAAAGCATTCATTTTTTTAGGATTTGCAAATTATTTAAGGCAGTGTTCTTTAATCAATCAGAGTTCAGTGTTTTTAATCGTGTTTTAGGAAAACATTTTGCTGTCAAAGAAAGGACCTAATATAATACTCCACTGTATTTACTGGCAAACTCTAGTCAAACTATCATGTTCATTAAGTAAGTAATGAACCTATCCAGGATTCCCAGTCCATCAATGGCTGAAGAAACTGATGCAGGAGTATACTGTGTGACTGGCTGTTTATCTTAGAGCTGATGAAGCTGAGTTGGACTCACTTGCCTCTTGCCCGGTATGTGAGGCTCCCCTTGTGTCAGGCTCCTTTTGAAGCTACTATTTTCCCCTTTAACTGACTTCTACAAGTTCCTTCCTGCTTTTTGTGCTCCAACAATGCTGGGTCTGTTGGCTTTGACTTGCTATGTCAGATATAGGAGCAGTACCTCATGGATGCATGATTGTGTTCTGAAAGGCATATGAGGTGTCCTCTGGTTTTTTTCGTACACCTTGGAGATGTTTTTAAAAATTGTGTTTTCATTTACTACTCTGTGCTTACCTCTAATGTGGTGCAGTCTTAGTTACACAACAAAAAATACTTAAACTTCCATTTCTGATGCCCATGTATACTTCATGCTTGCTCTACAATCCTCTGATAAGACATTGGACTGGTACATATTTGGAGAATGGAAGGAGGGGAGATTCTAGAACCCAGTGAAAAGGCATGTATGGACACGCTTATCCCTGAAACTTATTGGCCTCAGGTAAATAGTCAAATGGTAACTGCAAATCTGATTTATATCCTGACTGAGACTGAAAATGTTGGGGTTTTTCCAATACTGTGAGTTATGCTTTGTGTGTTTGTTTCCCCAGCAGCACTGACTTTCCTGACTTTATTTTTTGTCTTGACTCTATCTCCACTCATCAAGTGGTGACCTCTCAGTCACCCAGACTCGCCCATCTCTCTCTCTTACCACAGGGAATAGAATCGCTACACTCCATCCATCCATAGTGTTGTACATTTTTATGGCTTAGTTTAAAATTCCTTATTGATTAATTCTATAATTAAATGATTTAGACTATTTTAAGGTTTGAGAGGATATGATTTTAATAGAAAGAAATCTTAATAAGTTCTGTGTATAAAAAGTAAAACAAAGTGTCAGTAACAACTCCTTTTTGTCCCTGACGTGTTCATGCAAATTATGGATATAGCGTAAGCTAGAATTTACCTTCCCAAATACCTATTCTTTCTTTTTCCCACATATACCTATTCTATAACAATTTTTCTTCAGTTTTACATGAAACTTATTCACTAAGAATTAGTGTAGCATGTAACTACTTATATATCCTTTTGCGGTTGACCTATTTCTGAAATTTCAATGGGGTTTTGGTGTGCTAGATTCCCATGATGTGGCATGGGGATGCATTTTCCATAGCTGGCATTTCTCCTCACACTTGCGTGGTGAAATAAAGACATTTTAAGTATAAGATAATGATTCTTTAACAGAGGTAATTCTGGGGGTAGAACATGCTTAGCAGTTAGTAGGGACTCAAAAAGATTTGTTGAATGAATGTGTGAAAATAAGCTGAACCAGTGTGAGCAGAGGTATGGAAACTGGAACATGAGGGCAGGTTTAGGGCACGATAACAGCATTTTGAAGGCAGGAGTGAAGAGGGGAAGTAAGACTGGATAATTCTATGCTCATTTCTGATTCTGCTCTCCCCCCAGCACCACCCACAAACACCTCTTCCTCCACTCAAATCCTTTCATTGGGACTTAGGCCCAGGTGGTTCTATTATTGCAATTTGTTAGATGATGTCTACCTCCCATAAAATTCTTGTTCACCCTAGTTCCTTGTCATATAATTACATATTATATTGGGTAACTTTCATGGTGAGTGGTCAAGGGGGAGGGATATCTATTCTCAACTCCTCTTGTTTCCAGGAAGAAGGATTTTTCCTTAAACACACTGGCTGCTTGCCCTGATTGGTGAACCTAGAATGAGGAACTGGGTGCTCATGACTTGGACCCTTTCTCTCTCATTCACTCTTAGAAGCCAGGCTGCCCTACACATTACTCTTTGCTTTACTGCTTGAAGAGTTTTTTGAGGACAACTTCAACATGAAATCCTATGCGTGTCCACTGTGTCTATGACTGGGTGGTTTTGTCTAATACTGGGGTTTCATATTAAGAAGCCCATTATTGCCACACACCAAGGGCACATTTTCCAACCCAGCCATTCTCAGTAATGAAGGTATTATTTTGATTTTCATTTTTCTATTCCTTGACCATTTCTTAATTGATTCAGAACATAGTTGTGGTAACCCCAAATAAATATTTTACCTCTGCAATGAGACCATGAACACAAATAGAGATGAGTGGACAAAGTACATCCACTCCTTGGTTCATTCACTCTTTTTTTCTTTCAGCAAGTATTCATGGGTTATATATCATGTCTTCTGTTGGTAGATGCTTTTTTCCCCCTCCCTAGTATTAGGGCTGCATGAAAAACGTGTTTGAACTCAAATATTTGTTGATTTGTTGATGTTAAGGAATTTGGACTTTATATCATAGAAAAAGCAAACAAATCAACAAGATAGTAAACAACAAATGCTGGAGAGGATGTGGAGAAAGGGGAACCCTCCTCCACTGTTGGTGGGAATGCAAGTTGGTGCAGCCACTTTGGAAAACAGTATGGAGATTCCTTAAGAAATTAAAAATAGAGCTACCCTATGACCCTGCCATTGCACTACTGGGTATTTACCCCAAAGAAGCATATGCAGTACAAAGAAGGGCCACATGTACCCCAATGTTCATAGCAGCAATGGCCACA
>CM052807.1:27039931-27073037 GCA_028533885.1 Nasua narica | reverse complement strand
TTCAACAGATGAGTGGATAAGGAAGATGTGGTACATCTATACAATGGAATATTATGCCTCCATCAGAAAGGATGAATATCCAACTTTTGGATCAACATGGAGGGGACTAGAAGAGATTACGTGGAGAGAAATAAGTAAAGTGGAGAGAGTCAATTATCTTATGTTCTCACTTACGTGTGGAGCATAAGGAAAATCATGGAGGGCATTGTGAGAAGGAAGGGAAGGGTGAATGGGGGGAAATCGGAGGGGGCGATGAACCAGAAGAGACTGTGGACTCTGAGCAACAAACTGAGGGTTTTGGAGGCGAGGGGGTGGGGGGATGGGTGAGCCTGGTGGTGGGTGTTGAGAAGGGCATGTATTGCATGGAGTACTGGGTGTGGTGCATGAACAATCAATCTTGTAACACTGAAAAAATAAAATAAACATATTAAGGGAGGAAAAAATGTCCATAAATACATAAATAAAAACATGTCCACAAATTCATTGACACTTCCTCCTCTCAAGGAAACAAATTCCCTTCCCTTTGAATATGTTCTGGTGTGTGATACTGTTAACCAACAGAGGCAGTGGAAGTGATGCTGCTCAGCTCCCAGGATATATTAGAAAAAGGGCATACAGTTCTGCAACATTCTCCTGAGTTATATGCCTTTAAAGCTTGAGTCACCATGGAAGAAGTCAAGCTGCCCTGAAACTGACACACTGGAGAGACCACATGGAAAAACCAAATGCAGATAGAGAGATAAACCTAAAAGCATTGGGTATTCCAGTTTGAGTCTTCCCAGTCCAGACAATAGATGTGTGAGTGAAGAGAACTTTGAGATAAATCTAGCCCAGTCACCACCTGTTTGCAATCATATGAGAGACTCCAAGCAAGAACTACCTCGCTGAGCCATATCAACCTCAGGACCATGAATAGTAGTAGTCATAGTAATAATAATAATAACAATATAATAATAATAATAATTGTTATTATTTTATACCACTAAGTTTAGGTTATTTGTTACTCAGAAATAGATAACTGGAATAAGCACCTAATGTACGTCAGGCACTATGTTAGATACTGTGGTATCTTCCCCTTACGGAGTTTAAAATTTGCTGACCCAGTGCTCTCTATGAGTGTAAGAAACAACCCTGGCCTCTCTGAATTTACAGTCCACATAGCAACACAAGAAATAGTCATATATATAGATAAGAATACAACCAATATAAAAAACCAATATAAGAAATTACAGATGAGTGCTATAGGTTTGAACAGCAAACAGAATTGACTGAAAAAAGGGAACCCTTGGGACCTGCTCAGCCAGAAAGCATCAACAAGGAATTAGGAACTGGGCTGAAAGTCTGGGATTTGTGTATGTAAAGGTGTTGGGGGAGGGGAGGGGCATTTTTTCCTAAGTGTGGTGTGGTAGCATATGCTCCTTTGAGGGAGAATAGGAAGATCAACAGGAAGGAGATGACAGAGGGTCTTGAAAGTCATAGTAAGGGTTTAATAGGACTAGAATCACTTTCCTGGCAAGTAGATAGTACTGAAGGTTTATAAGATATAGATATGCCGTGATGAAAAATGCAATCACCCTGATGGTGGAAGGAACATGGATTGATGTATTGGAATTTGCACAAGAAACAAAGAGACCAGGAAACTCTTGAAATAATTTTCAAACATGGTAAGAAGGGTCTTTTACTCTACATAACCCCCCTCCCATGGCAACCCCCACACCAGCTCTCCCAAATTACATTTTTTTGCCCCTCCCATCTGTTCCAGTTTTTCATGGCCTATGGACTCATAGCATTCTCTTCTGACCCATGTTCCTGTGTGCAGGGATCCAGTTACCTGAGCACTGCCAGCAGCTAGCAACTGAATGGGTGGGCTGTTCTATCACCACGCCCACTGACAGCTGCTTCCTGGTAATCCAAGGAGTTCTTAGTGCCTGCTGTGTGTTTTGACCGTTTGATCCTCTGTGTTCTACACAATATCCTTAGTTCACTGATGCCGGACAAGTTTTATCCTAAAGAGAGTGATACATGTAAAGACATGTTCCAGTGTTCCCTGAAGTAGAAGCATTCCTGGTTTCTGGAAGAGATGATATGTAATAATAATCTTATGGTGCTTTCATCTTCAAAGTCTTATGCAAACATTATCTAATTAACCCTCATTACATACCTGGAAGGCAGGGAAGCGTCATTAAACCTAGATTTCAGGAGAAGACACTGGAAGCTACAAGTTAAATAGCAAATTCTCTACCAGACAGGCTCAACTTTGGTGGCAAAACTAGTGAGGAAGAGCCCTTAATTCTTACTTCCATGCTGAGGCCAAGGACAAAACTCAACACTGAGGTGTTTGATTTATAGGCAATATTGCCTTGTTAAGTTTATCAGAGCACAGGGAAGCAGATTGTATTCACACAGGGGGTGGGATTCTAGGGTGCAAGCTCTAGATTTTTACTGTCTAGTCATCTGACCTCTCTGCATTTGAATACTGATCTGTCAAAGGAGCCCTGTTAGTCTGTGATTGCCGTCACATAAGAGCACTAAAACAATTCAAGAGAAGAGAGCTCAGAAAATGAGCCCTAATGAGGGACCAAGATATAGATCACTTTAGTAGCTGGGAAAAAGAGATGAGTCCTCATATGCCTTTTTTACAAAATTTCTACCACATTCTACCACATCCCCACCTACAGCAATGTCCCTCCTTACCTCTCTGAGCAATGGCCTCGAGATCTCTCTCCCTCTTCCCCAACAAATCTGCCTCACAGTCACCGAAATGCAAACTATGTTAAGGTTGAATGTCTGTTATCCCAGGGAGGGGCTTTGCATTTCAAGAGTGGGTAAAAGTCCTTTTCAGCCAAATTGAAGTCCTGACCATGGTATTCTGGCCACGGGAAACTAATTTGTAGAGGAGGTATGTAGGCTGGTGGGACTCTGAAATCTCACCTCCTCGAGCCAATAACAATCACAGTAGCAACCAACATTCTTTGAGTGATTACCAGGAACCAAGCTCTGTCTTAAAAGGAAGTCTGATATTGTGGTTAAGAACAATGTTCCTGGTCTTTCTACACCTAAGGGATGGGTTTGTCTCTCTGTGCCTCAGTGCATTCATCTCTAAAATGGGAATGAGAGTTTATCCCTAGTGTTATTATGATGATGAAATAAATTAATGCGCATAAAGAGCATAGTACAGTGCCAGGCACAGAATGAGCACCAAACTGTAGTTGCCATTATTATAGGTACCTTATTTGTACTAACAAGTTTGTGATAGTATAATCTTATGAGGTAGGCAGTATCTCTAATCCCATTTTCTAGATTAAAAAAAAAAATTGAGGCACACAAGTGAACACATTTGTCTCAGTTGCATAGCTGATCAGTAGTGGAGTTGGGACTCTCACCAGGGCAGCCTAGCTTCAGAGCCCAGACCTTGCCACCATGGGCATTGTCCACGTCAAGGTGTGCAGGGCCTCCTGGAGGTAGGGCCCTGAAGCAGCAACACTGGGCAAGGGGTCACAAGCCTGGATTCAAGCTGTGATTCATCCACATCAGACTCACTCCCTATCTTGGTATGTTTATCTTGAAAACAGACATAATATCTACCATACAAGGTGACCATGAAGATCAAATAACTGGTGTAAGGAGACTTTGAAAATTCTAAAGTGCTCTCTTTTCAAATGTGAAGAATCGTTTTCTACTGCAGGATGAGCTGAAGTAGGGCAACATAAACAAGAGGCTAAAGGAAGCCAAAAGCCTCAGAAGGTCATTTATGCCACAGTGGATCCTTAGTTCTTGGAGGCCAGAGGAACCTGGTCAGAGCTAGGCTGGGGATCTGAGACCCCAGGTAGCCATAGTGGGAGGGGGATCCCGGGGCAGACCCCACACTAAAAACTCTATTTCGATACTGCCATGCAGCCCTTCCATCTACCTTATAAACCAAGAAGCTTGTCGTGTTCCAAGCACTATGGGAAACTGCCCTTCATTCCCTCCCGGGAGCCCCTCCAAGGCTGAGCATCCATAGCAAGAGGTTCTGGGTTCTGTGGAATCCAGAGGTTTCTGAGAAAAGTAAGATAAAAAGGCATCCTTTGCAGAGTCTGCAGGGCCCAAGTGTCCTGAGTCTCCACAATGGGACTTTACCAGCCCCTTGTCCCTTCTGTTTTATGAGAGAGCCATGTTGCAGTGCCCAGGTGCTGTGGACAACTCTGGTCAGTGCCCTGTTGAGGGTCTGAAGAGAATGTACTACCCAGGACTTTGGAGAAATTCACCTCAACTTCTGGAGATCTGTTGATGTCCGTGTATGTGGCCTTTTAAATTCCCAAAGACAAAAGACCCAAACTGCTATACTGTGAAGGTTGGAGGTTGTGCATGCACATTTTCAAATTACTGATTTGTTTTCTCGTATGGCAGCAAATCTGCTTTCACAGCTAATCATAATGATCTCTTAAAAGTCATTACTTTCCTATGTTGTGCTTTGGTTAACAAGAGCCACCATCCCACAGCTGGTATAAGAACAAACAAAGAACAAAGGGCAGCCCTGAAAAGACTGCATCCAGCCAACACCCCCAGTTCCATCTTCCACCTGCCGTCTCAGCCCAGGTGCCAAACTGGCTAAGGTGACAAGGTCGGGATAATTACCCTGGCAGCTTCTGAGCAGCTCTGGGATCCATCGCACCATTAGGCTGCTCACTGGCTGCCACACCACTGGGCTCCTCCGAATGCTATTTCCTGTCCTCACAGTTTGATTTCACTACAATTTGCACATACTTTACCACTTATGAATAATGCCCCCCATTCAAATCTGTCACAGGATGCAGTATATTTTGGAAGCCACTTAATGGCAAAGGTGAGTGCTTTGCCCAAACTTGTCTGTATTTTCAGATTCCTACTTCCCACTAGTTTTCTAAATGCCACCTCTGGTTCACAGTCTTTGCCTTGTTGTTGTCACAGTATTACCATTTAACATGTATCAGGTATGCTCTGTGTGCCCAGTGCTCTAACAAATAAATAGAAACATAATGTTCCTGCCAAGTTGATTTTCTATTTAACCAGAGTGAGCAAGAGAAGAAACAAACAGTAGGAGAAGATGTACCACTCACACTGAGGTTAGACCATGGTAAAACTGGGCCAGATGTCTTTGTTGTGCAGCCTTCTGATACCTCCCACAGACAGCTGCTTCTCCAAGGGAGACTATTGTGGGGTGAGCTTTAAGGAATTTTTTTTCCTGAAATAAGGTTACCACTCTATTTGGGACATCCCCTAAAACAGGATGCTGGTCCTGCTCTAGGCAGCCTCCCACATCCACCATGACCCTAAGCCACAACCTCTGACCCCTTTTGGTCTACCACCCCCATCCTGTCCTTCAACAAGGAGAGAAGATAGATTTGAGTGTCCTTTATACACTCAAGGGGAATATTTACAACACCTCTTTTGTGAGAACGGACATTTTGTATGTCTGGGTCCTTATAGCCAAATAAGCAGGAATTTCTCCCCTCAACTGGCAATTGTGTGACATTGGTACTTTCAGCCACATTAACTCTTAAAGTTAATTTTGATCCTACTTATGAAATAAATCTAAGAAACAGCCAGGGTTGGTTGAGTTTATTATCAGACAAGATCTCACAAAAATAAGGTCTTCCATAAACAGATTCAAAGTCAGCATAGGGCAGGGGGATCTGAGAGGTACTCTATTCCCCAAAGCCACAAAGAAGAGTATTGTCCAAAGCATTTCCCCACAAGGGTGGAGCCAGACACTCATGTCTGAGGAAAAGCCTCAGAACAGACCTTCCCAGATCTTAGCTGGAATTTTGGCCCGGACCCCAGGGTTTATTCCTCCCTAGTCATTGAGTCGGAAGTTTTGAGTTGTTCTACATCAGGACTCAGTGGCATTTCCTACTCACATGGACAAACTTCTTAGCAGAATATGAGGAGTAATTCATGAGGCCAGAGGTAAGCTGGGCCCAGGGTGTCTGCCTAAGAGAAAAGCAGATTATCTGGTTTCCCACCTTGGCTTATATCCTTTGACAATTCTGGCCCATTTCCCCTACTGTAAGGGTCTCCAGACCCTGTCAGAATCCTCGATAACCTCTGCTCTGTGCACTCCTCCAGCTTCAGGCTAGATATACTATATGTGGAGTCCCTGCAAGGAGGAGCAGTTGCTTCCTAAGAGCAAGCCTATAACCAGCCAACCCAGTAGCACCTCCTTTGCACCAGGAGTGGGTGCCAACTCCTAGCCATTTAAGCTTGATTCTCTTCAGAAGCTCTAAACAGCTCATGCCCAGAACCTGCACTCTCCAGTTAGCCTTGGAGAAGGGGCAAGTATGTGTGTCCTACCCAGTAGAGCCTTACAGTTTGTAAATGTTTACAAGAACTTATGAAAGAGAGATTATTATTTTTAGGTACATTTTAGAGTTTAAAAAAAAAATCAGACTTAGAAAGTCTAAGAAATTTCCCCCAAATTCATCCAGTTAGCATCTGGTTAGCATCCAGTTAGCCCCCTACTTTGTGGAGGCAAGATTAGAACCCATTCTGCCTGGCTTTTATATCAAACTCAACTACCTTTTAGATTTTAGTCTCTTCAATAAACGGTACTTGGAAAACTGGACATCCACATGCAAAAGAATAAAACTGGACCACTCTTTTATAGTGGTTGTGGAACAAGGACCTTCTCCACCAGAATGGAAGCCAGTCTCTTTTACAGACAATTTTAGATTCTCATTACATATCTTTTTATTTACTGATGTGTTATTTGGTCCTGTTCTTAAGTTATTTTAAGTCTGTCTGCTTCATTTCCTCATTAGACTGCAAGATTCTCAATGATAAACACCATGTTTTCTTTACATAGTGTCCTTCCTTAACTAGGTCCTCTAAAATAATCTTTAGCCAGATTAACTGGCAAGACAGGGCTTAGAATTCAATCACTGGAATTTTATTCCTTTTTTTTTTAAGATTTATTTTTTTTATTTTAGAGGTGGGGGAGGGGCAGAGGGAGAGAAAGAATCTTAAGCAGACTCCCTGCTGAGCACAGAGCCCAACATGGGGCTCTATCTCATACCTTGAGATCATGACTTGCACTGAAATCAAGAGCTGGGCATTTAACCAACTGAGCCACTCAGGTGCCCAAGTTCCAATGTTATTCGAATGTTATATATATAAATATATATAAAACATTCCCATTGCAGCAACTGAAGCTTCACCATGGGATATATCACTTCTGAGAGAAAAATTTATTCCTAATCATGCTTACATACTTGCCACAAAGATCTTAGCCCACTTGGGCTACTATAACAAATACTGCAGACTGAGTACCTTACAAGCAACAGAAATCAATTTCTCACAGTTCTGGAGGCTGAAAGCCTGAGAACAGGGTGCCAGCGTGATTGGGTGAGGGCCTTCTTGTGGACTGCAGACTCCTCATTGTACCCTCTCATGGCAGAAGGTGGCTAGACAGTCCATTAGGGACTTCTTTATAAGGGCACTAATACCATTTGTGATCTAGTCACCTCCCAAAGTCCTCATTTCCTGCTAAAATTGGACAACCAAGAATAATGGATAAATTCCTAGAAACATACCCTTACCAAGACCAAATAACAAAGAAATAGAAAATCTGACCATACCCATTTCTACTAAGGAACTTGATCAGTAGTCAAAAACCTCCTAAAAAACAGAAGTTTAGGACCAGATGGCTTCACTGGTGAATTCTATCAAATATTTAGAAGAAGAGCTCTAACCTCTTTAAACTCTTCCTAGAAGATAAGAGGGAACACTTCTAAACTCATTCTACAAGGCCAACATTACCCTGATAACAAAACCAGACGACACCATAAGAAAACTACAGACCAACATCCCTGATGAACAGAGATGCAAAAATCCTCCAAAAATATTAGCAAACAAATTCAATAATAATTTAAAAGGATCATATACCATGATTAAGTGGGATTTACCCCTGGAATGCAAGGATGGATTAATATCCGCAAATCAACCAACGTGATACACCACATCAACAAATTGAAGGATAAAAACCAGATCAGGAACAAGAAAGTTTGCATACTCACCATTGCCATCCAATATACCACTGGAAGCCCTTGCAAGACATATTCAGCAAGAAAAAGAAATAACAGAAGAAAAAGTATAATTGCCTTTGTTTGCAGATGATGGGATCTTATATGGAGATAATCCTAAAAACTATACTAAATAATTCAAACTACTCAAAAAATTCAGTAAAGTTGTGGTATACAAAATCAATATACAGAAATCAGTTGCTTTTCTATACATTAATATCAAACTACCAGAAATAAAAATTAAGAAAACAACTCCATTTTGAATCACATCAAAAATAATAAAATACCTATGAATAAATTTAACAAGGAGGTAAAAGACCTATACACTGAAAGCTATAAGACATTTTTATTTAAGAAAGGGAAAGAAATTTAAGAAGATCCAAATAAATTGAATGGTATTCCATCCTCAAAGTTTGTAAGAATTGATATTGTTATAAAGTCCAAATTAGTAAAAGCAATCTACAGAATCTATAGATTCATAACAATCTCTATCAAAATTCTAACAACTGTTTCCACAGAAATAGAGAAAACAATCCTAAAATTTATGTGAAACCAAATAATACCCCAAATAGCCAAATCTTTCTTTGAGAAAAAGAAGAAAGCTTGAAGCATCATGCTTCCTAATTTCAAAGTTTATCATAAAGCTATAGTAATCAAACAGTCTGGTTGGCACAACAATGAACACATAGGTTAATGGAACAGAATACAGAGACCAGAAGTAAAACCACACATATATGGTCAGTTAATTTGTGACAAAGGAGCCAAGAATATACAATGGGGAAATTTTAGTCTCTTCAATAAACGGTACTGGGAAAACTGGACATCCACATGCAAAAGAATAAAACTGAACCACTCTCTTATACCATACACAAAAATCAACTCAAAAGAGATTAAAGACTTGATCATAAGACCTGAAACCATAAAAATCCTGGAAGAAAATATAGGGGATAAACATCTACCTTGGTGATGATTTTTTTGATTTGCCACCAAAAGAAAAGGCAACCAAAGCAAAAGTAAACAAGTGGGACTGTATCAAACTAAAATTTTCTGCACGGCAAAGAAAACCATCAGTAAATGGAGAAGACAACCTAGCAAATGGGAGAAAATATTTGTGAATTATGTTTCTGATTAGGGGTTAATATCCAAAATATATAAAGAACTCATGCAACTTACTAGAGGGAAAAAATCCAATTAAAAAATGGGCAGAAGATTTGAATAGACACATGAAAGGTACTCAGCATCATTAATCATCAGGGAAATGTAAATCAAAACCACAGTAAGATGTATTTCACACCTGTTAGAATGGCTATTAACAAAATGACAAGAAATAACAAGTATTGGTGAGGATAATGAGAAATGGGAATGCTTGTGCATTGTTGTTAGAAATGTAAATTGGTACAGTCACTATGGAAAACAGTATGGGTATTCCTCAAAAAACTAAAATTAGAACTACTATATGATCTAGCAATTCTATTTCTGGGTATTTATCCAAGGAAATAAAAACACTAACTCAAAAAGTATCTGTACCCCAGTGTTCATTTCAGTATTATTTACAATAGCCAAGATCTAGAAGGAACCTAAGTGTTCATTGTTGAATGAATGGATAAAGAAAATATGGAATGTATGTGTGTGTGTATGTATGTACAACATGGATGGACCTTGAGTACATTATACTAAGTGAAATAAGTCAGACAGACAAAGACAAATACTGTGATCTCACTTATATATAGCATCTAATAATAAAATGAACTCATAGGTACAGAGAACACATTGGCTGATTGCCAGAGGTAGGGGGTGAGGGTGAGTAAAATGAGTATAGGTGATCAAAAGGTACAAATGCCCAGTTATAAGATAAGTCCTGGGGATGTAATGTTCAGCAGTACTGTATAGCACATTTGAAAGTAGCTAAGAGGGCGCCTGGGTGGCTCAGTTGGTTAAGTGACTGCCTTTGGTCCAGGTCATGATCCCAGAGTCCCAGCATCGAGTCCCAGCATTGAGTCCCATATCGGGCCCCCAGTTCCATGGGGAGTCTGCTTCTCCTTCTGACCTTCTTCCCTCTCATGCTTTCTCTCATTCTCTCTCTCTCTCAAATGGATAAATAAAATCTTAAAAAAAAAAAGAAAGAAAGTAGATCTTAAAAATTCTTATCACAGAAAAAAATTATAATTATGTGTGGTGATAAATATTAACTGGATTTACTGTGGTGGTCATTTCTCAATATACATGTATATATTTATTTTTATTATTATTAATTATTAATAATCATTATTTTTTGCACCTAAAACTAATGCAGTGTTATATGTCATTTATACCTCAATCAAAATAATGTGACTTCAGCAAAGGCACATAGAGTGCCCCCCAAAAATTCAAAACACAGATTCTGAAGATAGACTTTGATATACCACATATCATCCGAAAGAGTGTAGATATGCATTATAATGTTAGGGTAGGGTTTGATATTTTTAATATAGCATCAATAAGCTAAAAGAAATCATGATCCCATAGAGTACTGATCAAAATCTTCATCCTCTTAACTTACCAAAGAAGTCATTTCATAAGAATTATATTCATGTTGACTTACTTTGGTCACTCAGAAATAAAAATTCCTAAAAGATACTATTTTAATTGAAGACAAAGGATATTATCCCTAAAGTTAAAGTGATATTAAAAAAATATAGAAAGTAAAAATGCATGTAGACCTAAGAGACTATTGGCTCAATTTGAAATGGACTTTCTGTATACAGAAAGGACCTAGAAATATTTTTCTATGAATCAAAAGGAAAGTCATTAATGAGTCCAAATAAATCCCAACATGAGAATACTGAGTAAAGCCTAGTTTAGCCATGAATTTCTGGATACTGTCTCCAGGAAAAAAATTTAAAGAAATTACACACCATCTGAATATATAAGACCAGGAATATCATCAATGCAAGGTCAATAAATCAGCTATAATTTTTATAGAAACACTATACTAGAATGCTAGAAAAATACTATAGAAAAATACTATACTAAAAAAATACTTTACCAGCAGATCTACACCAATATAATAATAACTTTTTCTTCACCCAAGTGTCTATATATATATATATATGCGTATATATATAGCTCATATATAATTCACATTTACTTTGAAAACATAAAAATTAACAGACACAAATTTAATAAGTAAACTCCATATCAAAGTCTGCTTTTGAATAATTCAAAAGTCTTACAAATATGATTACCTAGAGACATTTTTTAATGTGCACCCCTTGGTTTATTTCACTCTGTTTTCAAGTATCTAGTTTCCTATAATAACTAAATCCTTGAATTAGAGAGTGACATTACTTTTCAAAAGTCTGGTGACTTGGTACTTCCTCTTCCTCCATCATCACATAGTGAAAGTGAAAAGGAAACAAAGTTGACCTGAATATTCTTGCCACTTATTGTTCACAACCCCCTCCCTTGCTTAAATGTGGCTCTGGAGAATAGGGGTGGGGGAAAGCAAATCTGTTCCCCAGTAGGTAATGTGCTTCTCTTACCTTCTCTATTTCTGAAGCAGAGTGGTTAATGAGTCAGTTTGGAGTTTGGGTATAACTTTTTTTGACAGTAATTTTGATCTTTAAAAACAAGCAAGAAAAGGACAATATTTGACCACTACTTGTAGGTTTGCTTTTCTTCTTTGGACTATATTAAAAAGAAAAAAAGTAATGCTTCTTCATTGTGGCTGAAAGTGCTCATTATCTTTATTATCAGAAAGTATGCATTAATTTCTAATTGGGCCAAGTGCTTCAATTAGAGATGGTGCCATTAAATTTGGAGTTATAGAAAGCTTCTCATTGTACTTGTAATGGAAAGATGCATGTGTCTGAGAGGGGTTTGGCTTCATATATTTGAAAGTATGTTCAATCCCAAGGGATTTGTTTTGTGTGAGTCTCTAGATAGCAAGATGTAAGATGAGAGGAGAAAAGAGGGGGATGGTATATATTTGCTTGCTTGCAAACAGACACTGGTGTCTATCACTAAAATATAGATATGCACATATCTATATTCCCCTGAAATAAGTCCCTATAATGAAGGCATCTGCCCCTAGAGAGTAGCATATTTAATTAGAATGGATTTATGTACGGCTTGGCTCGCCAGGATAGCCTCAAGAGATGAACATCTTGTTATGGGAAAGCCCAAGAGGTGTAGCCGCCAATCTTCCTCCAGCAGACTCGGCACGAGATGAGCACTAAGCACAGGGCATTCTGCTTATAATAAAGACATAGGGCCAGAGTCACTGGCTTCTGCTCATTTTGTAAGAATGATCTCTCAGAACCCAGATTTCCCTCCTTTCCCACATTAGGTAAACCTACTTCTATGTCAAAGCTGAAACTTCAAGAACCTACCCCTTGGCCCCTTGGCAGCTGTAATTGGCAAGAAAGAAGGACCTTACTTCTACCCAAGTTCATACTAGTGTTCATTTAAAAGTGACCACATGGCCATGTGAAAATAATAGATTGGGGTCTTGGGTTACCCGTCTTGTCCAGCCTGTGTCATGCATAACAATCCTTTGATATCTGACCAATTTAACTGAACCATTTCATTTTTTTAATGATTTTATTTATTTATTTGAGAGAGAGAGAGAGACCATGAGCAGAGGGAATGGCAGAGGAAGAAGCAGACACCCCGCTGGGCAGAGAGCCCAATGTAGGGCTCAATCCTGGGACCCTGGGATCATAACTGAGCTGAAAGCAGATGGTTAACTGACTGAGCCACCTAGGTGCCCCTAACTGAAACATTTCATATCAAAAAAGGTTTACCAAAATGATTCCTGTCTCTTACTGTGCACATACACTCAGCTACCCTGCTGATTATTAGCAATTCCAGTGAGGCTGCAGAAAATTGCCTTATCAGAAGACTCACTGAATACACCATGGACTAGTTAGCAAACTGAAACAGGAAACAAACAAACAAACAAAAAAACTTTCCAGGGCTTAGCAAAAAGACACAGACAAAGAACACAGGCTGAAATAATGAATAGGCTGCTCAAGATGAGGAGGTAGAAAGAGTAGCAAACACCTCCCAGGGTTCATTATGCTTCTTGAGCTGCTGGTAGTAAAGTTAATTTTTAAATGCTTTGAGGTGATTAAGAAGCTGGGCATCACTCTAAATGTAAATAAGTCCCATTTCATTTCCTTGAAGCTGACTATGACCAGCTACTTAGCCTGCTGATAAATTTAAGATCCATAGTCTAGTTCATAATTAACCCTGTCTTCTTATGAAGTCAAAGCTTAGCAAATTCATTGGTAAATACAAGCACACCCAGAGACCTCGTTCTCAACAGTTTCACTGGGTAAAAGTTGGTTTGTCACAGAAAGCCATATTAAGATCTGAAAGCCTTCTTGTGTTGATGATGGAGTGCTGACCAAATATTTGGTAGAAGGTAATGTCATTTCCTTCAACCAACAAATCTGAAAGTAATTGGAGAGCTCATCCTAACAATTGAATTTCGGTCCTCTTGTGATAACAAGATTCCTGTCCCTTCGACTTAGAGGTTCTGGAAGGAGCCCAATGAATTATTTATTTCCTACTCACTTGCTCTTTCTCCCTGCGTAGGCTCTATTCATTCCTCTATCTTATCGTAATAAGCCAGGTCACCGCTGCACTGAACTTAAATCACGACTGCTTGGCATTGCCTGCTTTACGGGCCTGGATGGCCTACTTTATATTGTTTGTACTTCACTGAAGTCGGTGTGCGGGTGTAAGATTGTATAACTGCTTTACCCCAGGGACCCTCATAAAAATGAGAGGGTTGGCTCATAAAACTGTCCCACTGTGCAAAACTGTAAATAGCTTCCTTAGAGGCAGGATGAATCCAAGGCTGCAAAAAGTACAAACCATCGGTGCCAGAGAACAGAACCGCCCCCTCTAGAGTTTATACCTCCACAATCCAGTGGGGTCCTGTTTGTCCTGGGAATTGCAATGCCAATTGTTTTATCCATGTTTTGCAACTCAACACCATTTCCTCACTTGTACTTCCCTTCTGTTTCCTCTTTGCCACTGTTTGCAGACACAGGAAAAGGCCAGTGGGCTCACATGAGGACAAGACCCCTGCTGGAGCACGGTCATGTTGACAGGCCAAGTGATGATCCGTCATCATCTCTGTGTTTACATGAGGGATTAAATAAATAAACAGTCTCTGTACAGCTGCTGTTTTTACTATCTGCTTTCAAGATTCAGAACGACATTCCAGAATAGCTAGACTCTGACCGTAGTATACTGAGCAGACACAAATGGGGGAATTATTTAGATGCATATACTCTTTGTAATTCTTCCACCACCAGCACACTGGGACATACCAAATATCTGCTTCAGACAGAATGATTTCTTAGGAAGCACTGAAGGCATAGTAGAATCCAAGACAATTTCACAGGTAGAGATGTGGCAGCTGAGAACGCTGGCTCTTCCTTTTATGGGTATTGTGAATCCGAGCTGCAAATTAATTGTAAGCATACATTTCACCTTTTCTAAAGCAACTCTACCACAGAGGGAAGGTACGAAAAGGTAGTATAGCCTAGAGCAGTGGTTCTCAAAGTCGGGTCCCCATTAACATCATCTGGAAACACATTAGAAATGCAAATGCTCAGACCAAATGCTCAGAGATTTTAGAAGGGAAATCTGGAAATTTTTGTTTTTAAAAGCCCTTCAGGCAATTTTGATATGGCTGAAGTGTGAGAACCACTGGCCTAGAAAGAGGATAGCATATAGCAAACCTGGGGTCTATCATCAAACTACTGTGTGCAAAGCACAGGCTCTGCTGACCTGGGATTAACTATTTATATTCTTTCAATCTCAATTTCCATGTGCAAAACAGGCAGTAATAATTATGCTGTCAGGACCATTTAGTGAATGTATTTGGTCTATTGACAGCATACGGTTTGCTAATAGAAAATACTCAATAAATAGTAGTTATCACTGTTTTTATTCTTTTGGAAACACTAGGATTGGAACAAAGTGTATGTTCAACAAATGAATAAATGAATCCATGAATGAATGACAGGATTACAGATAGTCTGTTTGTGTTGAGAAGGAAAATATTAATGGAAATATATAACTAGACCTCTGCATTTTAAAACACACACTAGCAAAATAAACATACTCTTCTCTGAGACCTTGTAAATATTACATTGCATCTAACAAATGGAAAGGGCAGGGAGAGAGGGAGGGACAGAAAAGGAGAGGGAATGCAGAAGGTAAGAATTAAAATTAGTTGCTTTCTTGCATTGCGTCCTAAGTGCAAACTGTGGCTCTGAGCATTCATTTCTCCAAGTAAGATACCCTAGAGTTGTGAGACCCAATGCCTTTAGGGTCTTTACTCTCTTTTCCTTTACCCTTCTCCCTACAGTACAAAGCACATTCTTTCTGCAAAAGAGGTACCTGAAGTTTCCCCTAATTCTGATGCTTGTAGAGTAGGAATGCTGGATGGGTTCTGAAAGTACAGGGTAATGGGGTAAAAGGAGGTGGAGCCCAGGGGCTCTTGAGGGATGCTAAGACTTCTACTCATGGGACCATCACAGTATCTCTTCATTGGATCCTAGTGGGCATCTGATCATGGGATCATAGGAACCATCTGATCATAGCTTCAGAAAACAACATGGCCACCCCTAAGCCAGTCTGAAAGCTAGATCAGGTGAGGAAATGAAAGCTACTAACTGGAAGTCTCTGTAAAAACCAGCTGAATCCGATAATGCTGCTACCGTCGCTTTATGAGAAAAATCTGCAGTGACTTGCTAAATTGAGAAAGCCTTTTTTTCCCCCCTAGAGATAAAGTCATGAATTAACATCCAGACCCAAATGGAAACTATCTGTCTCTCATTCAAGCCAATAGTGTACTTCCTGTGCTGGACACAACTACCAAACTCTAGAGGGTACAAGGAAGCAAAGAGGCGGCTGCAGAAGGGACAAGTGGATCTTTGAAGGAATTCAGCTGGGCATTTCTTCATTTTTCTACCCAAAGCAGGTCTACTCAGATCAAAGAATAACAAAAAAGAGCTTATATAATTGTGAGGTAAAGAAACTTCTTTAGGTCAAAAGCATTATACTCTGAAGGAAGATCAACAGGCTTGACCCAAAGCTTTAGGGAATAGAGTTGCCTGCTCTCAGTAGTATCTTTGCAACAATGTCTTACAGCAATGGTCTGTGACCACCGACACAAATCTGCTGAGTCCAGTTTCTTCAAAGAAAGCACCATCACAGCCACACTCTAATCTGATCAGACTTTCTTCATTAAGGATGTGACTGTGAGTCAGGGTATAAACTACCTTCAAGTTAGAGTAGTTGTATGCCTCTAGAATTGACACAGGATTCAGTCTGTCCTCAGTGGGAGGGGTTTTATGGAGTTCCTCCCATCTGGTTACTGCCATCTTCCAGCCCCTGAAACTATTTGACCTGACAACTCTTCTCAGTGGAAGACATTTCTCTCAAAAGTAATGTTTCTTCATCTGGCCACATTGAGCAATTTTTATCCCACCCACCCCCAACCCCTCCTCACCATCCAGACCATTTTCCTACTAGAAAGTGAAGTCCAGCCCAGAGCTTCTAATATCCCTAACACTGAGGGAGCTGATGGTGCTCAGTAAGTGGCTGGGGGTTGTTGTTTTGTCCCCAAAGCACAAATTGCTTCTACTGAAGGAAAACCTTTTTCTCTGTTCTTATATCACTTCCTTCTTATGTCCAATCCCTTCCCCCACTTTCTGGTCTTAACTATTTTTTATCCAGAATCTCTGTGTCTGTTCTACATAGAAAGTCACCCCCTGCTTCCACACAAAAACTATCAGATATAAAAGAGAGTGCAATGAGAACCAAGAGAGGTGACAAGCTTCTCTTCTAATGGTATCATCTAATAACAAGAAAGCAGATTCTCTAAAGCCAAAATGAATAAATACATAAATAAGTCACAAGTATCCATGTTCAACTTAACTTCAGCCCTCTGTGACAAAAGTCTTTCATGAGAGTTCCTGACATAACATACCTGTGTTTGCCTTGCTTTCCTTCTCCTTTTGCAAATGACCATAGGCAAGAGAAAGGAGTCTAGTATGTGATAAATTCATTTCCCATAGATCTTACTTATATTCAGAATGTAATTCACATATCTGGCAATGAAGACTCAATAATTTTATTCAAGCAATAGAAATAATTAATGAAGGGGTACTTACTGAAACCCTAAAGAAAGAAGTTCACTGAAATCTTCTTCCTTCTCATGGTCTCTTGAGTTATTACTTAACATCTTATTAAGTTCAGTCACAATTGAGGAATATAAAAGTTGCCCCGGTAAGGGAATGTTATCAGGTTATAAGAACCCTCATCTCTAAGAAAATAACATCCTCAGTGCCTTCTCTAATCATTGTCATTTATAAGCTGCCAAATAGTAATCCATGGCTGTGTGAATAAAACATACAGTGAATAAAAACATCAGCTCAGGAGTTTTATTCTGGATACTCAGGAGTATCCAGAATACTCAGGATGTATTCCAATCTTGGCTCCACTGGTTAATCTGTGGTTCTTTGTCTCTGAGCCTTAGTTTCCTGAACCAGAAAATGGGAAAACAGCACGATTTCCCTCAAAGGGTTTTGTGAGGATAAAAGCACAAGTTATGCACTCCGTGAAATTACTGACACCTAGCAAGAATTTAGATGTCATTTACTATGTCTACAGTTTCACAAAGCTTGCACTTATGCTGCCCCATTTGATCCTGACAGCATCAATATGAGGCAGGCAAGGCAAGTATTATTGTCACCACCATTTTACAAATTAAAATGAAAATTAGGTCAGATTGATGAACTGACCTGCATTTGCTCACATAGCAGGTGGCAGAGTCTGCATTTCAAGCCAGGGTCCCTGACTCCACAATGCATGCTCAGTGTTACGGCACTGTTTGAGGCTTCAGTGTTAATATAAATTTCCTTCATGACTCACATAAAGTTATTTTACTTGATTCTAACAGCAATCACATGGAACAGCTGGGGTAGACATTATATTTTGCAATTTGTCAAACGGGAAAACAAGTTAGGGCACCAAGGTTTTTGAGTCCTGGCAGAGCAGCACGGAGAGCGCTGCCCCTTCACCTAGTAAAACGCCCTGAAAGAAGAAACAAACTCCTGCTTCAACTAAAACAGAATCTAGTTTTTCTATTTTAATTACTGCTTTAAAACTTGCAAAAATTAACGACTCAATTTACAGAAGGCACTTCCAGCAAAGCAAGTGCAGTTAATGTTTCAGAACTTTTTAAAGGGCAATTTATAATCAAAGGTGGGAAAGATAAACTATCATAAACATATGTCACCAGGATTCCACTAATCTCAGGCTCTCACTTTGCAGACTCTGGAGTTGAGGGCTGAGGTTGGGGAGGCACGCAGAGGGAGGGCAGGCGGTGGGTGTCTGCTGGTCACCTGGCTTCTGGAGCCACCTGGGCTGGGGAACACCGTGGGAGTGGGGGGAGGCCTCCTCAGCCCCTGGAGCTGGCATTTTCTCAGGGAAGGTTGCCTGCTCAGATGTCTCAGGATAGCCATTTCCAGACGGGAGCAGGGCAATCATTCACTGAACGTGGCCCAGGGAGAGGAGACGCTGTGGCGCTGCAGGAGTGCTGGTAATTTTGTAACCAGCAAATGAAAGGGCAGAGAAGAATCACTAGGAAACCTTTCATTCTGAGGTATCTCTAATTTGTGCAATTATGTAAATACATTATGCAGCTCTCCTTAGATTCTGTACTGCCAGGGTAATGGATATTAAAGCTGCCTGACAAGGCTCACTTGGTCTGTTTGCTATGTATTTAGTTGGAAGACAGAAGGGTCAGAGGAGAGAGCTTTAGTCAATTCAAATATTTAATAGTTTTAGAATCTTTTATTTCTGCTCCATGTTTTAAGTCTTAGACTGAAGCAGAAGACTGAGACTTTAGTTCTGCACTACTATCCAGTTTTATAAAAATTTTATACAGACCAACAGTCCCTAAATAGAGGTATTTCTCTACAACAAACAAAATCAAAGAACACAAGTACATGATTTGACAATAATGGAGAAGAGGAGAGAATTGTACATCCACTGGAGGAAGGCTGGGGGTTTGGGAGGGTTGGTAGTGCATTACCCACCCAGAGTCCTATCAACTAGGGCTTGGCCACCATGAAGATAAGATGTCAAACTGAAATTAAATATAGGATAATAACAGTCTTTGCAATCATTTTGCAATGACAATTACTAGTTTTTAAAAATTTCTTGGCTTGAGATTCATTTTGCTTTGTGTTCCAGAAATGTTAGAACTAGATTTGATGGACGGGTAAAGTAACATCTCACCTCTGGCAAAAAGAAAGCCCTTTGTTTTATATACGATTTCTGAACAGGCTTTCTGATTTCATTCCCTAATGTGTGAGCCTAGGTACAGTTGGAGTTCAGAGAAGGAACACAAAGAATACCCTAGAAGTCAGGTGTGGGGAGGGAGAGCTCTCCAGAAGTGGCAGGGACTGGGAAGCCAGTCTGGTGGTGATGGACCACGGTCAAGGTATCAGCCTATGTGTGAAGATACTAAAAGACTGAGTGGGATATCAGATTGGGGCAATTTGGTGACTGGACAGTGGAGACAATTAAGAACCTGGCAGTAAGTATGAGAAATTTGTAGTTATTGCCTCAAACATCCCTAAAAAGTGCTTTTATTTTTAATCTCCATTTAATAAGTGAGGAAATAGGCTCGGAAAAGTAAAGGGTTTGCTCAGTGTCATGCAGCGACTACACAGTAGAACAAGTCTTACCTACCAGGCCTAAGTCCAGTGCTCTTTTGGATGTTGATGAAGGCTGCCGCATTGAGTGCAATCAATATTCCAGGCTGTGTTGGACACAAGGTTGACACCCAATTCCCATTTCTCCCTCTTTTTCCTATCAGATTATATTCTGTCAGTGTGCTGGTTAGTCTACATTTGTACCTCCAGAAGCAATCTTCTTCCTTTTTCACCCTTTTCTCTGCATCACATGGTCTTCCTTGCCCTTTGACTTCTGTTTGGGGTCAGCTTTAGGAAGCCAGCAGTTGGCTTCTTCCCTTGACCAAGGCTTCTGTCTGCTGGACTCTTGACAGCTACAACTCTCTTTGTGTTTCAGAAACACTGTTCCTTCCTCCTGCACCTCAGCTCAGGAGTGGCTCCCAAAATTACTAGCCCCCAGGAACTTTACTATTCTTTACCGGCCCCCTTAGCCCTGACCCTTCTCGGTACTTTACTGGTCTACTTAATTCTTTTGGAATCAGGTATGCGGTCTGATTCCTGCAGAGACTGCTGCCTTATCCCCATTTCCAAAGGGTGAGTCTAAGCCAGTCAACATATAGCATTCCCTTGACTACTGTTCTTGGTCCAGGGATTGCCAAGAGACTCAATCTAAGCCAATCAGTCTGAAGAGAATGATGCATATTGCATGTTTAAGGGGGCTCACTCTGTCTGTGTCTGTTTCTCATTCCTTCTCTCTCTCTCCTCTCTCGGTCTCTCTCTCTCTCTCTCTCTCTTTCTCTCTCCTTTATTGAATATGCAATTTTCATTGCCAAGAGCCACCTCAGACAGCACCATAATGAAGCCGATCCTGAGGACAGAGTAGAGGACAGAGCGAGCCTGGGTTCTTCACGCCATTACTTAACTGCTGATGATACTGCCTCTTAAGCCAGTTCTCCCTCTGGACTCCCAGTTATTTGACATAATAAACTTTCCTTTGTTTAAGTCCATTTAGGCCAAGTGTTTCAGTCACTTGTAGCCAAAAGCATTCCTGAACATATTAACGGGAAAAAGAACGGAAACAAAGAAACTAAGAGACTATTACATTTGTCCAAACCATAAAAAGAAAAACCAAAAGACAAAAAAAAAAAAAAAAGAGAGAGAGAGAGAGCCTAAAATAGGACAACTGACAGTGACAATGGGAGTGAGGGAAAGAGACAAATGCTTAGTAGATACCTTTTCTGTATGTTGCATGTATGGTAAATACAGACAACTAAATCACTGATCCAGATAAAAGCCAAAACAATGGGGAGAAATCATCACATTGTCTAAATACCCAGATAAACCATGCTGAAATTTGTTTCAGAGATCAAATAAGAACATGCTATGAATAATACAAGGAATTATCTTTAAGATAGCTTTATGATTTCAGGCCATTCTAAAATGCTGTTTCATTTTGTCAGATATATTATTGTCAGAGTTAGAGACATGTGGTCTTCTGTCAGTTCTAATTTATTATTGAATATTCTAATGGCACATGATATTGGATTCATTATTTATGTCATGTGTAATATGATTTTCTGTAAATAACGGCCACACATTTTACATCTTAAATCCTCTAAGGGTGCATTTTTAAAAATAAAACCTGTGCTAAACCTTTTTAAATTTTTTTGTTAAAGTGAAGAATTCTCTTAGAAAGCAAATAATCACATTCTTGATATTTGTGCTCAGATTTATAAATGCCTGTTTTCACCCACAAAACATTCTTAAAACAGAGCATAGCTTTACAAACTCATTCTCTAGAAGTTATATTACTCAATCAATAAAGATTTATTTTGTTTATGTGATATCTTAAGATACTCTAAAGGTCAAAAAGTCCTCAAATACGTTTTCAACAGTCTAGTTAAAGGAATACAACAAATAAGCTTTACCAGATACCAAAAAACATAAGTGAAAATACATTAAAAGATGTATAGAGCATAAGATCTCTGGGAGTTCAAAGTAGGTAGAGATCCCATGGGATCAAAATAGTCAAATATAGCAGATATGGATTGATTTCCCCAACTCTTTCCAAATGCCTCCTGGAACACCAAGCGGAAGTTCCAATCTGCAATGCTCAGATTCCTTTGCAGCTGCACCAACATAAGAAGTCTGTCCCATTGAAGAAGCAATCACACATATAGATAGACTATTCTTGCTATTGCAGTGGCATAAGTGTGAGCTTCTGGAGTGACACTGGTTGAAGTTCACATGCCCTTTCCCAAGTATTATGGGTACAAAGTGGCATGAGGCTATGGCAATGGGATTTTCACTACATTCTTATATCTCCTGACTGCTGTGGCTACCAGATGCTGTGTAGCATCCAAACCTGGTTTTCATACCCACCCTGGGGATTCTATAAGCTATTTAATACATGTCAATAAATCTCTCTACTTAAGCTAGCTAGGAGGAATCTAAGAACCCCGTTACATAAAGTCAGAGAAGATTACAAAAAACAAGGAATTTGGGCTAAGCATTTGAAAACTGGATAAGATCTGAATATTGAAAAAGAGATAAGAGGAAATGCCAGGTGACAAGAGACAAAAAAGAAATGGGGAGAAAAGACATGTGGAAAACAAAGTAGCCAATGACATTCAAGTAGTAAGTTCATATTGAAAAGTTGCAGAAATAAGATGGAAGGAAAGGTCAAGCTCAGATTACTCCCAGATTACCTGACAAACTAACATGGGCTACTGGCTCTTACCCTAGGTCCAACATAAATGGAATTAAAGAAAGGTAGATATAATGTACAGCTATCAAACTAGAAAACAAAATTGGACTAAGACTGGAAAGTATTAAATGAGGTAATAATAGACAATAATAAAAAACATAAATAAAAGAGCTCCTAATCAAACTCTAATTATAACCCAGGGGCACAATAGCATAAAAGTTAGAAACGTGAAGTCAGAACCAGATTCCCTGAGCTTGTATCCTAACTTCTGGCTGTACCGTTTCCCTGTTGTGTAAACCCGAACAATTAGGCTAAGTCCTAATTGTGCCTCAGTTTCCTCATTAATAAAAAGATATTTCATCTACCTCATAAGGTTGAGGATTAAGTGTATGAGGATTAAGTAGGCTACTATATATCAAGTTCTTGGAACCATGTCTGGGATGCAGTAATCGCTACATAATTGTTATTATAATTAATACATAAATATAAAAATACACAAATTATTACACTAAAATTCAGCTCACCAATTAAAAGAACTTGTTGCTCAGATCAAAGAGACAAGACAACCATTTTCTCCATTTAAAACTTAAGAATACAATGGTTGAAATTAGTGCAGCCACTCTGGAAAACACTATGGAGATTCCTCAAAAAGTTTAAAATAGAACTAGCCTTCGATCCAGCAATTGCACTACTTGGTACTTACCCAAAGAATACAAAAATATGGGGCGCCTGGGTGGCTCAGTTGGTTAAACAACTGCCTTCGGCTAAGGTCATGATCCCGGAGTCCTGGGATCGAGTCCCACATCGGGCTCCCAGCTCCACGGGGAGTCTGCTTCTCCCTCTGACCTTCTCCCCTCTCATGCTCTCTCTCACTGTCTCTATCTCAAATAAATAAATAAAATATTTAAAAAAAAAGAATACAAAAATACTAATTAAAAGGGATACATGAAACCTGATGTTTATAGCAGCATTACTTACAAGAGCCAAATTAGGGAAATAGCCCAAGTGTCCATCAACTGATAAATGCATAAAGAAGAAGTGGTATATATAAACAATGGAATATTACTCAACCATAAAAAAAGAATGAAATCTTACCATTTGCAATGAGTATTATGCTAAGAGAGTATTATGGTAAGCGAAATAAGTCAATTAGAGAAAGACAAATACCACATAATTTCACTCATATGTGGAATTTAAGAAACAAATGAGCAAAAGGGAAAGAAAGAGAGAGAGAGGTAAACCAACAACAGACTCTTAGCTATAGAGAACAAACTGCTGGTCACCAGAGGGGAGGTGGGTGGGGGGATGGGTGAAGTGGGTAATGGGGATTAAGGAGTGCACTTGTTGTGATGAGCACCTGGTGTATGGAAGTGCTGAATCACTATGTTATACACCTGAAGCCAATATTATACTGTATGCTAACTAACCAGAATTTTTTTTTGAGAGACAGTGAGCACACTTGCAAGCCAGGGGAGGGGCAGAGGGAGAGGGAGAGATAGAAAATCTTAAGCAGGCTCCATGCCCAGCACAGAGATCAATGGAGGACTTGATCTCAAGACCCTGAGATCATGACCTGAACTGAAATCAAGAGTCAGATGCTTAACCGACTGAGCCACCCAGGCATCCCATTAACTATCTGGAATTTAAATAAGAACTTAAAAATAAGTAAATAAATACATAAAGATTGAAATATAGAGATTAAAAATAAAAATAGATCATAAACCTATGCATCTGACATTATAACTTATCAAAGAGATTTAACAGTGCTTCTAGTGATAAATCAAACTGTCAAAAATTAGCATACATAGAATATCTAAACAGCATGATTTATAAGTTTGAAATATTAAACATATGAAGAATCTTATACCTACCAAAGATAAAAATATGATTTTTAGGGGCGCCTGGGTGGCTCATGGGTTAAAGCCTCTGCCTTCGGCTCAGGTCATGATCTCAGGGTCCTGGGACCGAGCCCCTCATTGGGCTCTCTGCTCAGCAGGGAGCCTGCTTCCCCCCCTCTCTCTCTGCCTGTCTCTCTGCCTACTTGTGATCTCTCTCTCTCTCTCTCTCTGTAAATAAATAAATAAATCTTTTAAAAATATGATTTTTAAACACACATATATTTATAAAAATTGACCAGTAACAAAGAGACTGCGTAGTAATCCTCAATAAATTATAGAGAAAACCTGTATGGACTGCTTATCACAACAAAGTAGAAGTGTAAATCATTAACAAAAATGTTAGCTAAAAAAAAAAAAGGCCATCAGTCTAGAAACAAAAATGCCACCAAATATATCTTATTGGAAGAAGAAATTATGTGAAATTTTGAAATATTTAAAACTGAATAATAAAAATGCTTCATGACAATATGTATGTGATAAAACAAATGTAATATTCAGAATGAAATGTGTAATTCCAAATAAATCACCAAAGTGTACTGAGAGTACACGTAAATGGAGGGCTTATTTGTACTAAGAGCTTTTCTCTGTAGTTTTGATTCAATGCAGGGAGATTTAAAGAGACATAAAACCTTCTTAATTTCTCCTTATTGAAGATCTTAATTTATGTTCTTCTAGGGACTGAAGGAATCATGTTCGTAGAGTATTTATTTTCTATCATTCTATGAAGGCCTGGTGATATGACTAATTCTGCCCACACCCTGCTCCTTATCTAGCAACAAGGCACCAGCTGCAGGATTCAGTACCAGCTCCTCAGCTTCCACTTGCCAAGATCCTTAGGATTCTTGCCCTAAGGCATCTGTGCCAGAAACCTTGATAAAATCACCTTCTTCCCAGGCAGCCCCAGACATGCAACACTTACACAAACCTGTCAAGGTCTTTCTATTCTCCTGGTCTTTTTATTTCCCCTGATTCTTTTCCAAATATTGATGTGTAAATATTAGTGATTAATACAATAAATTATCTACTTACCACTTGTGTGACATTTCCTCCTTTCCTCAAAAATTAAAAAAATTATGAAGTACGACTAAATGCTCTGAAGATAGATGTGTATATATTTATATATACATATGTACATTAGAGACATATATATATTGGAGAGAGAGTACACTTAGTCCTTTCTTGCTTTAAGTTCTAAAGGTACAGAAAAAAAAAAAAGATGACAAATATATCCCAACCCCGGGACTTTACAATCTTGTTGGGGGCAAAAAAAAAAAAAATATATATATATATATCATATAGTAGGATGATGCTGAGGAGAAAAGTAGAGCAAGTGATGGAATGAGAGTACCAAAGAGTGTGAAGGAGATGGGTGGCAATGATTAAAGGACACATTTAGAGCTTAAATCTGACTCCAGTCAGGAGAAGAGACAGTAGCATCATTCTCTAATCAGCCAACACCAGAATGTCCATCACTGTAGAGTCCTCTTCTCTTTCTCCTTACTCCCATCAAGGGACCCACCAATTTCTGTAGGTTTCCTTTTTTTTTTTTTAATTTCTAATGTCTATGCAATCCATTTCTCCTCCTCATTCCCCAAATGTGGATGCCTTTGTCCTCTTTCCTCTCCCCAAGACCCTACTCATATCTCTGCCCTTCCGGGAGTATCCCAGGAACATTGGCCTAGGCCTGTCTCCCTGGTGTCTGCATCCCATCTTATGAGCAATATTTGGGGGCACTTAGAACCACTGCTGTGAACTCTGACTGTGAATTCTTGGTTGTTTGAGTGCAAAGGAAAATCTCAGTTAATAATGCTTTTTAAGTGTGAAATTTCTTCTGTATCAAAGTACATGAATAAGAAGAAAAAAACAAATTATAAACTATTAAAGCTATGCCACAAAGGTCCACAGAGCCTCCTGGAAAATTGGGAATTTCAAAGTGTGGCTTCTGAAGCCTAAGCTTCCTATTCTATAGAATAGGAGTGAATAATTCCTACTTCTGTAGAATTGTTGGGATTGAGCAGAATTAAGTTCTCAGCATGTGCCTAGTACATAGTAAACCAATCAATGTTTCTATTGTCATCATCATTTCAGATATGAGGCTTCTCTTCTTTTACCTCTTGGTAATCCTTCTCCCTATATTTACATTTCCAGAGTTACCCTAAATTCCCTCCTGCCACCACTCCCCATATTAAAGGTTAAAAAGCAAGTCTGTTATCACTCATTTGTACTTGACCAGAAATGTGATTCTAATTTAGAGGGGATAAATGTCAGTGTGTCACCTCAACCATTATTTGCATTTTAAAATTTCAGTCTAATTTTAGAAGATCTACTTCACAGAGTAAGTTGGGAGAAATATGGGCAGTTAAGAGGGTTCAGAGTGAGCTCTCAGAACCTCTTTCCTGCTTCCTTAATATGGATAATTAAGAGTTCACCCATTTGCAGCTGTGGAAAGCTGCCCTTGTGGTCAGAGGCATTTTCCAGAATCTAACAGGCAGCCGCCTAAGAGCCCCTTCTCACTTCTCCCGTCCTGTCATGAATCAGCTGAATATGGGTTTCAACCACAGTATGCTCAGGAGAGAGGTCTGAGAGGAACACCTTCCCTTTTGAAAAATGCAAGACATACTATTTGCTTCTTTTCTCAGGAAGAACCCAGCTACAGAAATATCTGTGAGTGATGCTATTATAAATGGTATCCCAGGCTTCTTTGAACTTGGGTTTCTCATCATGAATGAGTATTCAGTATCAAGTTTATTAAACTCCCCTTTTTGATGTGAATTTGAGAAGCTCAAACCCAAGACCCAGGAGCTGACAATTCCCAGAGAGGAAACTGCCAAATGAGTGTCTTCTAAATCTGCTCATGGAGCCAGAGCCAGGATGGAGCTCCAGCTATGCCTTTAATGGGAAGCCAAATCTTGTTCTGACTCCACATTTTTACAATAATATTAAGATGATAAAATACATTTAGGATTCATTACCTACTAGGGCCTGGTCTCCCCTCCCCAAATACAACTTATTTAGGGAAGAATGAGTTTCCTGTGTGTCCCATCAACACTTAGCACCTTATTCTATATGAAATAGACTTTGTCACCATTGGTTAACCAATATACCCAAATATAAAAGCAGTGTTTTTCCACACTCCACATCCCATCAGACATTGTTTGAGGATGGGCCCCTCAATGGGAGGGGGCAATCTCCTGGTGTCGTCAACTTTTTAGTTTTGGTGTCATGCACATGATGAAAAGAAATTGTACAATATCATCCCATGGCTGACTGGAAGGAATTTCAATGTTAGCAACAACAACCAAAAAAAGAGTACAATAAGGTTCTGAGACTAATATATACTGTCTTTTGCTGAAAGGAACAAGACTTCATGAAAAGTTTCTGCCATTTGTGCAAGCTTTGTCTTATAAATCACTGATGGGAAACATGAGATTGTAAATTACTTCAAGCTGGTGGGGCCAGTTTTTAGTGCTGCCAATTACCAGAGACTCTGGATTGACAATGCTGAGACATGTGTGAGCAGGTTAACCCTCTGTGGAGCTGTCAATGATGAAACCAATCCTGAGGGAAGAGCCACCAAGAAATGGGATTATTAGCTACACGGGCAAGAAAATAAAATGCTTAGTGAAGAAAAAAATTATTTTAGAAAAATCATCTGAGCAACCAAATTTCGTGCTTTTAGCGACTTTAAAGATAGACTATAATAAGCATCAAGCAGCCAAGCAGCTGAGCCTTGTTATTCTCAGCTGCATCTAATCGCACACCTGTTCACACTCATTAACCCTTAGTGTCTGATAGCATTTTCATAATTTCCACGGAAGCTGGCATTTCTCCTCACCTCAGTAATGAACTGTGCAGGGTGTGCAGCTGAAGAGAAAACCAGTAAGTGTCTGGGGATGGTGAGCCCATCCAGAGTCCAGACGGTCCTAACTGCACAGGAGGTGGGTGCCCTGGTCTATGGGACACCCAGGCAAAGAGAGACCCTTACTATCCAGGGGCCCAGGAGACTGCAGTTTAATACCACTTCTTGCTGACCCAAAGGCGAGAGCTTTTTCCTCACCTAATAAAATGCATTCTCATTACAGGCTTGACATTATTTACAGATAAACGACATTCCCATTATTTAATTTTCTCCCTGGAAGCCTAACCCACACTGACAGTAATCGTGTTTAGCAGGGTGTCCAAATTAACTGGAACCTGACAGTTTCAAATGACCTGAACAGTCTAATAAATTCTTGCACCCAAATTATGGGAATTAAACACAAAGTCTCAAAGATACTCAGAGCCACAAGGGGTGATATTGAGGAGGGAGTCACAGATACAGAACAAGTAATTTCTATAATGCACTTCTTGCAATTACCCCGACTCAGTCACTCGATATTTTTAAGCACTGATTTTGCTCTAATGCTGCTCTTGCTTATATATTTCTCTGTCAGTGTTCTTACAGCCCACTTAGTGTAAGCTTCTGGAGAAGGCCTGTGTTCTTTGTGAATGTCAGGAAAACTCTGGACGCTGGCTAGGGCTCAGAAAATTCTTCAGTGCCTGATGTTGGAAATACTGGGGCTCAGTGCCATGACTGTCTCTGCTCTCTCTCCCCTTTTTTGTTCTCTTCTTACCTGTAAGAGAGAAAAGCAGAAAATAAATGCCTCCAAGAGAAGCTGATTTTGATCACCAGTGGGGAGGCTTTGCCAGGGCTGAAACATAATTTTAAGAAATCTTGCTCTCCACTTTTGGCTCAGAACCAAAATGTGCCTACTCCCTGAATCCTCAACTGAGCAGCACTTAGGAGGGAGAGGCTGCATTCCCAGCCAGCTGACCTGGGAAACAGTGTCTCAACCAGCCCACAAAGCTCCCTCACCCTCAGAAGTCACATGCTGTTTTTAATTCCCTTAAACATGTCTACTTATGCATCTGTCTTGGGGACTGTCCTGGGAAGCAGAGGGCTTTCTCTGCTCACATCACATCCTCAGACTTTGCACAGGGCTGGCACAGAGTAAGCATTTAAGGGATGTCTTTTCAATAAACAAGCTAATGTGTTGGTCTATGGACTCCCTTCCTCCATATTCTTCTGTACCTCAGGCTTCACTTTGGCCCTTTATGATTCCCTTTACCCTTCATCCTCACCTGGCAATCTGATTTTACCTGAATGAAAATGCTGGGGAAGGAGCAGAGAGCACCTTGAGAGCTTCTTATAGAAACTCTTCAAGTTGGTGCCAACATACACAAATTCAACGATAGTTCAAGTTCCATGCTTTGGTGGTCCACTATTTATTTGCATTTAAATTATTATTATTACTATTACTATTATTGCTATTAAACTAGTTCCCCAGATTTCATGAAGAAAAGAATTAGATTTCCTATCACTCCATTAAATGCTCCCAAGTTTAACTAATGAGAGCCAGTTCAAAATGAGAGATTGATCAGAAAGACCTGGTAAATATTTGGGATGTTGTAGTAAATTAGAGGGGACGTGGTAATGCCAATTTTTTATGCTAAAATTGGCCGCCAAACTTAATTCGTCATTTCTCAGCATCTATAAACAGATGCAAATGGTTTTGGGTCCTTCATTGCCATAATTTAATTTTACATAGGATTCACCTACCTCTACAGTTTACTCCTCCCCAAAGGCAGCAGCTGGTGGCTGCTTTGAAGCCCCCTGAATGGAGATGGAGCTCATACAGCATAAGCTTCCTCAGGAGAACATTGAATAGCAAATCGTGTAGCATATTAAAAGAGTGAGAAATTATCCATTACAGACTTCTCAAATAAGGAGCTTCTACAAAGAGTAAGAATGGGAGAAGGAACCTCTAGGAAATTTCTCTTCTGTGCTTGTGAGCTACCCCTGCCTTCAGTGGCATTTCAGAAGTCCTCTTGACCTTAGATAGTAGAGGAAGCTTGGAGGTGGTGTGGGAAGAGGGGCTGGGAGGCTGAGAAGAATCTCACAACCCTCCTGACCCTAGAGAAGAGACGAGACCCAGCAGCCATCCAGGGTCCCTCCACAGTGTGACCCCTACCAAGATCCTCTTCCTGAACACACACTCTGGACTCTACTGGCAACTGTGAGCACTGTGGAATGGGCTGTGGGGGAGAAAAACAGTGAAGAGGAAAGATGTGGAAGGGATATTTAAAAATAAAAGTGAAGAATTAAAAAGGAACAATGAAATAAGAGCAAAATGAGAGGGATAAAACCTGGGAAAGCTCTGATAGGAATCTGCGATACCAACATAGCGACAACTGGAGGGAGACACTGCTTCATCTCATTCAGTGAAAAACTCCTGTGGTTTCTAGCAGCTAGATGTAAGTTGCATTAGCAAGCTTCTCTTGTTTGCACTGCTATCCCCCAAGTCAACTCACATGGACAATAGCCACATATAGCCATATAACCTGCCTCCCCACTTTCCGCTGTGGCTCTCAAACTGTTTTACATGGCAAGCCTTCTGGTTGTCTAATAATTCTGTCTAGAATTATACGTAATTCTATCCAGGTATTCCCTAATTAAGATCCATCAATGGGACACAACTCTCTCAATCTAAACACAGATCAGAAATAATAATATAGAAAAATAGAAAACTAAAATCATTAATGAGGCTCTAAAAACAGAGTAAATCTCTGCATGATCCAGTAACAAAAGAGAAACACAAGTCAGTGTGCTGTGCTGAAGCCAGAGCCTGCTGGATGCCCATTCTGGAAAGAGGATGTAGCAGTCTGAAGTTTGGGTCCAATAGAGGGGTAAAAAGGATAAAATTACTCCACTCAAGAATGGGGATCTAGGCTGGTATTACTTAACAGCTCCAACTCCTACTCCCAGTGCCCTCAAAAAAGAAGAAACTAAAGAAACTAACAGGTGTAGCTAACCATCCGCTGGGAGCTAGAATTTTTGGTAAACTACAAGTCCAGGAAGAAAAAAGAAGATAGAAATGTAGTCCCCAGTCAAGTTAGGAAGAAGTTAGGAAGAAAGCCATGATACTGTCCCCAATACCACTGTTACCTTAGAACCCTGTAAGGCCAGGTTTAGGGCAGGGAGTCCTGAGCAACTGGGCAAAGGGAACCATAAAACCACTGGCACAAAAAGAAACAGAAAGAAGAAAAACAAAAACAAAAGCCTCCCACACAAAATAAGCCTGCAAAGCAAAATTCCAAAACAGAGGAAGAAATCTAATACTGAGATAGACAGCCAACAAAATCAACATTCAAAACATGAATATGCCCCATAGGAAATTAATTTTGTGGAAACATGTGCCAAACTTTAAAATAGATGTTTGAGTTATCCAATGAGATAAAGAATAACTTCCATTTTAGAAAAGTGGAAAAGTTTTAAATAAGAGCAGAAATAAATGAACAATATAAAAGCATTGAGTTAAAAAATTAAATAAATGAGATATGTTCAGCCCTGACCCAGAGAAGGAGTGCATTGCAAGGAATGTTCCCTGAATGCACCACAAAGAGATTATATGCAATTAAGATACACAGAGAATGGACTGAGCAGCTCTAAATGCCCAACAGGAGTTCTCAGACAAGGAAATGCAACCACTATTCAAAATTTAAAATTGTCCATTTTTGAAGAAAGACTTCTGATGAATCTTTAGGTAGAAAGTACATCCCAAGTACCAATCAGGATAAATAATGGTAAAGCCATTCCCAGAACCATCATAGTAAAACTGAACATGAAGAATAAAAAGAAAGTGTTTACAGCTACAAGAGAGAAGACAGATAATCTACAAAGGAACTACAGTTAGAATTACACCAGAACTCATCAGCAATAATAGTTGAAGACAACAATGGAATCATATTTTCAACTTGAGAAAAATTAGTAACTCTCAACCTCAAATTTCATACCCAGATAAACTATAATTCAAGATTCAAAGGGTGAAAACTGTATTCAGTTTTAATATGGAATAGTTTTAATTCAGTGTATTTAATACTGAACACTTTTAATTCAGTGTAATACAGTATTCAACTGTATTCTATGTATTCAGACATAGAAAAATTAAGACTTATGTACCTACAGACCCTCACTTAAAAAATATTAAAAAATTATTTCGGGAAAAAGTAAAAAATAAACTCAGAATATATAGATAACTTAAAAATGAAAGGTAACCAGAGAGAAAAATAAAATGTTTTGGTAATCTAACTATTAACTGGAAAAAAAAACTTTTTTTCAAAAAGAAACTAAAAACAAACATAAGATGCATGGAATATTCTATAGATGGTTGATATGTGCAAAGGACAATGTCACATTTAGGGGCAGGATAGAACTACTATGTTAGAAAAAGGTATAATTAAAGATGTTGGTTTAAAAATTAAGAATAACTGACTAAAGTACTGGCACAAAAACAGACACATAGACCAGTGGAACAGAATAGAGAGCCCAGAGATGGACCCACAACTCTATGGCCAAATCATCTTTGACAAAACAGGCAAAAATATCCAATGGAAAAAAGACAGTCTCTTCAATAAATGGTGCTGGAAAAATTGGACAGCTATATGTAGAAGAATGAAACTTGACCATTCTCTTACACCATACACGAAAATAAACTCGAAATGGATAAAAGACCTCAACGTCAGGCAGGGATCTATCAAAACCCTAGAGGAGAACATAGGCAGTAATCTCTATGACATTAGCCACAGCAACTTGTTTCAGGACATGTCTCTAAAGGCAAAGGAAACACAAGCGAAAATGAACTTTTGGGACTTCATCAAGATAAAAAGCTTCTGCACAGCAAAGGAAACAGTCCACAAAACAAACAGGCAACCCAC
>CM052807.1:26962022-27039431 GCA_028533885.1 Nasua narica | reverse complement strand
GAGAGGGGCACGTACTGCATGGAGCATTGGGTGTGGTGCATGAACAATCAATCTTGTAACACTGAAAAATTAAAATAAACAAATTTGGGGAGAAAAAAAAAGAATAACTGACTAAAGAATGGAAACAAAATGTGTAGCTTCTGAGATGGATCTTGGGAAGATGATGGAGTAGGAGGACCCTGACCTCACCCCAACACACATTTACAGCTAAATATCATCCACACCCAAGTCAATAAACTGGAGAGTGATCCAAAGACTATCAGAACAAACTCCACAACTAAATATAAAGAAGAAACTACATCTAAAATGTTAGGATGGTCTGAAAGGCAGGGAGAGGGTACCCATAGGAGGGATAGGGCTACATGCTTTGAAAGGACAGAAAAGGACAGAGAAACAGACCCTCACACCAGGGACAAACAGACCCTCATACCCTCATATAGGGAAGACTAATCCCTATAGCATTCAGCTTTAAAAATCAGAGGGACTGAATTCCGTGAGTTTTTAAAACCAGTTAGACTTGGAGCCTGGAGCTTTAAAAGTTAGCTGACTCAGTACTACGTAAGCCAGGTGGGTGATAGCCAGGTCTCTGCCTTTAAAGAGACAGCAGGCTGCACAGAAAAGCAACATAAAATTGGCAGTTTACATGAAGCCAGGGGCAAACAGGAGACAGCTCTGTTCATACTGATTTCAGAGCATGTTGGAGGATATTTCTGAAAATGAGGGAGCTGACAAGAGCCATTTTCCTCCTCATCCCCCTGGTATAAACACAAACCACCTATGGTAGGTAGCACTGCAGAGACACTTGCTACCTAACCTGCTAGCAGTGCTAGCATGCCCATGAGTTCTCCTGTCCAATCCAAGCCTGCCAGCCTCAGCCCTAGGCTCAAAGCAAACTTTGTTAAAGCTACATGTGCACCCCATACAGCACCAGGTACACAGCTGTCAATAGGGACAACACCAGCCGCCATGCAGTGCCTGGGCACCTGCCCCCAGCCATTGTCACACACTGGGCCCAGCCTCACTCCGCTGTTACCGACTAGTCACCACACCCAACTTCATGCCCCTGTATGCACCCGCACTCAGTCCCCAGTCATATCAATTTGGGGAATCTGTTATAAGACTAGTGACCCATTACAAATTTTGCTAACAATGCCATCCTGTTTCCAAGTTCCCTGGCAGGCATGCCATCCCAAAACGTGCCTGCCTGGGTCCCCCTAACATCACAGAGAGCAAGCACTGCCCACAACAGGCAGAAAGTCAGTGCAAATGACTGTGCTTAAAGGAAAAGTGACTCAGATACAACAGCAGAGTGTAAGCAACAACACACATAGGATACTCTCCTGAAGTGTCAGGTTCTGGTGAACAGAGGACATGAACTGCAGTGCAGTCCAGGACCTCTTCCTCATAAAGTCACTACTTTCAAAAGCAGAAGACATAGCTGACTTTCCTAACACACAAAAACAGACACAGAAAGGCAGACAAATGAGGAGACAGAGAAATTCATCCCAAATGAAAGAACAGGACACAAGGTGAACAGAAGAGAGAAAAAAAGAATTATGCAAAATGAGAATAGACAAGGGAAGTCAGTGACCCCATCAAATGTAATAACATTCATATTATAGGAGACCCAGAAGAAGAAGACAAAAAAAAAAAAAAAAGAGGACAGAAAATTTATTTGAAGAAATAATAGCTGAAAACTTCCCTAATCTGGGGAAAGAAACAAATATCTTGATCCAGGAAGCACAAAGAACTCCCATCAAAATCAACAAAAGCAGACCCACATCAAGACATACTGTAACTAAACTGGCAAAATATAGTGACAAACAAAAATTTTAAAAGTCAACAGACAAAAGAAGACAATAACTTACAAGGGAAAACCCATAAGGCTACCAGGAGACTTTTTAATAGAAATTTTTCAAGCCAGAAGAAAGTGACATGATATATACAAAGTGCTAAAGAGAAAAAAAATTGCAGCCAAGAATATTCTATCCAGCAAGGCTATCATTCAAACTAGAAGGAGGGATAAAGAGTTTCCCAGACAAAAGTTAAAGGAGTTCATGACCACTAAACCAGCCCTACAAAAAAGAGTCCTCTTTGGGTTTCTGAGTGGAAAGGAAGACCAAATGTGACAGTATAAAGGTAGAAATCACAAAATCATTAAAAATGAATACTGCTGTAAAAAATCAGTCAAAGAATTCACACAAAAAAGGATAGAAAATATAATAACATATACCTAAAACATGGGGAGGAAAGGAAAAAAGAATGGGTTCAAACTCAAATGACTGCTATATGTAGAAGAGGTTATATACAAACCTAATGGTAGCCATATATCAAAACCACTCACAAATATGCAGAGAATAAAGAGAAGGAAATACAAATATATCACTAAAGAAAATCAGCAAACCATGAAAGAGGGAAAGACTTAAAAGAGCTGTGTTTGAAATAGAGTTGTAAGAGTACTTTCTTACTCTTTTTTTCCTTTTCTTTTTTCTTTTTTTTTTTAAGAATATTTTTCATAGTGATTTGGAAGGCAAGGAAATGAACATTTTCAGTAGAAGGGGAAGCAGACTAAACTTTGGTGAGTGGAAGAATAAAAGAAAGGGGGTGATGTCACAGCTGATCTTATCAAGATATCCCCACAGGGTTATCCTGCAGGGGACACTGGAAGACCCTATAGTAATTTGGCCCCCAATCATCCTCTTAACATTTTATTTCCCATTTTCAGTTATTCAAGGGCTATTAGGTGAACCTTTTTTGGGACTCAGTGAAAACTTTTACTAAAATTAGATTACATTAGTCTAGATAATAGTGAGTTTCAAGAGTTGCATAATATAAAATGTGAAAACTAGAGGACTGTGATTGGGACTAACTTGTGATTTTGCATAGTCTTCTTTTTATTCTCTTTCATACTTCTCTTTGTTCCTTTTATTTGAGTTAGCATTAAAATAAGAATATTTCTTTAATGGGGCACCTGGGTGGCTTAGTGGGTTAAAGCCTCTGCCTTCGGCTCAGGTCTCAGAGTCCTAGGATTGAGCCCCGCATTGGGCTCTCTGCTCAGCAGGAAGCCTGTTTCCCCCTCTTACTCTGCCTACCTCTCTGCCTACTTGTGATCTCTCTCTCTGTCAAATAAATAAAATCTTTAAAAAAAAGAGTATTTCTCTAAGAAGAGAGGAAAATCTATTCGAATGTAACTTTAGGACAGGCACTTTTATGAAAGTTCTTTTATTCCATATTTTTAAAAAATTAATTTTTTGTTTGATTTTTATCTGTTTGGCTTTTTTTTGATTCAAGTAGCCAACATATAGTACATCATTAGTTTTTGATATAATGCTCAATGATTCATTAGTTGCATATAGCACCCAGTGCTTACCACATCATGTGCCTTCCTTCATGTTCATCACCCAGTTATCCCATCCTTTCTGCAAACTTGTTTTTTTTTCCTAGAGTCAAGAGTGTCTCATGATTTGTCTCCCTCTCTGTCTTCCCATTCAGTTTTCCCTCCCTATTCCTATGATCCTCTGCACTATTCCTTATATTCCACCTATGAGTGAAACCATGTAATAACTATCTTTCTCTGCTTGACTTATTTCACTTAGCGTAATACCTTCCAGTTCCATCCATGCTGATGCAAATGGTAGGTATTCATCCTTTTCTGATGGCTGAGTACTATTCCATTGTATATATGAACCACATCTTCTTTATTCATCCATCTGTTGAAGGACATCTCAGTTCCTTCCACAATTTGGCTATTGTGGACATGTGCCTCTTATTTTCACTACATCTATATCTTTGGGATAAATACCTAGTAGTGCAATTGCTGGGTCATAGGGTAGCTCTACTCTTAACATATTGAGGAACCTCCATACTGTTTTCCAGAGTGGCTACACCAGCTTGCATTCCCACCAAAAATGTAAGACAATCAACATAATAGAACACGTTACTAAAAGAAAAGAACCATATGATCCTCCAAACTGATGCAGAAAAAGCAACTGACAAAATATGCATCCTTTCCTGATGAAAACTCTTTAAAATATAGGAATAGAGGGAACATACCTCAATATCATAATAGCCATCTGTGAAAAGCCCACAACAAATATCATTCTCAATAGGGAAAAACTAAGAGCTTTTCCCTTAAGGTCAGGAAAATTACAGGGATGCCCACTCACCACTTTTGTTCAACATAGTACTAGAAATTCTAGCTTCAGCAATCAGACAACAAAAAGAAATAAAATTCATTCATACTGGCAAAGAAGAAGTCAAACTCTCTTCACAGATGACATGATGCTTTATGTGGAAAGCCCAAAAGACTCCACCCCAAAATTACCAGAACTCATATAGCAATTCAGCAACATGGCACAGATACAAAATCAATGGGATACAAAATCAATGCACAGAAATCAGTTACATTTCTATATACTAACCATGTAACTGAAGAAAAAGAAAATAAGGAATCAATTCCATTTACAATAGCACCAAAAGCCATAATATATCTAGGAATAAACCTAACCAAAGACATAAAGTATCTATACTCTAGAAACTACAGAACACTTATGAAAGAAATTAAGGAAGACACAAAGATGGAAAAACATTCCATGCTCATGGATTGGAAGAATAAACACTGTGAAAATGTCTACACTGCCCATAGCAATCTACAGTTTCAAAGCAATCCCTATCAAAATACCATTGACATTTTTCAAAGAGCTGGAACAAACAATCCTAAAATTTGTATGGAACCAGAAAAGACCCTGAATCACCAAGGGATTGTTGAAAAAGAAAATCGAAACTGGGGACATCACAATGCCTGACTTCAAGCTATATTACAAAACTGTGATCATAAATACAGCATGATATTGGCAAAGAAACATACACATAGACTAGTGGAACAGAATAGAGACCCCAGAAATGGATCCTCAACTCTATGGTTAACTAATCTTCTACAGATCAGGAAAGAATATGCAATGGGAAAAAAACAATCTAATAAATGGTTCTGGGAAAATTGGACAGCCATATACAGAAGAAAAAGCATCCATTCCATTTCTATATACCAATAATGAAGCAGCAGAAAGTGAAATTAAGAAAACAATCCTATTTACAATTGCACAAAAAATAATAAGATATCTAGGAATAAACCTAACCAAAGAAGTGAAAGACTTGTACTCTAAAAACTATAAAACACTGATGAAAGAAACTGAAGATGACACAAAGAAATGGAGGAACATTCCCTGCACTTGGATGGGAAGAACAAATATTGCTCAAATCAATCTACACATTTAATGCAATGCTTATTAAAATATTAACAGCAGTTTTCACAGAACTGAAAAAACAATCCTAAAATTGTGTAAAACCACAAAAGACCCTGAATTGCTAAAGCAATCTTGAAAAAGAAAAGCACAGCTGAAGGCCTCACGATTCCAGCCTTCACATTATATTGCAAAACTGTACTAACCAACAGAATGGTACTGGTCTAAAAATAGACACAGATCAAGAAACAGAATAGAAAACCTATAAATAAACCCACAACTATATCGTCAAGTAATTTCAACAAAGCAGGGAGGAATATCCAATGGGAAAAGGATAGCCACAAGCAAAAGAAGGAAACTGGACCACTTTCTTATACCATACAAAAAAATAAATTCAAAATGGATTAAAAACCTAAATATTAGACTTGAATTCATAAAAATCCTAGAAGAGAACACAAGGTGTAACCTCATTGACATTAGACAAAGCGGTTTTTCTCCCTCCTGAGGCAAGGGAAACAAAAGCAAAAATAAACTACATCAAAATAAAAGCATGTGAATGGTGAAGGAAACAATCAACAAAACTAAAAGGCAACCCACAGAATTGGTGAAGATATTTGCAAATAACGTATCTGATAAAGGGTTAGTATACAAAATATATATAGACATATACAACTCAATACCCCAAAAATAAATAATCCAATTAGGAAATGGGCAGAAGACATGAACAGTCATCTCTCCAAAAAAGACATATAGGGGGCCAACAGACACATGAGAAGATGTTCATCATCACTTGCCATCAGGGAAATGAAAATCAAAGCTACAATGAGACATCACCTCATACCTGTCAAGCTAAAATCAACAACGCAAGAAAAATAAGTGTTGATGAAAATGTGGAGAAAAAGGAACCCTCTTACACAGTTGATGGGAATGCAGCCAATGTGGAAAACAGTATGGAGACTCCTCAGATCCATCAATCTGACCCTATGATCATAGGGAAAATCACACTGCTCAGTATTTACCCAAAGAATACAAATTGTAATGATAATAATAATAATAATTCAAAGGGATGCATGCATCCCTATATTTATAACAGCATTATTTACAATAGACAATCTGGGAAAACAGCCCAAGTGTCCATGAAATGATATTCATTCAACATATATCCCTTATAGTCATTCAATATATATATTCATCAATATATATGTACATATATATAGATATTATTCAGCCATAAAAATGAATGAAATCTTGCCATTTGCAATGACATAGATGGAGCTATAGAGTATAATGCTAAGCAAAATAAGTCAGAGAAAGACAAATATACGATTTCACTCATATGTGGAATTTAAGAAATACAAAAGCAACGAGAAAGAGGGAGAGAAAAACCAAAAAAACAGACTCAACTATAGAAAACAAACTGATGGTTACCAGAGGGGAGGTGGGTGGAGATAGGTGATGGGGATTAAAGAGTGCATTTGTGATGAGCACAGGCTTATGTATGGAACTGTTGAATTGCTATACTGTACACCATAAACTAATATAACACTATATATTAACTGACTGAAATTAAAATAAAAATTTAAATTTAAACAAATAATAAAATAAAATAAAATAAAATAAAAACTTTAAAAAAAGAAATGTGTAGCTTCAAATCTATAAAGATTTTAAAAGGGGAATCTGTAAAACCTTATCAATGTAATAGAAATCAGGAAAAGAAGCTGATAAAGAGTGACAGTCTAAAAAATTAAAAATAGGTTGGTAAAACTATATCAGTAATAATAATAAATGGGAAAGATTCACACATCTATTAAAGATTATCTGATTTGCTTAAGAAAATAACTCCCACCATATGCTACTTTCAAGAGAAAAAGAAAGAAAGAAACTGCAAGTTTAAAATAAAGAGATAAATAGCATGGCATGCAAATATATTATTTAAAAACAAACTTATTACAACAATTTTGGTACTATGGAAAAATAATTAAGAAAAAATTGATAAGGATGCCTAGACATAGAATAGAAAGGACTAGAACTATATACAATTCTGCACCCAAAGAACTGGCTATATACATTTTTTTACATCAATTATTTTCTGATGATATTTTAAGTCACAAAAGAAGTCTCAATGAAAATCAAAGATAGAGTAGCCTACAAACCACTTTTTCTGACCAAAATGCAATTAAATTTATATAAAATTAAAATTTGACACTAAAAAAAGGTATAATTAGAAAGTTTAAAATGCACACAACAGCAACTCAGAGGTGAAATAAGAATTCACAATAGAAATCAGCGATGTTTAGAACTGAACAAAAATGAATTAACTCCATAAAAAACTTATGAGATGAAGCCATAAGAGTAATTATAAAATTAAGGTATTAAACATATTAATTTTAAAAACAAGTAGATCAAATATATATGAATCAAGCATTCAATCTAGATGCTTGGTGGGGAAGAATACATCCAAAAAAGATAATGGAGAGTAATGAAAAGATTTTTAAAATAATAAAATAGAAAGCAAAGAAATAACAGGTACAGTAACCAAACAGCTGGATTTTGAAAAAGATAATAAAATAGACAAACCACCTATAAGACTGGTTAAGAAAAAAGATAAAACACAAATTAATAATATTAAGAACAAAAGAAGCCACGATTATAGGCATAGAAATATGTCAAATTGAGAGAACTCAAGAAACAATTTATGAAAATCAGAGGGGGAGATGAACCATGGAAGACTGTGGACTCTGAGAAACAAACTGAGAGTTTTAGAGGGAATGGGGGGGGTTGGGTTAGCCTGGTGGTGGATATTAAGGAGGGCATGGATTGCACGGAACACTGGATGTGATACCTAAACAATGAATCTTGGAACACTGAAAAAATAAAATTTAATTTTAAAAAAAGAAAAAATAAATAAACTGGTAACCTAAATAATAAAAAAGAATTTATGAAAATAAATTTGAAAGCTTAAGTAAAATATCTGTTTAGACATTAAAAATTACCAAAGGCAAGGAGTGCTTGGGTGGCCCAGTCAGTTAAGTATCCAATTCTTGGTTTCAGTTCAAGTCATGATCTCAAGGTCTTGGGATTGAACCCCGCGTCAGGGTCCATGTTTAGTAGAGAATCTGCTTCTCTCCTTCTCCCTCTCCCTCTGCTCCTTCCCCTGCTTATTGTTCTCTCTCTCTCTAAAATAAATAAATAAAATCTTTTTTAAAATTACCAATATTGACTAGGATAAATAGATAACTGAATAAATCAGTAACCCATTTTAAAATTAAATTAGCAATCAAAAAGTTCTCAAAAAGACCTACAGTGTTTCAGGGGAGAGTTTTACCAAACTTTCATGCATCAAATAATTTCTCTTTTACTCTTTCAATATTAGATGAGGAGAAAAAGATACCCATTTGTGAATATTGGTAAATATCAATGTCAAAAGAGATAGGAGCAATGTCATAAAAGAAAATTACCTCATGCATGTACATACATGCAAAAATCCATAAAATTAATTTTTAAAAAGCAAGTCAAGTTTAAATGTTTGGTAAAATATTATATCATATAGTAATATAAACATTACCAAGGCCGATAGATATATAAGGATTTAAATAATACTTCAACTTAAGAAAAATCTACTGATGCAACACAGAATAATTAGATTATAAGAAAAAATTGTCAGCTCAAAAAGCTAAAGAAAAGCATTTGATAAAATTCAATACCTTTTTATTATTAAAATGTATTTGAAACTAGAAAGAATTTTCTAAGTTATTAAACTAAATAACTTACCAACAACTAAATCAATATTATACTTTATGGTAAAAATTTAGAAAAATTTTATTCAAGTCAGGGAATGTTTTTTTTAAAGTTTCCTGTTATTACCATTTGTATTCAACATTGTACTGAATGTTCTACTCAAATCAGTGATATAGGAAAAAAAAAGTAAATATGAGAATTAAATGCAAAGACAGAATTTCCCTTTCTTTGTAGATGCTAATCATTGTGCACAGAGGAAATCCAAAACACTATAGCTTATATTGTAGCCCTTCATATATAATACAGAAATTTTGCAATAATATAGATATTTATTTATTTATTTATTTATTTATTTATTTATTTGAGAGAGAGAAAGAACACATGCGTGCATGCATGCATGAGTGAGCAGGGCGAGGGGCAAAGGGAGAGGGAGAGAAGCAGTCTCCTTGCTGAGTGCAGAGCCCAATCTCACAATTCTAAGATCATGACCTGAGCTGAAATCAAGTCAGTTGCTTAAACCAGCTGAGCCACGCAAGTGCCCCAACCCAGTGTCTAAGTTTATTATATAAGGTGTTCACCCAGCAACACTTCTATATATAGCATAAACAAATGTTCCTATTTTGACTGTGAGTGCTTAATATTTTGCTACTTGACAAATCTCACATTTCCTATCTTTTAGTTATCACACAAAATAAAGAGAAATTAGTCATATGCTTATTACCTTGTAACAGAAAGGAAGACTGTGTGTGATTTTTGTCACCTATCCTTCAACAGATGCCATCCTGAAACACCTGGCATTGGATGTTGAATATAAGCTCCAACCAGTGGGGAGAAAGCAGTTATTTACTAAGCATTCTGGTCATTGGGAATTGCTGGTTGTGGATGGCGAGTCAAGAGAAGAGGAGGAGGAAAGACAAAGATAAAGCAAGACCATGCCCAAGATAACTTCAATTTCTTAAAATCTGTATTGGAAAGAGGTTGGGGGCTGGTTTTTATTGGCCTGCACTCAGTTTTCCAGTGTTCAATTAGCTACAATTACTTATCTATAATTATATATTTCCAACAGGGGCCCAGTTGGAGGAAGCCCTGATTAAGGGTTCCTGCTAAATTGGCCCCTTGTGATTTAGTCATTATTTTAACATTCACTGTAATGACACATTTAATAGTTTATCTGTATATTTAAAAGGGAAGACAGGAATTATTCTACATTAATACCAAGCATTAGTTCAACTGATGAAGCAATTAATTTAAATGAAGTCTAATAAGATCAAATAGAGTTTTCAAAACTTGAATCTGCTAAAACACACAAGCATACTCAAATATTCTTATACACCAACAGTCACACTCACACTCATACATATACAGTTTTTAATTTATTAGTAATACAGTAAATATCTATTAGAAAATAAATCTAAAGAAAAAAGCTATTTCTGAAGGATTTCAAATCTCTTTCATATTTTAAAATAAGATAACAAAACTGATGAGGATGCTTATTATGATGATAATGATGATGATGAATATTGATAGTGACTAACATTTCCATTTAATTATGTAAGCATATGCAATAATTATCTTAATTCTCATAAGATATTATGATACAATTTTATTACCCCATTTTACAGTAGATAAAAATGAAGTATTCTTATCCACAAATTATCTAACTTTAAAGCCCATTTGCCCAACCACTTTGCTAACTGTCCCCACCTGCCCCACATTGCTCCCCACAAAACTGTCACATGCACATGCAACACATCATACACACATATGCAGACATAAACACACACACATACACACTTCTCAAAGTTCACTTGTACAAATATACAGTGGAAACTAAATATGGAAAACTTTCATTAAAATGTTTGAAAATGGGGGTACCTGGGTGGCTCAGTCAGTTAAGTATCCAAATCTTGATTTTGGCTCAGGTCATGATCTCAGGGATGTGAGATCAGCCCAGCAGGCTCCACAGTGGGCGTGGAACCTGCTTAAGATTCTCTCCCTCTCCCTTTGCCTTTCCCCCTCCATCTCTCTCCCTCCCTCTTTAAAAAAAAAAAGTCTGAAAATAAAGGGAAAAGCAAAATCCAACCAAAAGCAGATCTATATATTGAATTCTGCAATATTCTAGAATTCTGCAATATTCTAGAATAACTAATCTAATTTCCTTTCTCTGTGTCTTAATTCTGAGCACATGGCTGCACAAACTCTTTAGTCCTATTGGTTAGTATCAAATATTCAGACAATTCAAGGTCCTGACAGATGTTTGAGCCTAAACTAAGAATTTAAAACATTGATGGCCTCCCATTCCCGATTTTTTTGTGCATTACAAAGAACCATACATACATAGTTCATTTGTTTATTTTAAAATAAATAGAGTTATGGCATTTTACTGCAATAACATAGTAAGTGACACATTCTCAGGTAAAGGGGACCACACAACTGATTAAAGTGAACAGAGATACAGCAATCCATGTCTGAGAAGGAAAGCTAATTTCATATAATCTCTATGAGTATTCAGAAGCCGTGCAAATGGAAATAGCCTGTTTCCCAACATTGGATTAGAGTTCAAATGTGCTAATTGAATCCTGCATGTCCAGAATTCTCAAACAACCTCATAGCCATAAAATACCCAATTTCAAAGGCATCCTGAGCTCAGATGAATTTTGAAAGCAAGGCAAGTGCCCGTCCTTGCATATAAAAACAGAATTTTAAAAGTGAGAGTGAATTTTCTTCTTCTTATAGTATTGGGACAAACAAAAAATTGGTATTAAACTTATGGAGTAAAAAAAAACATAAATAGGCAAAATGTGAAAAGGGGATTAAGAGGTACAAATTTCCAATTATAAATAAGTCACAGGAAAGAAAAGTAAATCATAGGGAATATAATCAATAAAAAGGACTTAATTAAATGGAAGAAAAAGCCAAATATTTTCATAATTTTTCAGATATATTTTTTTCTCCTTCTTGCTTTTTCCCCTTCATAACCCCACCAGAAAAAACAAACTCTTAATTGGGGAGGGAGGAAAAGTGACCATAGTTTACCACACTTAGTTCTCAGATCTCAGATACAATGATCAATACTTCCAAGCCAAAGGCAGTAACTTTACTGTCAAACAAAGAATGGCATTCCCAACATAATTCACTGAAAGCTATTGATGCATTATTATAATATAGAACTCTGCAACAGATAGGAAGAGTTACACAGGCAAATTTAGTTTCTCCTAATCTTCCTCTTGTTATGTGTGTTATTTTGGACACATTACTAATCTGTCCAAGCTTCAGCTTCTTTGGCTATAAAAAAGAGCAATATTGCCTACTTTCTTACACATGAAAGCACCTAGGACACCACTGGATAGACAAATAGTATATTGCCAACAACTAAATATAGTTCATGTGAGTGAAGTAAACCCAAGGAGTAGTTTTTAGAGTACCACAGAAATCATGGAATCAAAGAATTTCAAAATCAGAAGGAAGCTTACAGATCATTCTAGTATAACCTCATTATTTAAAGGAAGAGGAAACTGAGAACTTTAGTATCTCTGATACTAAATCTGAGATACATTTAGTATCTTTTAATATTTAATGGGAGCACATTAAAATGACAACCAATAAATTAGCTGATTGTAAAAGATGATAGTGACACACAGTAAAGTCACCAATGAACAGGGCAAAGCAAGGCTCAATACATTTTAGTGGAAGAATGACTTCATAGGAAGACTTTGCCAATACAAATCTTATAATCCCTAGTTTCTCAAGAGAACTCAAGGTCAGTCCATTGTTTTTAACCAAGGCGTCTGGCTACTTGGCTTCCCCTTAACTGGCACTGAAATAGGGGTTCTTTCTCCAGTGGCTTGCTTCCAATCCTTCCAGTCAGAGCCCCAGTTATTACAACTATGTTAAAAAAAAATGCTACTTATTTCAATTGCTAAATTGTTGTCTTTTAAAATTAGTTCTATCCCTGGGAAGTTAAGGGGTTGAACACAAAGAGAAACAATTCCCATATAATTTTTTTCATACAAGACATGCAATTAACTATAGAATAATAGACTCTGATTTAGGTCTTATTCCAACCTCCCAGTCATTGAAGGAATCCCACCTAAAACATGAACCTGGTTATCCCATCTCAGAATATATCTGGATTCAGGCATTCCCTATTTGACAAAGACATCTGTTCAGCTTTTGGATGGCTCTATTTCATGGAAATATTTTTTTCCCTAAAATCTGCATCCCAAGGGGCGCCTGGGTGGCTCAGTCAGTTAAGCAGCTGCCTTTTGCTCAGGTCATGATCCCGGGGTTCTGGTTTGAGGCCCCGTGTCAGGCTTCCTGCTCAGTGGAGAGCCTGCCTTTCCCTCTCCCTCTGTCTGCTGTTCTGCCTACTTGTACTCTCTCTCTATCCCTCTGTCAGGTAAATAAATAAAATCTTTTAAAAAAAATCTGCATCTCAAAACTTCTTCCCAGGGTTCCTAGTTCTTCCCCTAGAACTACAGTTTGTGTCCTGATGTATTAATCATATTTTTTATTTTCTACATTTATGATATTTTGACATCTTGTGGGGGTATGGCTGGCCAGGGATAGACTGCTCCTTCCTTCCAGGGCCGACTATTCCTAAGGTAATAAAAAACTTACCTCTGAACATGCTCTTCATAATCAAACCAATCAATCCCAATCTATACACCAATGACCTCCTTATCTAATTCTCACACGCCAAGCCCTAAACGAACACAGGGCTAGGTATTAGACAACTGGGGGTATCCCCTATACCCTAAAACCTGCCGGAATTTTCAACCTGGCCAATCTTAAAGTGTTTCCCCTGCTCTGCCTTTCCTTTCCCATGAAAAACACAAGAAAGTCAGTGATTTATGCTTTTCCCTCACTGTTCTCTGCCTCTTGACCAACACTGGTGCTTCCCTCCATGGTCCCTCATGCTGTATCATGGCACTCTTCTGAGAATTGTAAGTAATGAAAATCTTCTTTCAATGGCATTTGCCTCTCTATGTTGTCACTTGATCACCTCTGTAAGTTAAAATCTCATGGGTACAATTATTGAGGTACCAGAAAATCCATTTAAGGCTGTTACCCTGTCCCTTCCAAATTTCCTCTATGACCTGCATTCTTAGCCTTCATCACCTTGCTCAAAATTCAAGAGGTACTCTAACCCAACCATTTCAGAATCTGCTACCCAGAGCCAAGCACAGTCCTTCATAAGGGGTTATTTTAGAGTGCTAACGGACTCTTCTTTGACCTGAGCAATATGCTTTTATCAATTCAGCCATTATCTTTTTTAGCAACTAATATACACTACTGGTTAAAATAAAGCCTTCTTTAAAAAAAACTCCAACTCCATTTCACATGAACATTTGTTAAATCAAACTTCCTCAGGGGCTCCTGGGTGGCTCAGTGGGTTAAAGCCTCTGCCTTCAGCTCGGGTCGTGATCTCAGGGTCCTGGGATCGAGTCCCGCATCGGGCTCTCTGCTCAGCGGGGAGCCTGCTTCCCCCTCTCTCTCTGCCTGCCTCTCTGCTTACTTGTGATCTCTCTCTCTGTCAAATAAATAAATAAAATCTTAAAAAAATCTAACTTCCTCAGTCCTTACTTGCACAATTGATTTTTTAACCAAATATTAAAATTCATCATTATCTCCATTAAATTTCCAGTTACCCACCAGGACAAGATACCTCTGCCATAGTACTTATATATGTTATAAATAATATATAATAGGATATATTATATAACTGTACAATATTGTATATGTCATATTATTATATAATTTTTTAATTGAAGTATAATTGATATATTACATTGTATTAGTTTCAGGTATACAATATAAAGATTTAATATGATAAATATTGTGAAGTGATCACCAAAATAATTCTTGTTAACACCTATCATCATACATAGTAAAAACCTTTTTCTGGTGATGAGAACATTTATAATCGACTCTCTTAGCAACTTTTAAATATACAATACCATATTAACTGCAGTCACCATGCTGTACATTACATCCCCATGACTTATTTATTTTATAACTGGAAGTTTGTACATTTTGATCCCCTGCACCCCATTATATTATTCTTAAATAATAAATAACTATGATGATAGTGATAATAATAGAGGCTAAAATGTATTGGGTGCTACTATGTGAAGTATCTGACATGCACTTTGTTATTCCACATAAAAACACTGTAGAATAGATATCATTATTACCCTATTTGATTGATGAGAGCATTTAAACTATTAGGTAATAAGTGTAACTTGCCCAAGATTATACACATTGGTATTAAAATGAATTCAAATTCAGGCTTAAGTCCTATATTATCTTATCTTATTTATTTCATCTTTTTTTAGTTTTTGTTATTATCTCCCTTTATAATCTCTTAAATTATAAAAATCCCCATTATGTTTATATTTATAGACCAATCCCCTTGTATCTAAACCGAGTGCTCAGGTATCTGTTTTCATTGGATTCTATGTTAAATCTTGATCATTTCACCAATCTTATTGCCCAGTCTGCCTGGATTTGCACAGATGTCTTCTTTGTCTTCATGCAGTCATTAACAAATTCACTGAAACATATGAGACTCTGTAACTTTCCCCTGAGACCCTTTCTCTTTGAGATAATGTTGGTGACTTGATGTATGATTGTTCACAAGCTATGGATCTCTCTAACTAGATCACTCCTTTCAACAGTCCTCCCTACATCTACACTAAGTGCTCCCTGAGTGTCACTGATCATTGTTGTCATTATTTCTTTTTTTTTATTGTTGTCATTATTTCTACCTGAATACCTACATCCTCCCATTAGTGAATTTTTCAACCATTTTTAAAATTGTGATTACATCAAGTTTACAGTAATTCACTACTCTAACAGTAATCACTCTATTTTTTAAAAAAGGAAATGGGTTTGCTTCCTTTTCTTTGTGTACCAACACAGGCTCACCCATTTCTATTCTGAACACTCTCTCTGCATTTAATATATATTCTAGCTTCATTGATGCAGAGTGTGATTAAATTCACCAAAATAAGTTTTCCATCATTCTTAAACCTTATGTTCCAATGGAGCTTTGCAATTTACCTTCCCCCCCAAAAAAAGAAAGAAAAAGAAAACTTTCACAAAATGAATGCCCTGCTTGAAGATGTCAATTCTAGAAGGCACAGCAAATGGAATTGCTAAATTTAAACTCAATTTCTGTCTGTATGTCCAGAGCCCCTCGCATCCTACTGTGACAAAGAAGAAATACGACAACAATTCAGGCTCTGTGATTTCTTAGCAGCTTATAGAGGCTATCATCTGCAAGTGGAGATAGGGACCCATTTTAAGTGTTTGAGAGGCTCCTGCAATCATCTCTGCATCCCTCTTGGTTTTAATCCCCTCCTTGTGAAGCCTGTTCTCTACTTCCAAATGTACAGGTCACCATCCCTGATTACAAAGATGAAAGCCCTAAAATACATATTTACATGCACAAGATTTTACATTCCTTTCAATATTCTTATACCTGCAACTTTTGACCTGGAAAATCTCTCCAAAAAAAGACTTCAAACTGCAGCATTCAACATTGAAAACATTGCAGAAAGCCCTCCAAGAGCAATAAAAGTAGAATTTGTAACACTTGGTTGATGGGGAGGGCGGTGTGTTTACAGCTCTAAGGTAGAGCCGTGCACAGCTGCTCTGTGCTTTTTCTCACGGGGCACAGTTTCAAAGCCCTTCCTTCCTCTGTGCCCCAAACCTGTTTACAATAGTCTCTCTCCTCCATAGTACTTGCCACAGGTAGTTAAGTGTGAATAATAACAACCAAAAAAAGAAATAAAACTAAATTCCCACTACTAAAGAAAAACTCAAGCTAGCCCTCTGGGGGAGATGCTCACAAGGATTAATTATATTGTAGGAGTTGATATCTTTCTTCATTTCCCTTTCCAGCAGTTTTCCAAATACATTTTTCCACATTTTTAAAGAAATGTAAGAACTCCCAAGTTCCACAGCCAGAAAATCCTGACAGTCTCTGATAGCTGAATAATGGATGAAGCTCCACTGTTTACTTAGCAGGGGGAGGGAAAAAAAAAAGGGTGATAGAGAGGTCCAGATAAAGTGCAAGAATCTGACATCCTCTTGTGCTGGACAATGGTGAGAAGAATATCCTGGCTTCTTTTCTTTTTTTTTGTCCATGAAAAAAAATGTATATGGAAACAACAGTTCAGTATAAGGTTCATTAGCATTTCAGGCCTGTACCTAGGAGTTAATCCCTGGATTCTATCTACTCTGCTTCAATGTGACTGCTTCCTACAGTAAGGGGGTAAGACTTGGAACACTGATTGCTAAACATTTGCATCCCAACAGTCTCCGGTCTCTCTTGCACCACCACTCAGAAACCTTCCCTAGGATATCCCATAAGTTTCCCAGCTAGAAAATGCCTCCACTGTTACCACACATTCACTTATTGGAAAATTGATTAAAACATTAAGTTATAATTAGCAAAGTTTAAGGTTTTCTTTTCTGTAAAATTCAGTATTTCAATTGCTGATTAATTCACATTCTCATACTCCTTTGTAGGGCCAACCATACCAAGTCAGTGGAGTTGAAGGCTGTCAGAGTGTTTGTCTTCAGAGAGAACCCTCCCCATAAAATCTCCCACAATGCCTGTCACAAATACCTAAAATTCCACCATTAGAGATTCACTCTTTTGGATCTGGAGGCATTTTAATCCCTGGGGGCCCTATTAAAATGCAAAAACTTTGAGAAGAATAACAGCATTGAAAGCTATTATTAACTGACAGCAAGGAGGCCCTTGGGAATCGGACACAGGATAGAGCCTGAGGAGTAACTACAGGAAATCAGGACAGAAGGAGACAGGAGGTAAGATGGTAGCAAAAATAAACTTTATCTATTGCACAATTTTTCAGGGACAAGGCAATCCTGCTTTTGGTATTCCCTGCACTAAGGGAATTCCATTCAAGGTGAGATGATAGGCACAATATAAGCAATTTATTTTCAGTTATGCTAAAAGAGAAAATTAGCAGTGACACAAAATAGTATTTATGCAGATCTCTGACTTTAGTTGGGTATGTTTAATCACAATATTGCCCCTGGACTTTCTCCTCTAATGCCTTGAAGTAATCATTTGGGCTTGTCAATAAGGGTTGTATCTAGATCATATGATTATATGCTCATGTTCTTCTATTCCCTCATCCTCCTGAGAAAATACTAAAATCAATGCTATAATGATGGAGCTGTGAGATATATAGAATATTTTTCCGTCTTTGGAGACAGCAATATGGGAACTTGTTTTTGCTTTTAAAATTGTGTATTTTTTTGCTTTTAAAATTGTGTATTTTAAATACACCAGGAGTGTTTCTTTAGAAAACATGGAAGTGACTTAACTACCAAGCTCTCCGGAAGAGAAGGACGTAGAACCTACTGAAGCTGACTTACTGAAATTTAGGAAAATCTGTCTCCGTCCAACAAATTGTAGGTTTGCATCAGCAAGAAATGGTTCTGGAGCAGCTCTGTGCTCTTCGGAGAGGCTTCCTTCTTTCGAAGAGTAATCTGGACATTAAAAGACTCAAAAATGCCAGAAAAGATCAAAATTCTGTTATTTTTTATAGGTGTGTGTGTGTGTGTGTGTGTGTGTTTAAAGATATAGATGCACAAATGGAAAAAACTGCAGTGGGAGATTTTTTTCCCAGAAAGATAAAGTATTTGAAGGTGTTATGCCTAAAGGGGAAGAAATAGGTTGAGGAAATAAATTCTTATACTTTTCTCATATATCTGGAATAAAAGGTTATAGAGGTATTTTCTATGTCTTGCTTATTGTCAGTGTTGTCATTTTTATAGTAAGAAGGCATAAGTATTTGACTTAAACCCAGATCCACCTCAGGGCACTTTTAAGTGCATTGAAGGCTCTACTCAGTGCAGTGTGATCAGTCAGCAAAGGGCTTTTGACCCGAAGAAAGGTATGGTGTAGGAAATAAATCCCTAGAGAAATAAAGTGAGTAAGCCTTAAGAAAATTGTTGATGTGAAAAGAAAGAATAGATTATTTCTTTCAATCTTGCTTCAAATAGTGCCTTCACTCTAAGTGAATAACAGTGTAACTATAGTTAATTATGGATTGATGGTTGTATTATTATTTTAACAAAGAATTATACTTCCTTTCAGAAATCCTAATCAAGATGCCTTTGGCACTCATCTGAGTTATCTGAGCCTGATATAAGTTTCTCCACTGACCTACCCTATACTGTAACAAAACAGGCACACCTCAAACATGACATGCTCCATTTCTGATGTCCCAGAAGAATGAAAAACAAAAGTCAGAAGTGCTTAAGAAAAATCCAGGAAAATCCTAGGCCAATATAAAGGTTTGGAAGCCCACCTACTATGACAAAACAAAACAAGAAACCCACACTTAATGTTCTTCTGACCATGGTTCAACAGCCTTTATATATGTGAAAAACAGCTAGATCATTTTCCAAAACAGCAAGCTTATTTCCTCCAAGCACTCTACACTCTATTCTCTCCTGTGTAAAGGAGGAGCAAGTATCCAGAAGAATTTCCTGAAGTTGCCTTCAATAGCTGCTCAGGATTGCCAATATTTTTACCATGGATATGGAGGTACATGATTGTGCATATACATGCTGTGTTTATGACTTAAAAAGGCAGTTGCGCTTGTTGCTGTTAATAGTCACAACCATTCTTTCAATCAATAAATTCTGAGTACCAATTGAATGTCAAGGCATACACTAAATACTAGGAAGGAAAAAATAAATGAGAGTATCTGACATTTAGTCTAGCTTAGGCAACTATTCAATAGAATAATAACAGTACAAGTATTAAATGTTATAATAGATATAGGTATGAAGTGCTGTAAGCTTTAAAAGCTGTCACCCTAAGAATTATGACTATATATTGTGATTAATTTTTTAAATAATATATGAATAATTACTCTGTAATGAACAGTCCCTATGTGGCAAGCATACACATACTATCTCTTTTGCTCTTTATTATAACACCTCCCTGAGATGACTACTATAATCCAGCTAGGGAAACTGGAGCTTGTGAGGTTTGCTGATTTTTCAAAATCAAACTGCTATGGTAAAGCTGATGATATCTAAAGCCAGGTAGGGCCCGACAATGGCCATGATCCTAACCACTAAGCCATACTAAGCCATAGTTTCAAATTCTAAAATATATTCTGTCCTTTTTACCTTGGTTAGTGCTACTGTCCATTGCTCCAAAGACTTCTGGAACACTCGTCTTTGAAAATTACACGAACTGTCTGTAGCACATATTGTTTAACCCATTTGTACTGGGTACAATCGATCCCCCAAAGAGATGCCCCTGGTACCTTAAGAATGAAACAATCTCAAACAACTAAAATAAAACATCAGCAAACTTCAGCCAAGTATCCCAGTGGAGAGCCATGTGCAAGGAAATATTTTGAGGTCATATAGGAGACAGCAATCTTTGTTTGGGAGCCAAAACACACTTCCCTAGCGAGGCTGCAGGATACACATAAATAATCCAGCCTGGAGAAAGGTCACTTCTGAGGCTAGAGCCAGGGTTAGCAGTGACAGCTTGCAAACCAATTGCTCTGAGAATCTTCAACAAGTCTGGCTAAGTACCACAGGGAGAGTGGTGCTGAAAGCAGATAAGACTTAACTCCTCTGCAGGAGGAGCCAACCTTGAACCCTATTGTTGCTCAGTAGATTTTATGAGGCATCACACTGCATTCCCTGCTGCGAGGGAAAGCACAGAGCAGTTAAGTATGCTCCTTGAGGGACAGGAAACACAGGCCACAGGGCATTCAGGGAGGTCACAAGACCACAGGGCAGCAGGCAGGAATCAATAGCACTGAGCAGAGTCCAGGGGGATCAATGACCCCTAGACTTTGTGGCAGTTTAGCAAACTTGATTAACAGGGCATATGGGGCTGGCCCAAGGCTGTGCAGGCAGTTACAGACACCAATTTTTAGAGAATCAGCAAAATAATACTGAATATACAGTGAAATAGATCCATTAAAAGCATAATTCCTAAGCAGGGATGCCCAGCAAAGGCAAACCAGATGGTCACCTATTTATGATTTGCGGAGCCCAGGAAAGCATTCTTCCCTGGTGCCTCTAGGCCTGAAATTACTCTATCCATTCTCTGGGTTAAATTGTTTTGTTATACTCTCTCTGTTATAATATTTTTAACTCTTTTACTATGGGAAATTTCAAACATATACAAAAGCAGGGAGAATGGTATAATAAATAAACCACCACATATGCATACCAACCATCAACATTTACTAACTCATAGCCAAACTTGTTCATCCCTGCCTCATCCCTTCTCCCCAACCCATGCGCACTTTACTGAATTAGTAAGGGATAAATCCTAGATGTAAAAATATGGTTTCATCCATAGTACTTCTGTTTGAATCTCTAAACAGATTTCTTTTTTAAACACACCACACCATTATCATACCAAAAATAAATAATTCCTCAATGCCATCAAAGATCTAATTAATGTTCACATTTCCTCAATTGCCTCAAATGATATTTTTACAGTTTGTTTTTTGTGAATTAGAACTTAAATAAGGATGATACATTACAAAGGAATGATATGTCTCTTAAGTATTTTTAAATCTGTATGTTTCTCTTTTTCCCTCTTTTTTTTAAGATTTTATTTATTTATTTGACAGAGAGAGAGATCACAAGTAGGCAGAGAGGCAGGCAGAGAGAGAGGGGGAAGCAGGCTCCTTGCTGAGCAGAGAGCCTGATTCGGGGCTTGATCCCAGGATCCTGAGATCATGACCTGAGCTGAAGGCAGAGGCTTTAACCCACTGAGCCAGCCAGGTGCCCCTACCTCTTTCCCTCCTTATTTTTTTTGCAATGTATTTACTGAAAAAGCTGAGTCTCATATAAAGTTTATCAAATTTTGAATTTTGCTGATTGCATCCACATGGTGTCATTTAATATATTCCTCTGTCCCCTGCATCACCTGGTTATTGAGTCTAGATATTTGATCAAGTTTAGGTTCTATTTTTTGGCAAAAATACATCATGGGTGGTGGTGTACACTCCCATCAAGAAACACAAGTCCCACATCGGGCTCTTTGCTCAGCAGGAAGCCTGTTTCTCCCTCTCTCTCTGTTGTTCCCTCTGCTTGTGCTCTTTTACTTTCTCTGTGTCAAAAAAAATGAAGAAAGAAAGAAAGAAAGAAAGAAAGAAGAAAGAAAGAAAGAAAGAAAGAAAGAAAGAAAGAAAGAAAGAAAGAAGAAAGAAAGAAAGAAAGAAAGAAAGAAAGAAAGAAAGAAAGAAAGAAAGAAAGAAAGAAAGAAAGAAAGAAAAGACATAATATCAGGTTGTTGTTAGGGTCTGTGATCAAAAGAACGAGACTGATACAAAGCGAAGGTCAAGCAGAGCTTTATTTCGTGCCAAGCATCGAGAATCACACTGGCCGGTCAGGGTAGTCTCTATGCAGAGAGCGACCCCGCCTTGTCTTACAGGCTATCTTTTATAGGGCAAAACCGCAAACCGACTGTGAGCTTATCCTTATTGGTCAGAAGCAGTGGGGTCAGGGGATGTTACATATGTGTTCTTTACTGGTTGGACATCTCCACCAGACCTGACTTCAGGAGCAGCAGGGTTGAGGAAGGTGGCATATGTGTCCTTTACTGATTGGACATCCCCACCTGGCCTGACTCGACCTTGTTCTTCTGGGGGACTGTCATCAGGAGCCAACAGACCACATTCCATTGGTGTCCTGGACTTACCTTTCTAAGTAAGTTCCTCCAGGCTGATTTTGTTCCCTTAGGGCAAGGTCAGCTTGTGTTCACAACAAAATGGCTGCTTAGACAAGATGGAATCACTTAGGCCAAACAGGTCCTAACCGTTGTCTCTCATGCTTTAATGTTAGCTGCTGTTGATGATTATTGTCTGGATCCATTACTTCATTTGGGATTGTAAAATTATATTTTAATTCTATTATTTCTCTTTTATCTAATAGGTAGGACACTTGTATGGAGAAACTTGCCCTCATCAAATATCTGGTTATTCAGAGATAGGATAAATGTGCCTTGAGGAACCAAGTGCTCTTGATTCTTCTCTTTTATTTACTAGTTTCCATAACTATCATTTGTTTCACCAGCACCCTTAAAAGATTCTTTTATTAGTATTACTATGATACCACTGATTTATATATGTTTGATATATTCTAATCAATTGCTGTAGCTATCCTCATCAATACCCAGGTTATCCCATCTTTTACCAGTGGTAGCGTCTTCAAGTTGCCTCAAAGTTCCTTCTGATATAACTTTTGAGAAATTACTTATTCACATTTTATATTTCTTGCCCCCAACCTGGAACCAACCAATTATCTAACAAATGCTGTTTTTCGGATATGAGAAATAATATTCAAGACCACAATCTGAGCCTAGAGGAAATAATAGATGACGAATTGATCATTATTTCTATATTTAGGACTGAACTAGGGTATATTTTTTTCAAAGAAAAAAAAACTGATGAGTATATAGAAAGGTTGCCAATTAAAATTTACAGCTGCAGGGTTTTTACTTACTCTCTTATTTTATATTTGTACACTTACACTGAGATTAGTTCCTTATAAAAGTAATAAAATTATGCAATTGCTTTATCTGATATGTCTCTAATAGCTTTAGAATAATAACACCAATATTATTCCTGACAATATGATTATGAAAAACACTTCAAGATTGTTCAACGGTTTGCTGTTGTTTGGTCTTAGGGTATACTTTTCTAGAGCTGTATAGATAAAATATTGTGATTGAAATAATTCTTCTCTGTGTGCTTATGCCACCAGTTAGGTTTATTCATTCATTTTGGTTTTCCATTTTTTTCTTTTTAGGAATTTCTTATTAAATTTAATTTTTTAATTTGATAAAACATTTACATGGCTTCTAAATTGCAGCTACAAAACAAAGTATATTCAGAGAAATTTACCTTCTCTCTATCTTCTCCATTCTGTCCCTTCTTTCTCCTTTGAGTAATTTTTGTTAGGTTTTGGTTTATTATATATAAATATGTGTACTTGTTATATAAATAAATGTGTATTTGGTTAGATAGATATAGATAGAAATACACTCACACAAATACATATATATGTATTCTAATTCCTCTTTTTAAAATTATCTTAGTATACTACATACAGTGTTTTTTAATCTTACTTTTTTCACTTAATAAAATATCTTGGATATATTATAACAGTATATAAAATATTCCTCACTCCTTTCTATAGTGATTTAGTACTCTACTATGGGGCTAGGTCATAGTTTTCAGCTAGGTCTGCCTGTATTGATGGGTATTTGAGTTTGTTTCCAATCTTGTGCTATTGCAAATAATTCTCCAATGACTAATCTTATGAACATATCTTTTTCTTTCTGTCTGTCTGTCTTTTATTATTATTGTTGTTATACATTTCTAGGACACAAATAATTCTCAGAGAGATATATATTTATTAGTGATTTTAACCTTGGGTGAATTGATTTATCAGATTCTAGCCTAGAATATGTGTTCAACTATTTGTTGAAATACTCAGGGTCACTTATTTTCTGCCCAGGATTTATGCAGGATAAAAGCACTTGGCACAGAAAAAGAGGTTCAGCATTGAAATTTGGGAAGCAGGACTCATAAAGAAAAACTAAGAGATTTACTACCCCATTTTATAATTTTGCCTTTATTAGGGGATTAAATGAGACCAAAATGCTTACAAAAAATCTTTAGGTGCTTTCCAGATAGAATATAATTCACTTGGGGTTACTTTTCTTTCAGATTAGCAGAAGTCAAGGATATGTTCTTTTTGGTAGTCATTTGGTATAGTCTGAGTTGCTTTATTACAATCATATAAATATACTAGTGAGTGTTAATGCTAAGATTTATGGCATAAACATGCATTTACCCCTGAATAGCTACTAAAAATTAAAAAAAACTGCAACAACCTTCATAAGTTGCATCTTCCTCTTTACTGAAGAATCATGGATCATCTACAGTTATAAGGAAAAATAACTGGAATTTAGCTGTGCCATTTTTCACCCTTTTAAGAACCCTCCTCAAAAGTCATGAAAAGGGCCACCAAGACAAAAGAATTTTAAAAGCAAGCCACTTACCTTTAAGAATGAATGACAGAGGAGAGAGGGAGAGGATTTGCAAAGTAAAACTACAGCTAGAATAATTATTTTTTCTTTCCAAATTTTAGGTTTGAGCCTTAATTACAATTCTACTAAAAGAAAACCAGATAGAGAGGTGGAGTTTGAAGGCCCAGTAACTGCATGAGGTTACCACTGATCTCTGCATGAGGTTGGAGGGGCTCTGGAAACGTAGGACCAAATTTCATCCCAGGAAAAATTACAGGGTGACAAATTAATAAAGAGAAAAAGGAAGAGTATACAAGTGCAAGGCAGTATAGAAATGAGGAAACAGTAAAAGCTTTGAAGTAAGGAATATCACAGAGCAACTTTTACTTTTGGAAGAGAATAAACAAGGCAATCAAATTCCTGACCAATATCCACCAGATGCTGAGTGCCAGCCTAGCTTCTGATCCTTTGTATTTTGTCAGATGGGAACTCCTGTTTACCTTTTAAGACTAACCTGAGCATGAGGTTTGTCCCTAATTTCCACTAATTTATGGGCATCAGTTTGTTCTGGCATGGGTGGTTTAAATTCTTTTGGGTATTTCTGCTATACTGTTGTCATGGCAACCTCCACATTATAAACCTCTGCACTCAGGGGAGTTTGATTACATATGGAAGGAGGAGCATATTTAACCAGACAAGTGAGGCATGAGCCCAGGATTCTAGACTGGGAAGACTGGACAAACTAGTGGAGGAAGGATGGAGAGTATGATAAGGGTAGGAGGGAAGGAGCAAACACTCTAGTCATTCTTCTCCAGAGAGATGGACGTGTGTAGGTGAACTCTCTACAACAAATCCATTTCTAAGCATTGCCGAGACTCTCTTCTGCCTAGCCCATGAAATCCAAATGCCTCAGCTCACCCTCAGAAGTCCTCCACCAATATTCCCTTCCCTTTTTAATATGGCCATTTCTCTAGTCCCTCAGAAAACCTCCTGCATCAACCAAATATAACTCATTGGCTCCAAACTTTGCTTTCTTGTTACTACAGCCAAACTTGGGTCCTTGTTCAACCCAAAGTATTTTCTCTGCTCTGTCCCCAACTTCTAAACCCAGAGAATAATTCACTCCCTTCAGTAAGCCTGATGCACCTAATCATACCTCACAAGTCTTCAGTCACTGGGGACTATGATTGTACTTAGTGCACAGGTATACAACAGTGTATATTTACAGATATCCACTTTCCCCTCTTTGTTTTCCCAAGTAGGATGAGGAACTGATGACCAAATCTGAACTTCTGAGATATAAATTTGGCTGTCTCATGTGTAGGAATGCATCTGCATTCTGGATGTGTACTTCTAACTATATATTCAAGGACAAACATTTATCACTTTTGAAGTAGCCTCAGTTTTAGAATGCTCATTTCAATGTTTCTTTCCACTGGCACAGATAACCAAGATGCCTGTCTGACTCGTCCAGTTGCCATGCTCTTCCCCATTTTTTGTGTGATTAGCTCCTGATCATCCAGAATGAGATAGAAAGAATATCTCCTCACAGAAGACTTCCTTACTTTCCAGTCTCCGGAAGCCTTCCAGTCATTCTAGCTGGCTGCTTTCTTTTGTTCTCACTGTAACACTAATGATTTCTTGTGTACTATTGCATTATTTCTTTATTATCTCTGTTCCCTCATGAGAACATAAGACCCAGAAAGGAAAGGAGCTCATCTGTCCTGCCTGCAACTTGCCTCTGGAATAGTGACTGGTATATATTGCATAATCATTAAGTATTTGTTAATAAATCAGTGAATTCATATTCTAAAAAAAGAAGTTGTGATTTTTCTTTAATTATTCCAGCCATTCATTTACAAATAAAGGTACCACTGATATCATGGGAAGTTTTCTAATTCGCTTTAAGATTCTGTTCTTTTGTTACTGTTATCATGATAAAGACCAAAACAACAGCATTTCCAGAGCTCTAGCCCCCAGAATTCCTCCCCAACATATCCTTCTGGACCACTCTCTTATATAGAAAGTGTTTAATTAATATCCTTGTCAGATGCGAAATGCAGCTGACTTCAAAATTTTTAATAGCCTTGTGAGGTGTTTTAGAAGGGTGGAGGGATCTTTACAAGCCTGTTCTATGCATTTCTTAATTCAATCCCTCTAGTAATCCTATGCAGAAGGAATGGTGTAGCCCCACATGACAGAAAATGGCACAAGGGCTCAGAGTGTTTAAATGCTCAGGTAATGAGTAGTAAGTAACCAGACCTGCATTCTAACTTGGTCTTTTGATTTCACATTAACCCTTCATTCCTCACATCTTCTAATACTAGTTTCCAAGAGGCAGGGTCATGTCATGAAAGGAACCCTAGACCAAGACTCAGAAAATCCTCATTCAAAGCTTGTCTTGCCATATGCTGGCCATGTGACCTTCAGCAACTTCTCCATCTGTAAAGTTTGTGCTTTATCTCAGGCTGCCGTAACAAAATACTACAGGCAGGGCTTTTATATAACATATATTTATTTCTCATAATTCCAGATGCTGCAAGTCTGAGATCAGAATGCCAGCATAGTCTGGTTCTGGTGAGAGCTCTCTTCTGCTGACTGTTGCAGATTGCTGACTTCTCATTGTATCCTCCCATGGTGGAGAGGATAGATGGGAAGCAATCTGTCTTGTGACTTTTATAAGGGCACTAATCCCATTCATAAGGGCTCCGTCCTTATGACCACATCTAATCCTTCTTACCTCCCAATACCATTGCATTAGGGGATGGGGTTTCAGCATATGAATTGGGGGGAGGGGTACAAACATTTGATCCATAACATTTGGAAATAGCAAAAAACCATACCTCCCTGCCAACCTCATATGGTGGCTGTGATGAGCAGATGGGATATATGTACATCAAAACACAGCACTGTAAGCAAAGAATGAATTCCAGTGGGTTTGTGTCCTGACTGCCTGCCATTTTACCCTCTTTGCTTCAAGTCTATTCCAGAATCTAATAAAACAAGACAGGAGTCATAAGTGAGAAACTCAATGGATTGGGGCAGTGGGGTGGGGGAGTGGAGTATCTAGAGAAACCTCTTCTGGAAGAATAAAAACATAAATAGCAACTAGCACACTGGCAATGCTGCTGATTGACGTGAATATCGGCTTGAGTTCTTTTGGCAAGTCCTAGAGACACATTTCACAGGGAGAATAGGAGTTAAAGATGGTGTGCTTACACTTCAGTAGGCTGAACACAACAAACCCAAAGGAAACAAACCAGCCCCAAAGGGGACTGAGCTCATAGTTCTCCATCCCTGTGACTGACAGTTAATACTCAATATGGCAAACTGCTGGAGGATATTCAGCAATTCTATCCTGTCTCCGGCTGAGGATTCAGATCTGACAGGTCAAATGAAACAAAATCATCCTTTACTCCTCCCTGATCAAGTTTTCCAGAGAAACTGGTGAGAGAACAAAAACAAATCCCTAGAATAATCTTTTTCACAGAATCCTTTTCAAGCCTCTAACTAAACTAAAACAAAAGCCAATAAAAAAAGCTAAAAGTTTTTTACATTTTAGTTGAATCAGAAGGATTCATGTTATGACCTAGATAAGAGGTTCTTATATTTTTTCTTTTTCCTTAAGACAGTATTAAAATGAGACTCTTAATATCCTATCATAAAAAGACTTGAACAAATCTATAATTTATGTTATGATTTTTGAGAAATTTTACCTGAAGGAAGTGCCAAGCCTATCAGAGCTCTAGCAAGCTCTCCTTGAAAATGCTTTCCATTACTAATAGACAGAACCTTTTTTCTTATTATTTATATAAGGGCTTCTTTGATTTTTTGTGTGTGACACTTTGGGATGAAAAACTGGTGACTGGATTAATTAAAAACAAAGATGAGATGTCTTATTTTTTTCTCTCCAGAAAAATTCTAGTCAAAGTCCCTGCAAGCAGACCTCAATGTAAGCCTATAGCCTGCCAAGCAGGGCCCAGCACTCAGGTTTTTGTCATTTGATCTGATACAAGCTTAAGTCACTGATTAGAACCATTAATTGGTGAGTAAGATGCAGCAGTTAAGTTCTAAGCGGTAGAAACAGACTTAAGTGGCATTTTGATCAGTCATCTCAAAATTTAAAGAGAAAAGAGTTGACTTCACCTACCTCCTGCCACCTCCTGCTGTCTTCCTCTCTTCTTCCCTCTCCATACCCCAAAGGTCTAGATCAGACTTGAGAAAGAAGGAAGAACAAAGGGCTTCTGCCTCAAAATGCCCTACAAGAGCCTGTCCTCTACTTTGTGTTATTTGGAGGAATCCCAAGTGCCTGGGAGATGGCATTATCTAGATGCAAATCATGATCAAGGAGTTCTATCTTCTCCTCCCTAAGAAAACTTCTGATTTCTGGTCAGTAAATAAATACCCTTACAAAAGAGAAATACACATGCTTTCAGTTGTATTACCCTATTGTAACCACACAACATTCTTGAAAGGTCAGTATGGAACTCTGTAGTTCCAAGGATGAAGGATGGTGAGTTTGCCCACGATTCCTTCATTGGAGAAAGAAAAGACTCAATTCCTAGAACAGGAAAACAGAAGGGTTTTTATTTCAGAGTCAGTCTCTTTTAAATGAGTAACTATCATAGGCAAAGGAAAAAATAAATACTAGACCTGATCTCTGTCAAAGGGCTTCCCATTCTGTTAGGAAATACAGAATGTCATGTCACTGTGAGTTTCCAGCTACGATCTCTCAGGGTAATTAATTTCTGTGGTGCTATGTAAGAGACAGTGAATTTATACTCCCATTGTGGGAATGGTCAGCTCCCCTATGATCTTCAGAATGCCCAGTCCAGAGAGGGTTTGCAGCACTGTACCATGATGAGCCACACAAGGCGTTCTTCTGTCATTATTTCCATTGAAAACTGACATTCTGCAGAACACTATAGCAATTCCTCAAAAAATTAAAAATAGAGTCACCTACCATAGGATCCATCAGTTCCACTTCTGGGTAGATACCCAAAAGAACTGAAAGCAGGGTCTTGAAGTAATATTTGTAGGCCCATGTTCATAACAGCATTATTCACAACAGCCAAGAGGTAGGAGCAGCCTAAGTGGGGCGCCTGGGTGGCTCAGTTGGTTAAACAACTGCCTTTGGCTCAGGTCATGATCCCGGAGTCCCGGGATCGAGTCCCATGTCGGACTCCCGGCTCTGCGGGAAGTCTGCTTCTCCCTCTGACTTTCTCCCCTCTCATTGTCAGTCTCTCGCTCTCTAATAAATAAAAATCTTTAAAAAAAAAAAAGAAGCAGCCTAAGTGGTCATTGAAAGATGAATAAATAAATAAAATGTGGTATATATATATATATATACAATGGAATATTATTTAAGCTCAAAAAGGAAGAAAATTCTGATCCTTGCTACAACATGAATGGACCTGGAGGACATTATACCAAGTGAAATAAACTAGTCACAAAAGGACAAATGCCATGTGATTCTACTTATATAAGATACTTATAGTCAAATTCATAAATAAAGAAAATGGAATGATGGTTGCCAGGGGCTAGGAAGGGAGGGGAAGATGCATTGTGTTTAATGGGTTCAGAGTTTTAGTTTAGTAAAATGAAGAGTTGGGAGATAGACAGTGATGATGATTACACAATGCAAATGTACTAATGACACTGAACTGTAAACTTAAGAATGGTTAAGATGATCAATTTTACATATGTGCTTTTTTATCACAATTTAAATAATACTAAACAAATTTTTAAATATTTTTTAGGAATGAACATTTTGTGGGGCAGCTGAGTGGCTCAGTGAATTGAGCGTCTGCCTTCAGCTCAGGTCATGATCTCAGGGTTCTGGGATCAAGCCCTGTGTTTGGGGTCCCTGCTCAGCAGGGAGACTGCTTCTCACTCTCCCTCTGCCACTCGCCATGCTTGTGCTCACTTGCTCCCTCTCTCTCTCTGTCAAATAAATAAATAAATCTTTAAAAAAAAAAAGAACTAACATTTTGTGGGTGCCTGGGTGGCTCAGTCAGTTGAGTCTGTCTTCAGTTCAGGTTATGATCCTAGGTTCCTGGGTTCCAGCCCCACATCAGACTCCCCGCTTAGCTGGGACTCTGCTTCTGCCCCTCCTCCCTACTCATGCTCACTCTTGCCTTTTCTCTCTCTCTCTCAAGCAAATAAATAAAATCATTAGTAAATAAACACATGAATAAATAAATAAGAACTAACAATTTGTGAATAAGCATACTGGGTATCAAAAATGGGTTTCATTGATAAAATTAGTGACTTAAATAGCATGATGAATATTAGAAATTGTCTTTCATCAGTGAAATTAAAAGTATTTGGGGTATGTGGGTTCACTAAAACTGTTTAGAAACACTCCCCTCCTTGCATGAAGTAGGCAGAGCACAGGGCCTGCACAAGATGCCCCCAAGGAATATACTCAAAGTTGGATCCAGACAGTACAAGATGCGGTCCAGGGCTTGCTGCCCACTAGAAGGCACAGAATCCACCTCAAGGGGGCTGCTGGCCTTGCCTTGACAGACCCTTTGTGGTTGGAACCTCTAAAAGGCCAGGCGCGGGGCCTTCACTGAGTTGTAGAACAGGTTTATAAACTGTTTTGTGCCTACATTTATTTATTTAGCTAAAAAATGTCTGTTTAGAAATATCAGTTCACTATAACCTGACATAGAAGGTGTGAGGGAGTAGCCATCTCTTACCACCTCCAACTCCATGGCTTTTCACCAAAATTAAGGTAAAAACTGCAGAGGGACAGATCTGCTGTGAAGCCAATGGCACTTTAGTTTGAAGGCCCCTTACTGTATGGGCCTCTTCTCAGACTCTGTATCTAATTTGCCAGTCACAGTTTTGTAGTCATTATCTTAAAAAGGGCCCCCTATTGACTACATTTCAGGCTCCACAATACTTGTCTCGCTCTCTGACTGGAGAATGACTAAGTTAGTTTAGGCCAGTTCCAAGGCAGGTTATCTGGAAGTAGCAGTCTGCTTGCTTTCCCTTTCCTTCTACCTCCATTGAACTCCGAGGGCATTTTCTCTTCCCCAACGCATGAGATTAAGGCGAAAATGTGATCTAAGTTTGAGACAAGATCCTCTGCATCATGTTTGCAGAACCAGATATCCCTTCCAGGACTAGATGGGACTTGGCTGGGGCAAGGAGGAGGGACTCAAGAGGATCCCTAGAGTCCCCAAGTGAGACTGATGAAAACCTTCTGGCCTAAGGACAGGGAGCACGGTAGAGGAACCCAAAGGAAAAACTGTCTTTAGGCACTGAAACCCCAGTCATCTGTGGACAACTACATATATCATTTTCCTGAATGGGGGTAAGGACCTTGAATGCCCTGTGAGGCAATGTGGGAATAAAGGGAGAACCCTATGGTGAAAATAAATCTAATCAATGGAGAGTTTCCCTATGAGTTGGACTTGGCACTGCCATTTTTACACAGAGGATAAAATGATACAGAATGCTACAAAGCAGCATCTCTAGTTATAGCAAAGGAATACAAGGAAATTACAACAGATACAACAAATACATCAGAAATTCAAGATTGAACATCCAGATGGGAGTTCAAATTTCTGTCTCACTGCTTATTAGCTGTGTTGTCTTTGGCAAAACAGTCAACATTTTAGAGTTTTGGTACCTTTTTCTGAAAGTGGGGGAATAGTAATGAAGCATGTGAAATGCCTGCATGAAGCAGCTACTAAATAAGTACCAGTAATTACTGCTGAGACAGCCTAGAACACTCTGCTTTTCAGAAGCTGCACCAACAGACACTGGCTAGGGTAGGATCATGATGGCAAAAACATCTGCTTTGCTCTCCAAAATTGAGTTACTCAACCCTACCATTAGGCATTATTTCACTGTATCACAAACCCAGAACTTTTTTTTACAGGGCTGGAAAAACTACATTAAGTATTTTAGGTGAAAACTAGGCCTCTATGTTTCTATTTTTAAATCACCATACTTGAAGTTTGGAACCAAATGCATGCATTTTTTCCACCATCCAGCATTCTCTTTCCAGCTTTTACATGCCAGGACCTGCCCAAGCCTCCTGGCCATCCCCACTGCAGTCCTCTTTCTGGGTGGGCATAGGTTTCAGGTTGACTTATTCATGCATTACCCCTTCCCTGGGTGTGCTTGGCCACCTGAGGCTCCACAAATAGTTGCCTGGAGCCAGCTTATGACCACCCAAGACCAGGAAGCAACAAGGCAGAGACAGAATAGAAAGGACCTCCTCTAACCTCCCTAATTACCCAGGGCAAGTTGAGAGAAGTCCTGGCAAGAGTCTGTCAGCCCTAAAACCAGTCTACCTTCATCCATTCCATGTCCTTTGAGAGAGAAAAAGGGGAACACAGATGGTGGGGTTATGCTCATCTGGGTTACCCAAGCTACTCCACTTAAAACTATGTGATTTTGGTCTTACAACTTAAGCTATTTAAGCTCCATTTGCTTTATTTGTAAAATGAAGAAAATGATATATATGCCATTGGGTTCTAGAGAGGATAAACAAGCTGTAGTATGATTGATAAGTACCAGGTATTTAGACAGCACATTGCCTATGCTAATTTTTATTATCAAGAATGTACTGGGGGCACCTAGGGGTGCTCAATTCGTTAAGCAATCTCTTGATTTCAGCTCAGATCATGATTTCAGGGGTTATGAGATCAAGCCCTATGTCAGGCTCAACACCCAGCATGGATTCGCTCCCTCTCCCTCTACTCCTTCCCACCCCATATTTGCTCTTGCTCTTGCTCTCTCTCTCTAAAAAAAAAAAAGAAAAAGAAAAGAAAAGGAAAAAAAAGAATGTTCTAGAATTGTTGAAATGACTACACTGTACACCTAAAATTAATATAACACTATGTTAACTATACTGAAATTAAAATTTAAGGAATAATTTAAAAAAATGTTCTATACTCTTCCACAATGGGTGTCTGACTTCTCAGACACTCTTCTTTTAATGGTGTTCTCACAATAAGCAAACCATCACTGAGTAGTAATTCAGAAGTGTAGGAACGGTAATGACAAGGGAATGGTTAGGGGACACCCAGGGAACCATGCACTATGAGCATGGCATGGGAGATGAGAGAAGCAGCATAGTAGGGAGCAGGGAAGGAGCACAGGCTGGATGATGAGAGAAACAGATGGTGCCTATCCTACCCTCCTGTCTGGGATGGGTTATAGTCATTGCAGGCACACCAGTGAGCCAATCCTGCTGGAACAGCATTGACAAAAATACCAACTATTTCCATCATATCTTGACAAGGAATAGTTGCACAACTAGAAAAACTGACTTCATAACACAGCCTTTGGAGAAAGAATTATTTTCTATTTTCCTCCTTTGTAAAAATGTATCAGTGTGCTATTTACCAACTCCAGGCAGTACAGCTGTGCCAGTGATCTCTGACAGACACCATCGGGGCTATAGCAGCATAATGTGGTTCTTTTTCCTCCCTTTGGTACCCAAACCTCCTTTCCAAACTCAAGGAAAAAGCCAAACAGCCTATATGCAATCAGAGGTAGCAACAGTAATTGAGATATACTTGGCTCACTTTTCATATTCTCTTAATTTCAAGGCTATAGTCTTTTCTCTCTGGCTATGTCCCTGAAATAATATGAAAACTTATTCCTTTTCCTTTGCCTTTCCCAAGGTCACATCTTTCCTGGCATCTGTGGAGAGCATTCATATTGAGGAGGAAGGGGATGTGCCCGGCTTTTCCTCTCTTGCCTTTGTGATTTCTTTCTGTTTGGGCCACAGAGGGCTTTGCAGGAGAGCAGAAATGTTCTTTCTTTTTTTTTTTTTAACTTCACCCATTGAATATTCATCAAGTGATGGATTCTACCTCAATGATCAGCCAAGGGAATAAAAATAGTTTGCAGCCAGCTCTCTGCCACAGATAGAGCTCCAAACCATTGTAAGGTAGAGTTTTTCCTACCGGGTGAGGTTACGACAAGCAGCTGTGATTTCCCCAGACATAGCCTGTGCTCAGAGCAGATGCCTGTCAAACCAGCCCCCAGTAAGTGGCAAGAGTGATCTCACTTCCTTTCCCTAAAGGTAACTGTCCTCATTACTCTCATTACTGAGCTGAGTGAACCTTGGGTGCATAATAGAATTTTCTTTAAAATATTCATCATCTGACAGCTGATATTTCAGCCATATTTCCTTGAAAACTACATTGGGAGAGGAAGGCTGAGCAGCAGTGCTCAATTAACTTACTATTTTGCTCACCTTCTGAAACTACTTTTCAAGCTCAAGTCATTAAAAATTCATGGGACCATGTAAGATGTTACTCTCCTTGAGCTCTCTGAGCAGGACAGAGGTGGCCACTGATGTGCAGTCTGCCCCTCCTGCATACACAGCAGCAGCTGGAGAAACCGAGGCTTCTCCTGCCGGGGATCAATGGAGACTCTCCCTGCCTTTCCCCCATTTTCCCCACAAGTGCATCACTTTGTGCAACAGGAATCAATACCCCTTTCCGAGTCTTTGATGGGTCTTCCAAAAGAGCAGACCAGCCTTTTCTTGGTTTCCAGATAAAGAGGAAGCCATGGGTACACAGGAACACATTTGAAACATTGTATGTGGAAAAAGTTGTAGACAAACATATCTGGATTCGCATGCCAGTTTTGCCACATATTTCTCTGAGCCTCAGTTTCCCCGTCTGTAAAATACACACGGAGTTACCATGCAAATGATTGGGAATAACACAGAGAACATGCATTGACCAGCTCATGGCACATCACTAATGTAAAATAAAAGCCCTTTTGGGGATAGCATTCAGTGGCATTTAGACCACACACATGACACTATGATGCCACTGGCTGCCAACTTGTCTGCCTTCCCTAATAAGGGACAAGGTCCCTGAGCCCAGGGCCCATGCCCTGTTCACCTCTATCCTCAGTGTTCAACACTGCCTGATACATAAAAGGGAGTTGATGAAAGTTTTACAAGGTAATTATAATTATTCTATTATAGTTATTAATTAATATAATTATACATAACTTGTATAACGATACATTATACTTATTCATTATCAATCCATTGTTATAGCTTTTGAATATATAAGAATAATATAAACAATAAAATTATATATAATATATAAGAATAATATATAAAACTATAAAGTGAACACAATTAGTTATTACCATCATCATAATTTTTAAGCAAAGTTTTAACAGAAAACTGACCAAAATAAGTTGTACTTCTAATTACTATTGCTGCCAGCTCCTAGGCAAGCAAGAATTTCACTTCAGAAGAGAGCAACTGAAAACAAAAACTGACCCTTTTTGGACATGGTCTAAAAACAAGCTTGATAATTGCATCCTAGTTGCTAGTGGACATTTGCCCATTGCCCCTAAACCATCCCATAATTTGAAAATTTTCAGTTTGTTTGTCATTTCTCAGTTTGCAGAGGTTCAGTTTTGTCTCCACATCCAAATGCTCAGAATCTTATTCAAACCAATCCAAACCACTCTGGTCTAGAAATAGGACTTGAAATCTAGCCAGGTTGGGTTTTTATGCAATATTTCCAGTACTTCTGCTTTCAAAACAAGTTGGTGGAAAGAAAACACTAAACGAGCCATACTGTGGTATTCCAGAGCTTTCCCAGTTCAGCCTGGAAATTTTGGTGTTCTTCAGAGAATTGTGAGATACAACCAAGAAAAATAAAAACAATACTACCTTACATTTGTATAATATTTGATGGTCTATGTGTAGCTAATGTTTATTTAGCACATTGCATTTCACAGATATTATCTGTAGAATCCTCTAAACAGCCCAATGAAAAAGGTATTTCTCCTTTTCACAGAGGATCCTTTTTACAGCGAATTAAGTACCAAGCCCAGATTCTTGGTTTTCTTAAACCTTCTACATCATTATCTTATTCAGTCATCTGGGAACAAGGGACAGCAGGTAATGTGAGCTCTGCCATGTAGAAGCAAGGTCAGAAAGGCGACTTTCCCAGCATCACACAATCAAAAAAAAAAAAAAAAAAAGCAGCGCTGTGGCTAGAAGTCAGAGTTCTAATTCCTGGATCTGTGCTCCTACATATCATGTATGTGTGTGTGTGTGTGTATACTGTTACACTGTAACTGCCATCACAATACTTATGTGTGTGTGTGCGTGTGTGTTTAATTATTTGTAGAAGTATAGGTGTGCCATATAGAACTAAAAGAAGTAGCCTAGGTTTAAGTCAGCTTCTGATGTGATCCAAAGCAATTACTATAGCATTTTATTCCCACCATGCAGTGAAACAAGAGTTCAGCAATGTTGATACTAGGTCTACACCCCTAACCTGGATAATGAATAACAATTTGTACTGACTGCAACTTAAACGAATTAATGAGAACTGAAAGGGTTGTTAGAATCCAGGCCTCAATAAATCTAACTTTTTTTTTTTAAAGCATGATAGGGTAGTTGTTAGCCACAGCTTCTAGATCCAGACTTTCTGGATTTAATCCTCTCATCTACTCACTGGTTCAGATATTTCGTGGGATGGTGGGTAGAGTAGGGCGGGGCGGTACTTAAACTCTCCATGACTTTGTTTTCTTGTCTGTAAAGTAGGGATACTAATATTGCCTACCTCATGTAGGTGTTGTATTAATTAATATATGCAAGGCTCTAGAATAGTCCTTAGTTAATAGTAAGCACAATCTAAGTGTTCACTATTTTTATTAACTACATGGATCCTCTACATCAACGTTGTTGCCTTCTCAATGGTATGCAGAAACAATGATCTCTGTCACGCATGTCTGCATACTTTCTATCCCCAGTGAGATTATACATTCCCTGAGGGTAAATATGGCTTGTTATTAATTTGGTCTCCCTAAATGCCCTGCACAGTGGCAGACATATAGTAGGTGATTAATAAATACTCCTGAAAATGGTAAACCAATTTTAAAATCTTACACTGCCATGTAGCCACTCAGAAATCTCCAATGATATCTGTTGTTTAGGGATTAGGTCTGACCTTCTCAGTGAGACAGTCAAGTCCCTCTTATAAGTCCTGATATGTTTTCCCCTCATCCCCCATTTGGCCCCTCATTGATTCACTCACCACACCCCAGGCATGGGTAGAACTTCCTACCTTATTGCTTCTGCTTATTTTCTTCCTATACCTGAAGTGCCCTTCCTCCTATACTCTGCCTATCTAAACCAGTCACCGCCTTCCTTCAAAGCCCACCCAGGCCCACCTCATCTCAGGATTTGTTCTCCAAACCCCAAATCAAGCAGCTATGTTCACCTTCTCTTGACATATATAGCTTATAACTACAATTTGCTTGAAGTGTCTCATATTTTGCCTTGTCGGTCAAAATATTATTTATAGCTCCATCATATTTATCCTATTCTTTTTTGTGCTTTTTTATTGCGGTAAAATATACATAAAATTTACCATTTTCACCATTTTTAAGAGAATATTTCACTGATTATTAAATAAATTCACATTCTGCCCAAACATCATCACCATCTATCCCATAAATCTTTTCGTCTTGTAAAACTGAAACTCTGCACCCATTAAACAATAATTCTCCACTCTCCCCTCCCCAACCAGCCTCTGTCAACCACCATATTACCTCGTCATTATGATTTTGACTACTCTGAGTACCTCATGAAAGTGCAGCCTTTTTGTGACTGACTTATTTCACTTAATATAATGTCTTTTTGTGACTGACTTATTTCACTTAATATAATGTCTTCAAGGCTCATCCATGTTATTGCTTATGTCAGAATTTCCTTCCTTTTTAAAGCTGAAATAATATTCCATTGTATATACATATACCAATTCATTTTGTTCATCCATTCATCTGTTAATGGACTCGAGTTGCTACCATATTTTAGCTACTGTAAACAATGTTGTTATGTTCATGAATGTACAAATATCTCTTCAATACCCTGCTTTCAATTATTTTGGTTATATATCTAGAAGTGAGATTTCTGGATCATATAGCAATTCTATTTTTAGTTTTTTGAGGAAAATGCACTGTTTTCCACAGCAGCTGTACCATTTTACATTCCCACCAACAATTCATAATGGTTCCAATTTCTCCACATCCTTGCCAACATGTTTTCTCTTTGTTTTGATAATAGTCATCCCAGTGAGTGTAAGATAGTATCTTATTGTTTTTTACATTTCTGTAATGATTAGTGATGTTGAGCATCTTTTCATGTGCTATTGGCCATTCATATATCATCTTTGGAGAAATGTTTATTGAAATCCTTTGCCCATTTTGAAAGCTGTTTGTTTGTTTTTTATTGTTGAGCTTCAGTAGTACTGTATATAAACTGGATATAAATCCCTTATCAGATATATGATTTGCAAATATTTTCTCCCATTCTGTGGGTTGCCTTTTAACTCTGGGGATAGTATCTTTTAATGCACAAAGTTTTTAATTTTTAGAAAGTCTAGTTGGTCTACTTTTTTCCTATCTGGGCCTTTAACATCATAACCAAGAAGTTCATTGCCAAATCCAATGCTGTAAAGTTTTTGTCCTATGTTTTCTTTAAGAGTTGTATTGTTTTGGGTCTTGTATTTAGGTCCTTACCCATTTTGAGTTAATATTTTGTATAGTGTAAGCTAAGGGTCCAGTTGCATTCTTTTGCACGTGGATATCCAGTTTTCCCAGTACCATTTGCTGAAAAGACTGTCTTTTCCTCACTGATTGGTCTGGCATCCTTGTCCAAAATTATTTGACCATATGTAAGGGTTTATTTCTTGACTTTCTATTCTAGTCCATTGGTCTATATGTCTGTCTTGATGCTAATACAACACTATTTTGATTACTGTAGTTTTGCAATAAGTTTTGAAATCAGGAAGTATGAGCTCTCCAGTTTTGTTCTTTATCAAGATTGTTTTGGCTTTTGGAGTCCCTCGAGATACCCTATCAATTTTAAGATGAGTTTTTCTATTTTTGCAAAAAATGTTATTGGGATTTTGATAAAAATTGCATTGAATCGATGTGGATGGAACTAGAGGGTATTATGCTAAGCAAAATAAGTCAATCAGAGAAAGACAATTATCATATGATCTCTCTGATATGAAGAATTTGAGAGGCAGGGAGAGGTTGTGGGGGGTAGGGGAGAGAAATGAAACAAGATGGGATCAGGAAGGAGACAAACCATGAGAGATTCCTAAACTCATGAAACAAACTGAGGGTGGCTTGGGGGTAGGAGGGGTAAGGATAGGGTGGCTGGGTTATGGACATTGGGGAGGGTATGTGCTATGTTAAGTGCTGTGAAATGTGTAAGCCTGATGATTCACAGAATGTACCCTGAGGCAAATAATACATTATATGTTAATAAAAAATTTTTTTAATTAAAAAAAAATAAATAAAAATAAAATTTTAAAAAATTGCATTGAATCTATAGATTGCTTTGTGTAATGTTGACATTTTAACATCACCTTGCAATCCGTGAACATGAAATGTGTTTTTATTTACATCTTTTATTTCTTTCAGCAAGATTTTTCAGATTTCATTACACACGTCTTTTACCCCCTTGGTTAAGTTAATTCCTGAGTGTTTTCTTCTTTTTGAAGCTATTATAAATGGAATTGGTTTTGTAATTTCCTTTTTCAAATTATTCATTGTTTGTGTATAGAAATGTAACTGATTTGGGCAAGTTGAGTTTGTATCCTGCTACTTTGTTGAATTCATTTATTAGTTTCAACAGCTTTTTTGTGGAATCTTTAGGATTTTCTACATATAAAATCATAAGTCTGCAAATAAAGATAATTTTACTTTTTCCTTTCTAATTTGGAAGTTTTTTATTTGTTTTACTTATGGTATTGCTCTAGCTAGAAGTTCTGGTACTATGTTGAATAGACGTGATAAAAGTGGCAATTCTTGCTTTGTTCTCAAGCTTGCAAGAAATGTTTTCAGTCTTTCACCAGTATAATATTCACTATGGGTTTTTCATATATGGCTTTTATTATATGAAGGCAGTTTCCTTCTATGCCTAGTTGTTGAGTATTTTATCATGAAAAGATAGTGAATTTTGTCAAATAATTTTTCTGTATTGAGATGACCATGTGGGTTTTTTCTCCTTCATTATGTTGATATGGTGAATTACATTATTGATTTACATACATAAACTATTCTTGCATTCCAGGAATAAATCCCATGTGGTATGATATATAGTCTTTTTAATATGCTACTGAATTCTGTCTACTAGTATTTTGTTGAAAATTTTTGCATCAGTGTTCATAAAGGACATGGTCGTGTAGTTTTCTTTTTGTAATATCTCTGTCGAACTTTGATACCAGGCCAATGCTGGCTTCATTAGAATGAGTTAAGAAGTTATTTATTTCTCTTTAAATTCTGGAAAAGTTTGAGAACGGTGGGTATTAGTTCTTTAAGGTTTGGTGGAATTCACCAGTGAAGCCATTAGATCCATGGCTGTCTTTGTTGGGAGATTTTTGTTCCTGATTCAATCTCCTTACTAGTTGTAAGTCTATTCAGATTTCCTATTTTTTTGTGATGTACTTAGTACATCACAAAATGCAATGTAAAACTTGCTAAGCTTTGTGTTTCTAGGAATTTGCCCTTTCATCTAGGTTATCATACAAATGTTCATTATACCTTCTTTTAATCATTCCTATAGTTGTAGAATCAGTAAAAATGTCCCAGTTTCATTTCTAATTTTAGTAATTTGAGTCTTCTTTTTTTTCGTTGTCCATCTAGCTAAAGATTTGTCAATTTTGTTGGTCTTCTCAAAGAACCAACTTTTGGTTTCATTGATTTTCTCTGTTGTTTTATGTTCTGTATTTTGTTTATCTCTGCTCTAATGTTTATCATTTTCTTCCTTCTGGCAGCTTTGGGTTTAGTTTGTTTTTCTTTTTCTAGTTCCTTAAGTTACAAAATTAGATTCTTGATTTGAGATCTTTCTTGTTTTTTAATTTGTTTATAGCTATAAATTTCCCCCTTGGCATTGCTTTTGCTGTGTCACATAAGTTTTGGTATGTTATGTTTTTTGTTTTCATTCCATCTCTAAGTACTATTTAATTACCATTATTTCTTCTCTTATCCATTGGTTGTTTAAAAATGTGTTATTTTTAAGTTTTGCAAATTTTTCAGGTTTACTTTTATTACTGATTTCTAACTTCACCTTGTGATCACTTATACTTTATATATCTATCTTCATAAATCTATTGAGACAATTTATGGCCCAACGTATTACCTATCCTAGGAAATGTCCCATGTGCACCTGAGAAGAATGTGTATTCTGTTGTGCTGGGTAGCATTCTGTATATGTCTGTTAGATTTAGTTGGCTTATTGTGTTTTTAAGTCCTCTATTTCCTTACTTTTCTATTTTCTTTTTTTTTTTAAAGATTTTATTTATTTATTTGAGAGACAGAGAAAGTGAGAGAGAGCATGAGAGGAGAGAAGGTTAGAGGAAGAAGCAGACTCCCCGCGGAGCTGGGAGCCTGATGTGGGACTCGATCCCGGAACTCAAGGATCATGACCTGAGCTGAAGGCAGCTGCTCAACCAACTGGGCCACCCAGGTGCCCCTACTTTTCTATTTTCTGATTGTTTTATCCATGATTGAGTGGAATAATTGAAATCACCAACTAGTATTATAGAACTATTTCTCCCCTCCATTCTGTCAGTTTTTGCTTCAGATATTTCTATAGTCTGCCATTAAGTGTATAATGTTTATAATTGTTATATCTTTTTGGTGTACTGAATCTTTTATTAATATATAATACCCTGTTTTGTCTCTTGTAATCTTTTTTCATTTAAAACCTATTTTATCTGATATTAGTGTAGCCAAACCTGTTCTCTTTTGCTTACTATTTGCATGGAATCTCTTTTCCATCTTTTCACTTTCAACTTATTTATGTCTTTGGATCTCTTATAGACAGGATATACAGTTGGATCATCTATTTTTATCCATTCTGTCCATTTCTATCTTTTGATTAGAGAGTTTAATATATTTATATTTAAGTAGTTATTGATAAGTAACTTACTTCAGTTATTGTGTTCATTTTCCATATACCTTAAAGCTTTTTTTGTCCCTCATTCCCCGCATTTCTGTCTTGTATTTAGTTGATTTTTATAGTGAAATGTTTAAATTCCTTTCTCATTTCCTCTTGCATATATTCTATAGCTGTTTCTTTGTAGTTACCATGGGGATTACATTTAACATCCTAAAGTTATAAGATTCTGATTTAACTTTAGAACTGTCTAGCTACAATAACGTACAAAAACTTTGCTTCTTTACCACTGTCCCCAATCCTTTCAGTTGTTGATGTTCCAAAATTACATCTTTGTGCATCACATGCCTAAAAACATAAACTAATAAGTCTTCTTAAATTATGTAGAAAACAAGATTAGGAGTTACAAACCAAAGTTATAGTAATCCTGGATTTTCGACTAATAACTTCTTTTTCTTTAAATTTATTAGTCTCTTAAATCATGTAGAAAACAAAAAGTTGCTATAAATTCTTGTTACAATAATACTAGTGTTTATAATCATGTATGTATTTACCTCTGTTGAGATCTTCATTTCTCCATATGGCCTCAAGTTACTATTCAGTTCACCTTATAGGACTTCCTTGATAATTTTTTTCGGGACAATTCTAATGGTCACAAACCTCCTCAGCTTTGTTTATCAGGGGATGTCTTTAATTTCTTCCTCACTTTTGTAAGTTAGTTTTGCCAGAAATAGGATTTTTGGTCCAGTTTATTTTTTGATTTTTTTTTTTTAGCATTTTGACTATATTATTTCATTGTCTTCTGGCCTCCAAAGTTTCTGATGAGAAATCTGCTAATAATCTTATTGTAGATGCCTTGTATATGACAATACTTCTCTGCATTTTCTCCTTTTGCTTTTGAAAGTTTGATTGTAATGTGGATTTAAGTTCATCTTACCTGGAGTCCTTTGAGTTTCTTAGATATTTATATCTTCCTTCAAATTTGGAAATTTTTTAGTCATTATTTCTCCAAATATTTTGTCTGCCCCTTTCTCTCTCTCTCTTCTCTTTCTGGGACTTCCATGGTACATGCAATGATGCAACCATGATGTCGTTCCACTCAGTGGTGTCCCACAGGTCTTTTAAGTTCTGTTTACTTTTCATCAACCTTTTTTCGTTCTGTTCCTCAGACTCAGTAATTTCCACTGTCCTATCTTCAAGTTCACTGACTCTTTTGCCTGCTCAAATTTGCCTTTGAATCCCTCTACCAAAGTTTTCATTTTAGTTATTGCACTTTTCAGCTCCAGAATTCTTTTCATTTTTTTATGTTTCCTGTCTGTTCATTAATATTTCCTTTTTGTTTACACATTATTTTCTTGACTTCCTACACATCTTCTAATTCCTTGAACACTTCTAAGACAGTTGTTTAAAGTCTTTGTCTAGTATATCTGCCATTAAGTTCTTCAGAGACATTTTCTGTTGATATATTTTTTTCCTTTGTATGGATCATACTTTCCAGGTTCTTGTGATTTTTTGTTGTTGTTGAACATTAGACATTTGAATCTAATAATGTGGTAAATCTTGAAATCACACTCTCTCCCATCCCCTAGGGTTTGCTGGGTTTCTTTATTGTTTTTCTTCTTGTTTTATTGTTGTAGGCTGTCTCTATGCTGAAGATCAGCCTGAGGTATAAACTGAAGGTTTTCTCAAGTCTTTTCTGAGACTTTCTCTGGGCATTGCAGTCACTTTCTAATTTTTCCTGTATATGCCGCTGTTTTTCTAATTTCCTAGTCTTTAATGTCAGGCTTCCAAAAGGGAAAAAAGCAAAAAATTAAAGGGGAAGAGAAAATGACCAGCCCTTTAAATCCCTGTGGAACTCACTTCCACCCAGAGGGAGGGCTTACAACCACGGGGGATGGTAGGAGGTCCAACAACAAAGGCTGCCAGCCTCTTTGTCTGAACCTCTGTGATCAGAGCAGCAATTAGTAATCAGAGAACAGATCCCTGATATCCCACAAGCTGAGGGCAAGATGCTATAGGAACAGATGGACAGCTGCCTGGCATGTGGCTAAGGGTGAGTGATGGGTAGCTGCTACTGTGCTAAAGGCGAAATTGATCTCAATTAACCTCAATTTACTAAGTCCTCCCCTAGAAGTTTCAAGGCTTCAACAGACCCCAGAGTTCCAAAATGGTTATATCAGACAGATTCTGATGTGTGCCATCATTGTCTAAGTGGGGAAACAGATACATAGTGCTTCTTACTCAGCCATCTTCAAAGAGTCTATTCTTTGATTATCTCCTTGATAAATTATAAGCTGGGAGGGGGACAGACATTGCCTATCTTGATTAGCATTTAACCACCCAGAATAGCACCTTGCACATACTAGATCCTCAGTCTAATAGCTATCTGTTGTTGAGTAACAAATCACCCCAAAAGTTATTTGCTGAAAAGAAAAATAATCACTAATTGCCTATCACAGTTTCTGTGGGTCAGGAGGAATTCAAGGAACCCACCTGGAGGTCTGCCTTAAGATCTCTTCTGAGGCTACAGCAGGTATTGACCAGGATGACAAGGATCTGAAGTCTCCTAGGGCTGTAGGATCCACCTCCAACATGGCTCATTCACCTGGAGGGCAAGTTAGTGCTGGTTTTTGACAGGCCTCACTGCTTCCCACTTGGGCGTTCCCAGAGGGCTAATCAAATATTCACCCAGCAGAAGTCGGGCTCCCTCCAGAGTAAGCAATCCAAAGACCAAGGCAGAAGCTACAACGTTTTTTATGACCTAGCTTCAGAAATCATTCAATGTCTAAGAGTTGGCTATTATAATAAATAAATAATTGGCTTTGGTTGAATGTCTCCTCTTTCTCTAGTTTATGTGTTTTTTAAGAGCAAAACTGTCAAAACTTCCTTATAAGATCTGGCACAATGCTTTGTATATAGTAAGTGCTCAGATCTTTAATGTATTCACAGTTAATAGGAATATATTTGCCAGTAATTATTAATATTTTCATAATCATCCAAATTATGACTTAATTTTTAGGTTTTTTTATTGAACAATTACTTTATTCAAATGGATAATGTTTGAAGAAATAGAATTCCCATCTTCAAAATTCTTTAAATAAGCCAAGAATTTTGATGAACACCATCAGGAAAAAGTTGCATAGCTACTGAGCATAACACTTTGTGATTTTCTTATTTAAGTGTTATGTCTTCAAGTTTGAGGTTTTGATTTGCTTTTGTTGGCATAAACTCACTGTTTCTAGACCACCAGTACTCCTGAAGACCAAAATTAATTGCTAGTTTTATGTGTCTAAATGATAGGGATACCAGATTGTTTCAAAATAAAACACATCTAAATTTAATAAAGTTCAAAGGAAGAAATGTTTATTCATGGATTAAAGCATATAATGATCTGTTGCTTGTAGTTATTGAGATAGTGACAGCCCATCTTAGGAGTAGGGATGGTGAACAGGGAAGAGCAAGGGAGAAAGTCCTTCTCTGATGCTGAGAGTGTATCAACAAACCAGAGAGACAAATAAAAAGCCCTGGGTCTTTTGACACCAGCTGAGAACACAGATGATATACAACTGACGTCTGAAGAAGGGAGGGGGAGGCTTTGGTAAGAGGGTGGAGGTTTTGTTCTGTCAACTCATCACACATTTGTACAGGGATGTCTCGACATGTCTTTAGGAACAGAGCATACTTTGTCCCTTTGGGGCACAGCTTTGCTGGTTGTTGAAGTTCAATGATTCACAGAACTGTTGGAATGGAAGATACAGAAAACCTAAACTATAAGGCCACCAAAGAGACTTATTTCCATATTTTTTATGGCTACCACGTCCCCGCACATGCATTGCTTAAAAAAACATCATTAGGTACCATGTTTGTTGGAACAGAAAGAACTGGACATCTGGTGTAATTGAGCAGAATTCCTGGACTGTTCCCTAAAGCTGTTCATTGTTTCCAAGGACTTAAGAGCATCTTAACAATATTTTCCCCATTGCAAAACAGATTAACATATAATTACACTTATTTTACAGTAAAACACTTAAGCTATTACATTCCTCATTTTATTCAATCTAAACTTGGGCTAATTCTAGGATTTGTGAATATTGCACAATGATTTCATTATTTAATACTTGGGTACATAATTTTTATTATCTGACTTTTAAATTTATCCAAACTCTATATTTGCTTTCTTTTAAGTGAACTGCAGTTTACATTTGGTAGAAAGAACATTAGATTTAGAGTCAGAAAACCCATGTCCCAACCCCAAATTTGCTGGATATTTCCCATGTGATCATGAAGATAATCACTTAACTTCTCAAAGTTTCATCTCAGTTCAATATTATATGAAGCAAGGATAATATTATTGCTGCTTGCATTCCATAAGATTACTGTGAAAATCAAGTCATCGATGTATGTGAAAGCTCCTTGTAACATTGTTTTTCAAGAGTAAGATATGTTAATATTTTTATCTTACACACAAGATATGCAAGCAAATGCTTCCATTAACATCCAGTATGTCCTCTGTTTCACCTTCTACCACCACTCTTGTCCCCGGGAAGCTAAGTCATCATGTTAACTGATCTATTATAATGTCCTGATTTTATAGATAGAAATTGCTCATGGGTCAAATTGTGTGACCTTCATATAGATTGTAGACTATCGATGCCCCTTCAAAGCCTTGTTCATAATACGTCATTAACAATTTGAGAGTACAAGAATATATTTCTTACAGAACCAATTTTAATCCCCAATAACATGCAATGAGACTATTTTCTAGACCCATTCTTTCTCCATGTTTAAACAATTTGATGCAGCTTTTAGATGGATTAGAAACATGTTTTTCCTAATGTAAACATGAAATGGTCTCAAGAAAAAAATTGGACCTGACATATAGTTACCATCAGAATGACTCAGTAAAAATGATGCTGGAATCAAAAATCACAATTTGGGGCATACCATCTTCATTGCTCAAATTAAAGATACTAAGTAACTCCAACCTAGAGGCTAGTTTAGTTCCTTTAAAGTACATTGTGTAGCTAATTCCCAGTGTAGACAGGCAAGAGTTCTTAAGATCAACCAGTCCACAGGAATCATGGCACAGTTCTTCCATGCTGAGGCCAGCCAATTGGCAATAACTGCTCTTTGACATTTTCCAGGCCCCGATCATCTCTTCCATTATGTATGGCATGGAACAACAAGGTTCTAACTGAGAAGACAGATCCAAAGTTGCTACATCAAGAAAATGTGACCCCAGACCAGTTCCACACCGAGGTGAGAATGGCTTTCCCAACAAGGAAGTATTCAGCTGGTGCTCTTACCCTTCGCAAAGAAATGTCACTTGTGCCATCTGTGTGTCTGGTGTCGGATGAATTAGGATGTCCTTTCAATCAGCAGAAGAGGCTCTGCCCTCCAGGCACTTGCCAAAGAATACAGGTTTGAAATCTCTGTTCAGTTTTGCTAAAAGCCCTTGGAAATAATATTTCAGAAAGGAATTGCTCAAAGTCCCTTAAATAGCTATACACACAATACATTCTTTTGGAATTTGGTACCAAGAAAAAGTTTATTTCACCTAATGAATTACCATAGTTTATTTTATTAGGCAAATAACACTATAAAACAAATCTATGCCTTGGCATAGGTGTATTTAGAGCTACGTTTAGTATTGAATTATAAAAACTTTATGTACAGTTTTAATGCCATCCCCTCTTTTCACTCTATGGTGTTTAATTTTTATTCAGATATTCTTAGTGCATGTAAATGTGCACACACACACTCATCATCATCATCATCATCATCCATGTTGGCAATTTTGGGAAGTAGATAAAATATAAACAAATTGATCTTACAATTCTAAACTTTTACCATACATGTTATAGCAAACCCTGAAAATATAAGAACAATGTATACATATTTGGGTCAAAAATATCCTCAGTATCTCCTGAAAGCAAACCCCTAATCTTACTTGACTAATTCTTACTCATTACATGTGTCATCTCTGGAGTTACCATATCCAAAGCTTTTCAAGTCCCCAGAGCTCTAGCCATCGTTGGAGCCTTTTCCCCATAGCCAATGCAGTCTGTCATGACCCAACCATATTCTCTGCTGTGACCTGTGAGCTTCTTGGATCACAGACCATGCCTCACCTCTGAATCCCCAACACCTACCAAAGGGTCTAACATATAATAATGACATAAAAATGTTTATGGAATAAATATGAAAATACTTATACCATTTCTCTTAACTCTGTAATAAGCAACTTTGCAAAGAAGATAATAGAGACCAAATATTTGGTTTTTAAACTTAAATTAAAGTACACACTAAAATAAATGAATTCTGTGTATGTTGTTCAAACATTAGTCTAAATCTTATTTATTTAAAAAAGGAGAATTAGCATGATTCTAAGTAGTATGCTCTTAAAATATTTTTAATTGATGATATTACTATACACAACTGCATAAGTAAAAAATGTACTAATGTATAATGTACATGTATAATCTTAACCTAATATAGTATAAACTCCAATGCAGAATTGCCCAAGTGATCTTAATATTAACCAGAAAATCAGAAGAATTTTTCATCATTAAGAAACCACCTACATGGAGCAGAAAAACCATGGGTGAAGAGTGGTTAATAAAATGAGACGATGAGATGCTAAGATCCTATTTATCTTCTCAAGTTTTTGATACTACATAGTCACAGTAGCCAAGATATGGAAGCAACCTAAAGGTCCACTGATGAACAAATGATTAAAGAAAATGTGACATATACACATAATAGGATATTATTTAGCCTCAAAAAAAAAAAAAAGGAAATCCTGCCGTTTGTGACATATATGAACTGAGAGAATACTACAGTAAGTGAAATAAGCCAGACACAAATACTACATGATACCACCTTTTATGGAATCTATAATAGTCAAACTCATAGAAGCAGAGAGTAAATTGGTGGTTACCAGCATCCAAAGAGAAAGGAAAATGAGGAGGTATCAGTAAAAGGGTACAAACTTTGAGTTATGCCAGATGAAGAATTCCTAGAGATCTACTGCACAGCATAGTACCAATAGTTAACAATGCTGTATTATATACTTGCTAAGAAGGTAGATCTTATGTTAAGTGTTCTTATCACAATATTAATAGTAACAATAAATAAAAAGAAGACAGAAAGAAACTTTTAGAAGTGATGAGTATATTTACAGCAGAGATCATGGATGTATATCTATCTCCAAGCTCATCAAGTTGTAAAAAAAAAATAATAAAAAGCTTCAACATACATAAACACATAAATCCGCAGACACAAAAGCGTACCTTCTTATTTCTACCTGTTTATGAAAGTTCATGTCGCCCTTTTCCTCACAACTATAGTGCTCTGTAAGTTCAAGTCCACACCACAAGAGAAGTAGAGGAGATGAAGATTTTTCTGCCATCTTAGGTACTACTTCATTATTGATGTGTCTGTCAAATGTGCTCACTTCAATTGAAGAATTAGAGGGGACTGGAATCTGTCCTATTAGATATCTGCTAAGGGACAAGAAAGCTCAGGGACAAAGAACCATCACTTATCAAGAGAAAAGGAGGCAGTGACAGGAACTGGATGAGGATAAAGCCCACAGGCAGAACATCCAAATGTCTCCCACAGCAGCCCACTGCAGAGAACACCAAGGTCCAACTTCATATTTAGATATCTTGCAAAAATATGCACGGCATTTCATACATGTAGAAAAGTCTACTTACATGTGCCAAGGAGGGAGAGCCTTTAATGTGACAGTTATAGCTGAACTGAGTTTGTGAAAAGAAGACCTAGAAGCTGAGGAAAAGATGTATTGGGAAAAGTCAGTCAAATAAATGGCACAGGAATTTGTCTGTCTTAATTTGAACTCATCTCTGAAATAAATAAGAAACGCACCACTCACCTTACACTTTCCAGCTCTGAAAATATTGCCTTTTCTCTTTTCTCTCTCACTGTATCTGTTCGTCTTCCTTTTTGCCCTTCTCACACACCATCACCCCAACTACCACTACATACACACAGTTTACAAAAAATAACTGCTTATTTTCTTTATTAGTCCACTGAATGTTCTATCAAATTGCCAATAAGGCTTCCTTCACTCCCCCCCAGGGATAAAGTGCATGCAGGTACCCATGAAGACTCATGCAAGTTTAGAGAAAAATAGGAGTGGACCATGGGAGGGTGCACATGTGCGCACACTCATGTGCTGTGTGTACACATGCATGCATTCAAGTGTGTGTGTGTATGTGTTCATTTATTTGTAAACATGTGTATATGTGTATTTATGTGCATGCATGTGTAGGGTAGAGCATGATCGGAAAAAAAAAGAGGAATCAAGAGAACAAGACTGCCTACATACCTAAGGAATTGTTGATAAAAATGGATTCAACTCCTGCAATAACCCATCCACCCACCATCCACAACAAAAACAAAGTAAAAATACAATTAGGGATGGAGGAATGCCCTTTTACCTAAAGAAGGGGGAAGCATAAGACAAAAAGTAAGCAAGCTAAGAAAAATAGGCCTCTATCTCATTTTTTTTTTTTTACCAAATCCAAATGTACTGCCTATAACATTGGCCGTTTACAATGGCAATTAACATCAATCCTAGGGTCTAATTAACCTCAATCAACAAGTCTAAGTAGGTTAATTAAATAAGATTTGGCTAAGCATGAAGCAGAAAAATACAGCTGTCTCATCTAAATATGATTTACTAAGGAAAGTCACCATTTACCAAAGTTTTTCAATTTCTTTTTGGGCAGCAAAGCATGTTGGAGGGTGGGGTGGGCTGGAGGTGTCATTCAGAGAACATCCCCTGGTCTGCCTCTTTTCAGGATTTTTTGGTACTAGCCAGTGGCACATAATTCAAATATTACCTCCAGGTTATCTGCATTTATCTCAATCTAATCTTCTTTGGAAACATAGACTCATCCCTTTGTTGTTTATTTTGTGTCTGTCCTACCCACCCCCACTGTCTTATAAACTCCTTCAGGGCACCAAGCCTATTTGATTCATCCTTGTCTCCTTAAAATCATCAAGCAAAGTGCTTTGTGAGTAGTAAGTGCCCAATTAATTGTTCTTTTAATTAGATTTTCATCAAAATGCACTTTTTTCTCACCATATCCCCAATATAATTTGAATTCCTGGACTTTGGGATAAAAGTCCAGGTTCTGTGTGGGAGGATGGTGTTCCAAGCTGTATTGCCTCTGTGGTCCTTACTCAGCCTCATTTTACTTCCTTACAATCTTTCTACCTTTGTCATTCACTGTGGGATCAAGGAGGTCACTTTAGTCAATGGTGGCATCAAAGACTCTGAAGGCTCTAATTTCAAAAGCACTCATCAGGGTCCACATTAGGAATTCCATGAACAGAGGCCACAGCTATGGTTTTACAAGGTCAAATAGGTCAATTCTTATTCTGCATTGGTTCTGTCACCTAGATGAATATATATCTTTTTTTTTCTTCGTATTAGAAGCATTGCAAGTTGCATAAGCATATCTGCCTTCTCAATCTCAAATCCAAATAAGGTGCATCTGACAGGTAACACTCTGAAAGTGAAGGTAAGATACTTCCTGAGTCTGAGCTCTGAGATCACAGAATCTAGATCAGAGGGGATCCTAAGAGTCAGCCAGTTCAACCTTCTCATTATACAGATGTAGAATTACCAAGTGCCCAGGCCACACCACCAGGAGACTGACCTCAGCTAGAGCTCGTTGTCTGCTGCCTGCTTCTCTGGTTGGTGGGAAGCTGCTGTCACTCAATCAGGAAGGAGAGCACATTGTCACTCACACAGGCTTGCTACAGCTCCACAGGAGACACAGCTGCAGAATTCCACTGAATTATAAAGTATTCACCAGGAATTTGATGTTGTCAGCACCCATGCTAGAGAAGGAGAATGCTACCAGTTGTGGATTGTCCATTCAGGGCCAGTGACCATACCAGGCACTTAACAAACCATTTAATCTTAATAAAAACTCAAAAACATGCTTTTAACCCTTATTTTTAGGTTTGAAAACTAAGGCTCGATTTTTTTTTCCAAGCCCAGATCTTCAAATACTATATGTTTAACACCAGTTGAACTAGAAACTCTTGCAAGTTAGGTCAAGAATGATGTAGGCGGTCTTGTCTAACACTTTGGCTGACTAACTTATAAGAAGCCAGTTATCCCTGTAAAATAGATGCCTCTCTCTAATCTATCACCCCCTGTTTGTTATCTTTACTTGCTTTCTTGTTTGTTTTGAACCCTGTCTAAAACTTTTCTTATTATATGGCCCTTAAAACTGCTCCTTCTCTTAACTTCCCAGTACCTGTTTAAGGTAGCTTCATTCCTTGGTCACTCAGGCTAGAAGCTCATTTATTGCTGGCTGCAGCTTCACATGTGATTCCGCCTATCCCGCCTTCCATAAGAGCATTCTACATTTCTACAGTCACTGCCCAGGCTAAGATCCCTCCTTCCTGGGTCAAGCATCTTCTCCCCCAAATCTAGTCTATCCATTGAGACCAAGTTATTCATCTTAACAACTGCTTTCAACCTAAGCATTACATTCTAGGATAGTATAGTCCAACAAAACTTTTTATGATGATGGAAATGTTTTATATCTCTTCTGTCCAATATGGTAGCAACAGCCATATGTGGCTATTGAGTACCTGAAGTGTGGCTGATGTGACTGAGGAACTGAGCTTTTTGCTATTTTATCTCATTTTATTTTAATAGATTTAAATTCAATTAACCATATGTAGCTAGTTGTACCATATTGGATAGTGCAGTTCTAGGCAAAGTGATCAATCCTCTCACTGTACCTGGAATGTAACTTGCTATTTCCCTATCCTCACTTATCCATAATAGCGGGAACAGTGCCTGTTTTGTTCACTACTGCAGCCCCAGTGCCTAGATAAAGTCTTCACATGTGGTAGGTTCACAAAGATCATCTTTCAATGAACAAATCTCTCTTTTCCTCCTATCTATCTCTTTCCTATTGTTCAAACTTTGCTAATGTTTACATTTTTCAAAAAACCAACAGCATGTGGTATTTTGTACCTCACTTAGCATATAAAATGTAGTATAATTTATATTGTTAGATGTATTCTGATGTGCTTTGCTTTTGATTTTTCAAGTTTCTTGAGAGCAGAGACCAAATCATATAACCTCTGAATCCCACAGTGCCAAACACAGGACACCACATGTAGCTGGCACTCGGTCATTATTGGTTCAATGGAAAGACTCTAGCTCACTTATCCCACTGAAGTCTCAGGGCACTAGCACATCACATTTCCTTTCGTTGAAGTTCTGGTTCATCCTAATCCCTTGCTCCTGTGGGAGCAATTCCACAAATTCTACAAATAAAGTTTCATTTATCAGGCCACAAAATTGAATCTCAGCTGGTCTCATCTAGCAGTGGCTTCTTACTCATAGCACCCAGAGATGCCCTTGACCACAGTTTGTCCTGACATCCAAGAAAACAGCAGGATCATTAGAGACTTATGGAGTGGGTATCACAAAAACTCATGTTCCCTTTCTCATTAATTATGTGACCCTAACTAGATTTTCTTGTATGTAGAACCAAAATAATCAGAGTTTACATACCAAATCCCCTATGCTATTGTGGCTTAATATATACAAAAGTGTTTTATAAAATATGAAACCCTATATAAATACAAAATATTTAAATCAACACATAGCTGAGGCATTGAGATCTTAGGCAAATTATTGATGCAAAACGTTTAGGCCATTTATTCAACAAATCTTTACTGAGCAAAACCACAATGCTAACTACTGAGAAAACAGCAATGAATAAGAGTCACATGATTCTATACTCAGAGAGGGTCATTGTAGTGTTAGAGACAATTTTAAACAAGAAATATAACAAATGATGTAATATTGTGACATGAAGGGAAATGCAAGTTGTTATATGCATGTATGAGTATGGGGGAATTAACTAGGTAAAGCTGGACAAGGAAGAGCATTTCAAGAAGATAAGACAGCATTTGCAAAGACCCTGAGGTTTGAAAGAATCTGTACACTTGAATGCTATTCTTTTTTATGTTTACCAAAACATGGCCAAAGCGAGATGTTTCTCCGAATAATTTTAAAGTTCTAAAAGTCTGTCAGTTAAAGCCCTCTAGACAACTTCGGCCTCACCTGACAGGATGCTCAGGATGGCATTGTTGTTAGCTGTACATTCTACATATCAAGAGAAAACAAAACATTTTTTATAGACATTGAAATCATATGAGTGTTCTTAAACATTCTGACTTAAAGTTTAAGACAGAGTTTGACTTTCTGTCATGTAAACACAGTGCATAAGCTATAGAAGCTTATTCCTTATCTTCTGCAAATTCTACAAAAATGAAAATAAAAGAATGAGAAAAGTAATGCTTAAAATCAAGCAGGAGAGGGAACACCAGTGAATGAAAAATCTTTTACATGACATCCTAAACAGAAGAGTTAAAACCTGCCTTTGCAAAGCAGCCAAAACCACAACCTAAAGGGAGTGTAGTTAGCCATACCATTTAGAAACAAGTCACCTTGTTCAACAGAGCCCCAGACAGATACAGGTATTGAAGGATGTCAAAAATAGGGAAAAACAGTATGAAGGCCTCTTCCTCCACCTCTTCCTCAGACACTTACACCCAAGTGCCTCCCCAGTTCACCCCACCACACCTGAGCAGCAAAATGGAGGGGGTTTTTTCTCTCCTGAAAAAGCTAAATGAAAGAAGCTTGGGATCTGGAAGCACCAGCCCTCATGGAAAGCAGAAATGTATAATGGATCTGTAACAGTGGTATTCATTCAAAACATGCACATGGCATGGTCAGACCCCTGGCCCCCTAAGAAACAGCCCTCTAGTTGCCCAGAAATTTTAGCAGAAGTTGAATAGCTACAGAGAAAAACCCTCTAATTCTGATCTGTTGAATTCAACCAATGAAAAATCCAGCTCCCTACTAGTTACCCAAAGTGAAGTCTCCCAGCTGGCAATTCCCACCCAAGTCCACAGAAGATGTTAAAAAAAAAATTGAGGAAGAGAATACACAAAGACAAATAAGCCAAATAAAAAAGAGAATGCAGGAGCTAAAAGAATACTTCAAAAACATTAATATCCTCAGAGAAATACAGAGAATTATATTTCATCAATGAAATGTGAACAAGATGTTATAGTAAATGAAAAATCAAAAATATATATATTTCTGATATCTATATATCAATATCTACATATCTAAATATCTATATATTTATATCTATATTGAAATATCTAAATATCTATATATCAATTAGATATAGATATAGAAGGAGAATATCAAGTAAATATTTATTGAGAACCTCCCATGTTCTAGGTACTGTTCCAGGTAGTAGGAATACAAAGTGAACAAAAATCTCTGCCCTCATAGAACCTGTATTCTCCACAGAGAAATAAAATATGTGAGAAAAAGAATAATGTTTGAATCCAGGTGACCAAATTCCAAGAAATATGAATTCCAGAAAGAGTAAATGGAAAGAAAATTCAAAAAAAAAGATAGAGATGGAATGAAATTATCAGAGAAACAATACAAGAAAGTTTCCAGAATTAAAGGATACAAGTCTCCAGATTAAAGGGAGTAAACAAATGTTCAGCACCACAAAAGAGAAAAAGTGCACATTATAATGACAGGTCAGAAAACCAAATATGGAGATTCCAAAAAGCTTCTAGATCTAAGCAATGGATTACATGTAAAGGAAAAGAAACAGAATTCTCAATAGAAATAATGTAATACCCAAAATATCTTGGAGAAAATTGTTTTTAGCCTAGATACCTAGATACCTACAACCAAATTACCAAGTTTATTGTGATAACAGACTAAAAATATACTCAAATATTTGAGGACTCAAAAAAATTAATTTCACACACTCTTCCAAACATTGCAACTGAAGACAACAAAGATAAGAAATCCAAAAATAAGAGTATTTCAAAAAAAAAAAGGTTCAAGACTGATGATAGTAGGGATGCCTGGGTGGTTCAGTTGGTTAAGCGACTGCCTTCTGCTCAGGTCATGATCCCAGAGTCCTGAGATCAAGTCCCACATTGGGCTCCTTGCCCAGGAGGGAGCCTGCTTCTCACTCTGCCTGCACTTCCCCTGCTTGTGCTCTCTCTCTCTCTCTTTCACCAATAAATAAATAAAATCTTAAAAGAAAAGTGGATAATATAAAAGGACTAAATAACAACCAGTCCACAATTTTATATATATATATATTTTAACATATATTTATATATATGATATATTTGTGGATATATATAAACATATATAATTATGGATTATATATATATACATAATACATAATTATGTATATAATATATACACTATACATATATATACACATATATATACATACTATACATATATAATATATACATATATGTATATATATATATATATAGGCCAGGAATATAATTGTGAATGTTATAATGTAGACTTTGAATGTGAATAAAACTCCAGAGAACACAGCCAGAAATTTCCAGCAATAATTCCTAAGGCACACCAAAAGCACAAACCTGGTCTAAAGAAGACATACCCACTAAAAATCATCTTTATTATATAGTAACCTTGAAAATGCTGAACTGAGAAGTTATCTACCTAACCATAGCATAGAACTCTACAGTGTTAAAAATGACATGTAGTGATATGGAACAATCTCCACATATACTGGTAAGTGAAAAAAAGCAAGGTGTATGCCAACATTTATGTCAGAAAAGTGAAAAAGCACATTTAGAAATATGCTTATATTCACAGAGAATATCGCTGAAGAAAATGCAAGAAACATTCCTCTTAGAAGGGGGACTAGGGTGTAGGGTGTAGGAGACTTAGCTTCATTGAATTTTTACCATGTACATGTATTATCTAATCAAAAACTAATAAATTTTTAAACAATATTAGTGCTTATTCTATTTAAATAGAATGCAAGAGGCTGAGAGGGTTACAATCTTAACAATTCCTATTATAAATCCTTAGGATTTTTAAAATTTTTAAAATATCTCTTATACCTCAGAATTATCCACAAAATTTAATCTATTTTATCCAAATCATTTTTCATTTGGTCATTAGAAATCTGGTTTGCAAAAATATTTATACATGCAAAGAATTTAAAACTGTAACTTTTAACCTCATCACTTCCATATCACTATTAGCTGGTAAATTTTTATCAACCTCTGTTAATATTATCTTAATTTAAAGATATATCTTTGCACTTATATTTGTTTGCCATATTCTATTGATTAATATTCTTAAAAACATTTGCATGAGTTAATTACTAACCATATTAGAAAAGAGAAAATAAGATATTGGACAATAAGTCAATGTCTTATTAAAATGAAGTCAGGACAATGAAATATATAACTGGAAACTAAAGATTTGGTTTTCTGTCAATACCATTAAAATGTGTAGCCTTGAAAATGAGCCAAACTTTCCAAATATCAGGCTCCTGGCAAATGCTCATTAAGCATCTACTGCACAGAACACAGTGCAGGAAGCACATGAGGAAAACGTTTGAAACATGGTCCCTCCCTCCCAAAGAAATGTGTCTGCTGGGAGATATGAGACATGTATACCCATGAAAATAATTATGTGAGCTAGAGCTCCATGAGATTATTTTCAAGTGAATAATATGGCCAAGCATGTAAAGAGAACCAAAAAAATTTCTGCCTAGGGTGCTCAGGAAAAGTTTTGTTGAAGAGATAAGATTTAAGCCAATATTAAAGAGTAAATATGATTTTCCTAACTATATGATCCAAGTATTCAATATAATTCAAATAGGATATCATTTACACAAGTTTATCTTGGCTACATTATTTCAGACACCTTAAAGTTCAAATCAGGTCAATCACCATCATTCACCAAATTAGATCACTTGTCAGTCACCATTTTGTAGCAAGGAATTGTTAAGGCAGGCCTTCCCTTCCCTTTCACTGATCATTCTTCCCTTTCCCTAAACTCAATCCCTGTTCTATTCTTCTCTCTATCCCCTCACCCCAACTACCAAATAAATGAATGAATTGCAAAGTTGCCTTAAAGGAACAAAGACATACAAGAAGATTTAATGGGCCAACAATTTTGGATATTCTTGAGTTTAAAAATTACAAAAAAAAATAGAGTAAGACAAAGAAGCAACCATCAATTTGTCCAAAATAATCACAAACCTAAATCTATTTAGCAGTTGCAGAGGGATCAATCATTTGTGGGGCAGAGATTTCTGTTCTAGTTCTGACTCATCCACTAATTAGCGATTCAATTCAGACAACTTGGTCCATTGGGTCTCTGCTTCCTCATCAGTAAATGAGAAGGTACAAAGTCCAAGGTCACTTTCAGCCTCATAAATTTACTAATTTTGGAAATTGTCTAGAGTTTTAGTTAGAAGTATGATAAAATAATTTGCTTCATGCATTTCAACATTTAGAAATGTAAACTGATTTTTAACATGAATAGTCTTGGCTACCAAGAGTAAATAGTCTCTCCTATCATTTTAATCATATAAAGTTAAAAATATTCAAATTCTACACAAGATCAATTTTATATGAATAATTTTCAGTTTCTTTTCTTAATTTTCCTTTTTAGAAATAAGAAAACCAAGTGGTGGGAAACACTAGAAATGTGATACTAAGATCAATGCCAGTAACAACATTATGATTCTGACTGTAGCCTTAAGTCACCCACAAGCCACGTAAACTGCTCATGAGAGGACATAAGAAGCTTTATACATTTCAAAAAGTGATGAAAATTCACAAAAATTGTAGTCATATTAACTTTTGCTTTTCTACTGTTGGTGAGGTTATTTAATATATTTAATCTGCTGCATTAATGCAGAGGAAGTTACATTTGACAAGTATAACTGTGCAATATATATTTGGAGAGGTTAGTTTGGGAAAATGTCCTTTCTAGGGGTGCCTCAGTGGCTCGGTGGGTTGAGCCTCTGCCTTCAACTCAGGTCATGATTCCAGGGTCCTGGGATCAAACCCTACATCTGGCTCTCTGCTCAGCAAGGAGCTTTTTCCCCCTCCCTCCCTGCCTGCCTCTCTGCCTACTTGTGATCTCTCTGTCTCTCTCTCTCTCTCTCTCTCTCTCTCTCTCTGTCAAATAAATAAATAAATAAATAATCTTAAAAAGAGAAAAGAAAAGAAAAGGTCCTTTCTGGATATTATACCAATTAAAAAAAGGTATTATATTTTCTCCTGAAGAATTATAAATTAGGTTTAATCCTTCACAAAAGTATTTGACTTCTCTCTAATATAGTTACCTAACTAACAACAACAACAGAAGAAAAAACCTGTTTAATCCACCCTAAACGTTCTCCAACCAAATCTTCCAGTAGTGTGAGGAGATCGCCAACCTTTGCTCAGAGCCACTTTATTCCTGGCTGCCTTCTCCTACCAGAACCATTGCCTTTGACATCTCTGACATATTTCCATCATTGCTGCAGGGGGAAAGCGTGAAACGCTCTCCAAAGAGACTCAGGGAAGTGCAAAGTGACAGCAGGGGGAGCAAACATTGTCACACAGGCCCAGAAAGGCAACAAGCTCTGAAGGAGTGAAGGAGTTGTAGCAACTTCTGCGCTTTTAATTGGCATGCATACTATAACTTAGAGATATTGACTTGATTAGGAATTAAATTGTTCTCACCACTGCTCTGCTCCTTCAGGCCACAATAATGTTGGAGGCTTATTTTGAAATTTTTTTTCAGCAGCAAACTCTGTGCAAAGCAACTATATAGGGGAGGTGGCTTCATTCAAAATCTGCACAATCAACAAGAAAAATGGATAGCAGAAGCTTGGGCTACCTTAGGGAAATGTACAGCTAGAGAAGATGGAAATAGGGTAGGAACTGTTTCATCTCTGATTGGTTTTCAGGGCAAATGACTAGACAGTAAGAAGAAACTTAGAGATTTGGGTGAAGGGGTCATAGGAAACATCTGGGAAGTCTTCTCAAATGATACATATGGGACCATCACCCCTGTGATCCAAATGTCTCTTGAGATCTTCAATTCTAAGAAAACAGAGGCATATACATATGCACAGAACTCAAAATTTAAAGCTACACAAAGCATGGAATAATGGGAAAACAAGAGCTTCTGGCATTAAGACAGGCCTGAGTTCCAGTCTTTATCCAAACATTTGCAAACCCAAGCAAGTGTCCTCAGCTCTCTGGGCTTCTTTTTCCTTTTTGGGTTCTATTCTTTCTTTTCTGTTCTCACTGCTACCTTTCGTATCTGATGGACATTGACAGATAATGCACACACAGGGCTTAGAGTAAGCTGTCAAGAAGGAGCGGTGGTTATTACTGTGTCCCTGTGATCATCAGGGAAGGGAGTGCGAAGACTTAGAGAGAACAGTGGCATCTGCCTCGGCTGATACTCTGTGGGGACACCAGCAAGTCTTTCAGATTTGAAGGATGTTACCCAGAGCCTGGCAGACATTCAAACCACTCCCAAGGCCAATGGTCTGGCAAACTCATCAGCTCCCCAAACACCACCACCCACCACCACCATTCAAATGTTTGCATCACCGTTCACAACCCACAACCTTATATCAGTTTCCTGGAAGGTGAGTCATGGTAACACAAGAGCACAGAGAAAAGAACACACAACAGTAATTATGTAAACTACATTTCCTTCTCCAAAACGGATTAGGAGTTGCAGTAGTGTGGACCTATTCAGATTGTGTGTTCGTGCTGAACGGCACACACAAGCTGAGGAGGCAGGAGGTACCCAGCCAAGCAGAGGGAGCTGCACCAGCGTTGGCCTCATTTACTCCATTGACCTGCCTGGCCTTTGGAGCAGGAACCCAGCCAGGATTGTTATTCTCACAGGGACCCCGTTGTTTTTTCTATCAAGTCAGGGCCTGCTGTTCCAAGGATTTCTCCTGCTGTATCTCATTTTGGTCTCTCAGGGATCCATACTCTGACAACGTGCATGTGAAACTCGCCTCAACAGGAATCAGAACTGCTGCAGACAAACTGACAAGCCTCCCTGAAATACTGCCAACCCAGGACAGAGCTTTGATAACAGAATATGAAGCTGGAAACAGACAGCCTGAGAGCCAAGCTTAGCTCCCTCCACCAAGATGGGCCTCTGTCCAGTCTACACTGACCTAAAAACAGTGTCCATTTATCCAATGGACATTCCCTTACAAATAATCCTTCCCACACTTTCAACAGTGTCCCCGAGCGCAGCCCCACAGAGCACCTTCTAGAGGCCAAGGGGCCCTGAACCCCAAGCCACTGGTTTCCCTCTCTGCTGCCTGCCTTGGGAGGCTGAGCTGGCCAGAGAGAGGGGTCAGGGAGGAGAACTGTGCTATTCTCCACGCTCTGTCCTTGGCCAACCAACAGAAAATTGTCTGGTTTCACAGGAATGTTTTATAACAACAGCCCACAGTCCACCCAGCCCCCTCACAAAAGGGACTTTTGATGGACGTGTCTAGCTATTGTGGTAAACTCTACCTTTAGACCTTTCACTGCACCTTTGTCTGTACCCCCATTCCCAGACCGAAGGTCTCCCCAGGGAAGCCTTTCCTGATCACTTACAAGGAAGTTTGGCCTGGGTCTGTTCTCCCTCAAAGCTTCCTCACAATGCTACATTGCCTGGCCTCTGTTAGACAGTGAGTTCCTGGAGACAGTGTCTGAATCCTGTTTTTCTCTGAACTTGTCTACCTGCCATAGTTCCTGAATTAAAATCTAAAAGTAATTAAGCATCTAATATGTGTTTGACATTTTATGCATTCAAAGCATTTGATTCTCACAATGATTACCACTGGTTTACAACTTGGGGAGACCCAGACGAATCAAGTAATTTGTGCAAGAGCACCTTGTGACTTATTTCAGAGTGGAATGTTTCCTTTAATGCCTATAATTACACAGAGTAGGTACTCAATAAATGGCTGGCAAATTAATAAGTAGATCCACAAATGTGTTTAAATATTATCTACCAGGATGCCTACCTGGCTCAGTTGGTTAAGCATCTGCCTTAAACTCAGGTCATGATCCCAAAGTCCTGGGATCAAGTGCCCCATCAAGCTCCCTGCTCAGCAAGAAACTCCCTCTGTCTACCACTCTGCCTACTTGTTCTCTCTCTCTCTCTCTCTTTCTCTCTCTTAAATAAATAAATAAATAAAATCTTTTTAAAAAATTAATAGAAGGTGGTTCATTCATTAAGCATCTGCCTTCAGCTCAGGTCATGATCCTGGGGTCCTGGGATCGAGCCCTGCATCACACTCCCTGCTCGACGGGAAGCCTGCTTCTTCCTCTTCTACTCCCCCTGTTTGTGTTCCCTCTCGTGCTGTGTCTCTCTCTGTCAAATAAATAAAATCTTTAATAAATGAATAAATATTATCTACCTACTACATAGCATTTAATTTAATATAAATCCTCTTAATTTTAGGGAAATACCTAAAGAGAATAGAATTATTCAGATATGATTACACAATGATTTTTTAATAAGGTCAAATGTAAGAGTGTTTTTCTTGAGACAGTGCTGATGAATAGCTCCCCCTCTTGCAGATGAATAAAACAAGTGGGAACAATTGTCAGTTAAGCAGAAAAAAAATTTCTCTTCTCTGAGTGCTGAACCACTGAAAAGAGATATTTTGGAATCTCCATCACAAAAGAAGAAAATGGAGAAACCAGCTGTCCTGAACAGATTAGTCATTGACAAGGTCGTGGTGTCCCTGGGCTTAAAGGTTGTTCTAATAAGAAGCCCCTTTGAGACTTGTCATTCATCATTCATCTTTCGTACCTGAGGCCTGAGGTAGCAATCCTCTCATTTGGAGACAAGGGAGCTTCTTGGAAAAATGGAAATTTGGGGCTAGATTTCCATGCAGACAATGTCTGGTGCCATTATACAGGTTAGTCTGGGCAAAATTGAGATATAGCATTTTGAATTTGTTTTAAAATGTCAGCCTTCTCTTTCCTCACAAGCCTGTTGCATGCCCTCCTCTTCTCACTCACCTCTCTCCTCATTCTTTCCTTTGATCAAATTCTTCCCCAGAAGAGGTTTTTACTGCTTACATAATTACAGGGTAATAATTTGCCATAGTATCTGCCTTTTAAATATCTCACTTCCAGAGCCCCTCTGGTCTTGTGGTCACCAATGACATCTTTCGGCAACAACCAGCCTTCTCTGTAATTTGGGGCTCCCACCATGAACACATGACAATCAATGTGTTTTGTCATTGTAATGTTGATTTCCACGTAATGACAGCAGCTCATGAATGCTCACCCAGTTTTATGTCTCACATACAACGCATCCAAGTACCCATGTCACACTTGAGGAAAACAAAAACACACACTCTTTATCTCTCTGGTAATAATTTCATCTTCAGGCAATTGGTATTCATTTAATCTTTACCTTTATGAATAGTACCTTACATGAATTCTCATGTGTAGTCGGTAATCGAGTTTATAAGACAATATACAAAGACTTCATCAGAAGCTTTTTTCCTAAACTGAGAACATAATTAAGCACTGTCACAGAAGTGAGTAGTTTGAGACTGATCTGGTAACAACTGTGCTCCCATTTTGAAGTGAATTATCTAATGATAAATGCTTATGTTTTTTAAAGCAGGAAAGATAAGAGGTGTATCTGCTGCGGCAAGCAGGAGCCATGCTCCTAAGAGAGGCCCACTTTTCCCTGCTGGTGTAATCATGGCTTTCTAGGACTAATGCTGACTTGACACATTTACTCTAATTGTGAAGGACCTTACTGAAACATGGAGTTAGCTATGGAAACTCTCACTGTAACCTTTACATTTTTAGGACCAGCTATGAGAAACCTCTGCAAGCATATCTCTCATGTCTCTCTCTGTGCCCTGCCACAGGGCTCTGTGGCCACAAATGACCTCCAGACTCAGCAACAAGCCAGACAAGGAGAAGTATGGACCCAGCAGCTGGTAGTTGTTAGGCTTAGCAATGATAAATCTCTCGTCCTACTGTCCCTGTTAAGGCTCTGAATTTGTAATATTTTTATAGTGGCAAGTCCCAGCTAGGATAATTTTAATTATTTATAGCTCCTGCTAGATTTAATTTTTATGAGGCTTGAGCATATGTATAAGTATTCTATAGTCAATGAAGCAAATAAGGTACTATCAGGTTGAATATAATGCAAAGAAGCTTTATTACAATATAGAGAGAAAAGCTTTCTCTATATTTAACCAACGCCCACTGTCTGCTATCAACTACTGAATCTCTCAGTGCTCAGCTTCCCAGTACAGCTACAGCACAACATGAGTTAGAACAAGCGTCTGGTAGCATGAGTAAAACAGAACACACAAACTTCCTGCAAAGCAAAGTGCAGAATTTTAACTACAGCAAGACTGGTAATACCCTCTTGGGTCACAGTTACTGTCTGAAATGATGAAACCTATTCTTCCAACAACTCAATCTGCATTTTCCAATGTCTAAATGATGGTTTCTTGCTTTTTGTTTATTTATTAATGTGCTCCAAAACATTGCTACTCGAATCCTTGTCATCAATGGTTATTGCACACTCCTGATTAAACACTCTACGTATTCTACCATTCTTAAAAACAAAAATTTCTTAAAGGGTAAGCATCATTTGGTTTAGAAATCCTGTTTTGAAAATGAGAGGAGAAAAGGGATAACTTATATTCAAATAGCATTACTGAGTCTTGGGAGTCAAGTTAGGTGGGTACCTAATTTTAAAATGTCATTTAAGTCACTGTCAGTTCATTTTGTTTACCATTCACTTCTCTAAATTGCTATATTTATTACCTCTTTGATCTGTGACTAGGCCCAAGACCTAGGAAAAAAGTAAACTATTAGTTGATTCATTTGTTTTTTTTCCTCCAACAAATATTCACTGAGCATTTACTATGTGCAAGACACTCCGCTAGACACTGATAGTTCAATAATGAGTGAACACTGAGGTCCCCACCCTCAGAAGAGGAGAGACATATAAGAAGAACTTGAAGAAGTTGTTGCTACATCATCTAAGAAGCATGTGGAAAAAGTACTGTGATAATCCAGAAAAGAGAAAGTAATGAGCTTTATCCAGGATATTAATGGGATCATCACACTAGAGGTAAACCATCAAAACATGAGTAGGGATTCACTGAGCAAACACAGGTAGGGTGAGTCAGTGCAACAGGAGACACATGAGAACATCCACTGAAAGCTGGACACCAGGGCACATGTTCAAGGACCAAAAGGTATGTGCCCCTGAAATGTCACATGCCTACAATGAAGCAGCAAATGATGAGAGATGCAGAGCCAGCATGCAGGGCACTACATGCCATGCCAGACATTTGGGCCTTAACCCTGAACATGAAAAGGAGCCTTTGCTAGATTGTAAGCAAAACAGCAGAACACTTCCATTTGCATTTGAAGAAGGAGGGGCTGACAATAGTGTGCAAGGTGGAAACAGGTAGAAGACTACTGCAACAACCTAAGTGATAGCTGAAAAGGGCTCACCCAAGGCCACAACACAGGTGACGGGAAGAAGGGGTGGAAAGTATAGCTCAGCTCCCTTACCCTTTCTATAAAGCATGAGTTATAACCTGGGTAGGAGGGAAAATGTGTGAATTAAAAACAACAGTCTTTTACAGTTTAAATATTGTCTTTAAGGTAAGTGATCAATTCAAAATTCAACTCCCTATCAGCACTGGTTTAGTCTCTTTAGGTGAGTCCAACCCTTTGGGGAAATTTTAAGTCTTTTAACTCTCCATTATAGGGTCTGGGTGGATGAGAGGGACCTCCTTTTAGTGAAAGATAGAGGTCTTAAGAGGCACACATTGGTGACCCCTCACAGCCTCTGCTGAGACATTGCTGAGCAAGTCTCATGCCCGGGTCCCACCTGGCTTTTCAAGGTAATCTATTGCCTTCAGACCACGCAGTCCTGGCCAATTGCCCCTTTGCAACAGAAGAAAAGATATGTATGGTATACTGATCCAGAGGCAGGTGGGTAGGCAAGCAAAATTACCCAGTCAGCCTGGGCATATGGGTCTCTCTGGCCACATTTTGCCATCTGGTATAGGCACGAAGTAGGCAGAAATTGGATATAACCTGTGTTCAGGTTTTGCAACCTGAATTTTAGGAATTTTAGGAATTTAAAGGAATAGAAGATAATACAAGGGAGTGATTCTAATGGTGAAGCTGGAATCTAAGCTGGGCACTGAGGAGAAAGAAGACACCAAGGGGGTGAGGGGCAATGAAAGGGCAATAAGACAAATGAACTGTTTGGTCAAAGTATTGTTGGCGATGGGGTAGGAACTGAAGTGGGTGGAAATGGAAGGAGCATGCGGCTAGAGACTGGGATATTTGACATGGAAGTTATGGAGACTATATTACTACTGTAGGCTTGACTATGGAATAATGAATGAGCAGAAGTGGTGTCTAGAGTGAGATCTTTGGAAAAATGAGACAACAGAATATTGAAAGGGTCATTGCAAGGATATTTAAGTCACCATGAATTAGGGTAATAGTCGTATTGAAAGAGCAGCAATGAGCCAGGGAAGCCACCCTGGGGCTCGCGGTAACTTCAACAGTGGTAGGGCAGCGACAGGACATTCAAATCCAAGGCTTCTGAGAAGAGGAGAGAGGGAAGGGGGAGTCTGGAAGTGGTGATGCAAAGAGGAACAAGGTGATGGCTAACCCCACGCAGAGGCCCAACGTTAGAAGAACTGTAGGAAAGGCAGAGCTGCTTTTTGAAAAAGCAGCAGGGAAATGAAGCATTAACTTCCAAGCTATGAAATGAAGCAATAGTACCAAGAAATGTGCTATTTATCTGAGATATTTCTTCCCGCTCAGCAGGCTGCCTTGTTCACTATTTGTAAAGATTTTTAAAAGAGTGATGATTCTGAGACTAAAAGACAAAATGTGTTAAGTGTTAGCTTTGTGAAGAAGGGCGTTATCTTAGCTCAGTGCAAATGTGAGAGTCTGTTAACACTAAACTGTGCCTACTGTATTTGGCTTCAGAGGCAAGAAATCTAGAGCGACAGATCTGAGTTTTCCATTACCACTCACTTTAGTCTTTGTCTTGAGGAAATATAATAGGCAGCTTGGAACAATGTACTATTGTTCACATTTTATGGGTGGGAAGATTAAGCTCTTAATTAATCAGGGAATGGGTAATTGATAATTGTAAGTCCCTGAAAGTAGTCATGATCACTTATGAGTCCATGAAATTGATAATTGTCTCTTTCCCTGAAAATGATCATGATTGCTCATGAGTCATTTTGTAATGAATGCTGAATCATTGTTCACCTGCCTGGGAATGTGAGTTCAGGATTTTCTCAATGTGGAAGCCTTCCCTCTATTCATATCAGCCTCTTTTGAGAGAGAGATTTCCAGATTTAAATACACCTGGAAGAATAAAGGAGCAACAAGGGGAAAAAATTAACAAAAAGGAAACCAAACTTTTCAAACAAAAGTGATTTGGATTCAATGGCCAAGGAAACCTGGTGGCAAAGTCACCAGGTTTTAAAGGTTTTTAAAGATCAGAATTCAGAATCACAATATTAAACCTTGTTCACAACTCATCCCCTACTGGCATCATCTTTGTGGGAAGAAAGAAAAGAGATGAGGAGGAAAAGTAATTATGAGTATGAACACAGAAAAACTGCCAACAAGATTTTTAAATTCACCTGCATTTCCTGGCTTTAATGGTCTCAAGTTAAGGATTAACTTTATCCATGTTCTTCAAGTTATTGTTTTCCAAAAAACCTTCTTTCTTGGCTATGTTGAATCAAAGAATGAATCAAAGAGGTTCTTTCAAGTCATAGAATCCACAGTACATCTTCAGCAGAAAAGTTCCTCTCTTTCTGGCCTGCTGTTACCCTGGTGGTAAGAGCATCCACACAACCACAGAAATAGATACAAGCATGTAGCTGTATTTTGCAAACACAGATAATACTAATGTGTAATGTCATAGCACGAACTGCAAAAATGGTTCATCAAGAGAATCTTCCTGAAGAAGTGATGTAAATCGTCAGTTCTGAACATGGTAGCTAACACACAGTGCCTTGATCAGCCATTGCACCAATGTTTATTCAGGCAGAATTAGAGGGAGAATTATTTATTCAGCCAACTGCACTTGCCTGTTTGGTCAGGCAAGAGTTACTCTGGATTCTGTGAGAAACCTAAGAGCTGTTCAGATTACCCTGACCTGCTGAACTAGAGCTCTGGCTAACTGGGCACAGCATGTTCCCAGGGCTTGGGAGAATCAACGCAGGTGTGCTCAGCAAATCTGAAACAAGGCAATAAAGATTCACAGACCAGCAGAGGTAAAGTTATTAGTCATTTAATAAACAATGCCAAAAGATTATTTGCATTATCAAAAACAAAGTCACCACAACATTTCTTTGGATAGCAACTTCTCCCGAAGCAATTTAAAACTTAGTTTTCATCAAGAATGTTTTATTGACCTTGGTGGGAAATGAAGCATCCCTGTAACTAAGGATTAGCCTGTTTTAACATCCCCAGTCCCACTTCGTGCCACCAAGATCAGGAGAAGTGAATTGAAACAAAGGCTGAATTTTATGTGTACAAACACATAAGAATTCATACACCTTCTAAGAGCATATAATCTTTTCACACAGGGTTTGTTCAAATATATCTCTTAAAAGAGAACACATTTGGTTTGGGTGCCCCTTCTGCCTCACATCTTTTGCTCTCCTTCTTTTTGTCACTTTTCCTTCAGCTCCCAAAGCTCCCCCCACTGCCCCTGACCAACCAACAGGAACCCCAAGCAGGCCTGCCATGAACTCATGCTGGCTCTTCAAAACTTATCCATCCTCTGTCACTTTCTTCCAGCTTTGGTGTCTATAAGTCTAATTTTGGAAACAAATCCATGTGTAGGTATTAATGGATAAAATTTTTTATAGCATTACTTCTTTTATGTAATATGTTTGCATCTAAAGCACTGGAAACCGAAATCTTCCAGATTGCTGGAGCAGAGGATTTTCTCAATGTGGCAGCCTCTCCCACTATTCATATCAACTTCTTTTGAGAGGGAGATTTCTAAATTTAAATATATCTGGAAAAATAAAGGACGAAGGGAGGTGGAATTAACAAAAAGAAAACCAAACTTTTCAAACAAAAGTGATCTTGTTTGTCGTTTTTCTTCCTGCTCCCAGGACAGATGAAGACCCTCCCATCAGTAACCCAGAAGGACACTCCTTGTAGGGTCATGAGCTCCAAAGGAAATGAAACTGCCATGCACATGTTATGGGTCACATGCAATGGTTTCATGTCTCCTCTACCCACTGATGCCCACTAAACTGTGATAAAGACTGACACAGTTTTCTTTATCATACTTGTGACTCCAGCCCAGATGAATGAAGGTTAATTCTGCAGGAAGCAGCCACCCAAAACCTCTCTCCTCAGAAGAGATTGTCATATATAATACCGGGGTGGAGCATTAAGGGTTAGAAGTTCAGAACAAACCCAGAGAGCTAGGTTTTTTAAAAAGGCTTGTGAGGGGAAGTTGAATGAAAAACTGTTGAATATAGAAACATCTGATCAAGGTGGTTCTAAGTGAAAGAAGTGGATACCAGAGGACCGATGAGAACAGGCAGAAGTCAGAATGGAATACGAACCAAGAAGTCATTCCTTGGAGGACTTCTGACACCAGAAACAGAAGACTGAGTTCAAAACATGTAATCCAGAAAAGAGATTATGTGATCAATGGGAACTCAGATGCAGAGTCAAAATAGGGAAAGATGAACAGTCAGGAAATCTAAGAATCAAGCATGGAAAAGCTTATGATGGTGGTTATTCAATTATTTGTGTATTCAATGAATATTTCTTAAATTACTCTTATATATCAGAAATTGCTTTAGGACTAGGTATCATAATGGTGGAGAAATGTACCCAGTGCCTACTCTCATGAAGCACATAATCTATCAGGGAAGATACATAATAAAATAAGCAATAACCATAAAGGAGTTATACAGGACACTGTGGAAATACAAAGCACTTAACCACTCCACATGGGGAGGAAGTAGGTGAGGTCAGGTGGGGGTTTCCCAGAGGGAGTAACATATAAGCTCAGGAGTTAGATCAGCAGTTCTCAACTCAATCAGACTCTTGTCCACTTTGCTATAAATACTTTATGGCATACTCTTTATTATCCTGAAATGAAATTAACAGGTACTGTAACTTTCCTATACATATAATTTAATTAATATTATTTCTTTGCCTTAGTAAAGGAAAGAGCAAAAGAAAAATTATTCATAATAAAATGTATTTCAGTATGCAAATATATTGCTCATTTAATCAGGAAGTCATAAAATCACCATGAAAGTGACAGCCTCAAATACAGACTGCTATCAGCATTAGTAACCCAAATACCATGAGGTCATTGCTATTCATGAAGTGTTTTCTGTGGATGATGAACAGTAAAATCTAAAATAAAAACAAAATTCTATCTTCCTTGGTTTTGTACAGATGAATAGGGAGCATGGGCTTAGTGACACCTGCCTTCAGACTTCAAACTTCTAAAACTGTAAGCCAATAAATTCCTGTTGTTTTAAGCCATCCAGTTTGTGGCACTTTATTACAGTACCCCAGCAAACTAATAGACTCACCACTGGGGAAGGCCTGCCCCAGCCAGGGTGATGTGGTGAAAAGGTCAGCCTGCCTTTGAGGCCTATACTAGCAAGTCCACTTGGCTACCAAACCTGACACCACATTCTCCAACTTTGCTCTTCTTAACTCAATATTTTGGCCTGTATCTGTCCCACCTAGTTTAAATTCTCAAATTCTTTAGATCCACAAGAGGGTCAAGGGGTAACATTTGTTGGGAACCCTTCAGAAATACCAGTGGCTACACACGGTATACCACAAAACTCCTCACTGTACAGATTCTCTTTGGGAACAAAAATTATCTTTTCAAGAGCACATTTCTTGTCATCATATAACTGGTATTTCATATATTTTGCCTACTATACTGCTAAATGAAAATTTAATGAAAGAAATAAAATTACTAAAATCAAGCAGCTGTTGAAATAATGAATGCTAACCACAATTGCTATACCATGATATATAACCTAATCTTTAGGGTAAGTATATTATTATAACTGCCATTAAGATTAAAAAAAAAACTGGGTGTGGAGGGGGCGCAAGATAGCAGAGAAGTAGGAGATCCTGTTGCAACCTGTCCCCAAAAGTGAGCTGGATATCTAACAGAACACTCTGAACACCCATGAAATCACACTGAGGACCAAGATTTCTCACTTCTGGATCTCTCTGAGAGCAGAAGACAGCAGTGGAGAGGTAAAGCAAAGTGGGAACAAGCAAACTGATACTGGAGGATAAACAAAAGGGGGAGGGAGCCACCAGAAGTGATCCAAGGACAGTAATACCCCAAGGGAAAGTGCCCAGTGGTTGGGGACTAGCATTAACATAGAGTCCGGTTAAAAACACTTAAAAAGAGCAAAAGGTTCTGAGGAGCAACTAGTGGAAGGGGGTGGTTGCTGTCACTGGCCTGGGCCCACGCTCCCAGGAAGGAGTGCCCCAAAGTGAGACTGGTGAGGGGATCCAGTCTGTTGTTCCTGAACCTGTAGCTTCCCGCTCCTGCAACATTCTGTGGGCCAGGGGAGCACCTGCAAGCGCCTTTAGAGAGTCTGCTGTGGTCCAGGAGCCAGCAGCTTTTCTCTGTGTACCCTGCTGTCTGGACTGGATGCACCTGTGACCCCGACATTTGCAGCCCGCCACAGCAGCTGGGTGATCCCTGCCGGCCCTGGAGAGAAGGCAGGCAGGCAGCCTAATCCCCTTGGTGAGCACTCTCAGAGCCACAGAAACGTGGCTGGGGTCGCATGCCACCTCTGACAGGACACACTGTGAACAGAATTTTGTGGACAGGAGTGTGTGTTCTGGACCATACAGAGGGGAGGAGACTCAGGCTTCTATGCAACGCGGAGGTCTGGGTGCTTCCAGGCAGATTCCTTGCTTAGAATCTCTAAAAAGGTGAAAAAGCTACAAAAGGCCAAAAATTTTCAGAGAAACCGGTTTCCACAGAGCTCAGTCCCTTGACCGGAGAGGGGGTGGGGGTGCAGGGTGACTCAACCACCCAAGACTGACTGGAAAACAACGTGGCAGGCCCCTCCCCTAGAAGACAAGTCAAAAAACAAAAGGACAATAACCACAGGATCCCCATAAAATTTTAAACCCCCAACACAGAGGAAATCAATATATCAAGCTCCTGATAATATCCTCAAAAATGTATATTTCGTAGATACAAGTTATTTTTTCTTTCTTATTCTCTTTCTATTTTTTTATTCGCTTGCTTTCACATTTCTTGTTTTTTGTTGTTGTTGTTTTTAATTTTTTTTAAACTATTTAACATTACAATTAGAGGCTTAATACAACTATAAGCCCAGGAAGACCTGAAATAACCTTCCTCGCCTGCAAGGAGTTTTAACCACCCTCCCATCTTATCCTTCTGTCAGTGTTTCTACATATTTGCTTTTGTTCTGGTATTATATAAATCTTATTCTTGGGGTTCACTCTGACTAGTTTCTTTTATTTCTTGTCATTTATTTTTGTTGGTCTATATGTTTGTTCGTGTTTGTTTACATACCTTATAAATCTTAATTTGGGGCCCATTCTGGGTGGGATTTCTTCTTTTTCTCTTTCTATATTTTTTCATCCTTATTCTTTCTATTTGGTGGTGAATCCAAATTGCTCCAAAACCTTCCATGGTATACTGCCTGGATCATGGGTGATATATCAAGCTATACATCCTCTCATCCACTTCTTATTAAAATGGCTAGGAGGAGGAATACCCACAGAGGAAAATCCCAGAGACTACACCCTCTACCTCAGAACTATTGGACATGGACATAAACAGTATGTCAGAAAGGGGATTCAGGGTGATGATTATCCAGGCCATGGCTAGAATAGAGAAAAACATTAGTGACAACATAGAATCTCTAAGGGCAGAAATGAGATCCAGTATAGCTGATGTAAGAAGCGCTATCAATGAGATCCAATCCCATCTAAATAGTCTAACAGCTGGAGTTATGGAGACAGAGGATAGAATTAGTGATCTAGCGGATAAAATGATTGAGAAGAAAGGTCAGGAGGAGAGCTGGAGCAAACTGCTCAGGAATCATGAGAACAGACTTAGGGAAATAAATGATGCCATGAAACATTGTAACATCAGAATTATTGGAATCCCAGAGGGGGTAGAGAAAGACAGAAGACTAGAAGACATAGCTGACTAAATTCTGAATGAAAATGTCCCCAATCTGGGGAATGGAACAAGTGTTCGTGTCCTAGAGGCAGAAAGAATACAAGCCAAGATCAATGAGTCTAGAAAAGCAGTGAGACACATCATTGTAAAATTTGCAAATTATAATTTTAGATAAGAGCTCCTGAGGGAAGCTAGGGGGAAGAGATTCCTTACATACAGAGGAAGGCCCATCAGAATAACGTCAGACCTGTCCACAGAAACCTGGCAAGCCAAAAAGGGCTGGCATGATATATTCAGGGCACTAAACGAGAAGAACATGCAGCCAAGAATACTTTATCTAACAAAGCTAACATTCAAAATGGATGGAGACATAAAGAGCTTCCAAGACCGGCAAAGATTAAAAGAGTATGTGACCACCAAGCTGGCACTCCAGGAAATATTAAAGGGGGTTCTATAAAAGTAGAAAGAGCACATGAGTGACTTAGAACAGAAATTTACCATCTATAGAAACAAGGACTTCACAGGCAACATGAAGTCAGTAAACACTCATCTTTCAATAATCACTCTCAACGTGAATGGCCTAAATGCTCCCATAAATGGCACAGGGTTGCAGAATGGCTAAAACGACAGGACCTGTCCATATGCTTTCTACAAAAGACACATTTGGAACCAAAGGATAATCCAGACAGAAAGTGAAAGGATGAAGAACCATCTTTCATGCCAACAGGCCTCAAAAGAAAGCAGGGTAGTGATTCTCATATCAGATAAATTAGATTTTAAGCTTAAGACTGTAGTCAGAGATACAAAAGGACACTACATCATTCTTAAAGGGTCTATCCTCCAAGAAGATCTAACAACTGTAAACATTTATGCCCCCAATATAGGAGCAACCAACTACATAAGCCAACTGTTAATCAAAATAGTCACATTGATATGAATGCATTAATAGTAGGAGATCTTAACATGCCACTCTCAGTAACAGACAGATCATCTTAACAGAAAATCAATAAAGAAACAAGAGCTTTGAATGACACATTGGACCACATGGATCTCATAGACATATATAGAACATTCCACCCTAAAACAATAGAATACTCATTCTTCTCGAGCGCACATGGAACTTTCTCCAGAATAGACCACATACTGGGCCCCAAATCAGGTCTCAACTGATACCAAAAGATTGAGATGATTCCCTGCATTTTCTCAGACCACAATGTTTTAAAACTGAAACTCAACCACAAGAAAAGGTTTGGAAGGAATTCAAACACTTGGAGGCTAAAGACCAACATGCTCAAGAATGTTAGGATCAACCAGGAAATCAAAGATGAAATAAAACAATTCATGGAGACCGATGAGAATGAAGACATATAGATCCAAAACCTATGGGATACGGCAAAGGCAGTCCTAAGGAGGAAATACATAGCCATCCAAGCTTCACTCAAAAACATTGACAAATCTCAAATACACCAGCTCTCTTTACACCTTAAGGAACTGGAAAATCATCAACAAATCAAGCCAACCACAAGCACAGAAGGGAAATAATCAAGATTAGAGCAGAGATTAATGAGTTAGAAACTAAAGAAACAGTAGAATGCATCAATGAATCCAGAAGTTCGTTTTCTGAAAGAATCAATAAGATCGATAAGCCACTGGCCAAACTAATCCAGAAGAAAAGAGAGAGGACCCTAATTAAAAAAAATATGAATGAAAAAAATTATGAATGAAAGGGAAAGATCATGACTAATACAACGGAAATAGAACCAATCATCAAAAATTATTATCTATATGCCAATAAACTAAACAACTTAGAAGAAATGGATGCATTCCTTGAAACCCATAATCTTCCAAGACTGACACAGGAAGAAATTGACAACCTGAATAGACCAATATCTAGTAATGAGATTGAAGCAGTGATCAAAAACCTCCCAAAAAACAAGGTCCAGGACCTGATGGATTCCCTGGGGAATTCTACCAAACATTCAAGGAAGAAATAATACTATTTTCCTGAAACTGTTTCAAAAAATAGAAACAGAGGGAAAACTTCCAGACTCTTTCTATGAAGCAAGCATTACCCTGATCCCCAAACCAGGCAAAGACCCATCAAAAAGGAGAATTTCAGACTAATATCCCTGATGAATATGGATGCCAAGATTCTCAACAAGATCCTAGCTAATAGGATCCAACAGCACATTCAAAAGATTATTCATCATGACCAGGTGGGATTTATCCCTGGGATGCAAGGGTGATTCAACATTCGCAAATCAATCAATGTGATCGAACAAATCAATAAGAGAAGAAAGAAGAACCACATGGTCCTCCCAATTGATGCAGAAAAAGCATTTTACAAAAATCAGCATCCATTCCTGATTAAAACTCTTCAAAGTATAGGGATAGAAGGAACATTACTCCACATCATAAAGTCTATCTATGAAAAGCCCACAGCAAATATCATTCTCAATGGGGAAAAGCTGACAGCCTTCCCTTTGAGATCAGGAACACGACAAGGATGCCCACTCTCACCACTCTTGTTCAACATAGTGCTAGAAGTCCTAGCAACAGCAATCAGACAACAAAAAGAAATAAAGGGTATTCAAATTGGCAATGAAGAAGTCAAACTCTCTCTCTTCACAGATGACACGATACTTTATATGGAAAACCCAAAAGACTCCACCCCCAAACTACTAGAACCCATACAGGAATTCAGTAATGTGTCAGGATACAAAATCAATGCAAAAAATCAGTTGTTTTCCTATACACTAACAATGAAAATATGGAAAGGGAAATTAGAGAATCGATTCCATTTACTGTAGCACCAAGAACCATAAGATACCTGGGAATAAACCTAACCAAAGAGGTAAAGGATCTGTACTCGAGGAACTACAGAACACTCATGAAAGAAATTGAAGAAGACACAAAAAGGTGGAAAAGCATTCCGTGCTCATGGATCGGAAGAATAAACATTGTGAAAATGTCTATACTGCCCAAAGCAATCTATACTTTCAATGCCATCCCGATCAATATTCCACCAGTTTTTTTCAAAGAGCTAGAACAAACATTCCTAAAATTTGTATGGAACCAGAAAAGACCTCGAATTGCTAAGGAAATGTTGAAAGAGAAAAACAAAGCTGGGGCCATCACATTGCCTGATTTCAAGCTTTACTACAAAGCAGTGATCACCAAGATACTGGCACTGGTACTGGCACAAAAACAGACACACATCCGTGGAACAGTGTAGAGAGCCCAGAAATGGATCCACACCTCTATGGTAAAGCAATCT
>CM052807.1:26824571-26961522 GCA_028533885.1 Nasua narica | reverse complement strand
CTAGAAGAGATTATGCGGAGTGAAATAAGTCAAACGGAGAGAGTCAATTATCTTATGCTCTCACTTACATGTGGAGTATAAAGAAAACTATGGAGGGAATTGTGAGAAGGAAGGGAAGGGTGAATGGGGGGAGATCGGAGGGGGTGATGAACCAGGAGAGACTGTGGACTCTGAGCAACAAACTGAGGGTTTTGGAGGGGAGGGGGTGGGGGAGATGGGCGAGCCTGGTGGTGGGTTTTGAGGAGGGCATGTATTGCATGGAGCACTGAGTGTGGTGCATGAATAATCAATCATGTAACACTGAAAAATTAAAATAAACATATTTGGGGAAAAAAAAAAGAATGAGTCCCATGGTGCTCAGTGATAAAAAATTAGAAACAATGTTTAAAACAGATGGAGGCAATAGCTAGTTTGTGGGAAAGCCTTCAAACCATCTGATGTATAAAAGTGTAAATTAAAAAAAATTAAAACATTTAAAAAAATAAATTAAAAAAACAAAATAAAAAAACTGTAAATTAAGGAAATGCAGTGAAAAAAGCATTTTAGCACCATGTTATGGGTTAATCTAATACATATATTGTTTTCCACTTTTGTAATGTTTCTGGTATTTGTTAGCTTTTGTAAATTTGTGATTTGTTGTATTTTTTCCATTCTAAATAAACATTCAATCCCACACCTAATTTTATATTCATAATTTAAAGAAGGACCTCCAAAATTGTATAAGATCCCCAAAATTTAGATTCATTCCTTTCTAGTGGTTAAAAATTGGATTCGAAAAGTAATAAGAGTATTAAAAATCAACTTTGCTTCCCCATCTTCAGTTCACAAGATTTTCTCTTTCCCCCAAAGAAATATAAGATTTAGCCAAACATCACTTATTGTGTTAAAATTTATGTAATCACTCTTTTCATAAAATTTAATCCAATGATTAAAGAGACCAAAATGAGACCAAAATATTGAATATAGCAATTCTTGCCAAGTTTAATGATCTCTTAATGGTATGAGATTTTCCATGATTTTATATTTCTAATTGCTTTTTTATTATTGTTTGGATGAACTCTGCAAAACAAACAAAAAAATAATATTAATGATAATCATAGCCTTTTTTTAAATGGAAATCCCAGAATTCTACCCACTGTACAATGACTCAAACAATCCCATAAAGCACTCTGTCCTTATGGAAATAGTCCAGAAGGTAGGATGCAGGATCTCACAATTCACCTAAACATGAAAGAAATTAATTCTATCCATACAAAAAGGGAAAAGACAACCACAAAATTCTTAAGAAATGGAAACCCACTCAGTTCTGCATGTCATTCTTCAACAGAAAACTGAAACAGCCTCAGTAAATGATGGTCATCTGACTTATAGAAATATTCTTTAACTTAATGCCAGGTTTTCCAAACACCTAGCCATTCAGATTGTAGATTTGTATTAGAATACGCTCTTTAACTAACTTTCAAATGATTTAGTCACCCTAAAACCAACAAATAGCTAATTTCCTTGTCTTTCCAACAGACATCCCTGCATATTTTAAAGAAATCTTTTGAGATAGTTTGGCCTTTCTTCTTAAAATGTCTATAAATCCGTTTTGTTTTGTTTTGTTTTGTTATTTAAGAGAAAGCAATGACTTGCCTACTCAAGAAAGGTGTTGGCTGTTCATTGTGTTCATTCTCAAATTCTCCAGTGCCCTTTCTGCAAAGGGCATTGGAACATAAAGCTCACCAGAGCTTTGCCTAATACCTTCCCCATCTGTTCTCAGCTTCAGGAGCCCTTGGTGAAATTTGCTGCTATGGATGGTGAAATTTGAAGACTGCAAACAAAGCCTGCTCCAAGACAAGGAGCATTTAATGAACAGAATGTTTTCTCTAACTGCTCTTTGTCAGCCATTGGTATTTAGACTGGGAGCAGGGAAAGAGTGTTCCTTTTGTCAAAATTTACTAATTCTTGGAATGCTTGCCTCTTTTTTCTTCCTTTCTTTTATTTTCTTTCCTTTTTGCTCTCTCTCTTTCTCTTTTCTTTCTTTCTCTTTCCCTTTATTTTTTTCCTCCCTCCCTTCCTTTTTTTCCGTACAGAAATAAAAAAAAAGAAATCAGTGTCTTGCTTATTTCTCCAAAACAGATCATTTGCTTTTCAAAAATAATCCGTTTGTGGAATAACAAGCCGTATCACTCGGGATACCTGGCAGCGACCAAAAAGGGAACAAAATCTTAGGTCTGGATGAGACCTAAAAGGCCATTCATTCTTATGCTTGCATTTTACCTGAAAGCTAGAAGGGATAGGATTTGCTAAAGACAGTTAGCAGCAGACTCCAAGACCTCTAATTTCCAGTTTATTTGATTTCCCCATTATACTAAGCTACCCCTTGTGAATTAAAGTTAAAATTAATAATTATATAGTTTAAAAGAACACCTTATTTCTATTTTTCTTTTTTACCTGTTTGTCCCTTAAGATATAGGTAATCTAATTATATCTTTCTAGTCTGGCCCCAAAGCGTCTTCCATTCTCACCTACTACCCCCACCCCTCTATAATCCCGGTGCAGCTGTACAACTGTCTTACTCAATACCCTCAAACTTTCTTGATATCTTCCAGCTTTGGGCATTTCACTCATGCTTGAAACCACCAGTTTTTTACTTCCTAATTATGTGGCCTAAGCAAATCCCATTAGCCATTCTGCATGTTAACTAATTCCTGCCTCCATAGCCTGTGGTCCCAGTGACGTGCAGGTATCTGCTTCCCTTGTGACACCGTTCCTTTAACACTGGATCTCTAATACCATGTGGAACTCTTTCATTGCCACTTTGAACTATTCTTACCACTGGGGGTTTTACTTAACTTTTTCCATATTTTTGTATAAATTTCCCAAGTAGATGGGAAGATTTTTAAAGACAAAGCTATTTTGACATAATTCTCTGAACTCTCCAGAAAAGTATTTAGTACAGTTCCTTACTTACAGCAGGCACTCAATAAACATTAATTAATTCAATGTAATTTGTAGGCTAAATGGATGAAAAGTAAATACATATCTATGTGTAAATGAGCGTGTTTAGGCCTGTGAATTCTAAAATAATCTTTAACCTGAAATGTATCTAAATAGAATTCCATTTATCTAGTTTTGTCTACCCCTGACACTGATTCTAATGATTAGGTAGAATTTCATCACTGTGGCATATATATAATATATTTAATATAAATATGTTTATATTTATTTAAAAATATATAGAAGCATTCGTTACCTCAGAATGTTATAAAAATGATAAAAGAATTTGTTGGGAATGGCTGAACACATTGTCTGCAATGAGAACCCTGACAATTTAGTAGGTGTATTTTCATATAATGAACTATAAAGAAAATACAATTGTTCTGGCATGAGTCCCCAATTTCTCCTGGTTAAGAAACTGCTGATAATCCTCTCCGGCATGGCTAGAGATATCACTTTATCTGGATCTTCTGAAAGATCCTCATTTCTCCTATGCCACAACTGTTGTACTAGAATTTTGTTTCTTGAAAGAACTTTGGTAATTAAGTGTTAACCTTTGTTTATGCACTCACTTTAAAAGAGGGATAAGTACTGAATCCTTACCAACTTCGCCAACTATAAAGAACACCTTATTTCTATTTTTTCTTTTTTACCTGTTTGCCCTTTAAGATATAGGCAGTGAGGGTTTTGGAGGGGAGGGGGTGGGGGGTGGGTGAGCCTCGTGGTGGGTATTGAGAAGGGCATGTATTGCATGGAGCACTGGGTGTGGTGCATGAACAATCAATCTTGTAACACTGAAAAAATAAAATATATATTTTGGGGAAAAAAAAAGATATAGGCAGTAACCTATATCTTATAGGTCACTCCTCACATGTGTTTTGTGATTTTTTTCACAGCTGCAATCTCTCCTAGGATCAGACTTCCCTCCTGCCTGGTAACTGTGGGAGGCAGGCCTTAACATCCCTTTAGTGGGAGATCCCAGTGTGCAGGCATGTGTTCAGTGTAATCTTCCTCTGCAACACAACTACTCAGCCTCCTGGGAACAGTAGTTTCAGTTCTTCATAATCACTTTGTACCCAATTTTGTGTGAACTTCAGGTCCATTCAAAGGAAACAAAGGACCAGAAATTTTTATCAGGCAGATGACAAAAAATTCAAAATGCTTGACTAAAGTTGTATATTTCATTGTGAAAACTTGGTGAAAATGTCAAGAAAACTAAACCTCCTTGGACTTTGTGACAGCGTTTTTATATCTGAAGAGTCCCTTAAAGTCTATTGTAAAGCTTCCAACATAAGTGACCTCCGTGTGAAATTCAAAATCAGATCAAATTATGAATTAAAAGTCTTCAAATGGGCCCTTCATGATACCAGAAATATACACTTCATTATACACAAAAAAAGAAAAGCTACTTCTTTTAAATGAGTAATTCAAAATTGCCTCCTTCTCATCTCCTGGTATTGAAGTATTGACTATGCACCAAAGCTGTACTCAATACTTCAGGCACAGATCTTTTGTGACACTTTATACCTGGTTCATGATTATTGTGACATCATATCACCCTACCTGGTCTCCCTTGAGGCTTGTATTGTAGATTCGTCTTCATGTCTTATATAGTGACCAACTTTGCACATTTCAGCTACTCAATCAATATGGTTGGGATGGACATGTGAATAAGTTTTCTTAAATTTGGCCAGACCAGAAGAAAAACATATATTTTGATGCCAGAAGTAGGATGTCCAGAGTCAACAACCATCCAAAGGTAGCATATCAGTATTACTGTCATTGTATAATTCCTGCAAAGGAGAGTCACACACCTAAACAAACAAGTGTGCTCAAAATGCAACAGCAGGCTAGGAACTCCCAACCAATGAGTTTACCTTTTACTCCAAGGATGGACATTCTGTGAGTAACTTTCATTTGTTCCTTCAGTCACTCAGTAAGTACTTGCTGAAGATATAAAACATGCTGGGCACTGTCCTATATACTGAACTTACAGAGATAAGTAAAGCACAGACTTTATCTTCAAGAAGCTCCTAGTCTATTGGAGAAGACAGATATGATGCAAATCATTCCAATTCGTGACAGATCAAAAAAGAGCAAGTGCTAAAGAATCCCAATAGAGGGAGCAATAAAAAATGGAGTCTTGTTCATATAGGGATTCAGGACAGATTTCTAAGAGGAGATGGTGTTTGGGCAAAATTCTGTAGAATATTTTAGGATGAGGAAACAGTCCGTGCACAGACAGGAAGATTAGGGTGAGAATGACAAGGTCAGGAAGAAGATCGGTTTACTGTGGCTAGACTATGGAGTGGGGTAGGGGTAAGGGCTGAAAATGAAACTGAAGGAAATAAGTTGGGACCAAATTGTGATGAACACATGATAGCAATATACAAAAATTATGGAATCTACTAAAAAAAATATTGAAGCGCAAGACAAACTTGATGAAAGAAAAATAAAGCCATGAAAATAAGAAAATAAATAAGAAAGATTAGAGAGATGCATCCTATGTATAAGTGTTTCAACTATGTTTCTTTGGTTGCTTAAGTTTTTAAGAAGCAGCTGTGATTAACATAGGCCCAAAGGGAAGCTATTGGCAAGATCTAGGGAACTAACTCGCTGTGTCATCCAAGCACAGCTAGAAATCTAGGCTGGGCAGAAGCAGAACACTTGCCCAGGTCAGGGGGACAGGGACTGCTTCATAGTCTCATCCTGACACAAGGAAGAAAATGAACTCCGCCCCGGTTGGTCTTTTAATCACTCTGTTCAAAATTCAAATTCCATAGGGGAGGACTCACAGTCCGTAGCTAGGGGAGGGCAAAACTCCTACATAAACAGTCCCACAGAATGCATCCAGTGAGGCAAGTGCAATTCCCCAAAAAGAAATCAAGCTAGGGTCAGTGACAGACAGCCAAAAACACAAGGACAAAAAGCTCACTGCAATAAGCAATACTGCAGAAGGGGAAACCAGTACAAAGAGAGGAAATACTTAAAGACTTGAAAGGAAGAAATCCCTCGACTCAAGAACGGACTGAATCTGCACATCTGTAGTTCACAAGCAATTGGAAGCATTAAAGATGAATACAACACCCAGACAGATCCTATAACTGTTTTAATTCCTCCAGCTGCAACCTGGGAATCTCTCTGCCATGCCTCTGGATCTTGCTCTGTGCTAGAGAAGGAATAAAGGCAACTATTGTTTCCATTACACTTAGAGATATGGGTGGGGGGAGAGGGAGCCAGGCCCCTGAACTCTCTTAAATGAAGGAAAATTCATTCTTGGGTATCTCGCGGTCATAGCAAGAACAGACAGTGGTCAAATTGGGAAAGTACTGCTTCTATGTACTGGGAAATGATGGAGGACAGGAGAAGATGGGGTCCAGATAACAGCTTTGGGTAACAGTATGAAACACAATCTTCACCAGGAGCAGGAAAATCTGTTCATGATGGCCTTTAGGAAAATAGTTACCTGAGTTCATTTTTGAAGATTTTATAAGACTCTCTTTCTGCAAGTTATAGTTTGTCCTTGGAAAGGGTGAATGGGTGCTGCGCAGGAGTTACTCACTGATCAAAAGTCCCAGTGAGGATGAGGGAAGCTCTCAAATCTTCATGCTACACTGATAGAGACACTGGGAAGGACTGACCAGTGTGGTACAAAGTGCACTCTGGATTATTTTGCTTGACTCAGAAGCCCAAACCCACCAGGGTCTACTCTGCTTAAATCCTGTGTGTTACCCAAACTTTGGAAGTCATGCTCTGGGAAATTTCTAGCTGTGTGCATTAGTGAGTCCTCTGTATAAATGCCTTGGGGGAAAGGAGGCATCCATGGAAAAATTAATGGAGCTCTACACTTAAGATTTGTTTATTGTATGCAAATTAGACCTCGATTTAAAAATATCTGCTAAGGCTTGGGGATCAGATATCTTAACAATGTGGCAATGAGCACTATGAATATTAAAAGAAGGGCTCTCTCAGGAGAGTGGAAGGATTGGGTGAAACTCAAGACAGAAAACCAAGAATCAGAGTGAAGCAATGAAAGAACTCCAGTGAAATATTTATCTTTGTTTTATTCTCTTCCCTCAGCCTATATGGAATATTATACTTGGCAACCTGTGTAAGAATTTTTTCCTATTTTATAATATCTTCTAGTTACTCTCAAATTTTTAGATAAAAAAAGTTATAAGGTAGTCTTGTGGGGAATTAAAAATCAGGAGTAATGAAAAGTTAGCCTTTGTTACCCTGCTAAGGGATAAAGATGGTGGTTGGAGCTCGTTGGGCAGGGGATTCAAGGACTAACACTGAAGAAGGCAGTGACAACGCTGAAGGACCTACAAGAGCAAAAGTTTATTTCCCTAAAATCTACTACACAGAGAAGATCCTTGTGATGCTAGGCTGGGAGCTGATGCAAAGATCTTTGGGGGTCTTTCAAAAGATACAGAACAGAACATATTAGCATCTAAGCAGAAAGAGCAGGTTACTTAAGGAAAAAAAATGCCCATGAAATTTGCTTCAGACTTCTTCTCTACAACTCTAAATATCACAAGATAATGGATCCAAGAAATGTAGACTCATTCAAATTATTATTCAAATGTAAGGAAAAAAGAAATGCAAACACTCTCTCTCTCTTTCTCTCTCTCTCTCTCGCTCTCTCGTTCTTGCTCTGGCTCACACACACACACATACACACACACACACACACACACACACACACACACACACACACACACAGAGTTTGGGAAAGTACTACCTACCCTCCCTGAAAGAGGAAATTACTGAAAGATACAATCCAAAGAGATTGGTACAATTAAGTAACTCAAGATTGGGAAATTTGTAGTAAAAATTACAAGTAAAAATAATTACTCCAAGAATAGAAAAGATACAGTAAAAATTACAACCAATGAAACATTAAACCAGTTCTAAGTCACTTTTTATATGGTCATATAAGTGAAAGCAAGTGTCAAAAATATTACCATGTATTTATATGATACAAAGATCATTTAATAAAAATCATCTGTATCTAGAATTAAAATTTTATCAAAACCAGCTAGAAAATGGAGTACATGATAAGGAGGAATTATCTCTTTCTAAATTTGTCTTCTTATAAGGAACAAGTAGGTGGTTACTATTTCATTCATGTGAACCTTAGAGAAAGCTGCATTTAAATAAATTTTTAAACAGTGACAAAAAGGGAATAAAAATAACATTTAAAACCTCTAAATCATAAGAGAAGAAAAAAAAGCTATGAAAAAACATAACTCTCATAGTAAAAGACCCAAGTTTTTTTTAAATAACAGCAAATCTCTACAATTTTTGTTTAATATTTTTCTCCAAAATGTTTTCCTTCATATTACTTTACCAAAGTAATATTTCATTCCTGGTATCAAATGCTTTTTGTTTATCTTAACAAAGCTTTGATCTTTGCTTCGTGGCCACAAAGTTGTGGAGAAAATATTATAAGACTTTCAAGATGGAAACCTTAATGTTTCTTGAATTCTTTTCTTAAGTAACAATCTCCAGAATTGAAATTTTGGCCATAGAATGAAAACTTCACCATCAAGGGCAGAAAATAGGATACTTTTTCATTTTGTTTCTTTCCTTCTATTTATTTTTTTTTCAGCTTTATTGATGTCTGATTGACAAATAATCTGTACATTTTTAAGGTATACAATCTGATATTTTAATATACATATGTAGTGAAATGACACCCCAGTCAAGTTAATTAAACTACCCATCACTTTGTATATTTACCTTTTGTTTGTGTGTGGTAAGAACATTTAAGATCTACTCATAGCAAATTTCAAGTATAAGATACAGTATCGTTAGCTGTAGCCATCAGGGTGTACATTAGATTGCCAGAACTTATTCATCATATAACTGAAAATTTGTACTCTTTGACCAACATCCCTTCATTTCTTCCACCTTAATCTTCTGGCAACCACCATTCTGCTCACTATTTCTGTGAGTTTGACATTTTTAGATTCCACATATAAGTGAGATCATGTAGTATTTGTCTTTCTCTGTCTGACTTCTTTCACTTAGCATAATGTCCTCTACATTTATCCATGTTGTCAGAAATAGCAGGACTTCCTTCTTTTTATGGCTGAATAATATTCCACTATTCCAATATTCTATGTACTTTATATAGCAATCCTACCAATAGTGTGCAAGCATTCCCTTTCTCTGCATCTTTGTCAAGTCTTGCTATTTTTTGACTTCTTAATAATAGCCATTTGAACAGGTAAAATGTGATATCTCACTGTGGTTTTGATTTGCATTTCCCTAATAATTAGTAATGTTGAGCACTTTATTTATTTATTTATTTATTTATTTATTTATTTATTTATTTTATTTGACAGAGAGAAAGAGATTACAAGTAGGCAGAGAGGCAGGCAGAGAGAGAGGGAAGCAGGCTCCCTGCCGAGCAGAGAGCTCGATGCGGGGCTCGATCCCAGGACCCTGAGATCATGACCTGAGCCAAAGGCAGAGGCTTTAACCCACGGAGCCACCCAGGCACCCCTTGAGCACTTTTTTATACACCTCTTGGCCATTTACAAGTCTTCTTTGGAAAAATATCTATTCAGATCCTTTGCCCATTTTTTAACTGTATTATTTGTTCTTTTTGTTGTTTGTTTTGTTGTTGGGGTTTTATTTGTTTTTGCTATTGAGTCATATAGTCTTACTGAGCTTCTTGTATATTTTGGATATTAGCCCCCGATCAGATATATGGTTTGCAAATATTTTCTCCCATTCTGTAAATTTCCTTATCATTTTGTTGGTTGTTTACTTTACTGTGCAGAAACTGTATTTTGGTGTAGTCCCACTTGTTTACTTTTGCTTTTATTCCTGTGCTTTTGGTGTTAAATCCAAAAAACTATTGCCAAGACCAATGTCAAGGAAATTTTTACCTATGTTTTCTTCTAGACTTTTCATGGCTTCATGTCTTACAGTTAAGCCTTTAATCCACTTTGAGTTGATTTCTATATATAATGTTAAGTGTCCAATTTCATTCTTTATCCAGCTTTTCCATCATTTATTGAAGAGACTATTTTTTCCCCATTGAGTATTACTGGTACCTTTGTTGAAGATTAGTTGACTGTATGTGTGTGGGTTTGTTTCTGGGCTGTTTTGTTCAACTGGTCTATATGTCTGTTTTTGTGCTAGTTCCATATTGTTTTGATTACTATTTTGAGTACTATAGCTTGGTAATATAATCTGAAATCAGTTTTGTTCTTTTTCTCAAGATCTCTTTGACAACCGTGATCTTTTGTGCTTCCATATGATTTTTAGAATTGTTTCTATTTCTATGAAAAATACTGTTAGAATTTTGATAGGGATGTATTAAATATGTCGATTTCTTTGGGCACTATAGATATTTTAGCAATATTAATGAATGAATGAATGAATGAATTAAAATGAGCATGGGATTTATGTATGTCTTCAATTTCTGCCTACTTGTGATCTCTCTCCTCTCTGTCAAATAAATAAAAAAAAATCTTTAAAAAAAAGAAAGAAAGAAAACTTATTGTACTTCTCATTCTCAGTTGTTCAGATTGTTTCAGTTGTGGTCAGCTATGACTTAATAAACATGAATTAGAACTGGGCATTTCCTCATTCTTCAACCTAAATCCATCTATGAAAAGCCCACAGCAAATATCATTCTCAATGGAGAAAAGCTGACAGCCTTCCCTTTGAGATCTTCCCTTTGAGACAAAGGTCTGATATCTAAGATCTTTAAAGAACTCCTCAAACTCAACACTCAAAAAAACAGATAATCATGTCAAAAAAAAAAAAGGCAGAAGACATGAACAGACACTTCTCCAAAGAAGACATACAAATGGCTAACAGACACATGAAAAAATATTCATCATCATTAGCCATCAGGGAGATTCGAATCAAAACCACACTGAGATACCAGTTAGAATGGCCAAAATCAACAAGACAGTAAACAACAAATTCTGGACAGGATGTGGAGAAAGGGGAACCCTCTTCCACTGTTGGTGGGAATGCAAGTTGGGGCAGCCACTTTGGAAAACAGTGTGGGGATTCCTCAAGAAATTAAAAATAGACCTACCCTATGACCTTGCCATTGCACTACTGGGTATTTACCCCAAAGATGCAGATGCAGTACAAAGAAGGGCCACATGTACTCCAATGTTCATAGCAGCAATGGCTATAATTGCCAAACTGTGGAAAGAGCCAAGATGCCCTTCAACAGGTGAATGGATAAAGACAATATGGTCCATACATACAAAGGAATATTATGCCTCCATCAGAAAGGATGAATACCCAACTTTTGTATCAACATGGATGGGACTGGAAGAGATTATGTGGAGTGAAATAAGTCAAGCAGAGAGAGTCAATTGTCAAATGATCTCACTTACATGTGGAACATATGGAAAAACATGGAGGACATTGTGAGAGGGAGGGCAGGGATGAATTGGAAAAAATCGGAGGGGCGATGAACCATGAGAGACTGTTGACCCTGAGCAACAGACTGAGGGTTTTGGAGGGGTGGGGGTGGGGGATTGAGCGAGCCTGGTGGTATTGAGGAGGGCACGTATTGCATGGAGCACTGGGTGTGGTGCATGAACAATGAATCTTGGAACACCGAAAGAATAAAAGTATTTAGGGAAAAAAAAAAGAACTTGGCATTTCCTAGAATGCCTTCCAATATATTCAGGCCCAAATCATATAGTCCATACATAAATAGCCATATGACCCATCCACCATTGTTGGGACTAATGGCACAAATAGCAGAACTAGTAGGCAGAGTCACATAGTCACACAGATATGACTATGGCCATATAGATAAAAAATAAATAACTGAAGCTCACAAGTTACCTATATGCTATGCAACCTGAAATTTTTCTAACTATTGTCTCAAGACGTCAAGAGTGAAATGATTTGGGCAAGGCATGGAGGAGTGTGAAAACAATATAATATTTATTTCATAATACCATTTTAATACCCAATTTCCTGGGTTTACCAATTAATATTGATTACTTATTTTTATATGTTCATTCCTCTTTTCTGGCCAAACTCCTGTATCAGCCCTGAGCATTAATTGAGCATATATTGTACTATAGGCACTATGCTGAGCACTTGATTTTTACCATCTCATTCAATATGCCATGGGTTCAGAGCTCTTTCTTTATTGAAGTATTGTTATTTCTGGGGTTTCCCTTTAATTTCACGTGCCTTGATCACTTCTGCTGTTGTAGAAATGTCATCCAAAGATAGGGTGCAGATGCTTCTTTAAAATATATCCCAGCTTAGAATTAAACAGAGTTTCTTGTACACGTAGCTACTAAAATGTCAAGAAAAGCATGCCATGACATGTTCCAATCCAGCTGGATCTCAACAAAGAAAGTTGGAACTTAGGTCATTCTATAATCATTTGGACAAACTTGATTGAATTAAGCAATCATTTCCATTCTAGTATAGTTATTCATAAAAAAAAAGTAAGGGGATGGTACCTGGGTGGCTCAGTCAGTTAAGCGTCTGCCTTCCGGTCATGATCCCAGGGTCATGGGATCAAGTCAGCATTGGGCTCCACAGGAAGCCTGCTTCTTCCTCTGCCTCTGCCTCTGCCTGCTGCCCCCCACCCCCCACCCCCGCGCTTATGCTCCCTCTCTCTCTGAAAAATAAACAAAATCTTTAAAAAAAAAAGTAAGAAGAGCTTAAATCAAGGTGGGGAGATGGAATTCTTCTTCATTAGGATTAATCTTCCATGTATTTTAAGCTACTGAGGCTCAGATTCAAATTCTGCCAAAACAATCATATATTTGTCCCTCAGGAGCTACTGAACAATTTGGAAAATATACCAGGGATATTTTATGGGAATATACATTAACGACTTCCCATCAAGGAGTTTGGTTTAACTTGGTTTCTGAAAGAGGAATCACCCTACTGGTACCAGCCCCTATGACACCGGGATATGATGGAAAAGCCTCTCTCCAAACCATTTTGAATTAAGTCAAGTTAAATTAACTCTTATCCCAGTTGTGCTTATGGTAAGCAGGAAAATAATAAGTTTATGTAAGTTTATATTTAATAACTTTTAGAGATGAGTACAGTGTAGAGCACAAAGCACCATGGATGTTAGCCCCAACTCACCTACTTGGCCAGGAGGCCTTGTACCTGCACAGCCTGTACTTTCCTTGGCTTACTGGGGCCTAAGATAGAAAATACTAGAGCACAAGGGGTTATATCAGGCAATCTTGGTTATTATTTTATTAAGATTTCATGCTAAAACTTCATGCATGCTCTCTCTCCAGACACAAAGTTAGATTATACTTAAAAGTCTACATTAAAGTAAAAAATATTACTTATGTTTTTATATTCTTCAAAAGGACTATAACAAACAGCTAAAATGAAAAGCATTACCATACTACCACCACCCGCACACATACACCCCCTACACTAAGCCTTCATCAAATTTCTAACTATTATTGAATTTGGAAGACAAAATTATGGATTCTGGTGATGAGCAAATAATCATGCTGTAAGAAAAGGCTCCAGCATGTCCTAAGAGATCAAAAAGGCAAAGGTATTAGGAAAACAGAAACAACACCACATATTTTCAACAGGGGGGAGTGAATACACTGAACTGATTACAAAATTATCAGAAGCATTGAGGAAACAAAAATGCACAGGTAGATTAACCCAGAAAAGCAGCAATTTTAGGAAGCCTATTGGTGATCAGAGACCAAGACTATCGTTGAATCCATCCTTCCAATAGGACCTTGGGCCTTTTGGCAGAAGAGTCTCCTAGAGGAATGTCAACCCCTCTCCCTCACTAATAGAAGCTAAGACCAGTTGTGACTCACATGGCATGGCCACCATCATCTTGGATACTCTGTTCAGGCTTAGTGAGAATGAACAATGACTGCATAACTGCATAATAAGGGGTCAATGTGAGAGGTTGTGGTCATATCAGTGTGAAATGAGGTTTACATGAGAAGAAGCAAGATATCCAAAAAGAATACATATTTGAAAAATGGATTGTTTTTTTTTTTGGAGAAGACAAAAAACAGACATTAAACTGTTATACCAAGTTAGTAACACTTTTCATTTGGAGAGCTTATTTTACTAAGTATCTTTACAAACATCACCGCATCCAATCCTCACGAATTAGAGGGCACTAGAAGGGATATGGCTCCCAAGAAAGAGCAAAGGATGGTGGAAGAGCTGGAAATATGAAAGGACTACTTTGTACCTGTCAGAGCATGCTATGAAGGTGCACACATGGCTTGTGTCTTTCCACAATATCAGCTTTAGTCAATCATAAAGCAAAGTTAAATTACAATTATAAAGCAGGTTCAGGGTTCCAAACTCAATGACCATTCACATGTGATTAAACTTGGCTTCTTACACAGCACACAAAGCAGGATAGAAGACAAGCCGTACAAAAAAAAAAAAAAAAACCAACAGACTGGTGCTGGAAGTTAACGAACCAAATGCTAAGTCAATCTGTGGACCCACAACTGAGATAAGGCCTCAGTCTGGTCCGGGTCACCTGCGGGCACTCACTGCTTCTGATGTGCAAGCAGGAAAGGCTCTCGGTTCTCTTCGGAGATCCACCCGGCAGAACCTTTGGTGGCAGTTGCCTTTTTTAAGTGGTCAGACATAGAGGGGTCAGGTCTAAAGGGTCTGACAGTTTGCTGCAAAAATCTTTCCCTTTTTAAAGGGATTTAATCGGTTTTGGGGTCTCTGCAGACCTCCTCTGGTTCTGCTCGTTATCGGTTCTGGTGTGTCAGCTGACATTGGTTCCAGTGATATCTCCTACCTGCAGTACCTTAACCGCTTGCGTCATTGCTTGACACAGGCCCCTGCATGACACGAGACACTCCATTTTGCTCTGTACGGTACCCCAGAATCAAGGGAAAGGCAGAGCTTCAGGAAGAAGGTGGTGATAAAATGCCAAGAGACATTGGGAGGAATGAGGCTGCAGAAAGGCAGAAAAGGAAGCCACTGAAAACTTTGAAAAGTTCATTCATGAGACCAGAGGGGACAGAAGCTGAACTACAAAAGCAAAAAGGGAACCAGAATAAATGCAGGTAATAGATCTTATTCATTTGGCTCACACACATGTGTGGGTGTGTGTTTGTAGGGTGTTGTTTTTTTACTGAAGCTTCCACTTACTGCCTCGAAGTATAATGGCATTTACATTTTGATGTTTTGAAGACTGAGATTCAAATCCTTTCTGTCTTTCTGCCTCCCTCTCCCTCTGTCTCCTCCCTCCCTCTGTTCCCCAAGCTGAGCTTGGAAGGGCTACCAGGGAGAAGTAGGGAGAGAATATGTTTGTTTTGTCCTTTTGACTTTTTTAAGCTTTTTACATACAAAGAGAATTTGTGGGCACAACTTAACTGGTTAATTACCAAAAGAATTCAAACCTTAATGCATAAATATCCTTATTGATGATAACAATTATTTAATTTTTTTCAAATTTTTGAAGTTCTCAGTTATCCCTCTTAGTAGCTCACGTACAGGGACACAGATCCTGCTCCAAGAATCTACTATCTGGAGGATCATTCTAGACAGCACCACCATCTCTGGTAAAAGGTGAGTTTAAATCAAAAAGAGGACATGTAAATAGCCTCAGGTTTTCTGTTCTGTCTTTAGAAGTGGGCTCGAGGCAGTTGGACAGTCTCAGACTGGCAGAACCTAAGGCCTGAATGGCTCTTGTTGGCATCTTCAAGTCCCTGCAGATTTAGAGGCCTTGCCCAATCGCTGAGGGGCGCGTTTCCCAATCACCGAGGCCTCCAAGCTTGGCTTCATCTACTCATCAGGTTACAGGAGGTTACGCTGCGGCAGCGTCGCCTAACTTCAAATGATGGATTTCCTGCCAGAGCAACATTGCTGCACCGGAACCCGATTCTCCTCCCACTGGGGCATTTTCCCCCACTCTTGGCAGACAGGGCGACCTCAGGTAAGGTTCCCATTCTCATTGAGTAATCCTTTCCCAACAGACCAGTGAATTGACCCCTGTCTATTGCTTGAGAAATAGAGTTGCTGCCTGACATGGGGTCCTTTACATGACATGGAGCATTAAAATCTTTGACAAACCACGTCACAAGTTTGCCTGCCCAATTCTGTGCCTGTGAAGACCTTTTGAAAGCAGCCTTACCTCTAATTTTTCAGAAAAAGACCAAACATGACCAAATCAGTCACTACCAGAGGCTTCTTTTTTTTTTAAGATTTTATTTATTTATTTTAGAGAGAGAGAGAGAGAAAGAGATAAAAAGAGAGAGAGAGAACGTCAGAGGGAGAAGGAGCCCAATATGGGACTTGATCCCGGGACTCCGGGATCATGACCTGAGCCAAAGGCAGTTGCCTTAACCAACCCAGGTACCCCTACCACAGGCTTCTTGTAGATAAATCAAATAACACCCATCCTCTGATATTTTCTGGAACCCGTCAGATTTCATCAGCCTCACCCTGTATTGCCAGCCACATTGGTCTGTGTCATACTTGGTTAGCCATTGTCATTACAGGGGGACCCCACCAACTGCGAGAGAAACAGGAAAGGGGATTGAATTCTAATTCACCCTGAGGGATTGCCGCCTGTGAATCTCTAGGACCTGTGTTCTCTGCACCTCTTTCTAATTCTAAATTACACTCTTAACTCAGTAATTGAGTACAAATACTACTTTTTTAGTGCAACCTTGACCAAGTGTACTAGGTCAGAGAATTTCCTACCCGTTGGAATTGTTGTAGCTTCTAGTCTGTCCTGCTTGTAACAATTCAGTGTTTGTACCCCATGTTGTCATGTACTTTCGTATACTGCTTCTCCAGACACTACCTATAAACATTGTGAGGATGAAGACTGCACAAGTGCTGCCCAGGGTTGTTGCTCAACAGATATGGTGACGACTCCACATTTGCCAAAACCTGCCCTGGTCTGTTCCTCAAGTGCCTACATAGGTGAGTGTTAGTTAGGTCTCTTACCAAATCATCACTTTCTGAGGACAGGACCATTGTCCCAACACTCCTTGGTCTTATTCACAATGCTTAAGACTCATTTGATGCCAACCATAAAAATGCAGTGCTTGACTGATTAATTATTAAAGACATCTTTATCCTTCTCTCAATTTTAGTTGTCCTGAGGATGTCCTGGTTCACAGTAAAATTGGATTTGAACACCCTTTGCCCCTCCAGTCTCTTACTTTGGACCTCCAAATGATCTAAGATGTGTAAATCAACCGTGTTCATCACCAAAGCAGTTGGCCACAGTCTGACACAGGGGAAGGGACATGTCAAGTCACAGGCTGCTGTGTTAAAAACCAGCATTCAAACTGTTAAATTACAAGTAGCTCAAACCTGTGCCTTTTGTACCTCAAATAACATTTTAAGCCAATGAGAAAACTAATATACTGTTCTAACGAGTATTTGGGAGGGGGGAAGAAGATGCAAATATTTGAAGTGAATAACTTTAGACTTCACCTTTGGATAATGTGAAAGCAATTCCTAATACATCATATATAATAAATTATTTTCCCTTCAGTAAGAAAACTAATTAATGAGCAAAACACAAGCAGACTATCACCATCCTTTAACAGATGCTTATTTATAAGCCGGATACCAGAGAAGGTTGGGTTCAGAGGGAACAACTTCCAATTCTTTCCATTTCCAGGCTTCCTGCTCTGGTTAACGATTGTTACACTGAAAACCAAACTCTCCTGAAGGAGAATAATCAGTGCACTGGAAGCTTAGAATCCCAGATACTCGTTAATAATTCAAGAGCAATAAGCTATCAAGTTGTTCTCATGTGCTTTTCCCACAGAAATTCCTTTTGGGGCAAATGAAGTTTTTGAGAGGTTTCCCTCATTTCCATCAGAGAGGAGACCAGTCTGGAAATCCCAAATCCAGACCCATAGAGTGAATTCAGAGCTACACTGCAGACCTCATGCAACAGAGGCCATATTTTTAAGGATTTTACTTCTCTTTATTGACTAGCAAGCCTCAAAAAAATGTCATGTTCATCCTCTTGAATACATTCTTTAATTTGAATGATAAATATTTCTTGCACCTGCCCAAGCTTTTAAATGTTTACAAGAGACCTAAAGTGACAACGGATTCCATCTAGCCTACCCAGCTTCCCTGCCTGAGGGTGATCTCACCTCTCTCTGACCCCTTCTTCCCCCTCTCCCAGCACTGAGTGCAGCTGAGCTCAACCCATCTACAGTGACTCTCAGCTCCTTGCTGGCTCTCTCCTTCAGTCCGCTCTGTTAGTGAGCTCTGCAATATCATTTAACTCCCCATGCATTTTACATCTTGGCTCCTTAACCGGACTGAAGACTCCCAGTGGGCAAGTGTTATATGAGTGGGTCTATTAGTCAGCAGCTGTTTCTTCAGACTAGTTTCTAAGAAATTAACCCCTCTTTATCAGTGGTCAGGTTCTAGCTTCTCCTCGATAATTCATAGCAAAAGGGATTCCACTCAAGTAACAAGAGTATGTCGATGCGTGTGGGTTATTCTAGAGATGGGGAGTAACTGAAATCTCAGTAATTGAAAGGGAACTTAACTTCTAAGGCTAAGGATTATGAAATTCAGATCCTTAAAAGTTTCCTGCCTGATTCTGTGTTCTAGCCAACTTTCTCAGGGCACTGGGTTAATATGAAACAGAAATGACCCTCAATCTACTTGTTAAAAAAACCATAAAATAGCTAACATTTATTGCACACCACCATGTGCTTAGCACTGCTCTAAGTGCCTCACAGGTATCTTATTTCATTCTCAGTGGCCCTATGAATAGATACTACCATCACCTCTGTTTCACAGAACAGGCGATTGAGCCATAAAGCGTTTGCCCATGCTCACAGTGCTGGGATGGGAAGAGCCAGGATACAGGCCAGCAAGGATGCTGCCAGCCCTGCACCACACCACCTTCCCGCCATGTACTTCCAAACACAAGGGCTCCTCTCCTTGTCTTAATGTGTCTTCCAGTACAATAATTCACCACAGAATTGAAACTGATCCAAAGTTTCTGAGTGGAAAGAGTGGATTTTTTTAAACAGTACACCTTTTCTACCTTAGTAATTCCCAGATTGAGCTGCTATATAATTACAGGGGTGCCATTCACACTGTCTTCTACATAAAGAGTGACTCTGGATTTGTGCAGGGTAGCAGCCAACATCCTTGCCCACTTCTTTCCACTTTCTTGTTAGAGAATCGGTATGTGTTATCCATTTGAACATTGTCGATGCACAAAAATGCTTCGATTTCTGTGTTCCCTGGGCACCATATAACCTAAGATTCTGTTGTAGAAACCAATCCCAACTAACTTCAACATAAAGAGAGAATTTACTGGTTCATGTAATTAGGAAGGCATCTGGAGGTACACCTGACTTCAAGCACAGTGGAATCCAGATACTCAAATATCATCACAACACAGTCTTTCAGTTTGCTCTGATTTCTTCTGTAGGGCTTCATTCTCTTCAGACAATCATCAGCAGTTTTAGGCTCAAAGCTAGCAATTATAGAGGGAAGAGTACTGCTGTCATATATCTCTAGCAACAGGCTTGGGAGGGCTGTCCTGTACCCATTCTTCAACTCACTATGTGGTCTGAAGAATCCAGAACTCCCAGTGGACAAGCCAATGTGGTCTGGCCCCCTGTAGAGAGGTTACTCCCACCTGAACCCACATGCAATGGGTTCTACATAAGAAAGAGAAAAGATATGATAAACAGAGAAAAACAATAAATTTTAATATACTATCAACACACATATAAGAACCCTTTTAAAATTTACTCCCAATTTTGTTAATTACATGCAATACTTTATTCTTTGTAGAATCCAATAGATCTGTCAAACTAAAAAGGTGTGCAAGCCATAGATAAGTCAAATACTCTGAGTCTCAGTTTCAAATAAGTAAACTGTTCTAAATGGCCATTAAGAACCTTCCTTCTCCTAAAAAAATTAAAAATAACTAGAAATTAAATTACGTCATTTAAATCATTTTCTCCATTCAAAGTAGACCAACTCAAGGAATTATACTGTACTGACAATTAAAATTACATTCTGCCTGGGCTTCTAGGTCACAGAATTGTATAAGTTCTTTAATGCTTTCAATAATTAGACTCACAACTTAACAACTTTCTAAGAAAAACTGCAATTACTAATGTTTACAGAAAATTTTTATCTCTAAAGTATCACACATGGCAGCAATATACACAATCTGACTTTAAAATTTTGAAATATGTCCCAGAAAACTTCTTAGATTTAGGGACATAATGATTTTGCTTTGTAGATCCATTCATCAAGTGAAACCATCTTCTTTGGATTGTTACCCTCTGGGAAGAAAAATAATAATATACACTGCATCGTTCAGGCTGTCTTTTCTTGTTCAGGATGCTAGAACAAAATACCACAGACTAGGTAGCTTATAAACAATAGAAATCTATTTCTATTCTGGAGGTTCGGAAATACAAGGCACCAGCATGTCCAAGTTCTTATGAGGGTCCTCTACCTGGTTCATAAACATCACCTTCTCACTGTTCTCACATGGTGGAGGAGCTTGGGGTTCCTATGGGATGTCTTTTATAAGAACAGTAGTCCCAATCATGAAGGTTCCATCCTGATGAACTAAGCACATCCCAGGGGCTCTTAACACCGTAACACCACCACCTCTTAACACCTCTTAACACCACCACCTTTAGGGGATTAGGATTTCAACATATGATTTTGGGGGGAACATAAATGTTCAGACCATGGCAGACTACATTCCCAATTCCCAATCTGTAGCTCCATGAATTCTAACAAGGTGGACTGACACATATCATAATAGAGAAGATATTATGTGCACAACTGAAGACAAATGCAAGGATGCACCATGTATGAAAGTCATATTTTGATCTTGATCTATATCATTAAAATATTTCTTTTAAAGAATTAAGTGGGTTGATTATTTTTCTATAAAAATCATTCTAGAAGCACCTGGGTGGCTTAGTCAGTTAAGCATCTGCTTTCAGCCTGGGTTTAAGCCCCATGTCAGACTCCCCACTCATCAGTGGGGAGTTTGCTTCTCCCTCTCCCTCTGCTCTGCCCAGCTCATACTCTCTCTCTCTTTCTCAAATAAATAAACTCTAAAAAAAATCATCCTAATGTGAAAATCCTTACAGTAAGTTCCAAAATGTTTGAAGAATAAATATTAAAGCTCTGATTTTGCTACTAAGGTTTCACCTTACAATAAAAAAATAAAAATAAAAAAAAACCCAAAAAATAAAAATAAACTTCCATCATTGCTGAAAGTCACGGCTTCTAGACATATATTTAATAAATCCAGTAAGAACACACAACAATATCTAGTAAGATCTAAATCTATCAGTCGAAAAATTAGCAAGTCAGGAAACGACAGATGTTGGCGAGGATGTGGAGAAATGGGAACCCTCCTACACTATTGGTGGGAATGCAAGCTGGTACAACAACTCTGGGAAACAGTATGGAGGTTCCTCAAAAAGTTGAAAATAGAGCTACCCTACGACCCAGCAATCGCACTATTGGGTATTTACCCTAAAGATACAAATGTAGTGATCCGAAACGGCACATGCACCCAAATGTTTATAGCAGCAATGTCCACAATAGCCAAACTATGGAAAGAACTTAGATGTTCATCAACAGATGAATGGATAAAGAAGATGTGGTATATATATACAATGGAATCCTATACAGCCATCAAGAGAAATGAAATCTTGCCATTTACAACAATGTGGATGGAACTAGAGGGTATTATGCTAAGCGAAATAAGTCAATCAGAAAAAGACAATTATCACATGATCACTCTGATATGAAGAATTTGAGAGGCAAGGCAGTAAATACAAATCAAAAATCAAACTGGTAGTATTCAGCTCTGAAATTTGAAGCTGGCTTGTACCTGTTCCTTCTACTCCTATTTAAAATATGTAAATGCAGATCCTTCCCTAATACTGAAAGATAAGAGGTTTTGAATTTTTTAACTTATCAAAATCTAACAGTGAAAGAAAATTGTTCCTAGTTTTAGGACTGTCACCAAATCCTATCCATTCTAACTCTTAATCATCATCTGAATTATGCTTCTACTCCTTAACCATAGTTGCCACCAACTTCTCACTTAGATGACTGCTTCAGTAGCTTAACTAGTCTATCTGCCTATGGTCTCACCCATCTACAATCCATCCTCCTTATCATCACTGGAAAGGGTCTCTATCTATAAAACAAAAGTTATAGGTTGTACACACTGTAATTTGCCTACCCATTATTGATTTCACCTTCGTTCATACTAATAAAAATCTTTATTTTTATACAGGGGCAATGTGCCCAGTTAAAAATACACATTTCTCTAGATTCATCATGACCAGTTCTGGCCAATGATATGTAAGTAGAAGTCTCTGGGTGACACTTCTGGAAAGCTTTACTATTCTAATCATATGGAAGAGTTGACATGGGCCTTTTGTCCTTTTTCCTTCCTTCTCATTTCTATCCGGAATGCATCAACAATGGCAGGAGATTTGGCAGCCACTTCAACACTGTCAAGAAGGAATACACCCACCTAGGTTGAGGAGGAGGCCAACTGAAGAATTTGAGTCTCTGTCAGTACTTTTGAGTTGCCACATCAACCTTGGCTGCGCTGCACACCTCTGGCCTTATTCCCCACTTCTTATGGGAGAAAAATAACCCTTATTTGCTTAAATTACTATTTTCTGAGTTTCTCTTTCTAGCAGTCAAACACAGTCTAACTGATAGAGGGTCAGGATAAAAGTCTACTACATTCCTGGTCAAAGGCCAAATGGTTCCAGGATTCAGTGTAAATTCATCTCATCAATAGGATTAGATCAAAGAAATCTCATGCCAGGTTATTTTACCTCTAACACCAAAATGTTCATTTCCCCACATCTAGAGGCTATATCCTGATCAAATGGTTTCCCTAAGTAGAGCTCATTAACACATGCTCTTTATGTAGAAATTATATGCAATCAATGCACAGAAATATAGAGAATATTAATACAATTCAAAGCTTTATTCCATGCACTATAGAGTAGTAAAGGAAGTAAAATAGAGTCTTTACACTTAATGAACTCACAATCCAGTTGGGAAGATAAAGAACAAAAAAAATTATTGTGATAAAAATAGTTGATATCAAGATAAGAATAGAAAAAACTTCATAAGATAGAATTAATCTTTTTTGACAAAAAAAGCTATAGAGACAATAAGAGTGTTAAAGAAGCTTAAATCAGGAGGAGTGCTCTTTAACTAAATATTAAAAGGAATAAACAGGTATGAGAAGTGGTTTTTTTTAGCCTTCTAGCCACAATAGCATGGTTGATTCACACTTTGAAGCATCCTCTCTCTTTCAAACACATACCAATCATAAATAAAATGTAGAAATTAAAATGAAGAAACAGAACCAGTTTCAAAAATAAGAGAAGGATAGCCACAGAAGACAGAAATAAATGAGCAAGTTTGATTAAAGCCACAAACCTGCTGGTGGTGATAGTCAGAGGTTAGTTAGTTCCTGTGGCTTAGACAAAACCAGGTGTTTTTTTATGTCACATGTGATCAGGGTGAAGGTGGCAGCCAGAAGCTAGTTTGGTGCTCTGTGCTGGTAGATAAGGAAACAATACTGAACATTACCTAAAAAAATATTTGAACAAGCTTCAGGCCTAGAAAGATGGGAAAGCTCAGACACAGCCTCATCACCAAAAATTAAACAACCTGCCTGCTGAATCAGGGACTGAATCTGCAATATCTTTACTATGACTTGGGATAAGTATCCCCAAAATTATCATATAAAACCTGGTCTGGACTGTAGCCCAGAGAACCTGGTAGACAAAACTGAAAAACCAGTGACAAGTAGGAATAAGAATAAGGAAAGAAACAAACAAATAAACAAATAAATAACCATTTAAAATGAGCCTGAAAATAGCCATTCCACTAGGAGTGAGGTGATACTTTCTCATAGTTTCAATTTGCATTTCCCTGATAATTAGTGATGTTGAGCACATTTTCGTGCACATGTTGACCATCTGCATGCCTTCTTTGGAAAAACGTCTATTTAAATGTTTTTTTAATCAGTTTGGGCTTTTTTTTTAATATTGAGTTATAGGGGTTCTTTATATATTTTGGATATTAACCCCTCATAAGATATAGGATTTGCAAATATTTTCTCTTATTCAGTAGGTTGTCTTTTCATTTTGTTGTCCTTTAGCTGTGCAGAAGCTTTTTAGTTTGATGCACTCCCACTTGTTTATTTTTGCTTTTGGTGTTAAATCCAAAAAATCTTCATCAAAACCAATATCAAGGAACTTACTGCTTATAAATATAAGCACATTATAAGAAACATTAATGATAAAGAGAAATTTTAATTTTTTTCTCTAGCCACTAGAGAGAAAATACAAATTACTCACAAAAGGAAAAATAATTAAACATAACAACAATAGATTTCAAAAGACAATGATGTAAAAGAAATGAAGTAAAGCAACTCTCAATTTAGAATTTTATACCAATCTCTCAAAATTAAGAGCAAAATACAGGTACTTCCAGACATGAAAAAACTGAGTCTATCTCCCTAGATTCTAACTTAATGAAATTTTAAAGTATACCAAAAATAATATTGAGTGAAACATATGATCAAAGCATGCTGGTTAATTTAATTAAAATTTAGTGGAAAAACTAATTTAATTCTTTTTGTATTAAAGAAAAACGTCAAAACAAAACCCTAGATAATCATAAAAGGAGGGTTAGGAAGTGATAGTTAATGTCATGTTCAGAAGGAGAAGAGAAATACTGAAAAAGTATAAATCTCATTAGAAGAATATATGATTTGGGATGCCTGGGTGGCTCAGTAGGTTAAAGCCTCTGCCTTCAGCTTGGTTCATGATCTCAGGGTCCTGGGATCCAGCCCTGCATTGGGCTCTCTGCTCAGCGGGGAGCCTGCTTCCCCTCTCTCTCTGCCTGCCTCTCTGCCTACTTGTGATCTCCCTCCCTCTGTCGAATAAATAAATTAAATCTTAAAAAAAAAAAAAAAAGAAAAATATATGATTTAATTGGGTGTCTGGGTGGCTCAGCTCAGACCTTCAGCTCAGGGATCTCAGGGTCCCGGGATTGAGCCCTGCATTGAACTTCATGCTCAGTGGGGAGTCTGCTTGGGATTTTCTCATCCTTTCCCTCTGTCCCTCCCCCCTCAAATAAATAAATAAAATCCTATTTAAAAAAGAAAAATTATGATTTAAGGCGTGTTTTAAAAATATAATAAATATAGTAATACAATCTATAACATCTAAACCAACAGACATAAAAGAAATAATTTTTGATCAAGAAGCCTTGCATTTTCATCTCACTAGGACATAAAAATTATATAGTCTGACTTAGCCAAAAGAGAAGGATAGTGGCTCTACCTATCTAAGGATATAGTCAGTCATAGTAGAAGCAAGCAATTAACCAGTAGACTAGTCAGAGACTTAACAGGGAATTCCAGGGGAGCCTGATAAAGTCTCCACATATTCCAAGTTGACTCAATTCCCAAACTTACTATAAATCGACAGTCAACAAAATTGTGAGATGTTGGGGGCACCTGGGTGGTTCAGTATGTTTAGTGTGCAATGGGTCATGAGTTCAAGCCCCTCACTGGGCTCTGTGCTGGGTATGGAGCCTACTTAAAAAAAATTGTGAAATGTTGGTGTAAGGATAGTCAGAGATCAATGGAACAGAATTAAAAGTTCGCAAACACATTTATGACAAATTAACTTTTCACAAAGATTTCAAGACAATTCAATGGAGAATTGATAGTATTTTCAATAAATGGTTCTGGGGCATTTGAATATTAAGAAAAAAGAAACTTAGGCTCCTACCTGACCCTATACACAAAATAACACAAACTAGATCCTAAATCTAAATTAAGTTTTAAATAATAAAACTACCAAAAGAAAATGGGAAAATCTTTGTGATTTAGGGTTAGGCAAAAAGGTTTTAGGTACAACACTAAAAACATAGCCATAAGAAAGATGTCTAATTGAACTTCATTAATATTAAAAATATTTTGCTTCTAAAGACACAATTAATGACCTCGGTCACAGCAATTTATTTTTTTTTTTAAATATTTTATTTATTTATTTGAGAGACAGAGAAAGTGAGAGAGAGCATGAGAGGAGAGAAGGTTAGAGGAAGAAGCAGACTCCCCATGGAGCTGGGAGCCTGATGTGGGACCGATCCCGGAACTCAAGGATCATGACCTGAGCTGAAGGCAGTTGCTCAACCAACTGAGCCACCCAGGCACCCCCACAGCAATTTCTGGTTAGATATGTCTCCAGAGCAAGGGAACCAAAAGTAAAAATGAACTATTGGGACTTCATCAAAATAAAAAGCTTCTCCACAGCAAAGGAAACAGTCAACAAAACCAGAAGACAACCTATGGAATGGGAGAAGATATTTGCAAATGACATATCAGATAAAGAGCTGGTATCCATGATCTACAAAGAACTTATCAAACTCAACATCAAAAAAAACAAAGATTCCAGTCAAGAAATGGGCAGAAGACATGAACAGACTCTTCTCCAAAGAAGACATCCAAATGGCTTGGCATCAGAGAAATCAAAACCACAATGAGATACCACCTCACACCAGTCAGCATGACTAAAATTAAGAAGTCAGGAAACGACAGCTATTGGTGAGGATGTGGAGAAAGGGGTGGTATGGCCTTACGCAGCTGGTACAGCCACTCTAGAAAACAGTATGAAGTTTCCTTAAGAAGTTAAAAATAGAGCTACCCTATGATGCAGCAATTGCACTAAGTATTTCGCCCAAAGATACAAACACAGTGATCTGAAGGGACACCGGCACCCCAATGTTCATAGCGCAATGTCAATGGCCAAACTGTGGGAAGAGCCAAGATGTCCATCAACAGAGAATGGATAAAGATGTGGTATATGTATGTATGTTTATGAATATGTACATATCCATACTATGGAATATTACTCAGCCATCATAAAGGATAAATATTTACCATTTACATCAACATGGATGGAACTGGAGAGTATTATGCTGAGCGAAATAAGCCAATCAGAGAAAGATAATTAGCATATGATTTCACTCAGATGTGGAATGGCAAGTCGTCAGAGAGGGAAGAAAACCACGAGAGACTCTTAACTATAGGAAACAAACTAAGGGCTGCTGGCAGGGGAGGGGGATTGGAATTGGGTGATGGACATTACGGAGGGCATGTGATGAGCACTGAGTGTTATACAAAACTGATAAATTATTGAAAATTACATCTGAAACTAATGATGTATTATAAGTTGGCTAATTGAATTTAAACTAAAAAAAATAGACACAATTAAGTAAATGAAAAGATAAGACACAGGCTGGAAGAAGATATTTGCAAATCATATATCTGATAATGGGCATGATCTAAAATATACAAAGAATACTTGCAACTCAATATAAGAAGAAAATCAACTCAATTTTTTAAATGGGTAAAAAACTTGAATAGATTTTTCACCAAAAAAATATAAATAACTAATACGCACAAAAAAAGATGTTTGACATCATTAAGCATTAACGAAATGAATATTAAAACTATAATGAGAATAATGAGAATACTTCTATATATCCTCTAGAATGACAATATCCAAAAAGACAGGCAATGCCAACTGTTGATAAAGATGTAGAGAAACTTAAATCCTCATTGATTGCTGATGGGAATGTAGAATTGTACAGACACTTGGAAAACTGGTAGTTTGTTGAAAAGCTAACTAGAACATTACTATGTATTTCTGTAATTCCACTTCTAAGAGTATACCCAGTGGAAATGGAAATATGCCTATCCTGAGATGTGTTCCAGTATTCATAGCAGCAGTAGTCCTTCCTAATAGCTACAGGCTGGAAACAATCCAAATAATCATCAACCAGGGAAGGGATTAAAAAGTATCATATCTGAACTATTCACCAAAGAAAAGGAACAAAATATTGACACATACTACAACATCAATGAACCTCAAAAGCATCATGCTAGGTGAAAGAAGCCAGACACAAAAGACTGCATACTGTATAAGTCCATTTATAAGCAATGTCCAGGAAAAGCAAGATTCTGAGCAACAGAAAGATCAGCGGTTTTCTAGGATTTGGGAGATATAGAGTGAGAGCAAGAATTGACTCCAAAAGGGCTTGAGGGAAATTTGGGGGGTAATAGAAAGGTTCTGAAACTACATTGTAGTGGTGGTTATTCAGCTTTACAAATTTTCTTTAAAATCTCATAATTTTGGGGTGACTGGGTGGCTCAGTTAAGCATCTGTCTTTGGCTCAGGTCATGTTCCCAGGGTCCTGAGATCAAGCTCCACATTGGGCTCCCTGATTAGCAGGGAGTCTTCCTCACCCTCTCCCTCTACTCCCTCTCCCCTCCACTCACCCTCTCTCTCTAATAAATAAATAAAATCTTTAAAAAAAATTAAAATTAAAAAAATTAAATCTTATAGTTGTTTGCTTACAATGGATGAATTCCAGTGTATGTAAATTATACCTTAAAAATGTCATGAAAAAGTTTTTATGAACAAAGACAACTAGAAAGAAGGACCACAGATAAATCTACAGAAAGCCAAAGGAATGAAAATAACAAAGATATATATAAATACAAATAGAAATCGGTAAAAAAAGAAAAAATTAATAAAGAGAAACAACATAAGAAAAAGTTGGTTCTTAAAGAAAAAAATTCAAAATGGATAAACCACTGGTAAAACTAATCAAACAAAAGAGAGAAAACACAAAATTAAACACTTTGGGAACAACAAAATAACACAGACTGGGCACCCGGGTGGCTCAGTTGGTTAAGTGTCTGCCTTTGACAAAGGTCATGATCCCAGGGTGCTTGGATCATGTCCCTCATCAGGCTCTCTGCTCAACGGGGTGTCTGCTCTCCCTCTGCCTCTGCTCCTCCTCCTGCTCATGCTCTCTCTCTCTCTCTTTCTATCTGTCAAAATAAATAAATAAAATCTTAAAAAAAAAAAAACACAGACACAGTAGAAACTAAGAAGGACAAAGTCATACATTCAGGCCAGGGAAAATATGAACAAAGTTATACAAGAGTGTTCTTACTAAAACAAGTAAGCAAGTAATGAAAAATTATCTTGTGAATGTAAGAAAAAAATTACAGACTTAAGTATATCAAATTAAAGTCATGGAGAAAAAAGACAAACCTAAAATAGATCTTAAAATATGATTAATTATCTATCTAAAGACCATATATACTCTGCCCACAAACTATAAACAAAACCAACTAAACTCTGAAATCCTAGGAAATTTTATGTAGCATTTGCCATTATGAGTTCTGTAGAAGCAAAGTGATATTCAATTAGAACAACAGCTTGTGTTGAATCAATATGCAGAAATTATATCAGAATTCATGGCCCATCAAAAAACGTGACTGTAAGAGTTCCACATTGCATATCCAACTGGATCAAGATTTCCCAACAAGCCGCTTTTGAGAGAGCATCATTTCCTGTTTGTTTTAATTATTGATATTAATATTTAACTATTAAAACCGCCAAGTGCCATATGAAAGTCATATTAGCAGCTCATTTATTACCATACTTAGTAACAACTTGAGTAGTCTAAACTAAAAAGCCACTCTGAGAAGCGAGTTAGCTTTCCAATGCCTCCATGTTTCATTCAGATCCCAGTTCAAGGTTACAGCCTGAGACTCCATGGCATCCTAAACCTTTACCAATGATGTAAATTAGCATTGTAGGGTGACTGGATTACATAATTAGTGTATGTTACATAGTTAGTTACATAGTTAGTGATGGTTCCATTTATTCAATTCAGCTAATATTTGTTAAGGGAGTCTTCTACACAAAGACTTTAAGGTCTCATAGAGTAACAAAGGATTCATGAATGAGACACCCATTTAGATTTCAGTTTGTTTAGGAAAACTGACATATAAATGAATGCTCCCGTACAAAGTAGATGGCACAATGTATGGCAGCTCTGGAGGTCAGCACCTCTGAAGTAACCTAGGAAGACTTCAGGAGGGAGTAGCAGAGACTGGAACTGAATAAATGGATTTCCAGCTTACCAGGTGAGAAGGAGAATATTTTTAAAACAGAAGACAACTTAAACAGAGGCCCAGAGGAAAGGAAGTAGAAAAGGTGTGGGACAACAGTGAGTAGACCTATAGGATTAAATCTCAGGATTCACAGGTGAAGAGGGTAAGAACTAGAAGAGAAGGCCTAGAGAGCAGAGGAATTTGAACACCAAGGAGAGAAGATGAATTTAAGTCTCTAAGGAATTGGAGGTCACTTAAAGTTTTCTAAGAAGAATAGGAGAACAAATGTAACCAGATTTCTCTGCAGGCTGGATAAGTGGACAGGAAGACTAGGGCATCAGAAGTGATCTAGGCAAGAGGGAACAGCCATTAAAGGTTAGGGCAGTGAAGACAGGCACAGAAAGTTACAGGGGATATATACTTCAGAAATAGAAACTCCTCTTTGGAGATCCAACTAAGTCATTACTTCACAAAGAGCCACTTTTGTCAATTCAGATCAACATCATAACTTGATAGTGTCTTTCTTTTTCTGGGACATAAATAAAGTAATACCACTAACTATCCTTCCTCTGTGTACAGAACTCTCTCAACCTAGATTTGTACATCTTCCCAAAGTTAGAAAGCATCACTTGCTTTGAACAAACCCCACACTGTACAACTGAATACAGATATTTTATATGAAAGTCCTCAATGACACAGTTCAAGTACAAGACTAGAAACCTCATTCTCCAAAGTTCAAACATAGAATTTGAACATAAGCTCCTAGGTTTCTGAAGGCAGAAAGTGGCAGGAATAAAATCTCAAAGCTCATATTTCTGATGAATTCAAAAAGCTAATGAGTGCTAAATCCCTTGCCTCTGTTTCCCCAGGTCGGCTTTTTATATTTCTCGCATGCAGAAAGTGCTTGGGGAGTCCCCAACTTTGTCATAAATGTGCTCATGGCAAGAATGATAATGCAATGTAATTATAATTCAGACTTGCCAATGTGCAAAATTTATTTAGATTTCTATCAAAAGATCTCACAGCTCGTTGAGTATCTTTGGATCACTTCCCAACATTAGGTTTTTTACAATTCTTCCTGTGGATCACTCTCATAGTGACTTGGTTAAGAAAAAAAAGGGGGGGGTAGGTAACTTTATTCACATTTTACAAAAAAGAGCAAGTCTCATACAAAGTAGATGAGCAGCACCCTGCTAAGATATCTGAGGATAATGGTGACTTTTTTCCATTGTGAAAATAAATAACAAAAACCTCATTTAAAAGAGAGTCAACAAGATCTGAACAAGGAGCTCTCACACACTACCATTCATACTCCAAAAAAAGAAGCTTACTTTACACACTCCAGCAGAGAGCAAGAACTATTTCTCTTTGCCCAGCAACATCCCAGCCAATAGAATTCAGTGAAACAGTTACTCCCAGCTCTCTTTGCCCCTATAAAAGCAAGCCCCCTCTCCTCTGTTCTCTGGACTTGCCTATGGTTCTCTATCATTTTCTTGTCCCAAGTTGTATTTCTCTGCTATTCCTGAATAAATTCATTTTGCTGGTAATATAGATGGCTCTTTTGGTTTTTTAAAGACAGCATTACATGGTGTCAGAAGTGGGATCCAAAGGCAGTAAACTCTGAGGAACTAATGACTCCTGGAATCATGTGAGATACCCACTTGAGCTTCTTGAACTCCCCATTTCCATGAGTTGTCCTTTTTTTTTCTCCCCAGTTTGGTAAGTCTCCCTCTGATCCAAGCTCCCTTATTTCAGTTTAGCTGTTTGACTTTATTCAGGATCTGCTTTTTTTGTTTTGTTTTGTTTTGTTTTTATGATTACCCTTGCTGGTGAGTGTACTCTTCTGTTTTCTGAACTCTGGTTTTAAGTAAGGGGACCCCAATCTGCTAAATTGTCTCAGGACCCCTTCTAGGACACCAGCAAGTTTTCTTTAAAAACTATGGTCCCTCCTGATGCACTTTTTTAATTAATTGGACCAACTTAACCAAAAACAATTTAGAACTTGAATGGCCATTATGGAGAACTTTCAATCTTCCCAAACTTGCTTTTTATAGAACCAAATTAGAAGACCATGGCTGTAAAATAAAACAAACTAAACGGAATGCCTATTTCAGTTGGTATCTCGAGGCTTCCAAACATATTCAGGACTCTAAAATTGCTTCTTTACAGAAACTATTTCTAAATCGACCAAGGCAATTAAACAATTGAAAAAGGCAAAAAGGCATCAGAGGCCTCTTTACCCCCCCCACACACACACTAACTTCTTCTTCCTCTACTGAACCTTCATTTCAACCCTCTCACTACACTTCCCTTTTCTCTAAATCTCTCCCTACTTCTTCCTCATCTGAACCCATTAGAACCTGCCCCTTTAAAATTAAACCTTCTGAGAACATTAATGCTAAGCCCATAATTTCCTTTTGTGCCCTGGACTAAGGCTGAACTATAAGCCATAGTCAAAAATTTTCCTGGGGTTCTTGAGGCACCTCATAGATATGCTGAGGAATTTAATATAGTGGTCCAGAGTTACCACTGAATTTCTCAGATTTGTACCCACTAGTTCACAGGCTTACTGGGGAGGGCCAAGCCCAACACTGGATAAAAACAGCTAATTGGGATGATCCTGAAAAATCTCTAGAACTTCAAATGGAAGACCAACTTCCTATCTTATGTGATCAGGCTCGACAATGGCTAAATGACCTCACATGACAATCCCAATGGCTTTCCTAAAACCTCTTGATTAAAATAAGATTTATGCTTGTACCCAGAAACCTAGTGAGCCTGTGCATGATTATTCTAAGCAACTTCAAACTGTTTTTAAGGAAAGTTCTGCCCTTCCAATGGATGTCGAATACATTCAGGTAGCCTTTAAGTCTATATTTTTTAATAGACTGAGCCAGAATCTTTCCTTTTTAATTAAAAAGACCAGGATAGAATGAGAAACTGAGTCCACTCCAGTTTTAGTTAATTTAGCAAATCTGCTTGCCTGCTAGTTAATTTAGCCAAGCTGCTTACCTGCACCCTACATTCAACTGAAAGGTAGATGACTAAAATCCATAATTTTCAGATTCAACATATGGAGGCCCCTAAACAGAAAAACCCCTCCTGGTGTGTGTCATTACTGCAGAAAACCAGGACATTGGAAAAATGTTGTTAGAAACTTAGGTGCTAGCCCTCTAATTAGCCTTTTCTTAATTATGGGGCTCTAAGGACCTACAAGGGCTTTTTCTCCAATCATTTATCTGAACCAGCTTGGAGAAACAACTCTATAGACTGGGGATGAACCTCTATGTGCCCTACACTGGAGCTACACTCTCAGCACTGGACCCACTGTTATTAAACACATCCTGCCTCTCAGTACGAAAAAGTTCTTCTGGTTCCTCTGGCCCTATTCATTTATTGGGCCAAGATTTCTTAGAGAAATATCATGCTGGAATTTCTTTCCTCCTAAAGGGGGAGATTATTCTAGAATTTGATAGCAGCAACCAAAATAGCCAACTACGTAAATCAAATGACCCATCCACATCATTTTTCTGTCCCATCTCTGATGACACTAGAGCTAATTTTAGAAATACTAACCATGTGTCCCAATTGTATCAGCAGTAAGGCATCAAGCCCAAATAGAAGAGTATAAGGCTCAAGGCCTCTTATCCCTGGCCCCAGGTGAAGGACAGACAATATCATTTTTCTTTACTTGGAAAGAAAAGCAATATACCTGATAGTAATGCCTCAGGGTTTTACTGAAAGTTCTGCCTACTTCTTCCAACCTTAAAAGTGGATTCAGATGATATAAAGTTGCCTGGACTTTACTACAATATGTAGACTACTTGCCTCTCTGCTCCCCTTCTCATACCTCTTCACAGAAAGACAATATCTACCTGTTAAAACTTTGAGCCTTAGAGTCTCCTCAGAAAAATTGCAATTTGTTCAATGTTGTGTTTGATATTTAGGATACCTGATCTCAGAACTCAGAAGGACTATAGTTAGATTCAAATAGGCTTCATAGCATCTTAAACTTCCCAAAACTGAAAACTAAGGGGGGGGGCGGTTCTGACCCTATTATTTGGGAAGATCAGGAAGAAAATCTTGATAAATCTCCTTGCCCTTGAACATCTCAGTTATCAACTTTCCTTTTTCCTTTTTGTATTTGAAAGGAAACGGAAGGTCCTTGGAATATTCACCCAATAACATGCGGACTACCATCTACTGTAAGGTATTATAGCCAACAGCTAGACCCTGTGGCATAAAGATATCCACCCCTTGCCTCAGAGCCATTCCTGCCACTAAAGAGATGGTCATGGGCTCCCCTCTAACCATTTTTGTACTTCATGCAGTAGAAACCCTCCTGAACTCTCTTCACACTCAAGACATTTCAGCCATCATCTCACCCACCAACTATGAAATCTTTTGTTATTCACTTCTCACACAACTCTTTATCAAATCCTAATTCTGCCATCCTTCTTCCCTCCTCTAAGGGCTATACTCCTCATGACTGATTCTGATAGATCACCTCCTGACCCCCACTTGAGTGATAACTCAATGGATAATAATGACTTTCCATGGTTTACTGATGGTTTTTATTTAAAAGGTAAAATGATAAGTATTATGCTGGGTATACTATTACAACTCCTTTTGAGTTCATCCAGACGTTACCTTTGCCCTTGGCTACCTTGGTCCAAAAAGCTGAATTATTTTCTCTTGCTTGGGCATACATTTTTAGCCAAGGGCAAAACTGCACATATTTATGCTGATAGTAGGTATACCTCTGTAGTAGCTTATGATTTTGGAAAGAATGCTGCTTTCACAAACCTTTGTTATGGTCCTAAGAGATGTTCCCCCAAATGATAATCTAGAAAAATCAACTAAAAATATACAAAAGCTAGCCCCAGAAAAGAAATCATTGGTTCAGTGAAAAAAGCAAAACCCTGCCTTAGGCTAAAGAATAATCTAGTCCTGCCAAAGACTCTAAAGTCTCCAGTACTGACTACTATAGATGCATTGAATCATTGGTCTACTGATAAAATGATAACCTATATGAACCAAAAAGCTATTAACAAAATATTAACAAGGCTGCAAAGAGTATATACTTTACTTGCCCCACCTGCCTGAAATACAATTTGGGAAAAGCTGTCTTCACTGCTCCTGGATACTTTAAATTGCCTAATGGACCATTTGAGGTTTGGCAAATGAATTTTATTCAATTCCCCCATCTCATGGATATAAATATATCTTGGCAATGGTTTGTATGGTTTTTCACTGGACTCAAGCTTTCCCTTGTAGATACTTGTGGTGGCTAAAAACCTACTAGAAAAGATTATCCCTACCTGGGTCTTCATAGTGATCTCAAACTTCATAGTAACCAGGCAACCCACCTCACTGGTCAAGTGTTTTCCTAAATATCAGGTCTACCCCTTTTGGAACCCATCAACTCTCACCCTTTGAGATAATCACCATATGCCCAATGTACTTTGTTCCTATTTCTTCTGATTCACAGCTGGTAAAGAGGAACATACTTCTATACTGCAAAGGCCTAAATGCATCTGTGGAGGATAAACAGGCTTTAGTAGAGTAGTTTTTCCACAGCATGTTCCCACGAAACAAAGACCTTACATATCACACTTTGTACCCCAGAAATATCCTCGATTGGAAAAAAATATTTCTACAAAGATTCTCTTCAACCTTGTTGGAAAGACCCTTATATGGTACTATTAACCAACCTTTGTGCTGCCAAAGGAATAGACTTTTCCAAGGAATAGACTCTTGGATCCATGTGTCACATCTAAAGAAAGCACCAAACCTTGACTGGACCTCTACACCAACTACTGAACTGAAAATAAAGATCTTCAGGAATTGAAGCTGACAACAGCTGAAGGCAACAGCTTTGCCAAGATGACTAGACCAGGTCTATACACTTTCATCTCACTGTTGCTTCTTAGTTTATTTCCTCCTTTTTCTTTTTTGGCCCAATCTATTGTAAAAGGGGGAAATCTTTCTGACTATTAGATCTCTTACCAGGAACTGATCTGTTTATGATGTCAGAAATCCCTTGTTCTTCCACATTTAAATACAATCTATTCTCCTGCACCCAAGAGAAATATAAATTAGCTAATTCTTCTTTGCAAGCCTTTTAAAAGACCCTTATAGGCTAGAATGGTTCTTTGAAGAATGTCTGCTCTTCATCTTATTCTGTATAATTATTATTAAGCTTTATACCTAATGCCTGTCAAACCTTTTGTAGAAACAATTTGCCCAATAGGGTGATGTTAGCTCAGCACCTCAAGATGATTCCCAACACTATGACCTTGATAAGATAAACCTCTCAGATGGTTCCTCCTACCCTTCCTTGCTACTCAAATGTGGCCTCAATCATTTCCAGTCTATGTATCTTCCTTCTCACATGCGACATGACAACCGAGAAAGGTCCTTCCTGGCACTGATGGATGAAATTCTTAAATATGAAAAAACCTGACTCTTAACCAGAGATATTTTTGAGGAAAAATCTTTTTTTAAGATTTATTTATTTATTTATTTATTTGAGACAGAGAGGAAGAGCCAGATAGAGAAGAGTGTGTGTGTGTGTGTATGTGTGTGTGTGTGAGAGAGAGAGAGAGAGAGAGTTGGTGGGGGAGGGAGCAGAGGAAGAGAATTCTCAAACAGATTCCCGGCTGGGTGAAAGCATGGGGCTCCATCACAGAACACTGAGATCATCACCCAGGCCAAAATCAAGAGTCAGATGCTTAACCGACTGAGACATTCAGGCAACCCAAAGAAAAAATCTTGATCAAAAGGAGAAAATATGAAAATAAATTCAGAAAGTCTCCAACTTAATGATGGTCCAACTTACAATTTTTTGACTTTACAATAATGCAAAAGCAATATGCTTTCAGTAGAAACCGTACTTTGAATTTTGATCCTTTTCCAGGATAGCAGCATATAGAGCAATACCCTCTTGTGGTACTGGGCAGTGGCAGCAATGATTTTTCCCAAAAGTAGGTTAACAGGTTCTGTGTTTAAGTTAGGCTAAGCTAAGGTAGCTCAGTAGGTTAGGTATATTAAATGCATTTTTGACTTCTAATACTTTAAACTTACAATGGGTTTATTGAGACATAACCCCATTGTAAGTTGAGAAAGATCTGATTTTAAAGACAGAGATGGCAGAGCAGTAAGCCCTGAAGTCAGGGCCAACAATCTAAATGAGCAGAGCCCATTTAAAATGTAGTCAGGAAGCCCTGAAGGGGGAGCTCTCACACATAACCACTTAGTCCCCAAACAGGAAGAAGTCTATTTTACACATCCCAAAAGGAAGAAGGAAGAATTTCTCCTTGCCCAACAATAGCCCAATGAAAACAGCTTCCTCCCCTCTAGCTTCCTTTCCTATATAAAAGAAAGCTCTTCTCCTCTGTTCTCCAGACTTACCTAGGGTTCACCATAGTTTACTTGTTCTGAATTGCAATTCTCTGATATTCCCAAATAAACTCACTTTGCTTGTAAAATAGCTGGTTATTTTATTTTTTTCAGGTCAACACAATAAACACAAAATTTATATCCTATATATTATTATGGGCTAAATTGTGTTCCCCCAAAATTCATATGTTGAAGTCCTAACGATAAGTACCTCAGAATGGACTATATTTAAATATAGGATCTTTAAAGAGGTAATTAAATTAAAATGAGATCATGAAAGGGGGTTTTAATCCAATATAACTGATATTCTTATAAGAAGAAGAAATTTGGATAAACAGGTATAGAGGGAAGACACAGGGAGAAGATAGCAATCTATAAGCCAGAGAGAGGCTTTAGCAGAAACTATTACAGCCTTAGCAATTTATATGTGATTTATTATCTGTTTCAATAGACCATATAGGTATATTTTGGTGAAACTTATCTGGGAAAAATGGGCAATTAATAAGAAGTTTAATTATACTATTTTGGAAGAGCACTAAATTGGAAGGCCATGGTCTGTCACCAACCAGCAACACAATCCTAAGAAAATCACTTAATCTAACTTCCCATTTTCTCATAGATTGACTGAGCAACTGTTAAACTAGCTGAATATTTTTCAAACTGTGTTGAACAGAATCCTAGGTTTTCAGAAAGGTGCCCCAGGAACTGCCTGGAAAAGCAAGAGTAGTTCCACCTCTCCCTCTTTTCTCCTTGGGATTTGGCATAAAAACATAAGAATTCATTTTTAATGAGGAAATTTAAAAAAGAAAACCACCACTGGATGATCTTAAAAGTTATTCCCAGCCTTGTCTTCTATATAAGTCTATTAGCTTACAGACGTATCTCCATTTGTTAGTTCTGTGTTTACATAATATTCAAGTATTCAAAACAAAAGTGCAAGGTGATAAACCTTGAGAATACATATTATAACATTACACAAGGTTTTTCATCACTATTGAAATTCTGGCCCGGATGATTGTTTATTGTGGGAGACTGTGCTGTGTGTTATAGAGCACTTAGCATCATCCTAGTCTCCACTCATTATATGCCGGTAGCAACCATTGCTCCCCAGGTATGACAACCAAAAATGTTTCCAAACATCACCAGTGTATTTTGGGGAATTCAAATTGCCCCAGACTGAGAATCACTGTGTTATAGTAACTCAAATCTTCTCAAAACCCATTAAGAGAGGCCAAGAAGATGTGATCTCAACCCGTGATTCTCAAATATACTCTCATGCACTTGGGACCAACAAGATCTCCCACAAGTAAAAAAACAAAGAAACAAAAACAAAACAACAAAGAAACAGTAAGAGAAGAATGTTCATACACTGTATTTTTCCTTTGATCTGGAGAAGTTAGGTGAAGAGTTGCCATACTTGTCACTTAAAGGAAGGTCAGTAAGGAAATTGTGTTGCCCTGCAGAAGCTGGCCTCATGGCCTTCCAACCTGCAGGTTCTCATGGAGATCTGCTCATGTAGAAGGGGCCTGACCTCAGGGTTGACTGCTCTGCTTTCTCTGTCTTTAAATTCTTTAGTTATATCTTTGAATTTGTATTTTGTGAGTAAATTCCCATGGGACAGTGAAGTATGTTCTCCCTCTCCCAGCCTCCACACCTCTCTGAGACTTGGTTTTGTCCTCTCCCTTCCCACTCCTGCATCAGTTGTGCCTCCCAAGGTATCTGATGGCCAGGCAAGGTACCAGCCATCCCTGCCTTATTCTGGAAGAGCCAGGAACACAGTTTGGCAGGGGCCTTCTGCCAACCTCCAATCCAGGCAGGAGTGTGCCCACTAAAGAGGATATAATCCCTTGGCAGTTTGGTGGCACAGTTGGAGATCAACTGCCTTCTGTGATTTGGAGCTGCAAGCAAAGGAAGGAGAGACTAAATTCCCTGCCCCCAGAGAAAACCAAACTTTTTTTTTAAGATTTTATTTGTCAGAGAGAGAGAAAGCTAGAGAAATATGAGAGTTAGCAGGAGCAGGAGGAGGAGCAGAGAGAGAAGCAGGCTCCCCACTGAGCAAGGATTCCAATCCCAGGGACTCAATCCCAGGACCCTGGGATACTGACCTGAGCTGAAGGCAGAGGCTTAACTGATTGAGCCACCCAGGTGTCCCTAAAACTGGGTATTTTCACTTTGCAAATTCTATAGTTGGGCCTGCAGCCAAGAACAGAAAACTGGAGTTTCTCTACCCCTGCCCACAATATACTTGGAGCTGCCTTGAAATCTCTTGGAAAGTAAAACTGAGCACTAATCTAGGTCAGGGCTATCCAGAGGATGCTGGGTATCGGATTTCCCTCCACTGCCATACATAAAAGTGTGTTAGCCACATGGGTGTGGAGATACAGGGTACCTGTCAGGACCAGCCAGGCCCAGATAGAGTGCACACCAGAATGTGGAGAAGAGAGAGCCTCTCCAGGAACTACTCGTACCTAGTGGGAACCAGAAATATTGGTAATGTGAATTGACTGCTGGGTTGACTGCTTGGAACCTACCTGTGTAAAGGATAAGCTGGTGGTTTGCTCTTTGTCAAACTCTTGCGTCTTAGTTTCCTTGACCCCTTGGTGGTTTGATCTGCCTTGGAGTTACTGCTTCCTTGTTTCCATCCCACCTTGGCTCTCCTGACTCCAACTTTCTGACTATTCTCTTTGTCTTCTTCAAGGGCTCCTGCTTCTCTGCTCCCTCTTGAAATGTTTGGGTTCCTAGGCTTCTTCTCTCCTTACATTGTGCCTACTCATCTTTCAAGTTTAAACATACTTTTCTCTGGAAAATCTTCCCATATCACCCCACTGAGGCTGTTAGCTGGCCCACATTTACAAATCTTCTGCAATTACTGCTACTTCCAGTGATCGTAATGCATTAGTAACTTACTTGTCTATTTTCTATCAAAGTCGTGAATGTCCCTAGTGCAAAGACTTTGTCTTGCGCATCACCTGGAACATGCCAATTGTTCAATGGCCTTCATTGACCGAGAGATGTGATAAGAATAGATGAACCACAGAGTATCTAGTTGACTCCAGTTTAACTATTCCACTTTTAACTGTATTGTTCTGTAACCTTCCCTCCTAGTTAATTAAATAATTTATTCTGTTTACTGGGAACTTTGGTTAATTAGGTTGATGTTTTTCAGAGACATTCTTTTCCTTGTAAGTACCTAGTAATATCCCATGGGCCCAGAACAAGCTTGCCTTAGCTGTGTCCCCTGGAACCTAACAGAGTGTCCAGAATATAATAGATCCTCAATAAATATTGAATGAGTGAATGAATGAATGAATGGGACCCACCCTCCAGTATCCAGTTTTACTCCTTGGGAAACTCTTTAGTGTCCTGTAAAAAAAAGAGGCAGGAAAAACTAAAACACAGGATTATTTTTATATTTGGTTCCAAAAAAGCATCAATGGCAAAGCCAAAAATAATAGGCATTTATTTAATCCCCACACACTGAAGAAAGAAAAAAAAATGCCTATAAAAATAAATCCTGTGAATGCTTTAATTTTCTGCCAAAGTCAGGAGATACACCAATGAGCTGGATTACCACAAGGTAAAGAATGCACTCATCTCTGGGATCAGAGCAATCTCTGCATCATGTTAGAACTTGTATCATGGTGTTGTAGTAATGGACTAAATCAAACTGTTGCAACTGAGATTAGTTGACCATTTTCTGTGACAAAGTGATCTAAGTGCTATGAAAGGCCAAAAAAAAAACCCATATGGTTGGAGGTCCAGAAGGAAATTCTTACTGCAGAAGGGTAGAATTGTCATCGAGTTCTGAACGGGAATACTCATAATGTTTTATACAATTTCCAAATGGTAAAAGGGTCATTTTATAGGTCAATAATCATAAGTACTGTTTTGGGGGTGGTTTTTTTTTTTTACTCTGGGAATTTTCTAAAAGGCTACTAATGAACCCAGAGCATTTTCCCATTAGTAAATTGACTGATGTGATGTGGATCATGTAGTGATCAGGTCAACACTGAATGAATTCTGAAAGCAAACTTTTCACTGGGAAGTAAAGGAAACTATGCAATCACCACTCACCTTACATTCTTTTCTAAAGAATGAAAACAAAAGAAATGAAGTTTTCTATTATCTAAGTTCACCAACGACTAGACCAAGAATACTGTACTAGGTTATTCAAAGTGTATTGCAATTCTCACTTTCAGGATATATGCTCATGTTTAAAAAACACAGTAAATACTGGTTACTGCCTCCAAAAGACCAGCTCCCAGCACAGTAAGGAAAGAGGGAAAAAATGGAGTTGTAACAAATTTACCTCAAAAGATACTTCTTTACAACAACAAAAAGATTTCTGCTTAAGCAAGTACTTCAACAGACAATGAAGTCATCCTTCACACACAGTGAACATGGGATCTGCTCTGAGTTTGTGAATAGAAAACACATTTTTTACATGCAATATCAAAATACTCCTGGTAAATGATATATTGAAAATTGACAAAAGTCCCTGGACTCATTTCAGCTCCATTTTTAGTATGTATTTTCTTATAATTGCAAATAAATAAAGCTCAGTAATAAAGCAAAAGGATAAATTTAAATACAGAGATCAGAATATACAAAACAGTTGCTCACAGAAAATAATCAGTGCCAGAAGGGAATTGAAAACACAAGTATTCTCAGCTACTTTTCATCCAGCATTGCTCATTCGAAATGTGCTGATAAGTCATTAAGGACAAATGATTCTGCCTTTCATATTTACCATACAGAGTCTAACCTAGTGCCTTACATGCAGTGACTGCAAACAAAAATTACTTAATCAAATTTTACCTCTGCTCACCAGCAGAAAAAGGAAGCTTTTATGTAAACATTCCTTTGATGAGAAATAATAGAAACCTGACACAAAGTAGCTATAATAATAAATTTTTTTCTAATTTTTACATAAAAAAAATTCAGAGTAAGTAGTTTTCCAGATTGACTCAGAAACTGTGTCCCATTGCTTTATATGTCATTTTTTTCACCCTTAGTATCAGCTTTAACTGTAACTGGTAATTGTTACTGGCATTATATTCACATGTAACAGTCTGGAGAAAAAAAAGGAAAAACAATTCTTTTCTGGCTCTTTCTTAAGGGAAAGAAAACCTTTCCCAGATGTCCTCCAACAGACTTACTGTCAGCTGTCTTTTTTATATTGGTTCACAGACTTCTATGGTCTGAATGTTTGTGCCCCCACATTTCATATGTTAAACTCAACCCCCAAATGATGGTATGAGGAGGTGAGGCCCTTGGGAGCTCTGCCCTCATGAATGGGATTAGTGCCTTATAAAAGAAGCCACAGAGGGCTTGCTTGCCCCTTCCACCACATGGAGACATGACAAGAAGATTATGACTAGGAAGAGGGCTCTCACCAAACATGCTGGCACCCTGATCTAGGACTTCTAGCCTCCAGAACTATGAGAAATGAATTTCTGTCATTTAGAAGTCACCCAGTCTTTAGTATTTTGTAATAGCAGCTCAAGCAGACACAGGCACTAGACTAAACCAAGAACTAGAAAAAATAAATCTGATTAAGTCAGATATATCTTCTGAGGCTGTATTTGGTGATACAGCGTCACCCACAATGACCAATACAGGTAAAGCATTTCTTCCCCATCTGGAATTTTATTGCAGAAAGTCTGAAACCCTAGGACAGGACAGAGCCACAGATGGAAGGAGCCGAGTCCCTTAACGTCCCTGCTGGCCAGGAACACCTACACCAGACTTCTAGTATGTTATGTTACTGAAACTTAGGTTGTTATCTGTTGTAGCAGCGAATGTTAGGGTATTTATGAGGGATTTTTGAGACAACACAAATTTGTTGAGAATAACTAAACTCATATTCAGGACTCGAGGTAACAGAAAATGCAGTTTTAGTCAATGTACCCTAAAGAACTTCCTGTTCTCTTAGGAAAGAGCCTATGAAATCCCTTCAGGGTGGCCAAAGACTGGACCCATGTCCTGTGGCCTTTCTGGAATATCTACTCCTTGATTCAGGGAAACCGGTACTTGGCCTTGGGCTTTGCATATGCTCATACTCATGCTTAATGGATTTCTACAGAAGTCTCTGCTCTCCCCTAATACCCTTTAGAAATTCTGAGCAGAAACCTGTATTGCTGTAGCTGACTATTTAACAGGAGAATGTAATGTTGTTGTTCCCTCTACCAAATCAGACTCTACCCTGTGGTAACTGGCAGGTGATGGAGAGGGTAGTAGAGCTGGTGGGCAACATGATGTGGGGTGATTATCATCATTTTATAGAGAAGACTTGCTGTCTGCTTAAAGTTGGAAACGAAAACTGGTCCTCCAATTTTTTCAGCACTGACCCATCAAGGATTCTCAAGCATCTTCTTGCAGCAGTCACGTGAGATGGTTATTATTTACTCACATCTGACCCAGGTTTCTCTAGTTTATAACTGCATGAAAATCATACTCTGAGATACATGCAGATTAAAACTGAGTAAGGCAAAAATGTGGAGTTCAGGTAATTCACTTTGGAGAACATACATTTTGAAAATTAAGTTAAAACATCCAAGAACATTTTCCTCAGGTTTGGTGAGACTGTATCCCAAGAAGAATAGACACAAGAATGGTTTTTAACCTTTCAGAAGCACTAAGGTGAATGAAAATTCTTCAAAGCAAAATGAGTATATTATTCCTTCTTTTATTCTATTCCTGTATCAAAACCAAAGGTTGAAAGGGAGTAAAAGGGGAGAGGGTATTGGAATGCACCAATTGTTATTCAGTTTGTTGAAGAAAGCTTTATGAAATAAGTGGAATTTTAGGAGTTTAGGTATTAACACAGAGAAAAAATTAAGCAAACCAAGGTTGAAGGTGGTAACTCAAGAGTAAGAGGTCCTGACCCAGGCAAAGCTCAAAGATGAAACAGGATGAATCAATAGAAAAGCCAATCTAATTTTCCCTCAGCCATTCAATCAGAAGCTTGGATTCAGAGCTAGACATAAACGCCTCTTTTCTGAGTTTACAAAATCTATCTTATGCCAAAATCCTGACTCTTACCACAGTTTGCCACAAACTGTTTATCTCTTTAGCAACAAAATGTAGCAATAAGATACATAAACAAGACATAAATTTTCTACTAAATTCTCATTATTCAGCTAGATCATGCTTCCTTCTAAGGTTGAATAGAAGATACTAGTCATAATGATTTCTGGAAAATTCAAGAATGAAGATTTAGAGGGAAAAAAGCAGAAAGTTTAAGTTTGCTTTTATCTCAAAAGCAATCTTGACAGAGAAAGAAATTAATTTGTAACAAAAATATAAGTTCATCGGGCACCTGGGTGGCTTAGTTGGTTGAGCAACTGATCCTTGAGTTCCGGGATCAAGTCCCACATCGGGCTCCCAGCTCCATGGGGAGTCTGCTTCTTCCTCTAACCTCTCCTCTCATGCTCTCTCTCACTTTCTCTGTCTCTCAAATAAATAAATAAAATCTTTAAAATATATATATATATAAGTTCACCAAAAGAATAAAGCTCTAAAACAAAATAAAACAAAACAAAAATGTATATCTTTTTGGTCTATGATTTAGGCTGAAAGATCCAAGCAATTCACTGCGCCCCCCGAAGTTCCCTTAATTTGCCATAATTATTCCAGTTAAACAATTAGCAAGTAGGTCAGCCTGAGATGCCATGAGGGACCACAGAGGGTTTCTATTTCAACCACCCCATTTTGCAGATAAGGAACCAAAGACCTGATGACTTCCCTAAAAATAAATTGGGGACTTAACAGCATCTGGGCAAGAACTACAACTCAGGATCTTCCCTCTACAATAAATTTTGTACTCCTGGAAAGGCATTCCTCAGTTAGAAAAAAAAAATAGCCAGTTGGCATCACCAGAACATTTTTAAATTAGTAGATTTTAACAGAGGGAAAGAATAAGTTAAGTTGCAGGATTTTGATCAATTTGCTTGAACAATGTTTACCTTTTTCTGGGTAAAATCTTGCCATGGGTCCACTTGTCAGGAATTTATTTAGTAAAACAGAGTCTCAATCTACCTTTGGAAATACAGTTCGGTACTCTTAAGCAAAATAAATGCAAATCTGCACCAACTGAACTGAAATATATTCTCCTCACCTTTCATAAGAATTTGTGAAGTCTAGACCACTTCAGAAACCATCAGGATATAGTAAATGGGGCTTACCTACTAATTCCATTGTGTTTCTGATTCCATCAACAACTTTATATGTACAAAACCTGTGGTCCAAGCTGAGAATTTTCCCTTTAATCTTCTATTTCCACATGATTATTAAATATGTAACCTCAAAACATGCAAATTTCTACTACTGAATAGAGAGGGAAAAAATCTAGTTAGAAATTCAGCAAAACTCTTGGAGAAGAAAAAGAAAAAGTTTATTCTAATAGATTTTACATATTGAAATTTGCTGCATCTTCTGAACAATTATTTATGGAAACATAATCAAGACTTTTTCAAACTTCCTGCTTCCTTTTTAACATTCTCTTCCAATGTCGTCATAATAAATTTAGCATTACATTCATTTTTCCACCTTGCCTCTTAGTTAAAAACCATCTAAAGGTACATAATGCAAAATCAGATTGATATTGTAGAATGTGATATTTGTGAATTCAAACAAAAATAATCATTGATTTCAAAAAAAACTGCAAGATGCAGACATTTTATGGATTTCAATTACAGAAACAACAGTAAAACAAGGCACAAAAACTCTGGACAAATCGCACCATTATTCAAATTGCTTTAGCAGTTAGTCTAAGCACATGAAAAAAAATTATAATAGACTACAAGCTGACAAATAAGATATACAAAAGATAAATATTAAGAGCAGTATGAATATATCATTTCCTTCTAATCCAGTAAGAATTCTTTTCATAATAGACCAATGATTGTATATGGAGACTTCAGAGTTTTCTCTGTTTAAAATGCTACAATTCCTTCCCCACTTCTGTCAAAAATATGTTGCCTTCTTCCCATATTAACTACTCTACCTCTTGCCTTTTTCTCTGAACCCATCAAAATAATATTATTATAAAATAGGGGGAAAATTAATGGAAGCTGAAAATGAGAGAGAGGGAGAAAGAAAAAAAGGTAAAACTCCAAATCTAAGAGACTCTATAAAATTAACTTTCAACCTTCAATTTAATTTGCTCCACTATTATGACAGTAAGTGATCCATTGGATCCTGCACAGTCAACTTAAAATGACCATTTGGTGATTGATGCATTAATAGCTAATCTGATTAATGATGTTGATTGGCCCTAAAGAAATATCTACTGAGCTAAAACAAGTCCTGTGCTTATGTAGTTATGAGTCCATTAGGAATACTCAGTTTCATTTGGCAACATTAGATGGAAAAAGCATATTATTAAGAAGGTCAGCAAACAAGCAAAAGAACATCTAGAATTTTGATTTCTCTTACCAACCATCTAACTCATTCTGTCCCTTCAGAAATACAGAATACAGTTATACAGAATAAGCAGTCAGCGTGGCCCTTAATCTTCTATCATTCCTTAAATGTACTTTGGTACCAACTGTACACAAATATTTCTTTGTAGACAGAAGATTAACAACCCTATCCTGGGTCATCCTATTTCTCTAGCTTTAATGTTCTTTGTGTTTATTTTGTAAATTGACCCAATTCCTTGAGTATTCACACCCATTTCCTCCTCCTCTATGGGGATTATTTCTAGCCTTCCTCCCTCATGATCTATGCCAATGATCCTCAACCAGGGTAATTTGGCACCCCAGAGGATATATGACATTGTCTGGAGACACTTCTGGTTGTCAAAACTTGGGCAGCAGGGGATGGAGGCATTGCTAATGGTACCTAAAGATTAGAGGCCAAAGATGCTGCTAACCAACTTACTCTATAAAGGAAAACCCTCCCAACAGAGAATTATCTGTCCCAAAGCTTAACAGTGCCAATGTTGAGAAAGCCTGACCTATATGATGTTCATCTAGCCTTTGAGACCAAAAAATGTGATGGGATGCTCTGCCTTGGCTTTCCTAGCAGCCATTGAAATACAGACCAAATCTCCCTCTTCCTTTACATCAACATATCAAGGGGATTTAAATTCATGAGACTGCATGAGTTATCCTGCGAAATAAGTATAGGTAAAAATTTTTACATTCTTTTAAGAGGTCTAAAAACTGTGTCCTTGGCCAACCCAGCATGCAGAGGTTGAAGAGATGAGGAGGATCCAGCAAAGGAGGCTAAGAAGGGAAGCCAAAAGGGTGGCCGGAGGCCAAGGCAATGGTGTCCTGGCAGAGAGTGATCAACTGAGCCAATGCCTGATAAGTTAGGCAAGATACAGACTGAGAAGTGGCCAGTAGACACCACTTTGTGGAACCATGAATGACTTTAGTTACAGCAGTTTGATGAAGCAGCAGGGACAGAAGCCTGATTAGCAAGAGTTCAAGAACACCCAGCTGAAAACTGGGAAGGGCATCCACAACTTTCAAAAAGAACTGCAGAGTTCTTTTTGCTTACCCTCTAGCTACATTTAGGAGATATTTTCTCCCCATCAATTATTTCTAAAGTATCTCCCATAGACGACATCTTTGATTTGGCCTTATAATTTGAACAGCTCTTTCCTAATTACAGCAAAACAAAAGGTATGGTTTTTAATCTTGCTATGACCCAGTGGTTTAAGAAATACTTTCAGATTTCATACCATAACACTTCATCCTGAATCACCCTGCATCACATGACCCTGACATATGTCTGGTTGACTTGTATCTACACCTTCCTCAATGTCTAGCTTCTTAGAATAAAACTTTGTTTGGACTTTGCCTGCATTCCTGTTTTGATTTTTTTTTTAAGATTTTATTTATTCATTTAACAGAGAGAGAACACAAGCAGGCAGAGAGGCAGGCAGAGGCAGAGAGAGGAGCAGGCTCCCCGGGAGCAAGGAGCCCGATGCGGGACTCGATCCCAAGACGCCGGGATCATGACCTGAGCCAAAGGCAGTTGCTTAACCAACTGAGCCACCCAGGGGTCCCCTGTTTTGATTTTTTTATCCTAAATTTTTATCTCTTGGGTTATCAGCAACTCCTAACTTTACAACATGTGGACCCCAACTCAGTCTTCAAGGTGCCCCAATCCTAATACATCATTTCAAGTTCCTCTACTTCCAGGCTTTTTAAAGAGTACAATTAAATATTATCTTTAACTTAATTCCAGACCATAAATCTTTTAATAAAGCATAAATCTCATTTTGGATGTTTGACTCTTATGACTGTTTGATTTGATCTTATTTATATCATCTTACTTTATACTTATTTTAATAGTTTTTTAGGGGTTTTTCTTGTTTGGGATGTATGTGTGTGTTTATAGACTGCATTGTTTGCTTTTCTTCTACAATGATTCAAAAGGTAGAAATTATGTTTTTAATTCTTTTGATGGCAACCAAGTTTTCCAAAATAGTTATTATAAATGCATTTAATTAGCAATAACAAAGCAATTTTTATTGAAGTATAATTGATATGCAATATCCTGTTGATATTCATATTTATCCTATTGATACCCGAATTTGATAATTTTATGCAAATAACATAAACCCTCAATGATAAATCTAATTATCATGCAAAGTTATTACTTATTGACTATATTCCTCATGCTGTACATTATACCCCCAAGACTTACTTTATAATTGGAAGTTTGTATCTCTTAATCCCTTCAACCATTTCACCTGCCCCCAATCCCTGCCTTTCTAGTAACCAACAATTTTTTCCTGTATCTGTAAGTCTATTTCTGTTTTGTTTTATTTGTTTATTGTTTAGATTCCACATATAAGTGAAATCATATGGTATTTTTTTATTTCTCTGTCTCACTTATTTCACTTAACATAATATCCTCTAGGACCATCCATGCAGTTGTTATATATATGCGTGTGTGTGTGTGTGTGTGTGTGTGTGTGTGTGTATACACAACGGAATATATATACCACAAAGTCTTTATCCATTTGTCTATAGGTCACTTCTATATCTTAGCTATTATAAATCATGCTGCAATGAACATAGAGGTGCATATATCTCTTGGAATTGGTGTTTTTCTTTTCTTCAAATAAATATCCAAACATGGAATTGTTCTATCATATGGTAGTTCTATTTTTAATTTTTGGAGGAAGCTCCATGTTGTTTTCAGTAGTGGTTGCACCAAATTACATTCCCACCAACAACATACAATGGTTCCCTTTTCTCCACATCTTCACCAACACTTGTTTTTTTTTGTCTTTGGGATAACAGCCAATCTGACAAGGGTGAGGTAATATCTTATTGTGGTTTTGATTTGCATTTTGCTCATGATGAATCATGTTGGGCATCATTTCATGTGCCTATTGACCATCTGTATGTCTTCTTTGGGAAAATGTCTATTTAAGTCCTCTACCTATTTTTTTAATTGGGTTGTTTGGTTGTTTGTTTGTTTGTTTATATTAATAAAAATTAATATAAATTAATTTTGGATATTAAGCTTTTATAAGATGTATGATTTGCAAATATCTTCTCCTACACAGTAGGTTGTATTTTCATTTTGTTGATCATTTCCTTTGCTGGGCAAAAGCTTTTTAGTTTGATATAATGACATTTATTTATTTTCTTTTTGGTTGCCCTTGCTTGAGGAGACTGGTCCAAAAAACTATTGCTAAGATCAATATCAAAAAGGTTACTGCTTATGTTTTCTTCTAGGATTTTAATGGTTTTAGGTTTTTCATTTAGGTCTTTAATTCATTCTATTTTGGGGTCTGGTGTAAGAAAGTTGTTCAGTTTTATTCTTTCACATACAGCTATCTTTTTCCCATTGTATATTCTTGTCTACTCTGTCATAGATCAATGACCATAGAGTGGTAGATTTATTTCTGGGCTCTTGTTCTATTCCACTGATCTGTGTGTTTGTTTTTATGTCAATATCGTACTGTTTTGATTATTATACCTTTGTAGTATAGTTTGAAATCTGGGAGCATGACACCTTTTTTCGTTCTTCTTTCTCAAGATTTCCTTGGCTATTCAAGGTTAACTCAAGTTTTTGTTTTCATAAATAATTGAGTATTAATAATTTGTTCCTTTTTGTTGCTGACTGATATTCTGGATGTACCACAGTTTGTTTAATCATGTGCTTGTTGAAGGATACCAAGGCTGTTTCCAGTTTGGAGCTATTAAAAGTAAATCTGCTTTGAACAGCCAAGCTGTTTCTGAGTGACTATATCTACTATTTTACATTTCACCAACAATGTATGAGTGATCCAGTTTTTTCACATCCTTGCCAACATTTAGCTATTTTGATAAATGTGTAGCAATACCACTTGGTAGTTTTAATTTGCTTTTCCCTGGTGGCTAATAATGTTGAACATCTCTTCATGGGCTGATTTTCCATCTGTTTGTCGACTCTGTTGAAGTGTCTGTTCATGTATTTTACTTATTTTCTAATAGGATTTTTTTTTTGCTATTGAGTCTTAAGAGTTCTTTACATATTGCAGACACTAATCCTTTGTTTGTTATATGGTTTACAAATATTTTTGCCCTAGTATGTGTTTATCTTTTCCCTCTTTTCACATGAGCTTTCACAGAGTAAAAGTTTTTAATTTTGATGGAGCCCAATTTGTCAATTTTTCCTTTTATGGATTACACTTTTGTTGTTATATCTATAAACATTTTTGCCTAGCTTCCAAAGATTTCCTTTTATTCTTTCTAAAAGTTTTATAGTTTTACACTTTACATTTAAGTCTGTGGTCCATTTTGAGATAATTTTTATATAAGGCAAAAGTTTTAGGTTGAGATTTTTATTTTGCCTATAGATCACTACAGGAATATATGTTGAAAAGCTACTACTCCTTTTTTTTAGTAACACCTTTCTTTGGCATCATTTATAATTGACAACTTGCCTGTGTGCACAAGTCTTGGGCACTTCAGATAACATACAGGCTACATTGCCCTAACAATGTTGTATGTTCGAACAAGGAAGAAGTCTACTTCTCTTACATAAAACAGTCCAAAGGGAGCAATCAGAACTTACTAGGAAGTCCAACAGCCCAGGGTCACTCAGAGACCCAGGCTCCTTTCATGTGCAGACCCAACAAGTCCTCCAGGTACTGATTGAAAGGTTCAGGCATTCCAATTTGAGGAACATTCCAATTTGAGGGAAGGAACATAAGAGCCGAACCCAAACAGCCTCGTCTTTAAAAGAATGACTTGACACATCAATTCTGATGCTATCTCACTGGAGTGCACTCTCATATGACGTCACCCAAGCAGGAGTAAGGCTGTGAAATGTGTTTATGTGGGGAGACAGTGACCAGCTAAAACCAACAGTTTCTGTTTTGAAAAAGAAGAAAGGGAGAGTTAATGCTAGGGACAGTGATCAGTTTCTGCCCCACCAGGTTTGCATATTTCTATTCAAAGTTCTCTGTACTGGGTCAAATTTTCTTCTTGTATTACTGTTTTATTTTATTTTATTTTATTTTATTTTATTTTATTTTTATTTATTTATTTCAGAGAGCGAGAGCATGAGCAGAAGGGGCAGTGGGGAGGGAGAGCAAATCTCAAGCAGATTCTACACTCAGTGCAGAGCCCAACACAAGGCCCAATCTCATGACCATGAGATGGCAACCATGAGATGGTGACCTGAGCTGAAACCAAGGGTCAGATACTCAATGGACTGCGCCACCCAGGTGCCCCTTGTATTTACTGTTTTAAAAATATATCTGTAGTTATCCTCATGGCTTCATGGCTTCGTTTCCTAAATGCTTATAGAATTTTTGTTATGATCTCTAAGAGTGAATCTTTAATAATTTTACCTAGATCATTTTAAATATTTTCACTGCAGTCTTTTTTTAGGTCAAGAAAATTTTCTTCAATTTTTCTTATTATTTATATTAAATTTGTTCTGTTTTATCAGCAAGCTTATTATCCTTTGACTTATTATCCTTATCTTTATTATCCATTGACTGCATCTCTGAAAAATGCCTTCCATAACTATTATTTTTTCTCTTACATTTTCATCTATCTTTTTCCTTTCTGTTTTCTAAAAATTCTTCAAGTTTGCTTTTGTTTCACTGATTTGATTTTCTTCACTTAGACATCTCTTCACTGTACTCATTGAATTTCTTGTTTCTTATAATAACTTTTTTCAGAAAAATGTAACCATTTCAAAAGTAAATCGAGAAAAATATAGTTGCATACTCTTTCCATACTCCCTCTATTCATAGGGAGATTTATGCATTCCAGTTATTGAGTATCGCCTAATAAAATGAATTTGGTTGTGTTCCAAATTCACAAAGCAATCTCTGATCTAATGTAGAAGAAAAGAAAATTGAGTCGGTACAAAACGGTTTTGTCTGGGGCAAGGAGTAGAGGAAGGAGGTCTTGTTTTTTTTTCTCTCTTTCTTGTCTTCTGCTGTAGTTTGGAAGGTACATATCTCTGCTGTCAATCTAAGTGGAATGGCCACTTTACAGAGCATGGCATAGTATAACCACACAGGAAGCCTCATCTATCTATTCAGTAGATGAATCTCCAAAGGAGGACCTATTCCATGATCAGGTTTCAATTTTGTGTGACGGTCAAGTTAAGATCAAGTAAGGGAACCTTAAAAACTGTGTGTATATATCCTAAGACTACTGGTTTACAAAGGTCAGGAGAAGCCTAAGAATTGGACATCCTGAAATTCTGTAAATTCATTTCCATTTACTACCAGCGCCCTTGATGAAAATGTTCTCACTTTTCAGTGGCAGGATTGATCCATAATTTATGTTGAGCACTCCTTTGACTTACAGTTATGCCATAGTTTTGCTTGGGAGTAGTGTTATTAGTTTGTCATTTGGAGTTTTTTTTCCCCCTTCATTCCAAGCCCATTAGCAGATATGCAGCAGCAATTTCTCTAGGTTTCTATTATGTGTATATATCAGAAAGTTTGAGAGAAAGGGGAGGGAGTCAGAGAGGAAAAGAGAGGAAAATTGGTTATTTTAAAGCGTATTTATGGGTGGGGAAGTTCTATGTCTCTAGACTACCCAAATATCCTGCCCTACTACTTAAAGTATCCAAGTATCCCCAAACTGCAGTATATCAATGGCCACTTATAGTTAAATTGGGCATCAATCTGTTCAATTTTATCCCTTCCATACCTCCCTCCTCCAAGCCTCCCTCCCCTTGGTTATGTAGTTTCCACTCTTAGTGCAGACATGTGCCCCAGGAGAACTCATTCTATGTCACTTACTAGTCAGCCATCAATGTTCCTAGGCTCCAAAGTCAAGGCTTGAGGTGGGCCGCAGGCACTCATTGGGACCAGACTACAATAAAATGCCCTGTCTGACTCTTTACTTAGCAGATGTGGTGTGTTTTTCCCCCTAATGTTAAAACCAGGTTCAAAATGATCCAAAATAAGCAATTTGCTGTCATTAGATATTTCCTTTATACCACAGAAAGAATTCACACACCATACCTATACCATCAGGGATCCAGAAAAATCTCACATTCAACCCTTACAGCTAGTTGCTATTCATAAAGGCTGTGCAGCACCTTCAGGTCACTCAGGAATTTCTTTAGCTATTTAGGAATTGAACAGCTTTGAGACCTTTGGGTCCTGTTATAGTACAGAGCCAAGTATTGTATTACACATGCAAAAATTAATCATAGCAATTAGGCAGGGAAGGGAGGTGTCAAGCCAGCTCATGGTTCCTGGAGCAGAGTTAGGTTACCATACATGTATCACACAGAATATTGTTGTAGTCAGCCTCTTTAAGGCCATATTGGGACCTCAGATGCCTATATTTTAATTTCCTTGATATTTTTAAATCCTGAACTGCTATTTTCTCAACAATGACAACAAAAAATATTATTTTAGTCTGCATTTGGATCACCTAGATCCCCTTTATGTTACATTTCTTAATGAGGATAATCTTACACTGGTCATTTTTAATTATGAAAAATATATACTGGGCTCAAAATATGCCAATCCAATATGTTTTTTAATCCCTTTACAATGTGGACAATGCTTTTACCTAAGCACATTCTCCTCTTTCCCTTCTAGAAAGGCACACGCTGTGCAACCAGGTGCTAAACTATTCAGGAAGTGCAACAGAAGTTCAGTGAAGAAAGAAGTCCCAGGGGCACAGTAGTGGAAACACTTTACGAAGAATTCAGTACTTGAGCGAGATTCTGAAAGATAAGTGAGCTATAGAGAGCTGGCTGGGAAGGAGGACATATTGCTTTTGGAGAAACAGCATATACAAAGGCATGGGAATCAAGTAATTACATCAAACACATATAAGATGCTCCTCTATGAGATAAACAAAGAGAATAAAATCTTCCCTTAAGGAGTATGTAAACTGATTGGAAAAATACACAGAAAGTTAGAAATACATTTCAGAGTTATAGGGGACCATAACAAGCATTTCGGTGATAGGGTTGCTATACGCAGAGATGTAGATGTGAGGATGACACTTGGGAGTCTGGTAGAAAAATAAGTGAAAGAAAGTGAGATCAAGTTAAAAGCCTTGAAGTTAGTTAGGGTTTAACTTTGTTAAATTCAGGAAATCTGTGTATATTCTTGGCCCAAGAATCAGCATGAAAGAGTCATAATATAACACTTAAAAGTTTATCCAGTTACTTCAACTCCATTAAGTACTGGTCCTCACCACCACACTGTAATGAAAGTAGAGTAATTAGTAAACCAATTTAAAAGCAAGAAAATCAAGACTCAGATTTATCAAGACTTAAGCCACTATTTTCTTGATTTTAAAACCAGTCTTCTACTCTTGCTTATTTAGTGAGGCATAAAGTTGGGTTCACTTAGCTTTCATGTCAGACTTTGTCTCTGTCCAACCCATTCACATATGTTATCCTAATGTTCCAATAGCACTCAGAAGATATTATTCAGAAATGAAACATTGAAGAATAAATTAAACTTATCACAATAAAGAAAAATGAAAAGGAAAGAGATACATGCTATGAAAGAATCAATAAGATTCAAGGACTGATTAGTCACTGAGGGTTAGGGACTTTCAACTTTATGAGCCCTTCCTTCTATGAAATGTATATATATAGTGATTTCATTGGTATAAAGAGGATATATTAAAACAGGTTTTTTAACCTAATTTTTTTCTTTATCTTTTAGAAAAAAAGATAAAACATTTGCATGGTTCTCTAAGACTATCATAGGCCCTGGCCATTGTGCTTACTATGCCTAATAGACAAATCAGTTCTAGCCAAGGAGATAAAAGGAAGATAAGAGTTTTAAATAATTGCAAAATTGGTATTATCTCTAAAAGAAGTTAAGAAGTTAAGAAGAGAAATTATTTTGAAGAGGAAGACAATAATTTTGATTTTGTACATGTGGAACTTGAAGTGACCAAAGAAATCCAAATGAAGAAGGCTGGTAAGTAATTTGCAAAGTACCATCTGGTTTCATGAATATTTAAAAATCAATGGCATAAAGGTGATATTAAAACCCATGAAGTGATCCCATGTATGATCTCCCCAAGGAAGTAGCTTATAGAAGGGAGCACTAGAATCTAACAGAAAAGGCTTATGAAAAGGTTATGAAAAGGCTTAACTCCCATAGTTAAGGTGATATAAGAGGAAGAGGAATCAGCAGTACCTTTAGAAATGGTGGATTCTTGTACTTCTGTGACAAATGGTTGCTATTGGTGATTGGGATTGTGGCTGTACTTTACTTTCAAAATGAAATCCCAATTAGAATTGATATAATTATGAAAATGAAGATGAAGACAGCAGTTACATCTTTTTCATTCTTTCTTCCTGTGTCCTTCACTGCCCTTCAATACCCAACATACACACACCCACACCCACACCCACACCCACACGTCTTATCATAATCTTCCCAAATTTGGAACATTTCCAAATGTCTTCATTCAAAAACATCCTCTGAATAAAGATACATAGATTCAGTTGAAGAAAATAATCTGTCAACTCAGCCATCTAAGGCAAGCACACTAATTCAGCAATGCAAAAGTTAAAACAGTACATTTATGGTCAAGACATGGACAGAAGAGAAATATGGAGCTTTTCTCCTTCACCTCAAGAAATATTTTCCTTATTGGTGAACTACTAGTTCCACTGTGTGCAGTCCAAATCACTATAATCATTGTCCCTGGATTTGTTGAAGTAGGTACAGATAATGCAGTCATACTTATAATTTATTGTGAAAGTCTTGTTTTCTGTACTAACATTTCCTTAAAGAAAATTACCATTGATGAAGATTGCAACACATTTCCCCTGAGACTCTAGACACTAGGTATTTCAGTGCAATTGCAATAACCTACTCAGAAACAGATGGATTTGTAAATGATTGATGGATGAACAGGGAGGTGGTTGTTTAAGGTCAGTCATCTGAATCATGTCTTGGGAGAGTTCCCATAAAGTTACATAGGATGAAAATCTGGGCCAGTATTCACATGCCTGATTATTGAAGTAAGAACAGCTGCATTTATTTCAACATTCTCAGCTTCACACATCCATACATGCCAGTGAAGCTTAGAGGTTAAAATGTAAGAGGAAAATCACAAGTAAAATAATAAGAAACTAGAACTGAAAAAATTGTCCTGAAAAACTAAACACATGCCTCAGCTAGGCTGGAATATAAATGTGAATAAATTACTAAGATACAGCACAGAGGGGGTAAAAGAAGGAAAAATGTGAGAGATTATGAGATGTGGAGGAAAGAATAAGAATTGCTAACATGAATGTAATTGGAATCTTAGCAAAATTGTAAAAGTATAGAGTACAGGAAATATGTGGAGATAATAGCTGAAAATTTTTTAGAATCAATTAAAATCATGAATCCACAAATAAAAGAAATACAAAGTGTGTAAGCAAGTAAACAAAAAGAAAACATTAATTTCTCAAAACCTAATCAAATTGAGGAACAGTTTTAAGAAGAGAAAAGATCTTAGAAGTACCCAAAAAGAGAGAAAATCTAGACCACCAACCGAAGAACAACTAGACGGACAGCAGACTTCTCAGCAGCAATAGTGGAAGACAAATAGGAGTGGAATAACTTCAAAATGGTGACATTTTCTGTCTGTATAGAATGTCAAGCAAAGGTCTCAAGAGCAAAGCTCTGTTTTAAAAACAAAATAATAAAGCATTTTCAGATTTTAAAAAAACTAAAAAATTTCTAATGGAAGAATTTTAGGAAGAAGGAAAATGATTCCAGAAGGAAAACCTATAATGAAATCAATGGTAAAAAGAAATGGCCAGCAAAGAAATCAGTAAATTCAAATTGATAAATTAGAACAAAACTAAAGAATTTAAATAATAAAAATCAACACTGGTAACATCTAATTTGTAAGGTTTACAAAATAGAAAATCAATCTCAAAGAGTGGGCAGCAATAGCATATGGGCAAATTGGGGTTACTGGTGTTTGGTTATAAGTCCTTATATTTTTCTAGAAGAGCAAGGAAGTTACTGATTTACTTTACATTTAACAAGTTCAAAGGAAACCAATAAATGATAGAAATAAAGTTTAATTTCCACACAATATTAAAATGAAAAGGGGGAAATATACAAAAGACAGAAAGATGGAAGGGGGTGGATGAAGCATAATAAAAGTAGGATAAACTAAATGAAATGGTAAAAAAAAAAATCCAAAGATAAACAGAAAGCTTTCTAGTTTTATTGGAAAAACTAGGATGAGACACGGGATAATCACAATCTCTTTGAACAAATGGGATGTAGTCACAAGAAACAAAGGAAGCAGTGTCCATAGAACAAATGCCTCTTACTAAAAATTAGAATATGCATTACTAACACATATGCTAAAAGTGTGCGGAGAAGAGAGAGTGGGTAGTGCAATGTGGTGGCAGCAGACATAACATGGTTTGGCCCCAATATTCTGTTCAATATCTATATGATCCTGAGCAACTGTTCAATGCGAATTTTACTTTCTAAAGCAATAGAATTGAGATAATAATAGTGCTTACTTCGTGGAGTTATTGGGAGGATCATATAAGATAAAATACAGAAAATGCTTACAAGAGCACTTGGCCCTAAGATACATACAGAGAAACTAAGGATTGGGTGGACTGAGGAAGCTTTGGCAGGTTTTAGACTATGAAAACTCTTTTTTTTTTAAGATTTTATTATTTATTTATTTGACAGAGAGAGAGAGAGATCACAAGTAGGCAGAGAGGCAGGCAGAGAGAGAGGGGGAAGCAGGCTCCCTGCTGAGCAGAGAGCCCGATGCGGGGCTCGATCCCAGGACCCTGAGATCATGACCTGAGCCGAAGGCAGAGGCTTTAACCCACTGAGCCACCCAGGCGCCCCTAGACTATGAAAACTCTTGAATATAAGGAATAGGTGGGTGAAATTAGAGAAGTTAAGACAGTAAAAAGGACAAAAAAAATGAGCAATGACGAAGAGACAGACTGTGAAAATGAGATGCGACTGGACTGGGGTGGAACACAGGTGGGTGGGCTGGCTAGGGAATGTCTCTAGTTTCTTTAGTGTTCCATTTCCTCTCAAACTCTCTTGTTCTTCCAGGATGTACTGCTGAAAGTCAATGGTTACCATGAGAAAACATCTGTATCTGAAAACAGCTGTATGCACATTTGTCTCATTAAAAAAAAGAAGAAACTTTTTCAGAGTCTGGACATTAATGTTGTGTGTCATGAGCAATGTCATGAGAAATCCAGTGAGAAAAATGTAGTCTGTGCAATTAGTAGCCCTCAGGCTATAAAGCTTCTGTTTCAGACCACTGCAAGATCCAGGAAGGCAGAGCCAATTGCCAAAGCAGAAGCTTAAACTCAAATTGTTTCTTGCTTCACAATACACATACAGACTTATACATAGAAGCACACATACACATCACATGCACACACACATGCACACACTGCCATAATGCATGCACAGACAACACACATGCACATCTGCACACCACATGGGCACATATATGTACATATATCCTGTATGTACATAGCACATATACCATACATGTGTGTACACACATGCATAGAGATATGCACACGTGTGTTGTGCGTGCACATGCATGCATGGAAACGTGTGCATACATATGTATAACGCATGCATACAATGTGTGCATGGCCACACACCACCCATACGGGCACATGTCATACACATGTATGCACACATATGCCATGTGCACATGTGCACACATGCACCAACACGTTTACACACACCACACATGCACAAACACACCTACCAGCAAAATGATTAAGCAGCAATTAACAGCAATCAGATGTCCTTATATCTAGCTTTATTTTAATTCTGTATTTATATTTCTTATGTTCTTCCCAATATTTGAATCATAAAAATGAGCTGTATCAATGTTAAATTTATTTTAGGAATAATTAAGTATATTTTTAAGGATTTAAATTATTCAAATAGTATTCTATGCTTGAATCTGTCCTGAATAAGGAATTCATTTATGTATCTTGAGAATACAATAATTATAATTTTACAACTAAAAAATTGTCTCTCTCCAAACAGACAGTGAAATGTTTTATTACTTTATTATATTATACTTATGGTCAAATTATAGTTATGTAATAAAAAACATATTTCTGTGTAATCCATTGAATACTATTAAATTTGAATAGGAAATCTTTCTCACAAAGAATCTAACACTTGCAGAACATACAAAAAAGTTCTGAATTATCTGCTTGTCTTTATGCCAATATATAGCAATTCCCTGTCTTTTTTAGTATTTTCTCAACTCAGTCATGAATCTAGTTGTACTTTTCACCACGTCCCTTGGTAACATAATAGAACACAAAGTCACATGTGATCATGCTATAACTTAGCCTGGATTTGTGGTGAAAAACTCTCAAGTGTGTGTGTGTGTGTGTGTGTGTGTGTGTGTGTGTTCCAATGAGTTAGCTAGCACAAGAAAATATATAGTCTTGGTGATCTGTGTTTAGATTTCTACACAAAATAACATAATTTATAAAGTGTATATGGGATTACAATCATTTATCAAAAGTCTTTCTTTTAATGGAAGGAGGTTTATATTAATTAACAAATTTTTACAATATTTATAATATTTATATTTATAATATTATATTATATTTTATTATATTAATTATACTAATATAGTAATTATATTAGTATTATAATTAATACTAATTAATAATTAGTAATGTAATTAATATATTAATTATATTAGTGTTAGTATATTAATTAACTGGTATTAATTAACTAAATTAATTAATACCAATTAATTAATATACAAATATAATTTAATTATATTAGTTTATTTAACTAATTTAATTTTAAACATTTAATTTATTGTTTATTATATAAACAAAATTTATAATATAAATTATAAATGTAATTTATTTAATTAATTGTTTATTTAATTAATTTAACAATTAATTAATTAACTATAATTAATATGGTATAATATATTAATTATATTGATATATTAATTAATATATATTAATTATATATATTAAATATAATTTATATTATAATTAAAATATAATTTATATTATATCTTTTAATGGAAGGAGGTTTATATTAATTAACAAATTTGTTAATTAATATAAAATATATTTATATTTGTATTTATAATATTTATATAATATATTATATAAAATATAATATAAAATAAATTTGTTAATTTATTAGTAGTTCATAAAAGCTATAATGAAATCCAAGAGTTTAATGTAAGTCACCATATCTTGAGGTTAAAAAAAACATCCTTCAATAAGGCCACATAAAACAAGGCTGGCCATACCCAGGTAGTTAGTGTTCACACACTGAACATCAGTCAGTGCTGCTACTGAATAGATAGCATGGAAGTAGGGTACAATGATAGAGGAACGATACGCAAATGCTAGAAAATAGACCCAGGGCTTTCATTTTAGTTAATTGTCTATTAAACTATTGTGTCAATTTTTGTCTCCATATCTTAAAAGGGATATGTAGACATGAATGAAGATCCAGGGTAGACTAAAGACTGACCAAAATGCAGAAAGCAGGCCTGATAGAGAAAAGTTGGGATGGTGTTGTTGTGACTGGATGTAGAAAGCAGAAGAAAACCTGGTTTCTCTCTTCAGGGCTAGAAAAGATGATTCCACTATGTACCTTCCTCAAGAGGGAGAGAATGGATTTGTGCACTAAAAGGTGGGGTGCTGGGAAAAGGTGAGTGTGGGAGGACACATCCTGATGTGAGCTTCTAACCAACCCAGGATTCCCTCTGAAGGCCTCAACCTCAGGTGTTAGTTTCCTGGTAAGAATGGGCTCAGCAAGGCCTCATACTATAGAAGTCAACACCACACCGCACTGTAGTAGGTGAAAGCATGAGGTTCTCTTGACTTAAGAGCATAGGTTCTAGAGACAAATAGCTTGAGTTCCCATCCCAGCTGAAAGTTGGACAAGTTACTTCACCCTTCTGTGCCTCTGTCTCTTCAACAATAACATGAGGATAATGTGATTGTATGCACCCCCAGGTTTTCCACAAATTAACAAATCATGTGTAGAAAACACTTGCCCCAGAATATGACACATGGTAGACCTCAGTCAGGTAGCTCATATGGTTTCACTATATAGCAATGGAAATGGTTGACAGAAAAGGAACATAAGACTTAGGGTTTTTCCAGAACATCTTGTATGCCTACCAACTATTTAACTATTAATGACAGTTCCTCATCATAATGGTAGCATGAAATGAGCTCCACATTAGAGGTCAGAAGAACTGGGTTTGAGTTCCGGCTCTGTCACGCTTTACTAGGGCCATGAGGAATGCATTCCCTCTCTCTGGGTGTAGGTTTCTTCACCTCTATCTTATTTATTTCAAGGTTATTGTGACAATCAAATGGAAATATACATTTAGCATCTACTTTGTGCTGATTACTGCTCCCTGGCTTGGACTGCTCTGGAGAGGGCCAGGCTAGTGGGGAGGATTATTCATGTGGAAGTCATCACCAGGTCCTACAGTAAGCTGCAAAGTGCAGAGCAAGTTTTAGTTGTGGGTGTGCACATTACTATTCCTAAGACATGAATGTAAAGTAATAGCCAAAGAAGAGACACTGAAAAGTGCTTTAAAGTTCAAAATGGTATCTATCTAATGTAAGCAGGCTAAGTGTTTAGTCAATGAGCACAAATATACTTGTGAAACTAATGAGACCAGAAAGACCTCCTTAAGAGTGAGACACTGGAACTTTCAAGCTTAGTGCTGATGCCATGGAGTTCTCCAATATCTAAGCTAATATTTTTCTGTTAAATTTGTTTTGGTGTGATTTCAGTTATTCCTTTCAGTTTCTCTCCATTCTTCCCATAAGTGGCCAGTCAGGTCACACATTCCGGACAAAGCCAAACATGAATGTAGCAGTGTCCCATACAGGTCCCAAACACATAAAAATTTTGACAGCCTTGAGGCAACAAAATGTTTCTCCCTCAGAAGAGAATTAAAATATCAATAAGAAAACATTATAGTTGCTCACTTGAGTCCAAGATGGTGGAGGAATAAGAGACATTAGTTCCATCTGGTCCCAGGAATTCAGCTAGATAGCTAGCAAATCATTCTAAAAACCCATGAACTCAGCCGGAGATCTAAAAAAAGAAGAGCTGCAACTCTACAAATAGAAAAGTAATCACTTTCTGCAAGAATAACAAGACAGAAAAACTCACTTCAAAAAATAGAACAAGAGGCATTTACTGATGGTCAGGGACCTAATTAATATGGATATAAGTAAGATGTCAGAACTAGAGTTCAGAATAATGATTATAAAGATATTAGTTGAGCTTGAAAAAAGCATAAGATCCACTAGAGAACCCCTTTATGGAGAAATAAAATAACTAAACTCTAGTCAAGTCAAAAACAAAAATGTTATTAATGCAATTAATGAGATGCTATTAATGAGATGCAGCCTCAAAAATGGACCCTGTAACTGCTAGGATAAATGAGGCAGAAGAAAGATTTAGTGAGATATAGAAGACAAAATAATGGAGAATAAAGAAGTTGTGAAAAAGTGAAATAAACTATTATTGGATCATGAGGGGAGAATTCAATAAGTGATACCATAAAGCAAAACAATATAATAATAATTATCTCTCCCAGAGAGAGAGGGCAGAAGGTATATTGAAGGAAATATAGCAGAGAACTTCCCTAATTTGGGGAAGGAACCAGGCATTCAAATGCAGGAGGCACAAAGAATCTCCTTCAAAATCAATAAAAGTAGGTCAATACATCAACATATAATGGTGAAACTTGCAAATCTCAGAGACAAAGAGAAAATCCTAAAAGCAGCTCCAGACAGGAGGTCCATAATCTTCAAGGGTAGAAATATTAGACTGGTAGCAGATATACCCACAGAGACCTGGAAGGCCAAAGAAGAATGGCATGATATATTCAAGTTGCTAAATGAGAAAAAATAGGCATCCAGGAATACTTTATCCAGCAAGGATGTGATTCAAAATAGAAGGAGAGATAAAAAGCTTCCAGGACAAACAAATATTAAAGAATTTAGGATCATTAAACCAACCATACAAGAAATATTAAAGAGGATCCTTTAAGCAAAGAGAGAGCCCAAAAGCAACATAGACCAGAAAGGTACAGAGACAATATACAGAAACAGCTACTTTACAGGTAATACAGTGGCACTAAATACATATTTTTCAATAGTTATTCTGAATATAAATGGGCTAAATGCCCTAATCAAAAGACACAGGGTGTCAGACTGGATAAAAAAGTAAGACCCACTTAAATGCTGTCTACAAGAGACTCATTTTAGACCCAAAGACACTTCCAGATTAAAAGCAAGGGGATGGAAAACCATTTATCATGCTAGTGGACATCAAAAGAAAACCGAGGTAGCAATCCTTTTATCTGACAAATTATTTTAAACTGAAGACTATATATAATAAAAGATGAGGAAGGACACTATATCATGGTTTAAGGGTCTATCCAATGAGAAGATCTAACAATTGTAAATATTTATGCCACTAACATGGGGGCAGCCAACTATATAAACCTATTAATAACAAAATTAAAGAAACACATTGATAATAATACAATAATACTAGGTGACTTAAACACCCCACTCACTACAATACACAGATCATCTAAACAGAAGATCAACAAGGAAAGAAAGGCTTTTAATGACACATTGGACCAGATAGACTTCACAGATATATTCAGAACATTCCATCCAAAGAAACAGAATACCATTCTTCTCTACTGCATATGGAACGTTCTCCAGAATAGATCACGGTATGTGACACAAATTGGGTCTCAACTGGTACCAAAAGATTGGGATCATTCACTGCATATTTTCAGACCACAGTGCTTTGAAACTTGAACTCAATCACAATAGGAAATTTGGAAGTAATTCAAATATATGGAGGCTAAAGAGCATCTTACTAGGGGCACCTGGGTGGCTCAGTCATTAAGCATCTGCCTTTGGCTCAGGTCATGATCCCATGGATCATGGGATCAAGCCCCACATCAGGCTCCCTGCTCACCGGGAAGCCTGCTTCTTCCTCTCCCACTCCCCCTGCTTGTGTTCCCTCTCTCACTGTGTCTCTCTGTCAAATAAATAAATAAAATCTTAAAAGAGAAAGAGAGAGAGCATCCTACTAAAGAATGAATGGGTAAACCAGGAAATTAAAGAAGAATTTTTAAAATTCATGGAAACAAATGGAAATGAAAACACAACAGTTAAAACCTTTCTGATGCAAGGATAGTCCTAAAAGGAAAGTATATAACAATACAACAAGGCTTTCTCAAAAAACAAGAAAGATCTCAAATATACAACTTAACTTATACCTAAAGGAGCTGGGGAAATAACAGCAAATAAAGCCTAAACCTAGCAGGGGAAGATATTTAATAAAGATTAGAGTAGAAATCAATGAAATACAAACCAAAAGAAGAGTAGAACAGGTCAACAAAAGTAGGAGTTGGAGGTTCTTTGCAAGAATTAATAAGATTGATAAACCCCTGCCAGACTTATCAAAAACAAAAGAGAAAGGACCCCAATAAATAAAATCATGAGTGAAAGAGGAGAGATCACAACCAACACTGAAGAAATACAATTATAAGAATGTATTATGAGCAACTATATGCCAACGAATTAGGCAATCTGGAAGAGATGGATGCACTCCTAGAGACATATAAACTACCAAAACTGAAACAGGAAAAAAAAGAAAACCTGAACAGACTCATAACCAGCAAGGAAATTGAACTAGTAATCAAAAATCTCCCAACAAAAGAATCCAGGGCTTTCCAGGGGAATACCACCAAACATTTAAAGAAGAATCAATGCCTAGTCTTCTGAATCTGTTTCAGAACATAGAAATGGAAGGAAGGAAAACTTCCAAACTCTTTCTCTGAAGCCAGCATTACCTTTATTCCAAAACCAGACAAAGACCATATCAAAAAGGAGAATAACAGACAAATATCCCTAATGAATATGGATGCAAAAATTGTCACCAAAATACTAGCCAATAAGATCCAATAGTAAATTAAAAAGATTGTTCACCACAACCAAGTGGGATTTATTCCTGGGCTGCAAGGGTGGTTCGACACCCACAAATCAATCAGTGTAAAACACTATATTAATAAAAGAAAGGACAAGAGTCATATGATCCTCTCAATAGATGCAGAAAAAGCATTTGACAAAATACAGCATCCTTTCTTGATTAAAACTCCTAACAGTGTAGGGTTAGAGGAAAAACACCTCAATATTATAAAAGCCATCTACGAAAAGCCCACAGTGCATATCATTCTCAATGGGGAAAAACAGCTTTTCTCCTAAAGTCGGGAGCACAACAGGGATGCCGCTTTCACCACTGTTGTTAAACATAGTACTAGAAGTACTAGCCTCAGCAATCAGACAACAAAATGAAATAAAAGGCATTCAAATTGGCAAAGAATAAGTCAAACTCTCACTCTTCACAGATGACGTGTTATCCTATGTGGAAAACCCAAAGACTCTACCCCAGAATTGCTAGAACTCATATAGGAATTCAGCAAAGTGGCAGGATATAAATCAATGCACAGAAATCAGTTGCATTTCTATACACTAATGATAAGACAAAAGAAAGAGAAATTAAGGAGAAGATCCCAATTACAATTGCAACAAAAACCATAAGACACCCAGGAATAAACCTAACCAAAGAGGGAAAGGATCTATACTCAGAAAACTATAGAACATTCATGAAAGAAATTGAGGAAGACACAAAGAAATGAAAAAATGTTCCATGCTCATGGACTGGAAGAACAAATATTGTTAAAATGTCTATGCTACTTCAAGCAATCTATACATTCAACACTATCCCTATTAAAATACCAGCAACTTTTTTCACAGAGCTGGAACAAATAATCCTAAAATTGGTATGGAACCAGAAAAGACCCCAAATAGCCAAAGGAATGTTGAAAAAGAAACCAAAACTGGTGGCATCACAATCTCCCACTTCAAGCTCTATTACAAAACTGTAGTCATCACAACAGTGTGGTACTGGCACAAAAACAGACACATAGATCAATGGAACCGAATAGAGACCCCAGAAATGGACCCTGAACTCTACTCAACTAATCTTTGACAAAGCAGGGAATAATATCCAGTGGAAAAAAGACAGTCTTTTCAAGAAATGATGTTTGGAAAATTCGACAGCCACATGCAGAAGAATCAACCTGGACCATTTCCTTAGACCATATACAAAAATAGACTCAAAATGGATGAAAGACCTAAATCTGAGATAGGAGTCCATCAAAATCTTAGAGGAGAAGACAGGCAGCAACCTCTTTGACCTCAGCCATAGCAACTTCTTGCTAGACACAGCTCCATAGGCAAGGGAAACAAAAGCACAAATGAGCTATTGGTACTTCATCAAGATAAAAAGCTTTTGCACAGCAAAGGAAATAGTCAATAAAACTAAAAGGCAACCTATGGAAAGGGAGAAGATATTTACAAATGACATATCAAATAAAGGGCTAGTATCCAAGATATATAAAGAACTTATCAAACTCAACACAAAAGAAAACCAAAGAATCCAGTCAAGAAATGGGCAGAAGATATGGACATTTCTCCAAAGAAGACATATAAATCACCAACCGACACATGGAAAAAATGCTCCACATCACTTGGCATCAGAGAAATACAATTTCCACAATGAGATACAACCTCACACCAGTTAGAATGGCTAAACAAGGCAGGAAACAACATATGATGGTGAGAATGCAAAGAAGGGAAAGCCTCTTACACTGTTGGTGGGAATGCAACTTGGTGCAGCCATTCTGGAAAACAGTGTAGAGGTTCCTCAAAAAGTTGAAAATAGAGCTATTCTATGACCCAGCAATTGTACTACTAGGTATTTACCCCAAAGATACAAACAGAGTGATCCAAAGGGGCACCGGCACCCCAATGTTTGTAGCAGCAATGTTCACAATAGCCAAACTATGGAAAGAGCCAAGATGTCCATCAACAGATGAATGGATAAAGATGATATGGTGTATATATATAAAATAGAATATTATTCAGCCATAAAAAAATAAAATAAAATCTTGCAATTTGCAATGATGTGGAATGGAACTAGAGGGTATTATGCTAAGCAAATTAAGTCAATCAGAGAAAGACAATTGTCATATGATCTTACTGATATGTGGAATTTGAGAAATAAGGCAGAGGACCATAGGGAAAGAGAGGGAAAAAATGAAACAAGATGAAACCAGAGAGGGAGACAAACCATAAGAGACTCTTAATCCCAAGAAACAAACTGAGGGTTGCTGGAGCAGAGTGGGGTGGAGAGAGGGAGTAGCTGGGTGATGGACATTAAGGAGGGAATGTGATGTAATGGAGCATTGGGTATTATATAAGACTGATGAATAGATGACCTCTACCTCTGAAACTTGTAATACATTATATGTTAATTAATTGAATTTAAGTAAAAAATAAAAATTAAAAACTAAGAAAACATTACAACTTACTGGAAAGTTATCAAACTGAATAGTTAACCAACTTAAGCAGTGAGATTCACCAGTCAGCAAATAAAGCAAATCATTCTCTGGAGACTTTCAGAAGTAAAGGAAATGACCACCCCTTAGAATCAGCCTTGTGACTCTTATAATATTTGTCTCAATTTTGCACAAAAATTATTTAGGTCATTTCCTGTAATTGATAGAATTGTGATGATATTTGTAGTCCTAGAGTCAACGAGATTTGTTTTACCCCTTTGGAATGCTAAGAAGTTTCACACAAGTCTGTTCCTATTAACTTATTTACTCTAACAGTATATAAATGTTTTAAAACATTTGGTTGCCAAATATCAGTCAACACATAACTTAATAAAGAAAGTCACTACTGCTAGGTTCACCAGTTTCTACTCTGACCTAAAGAGTGGCGGGGGTGGGAGGGAACCAGACCATGCCAACTCAAAAGAAAGCTTTTTGCTTCCAGGACTGGCTGCCCTCCCAATTATTAATGAAGACTCCTTTTTTCCATTTCCTAATGATGTCCACAGTTGAAGTGCAAACTGACTGCAGCTGAGGATTTAAGCAGAATATTTCAAGGACATTCATCATAAGTGGATACAGAGAGACCAGACTCCTATTTCAGCTTCAAGGTTTAAATGTCAAACACCTGGAGACATAATTACCCAATCTTAAAATCATTCTATGAGTTCATTGCTCTGGTTCAGGAAAAGTCAAACTAGTAAGTTAAGTTGAAGATACCAGGCTGGGGAAGAAAACGGTACAGAAGGTTGTGGGAGGACAACAAGGGAGAGATTCAAGATTATGGACTTAATCCAAAAGCATCTTTGTCCCATTACACTACAGCTAGGACTTAGTGCACTAAAAAGCTGTCTGTACATAAACTTGGATGAGAATGAAGGATTCCCTGTGTGCTTGAGGAATCAGGTACAAGCAATTCAAGGCTCTTACTGAAAGCGATCTAAAATTTTGCCATGAAGAATTTTAATAGGAATTTTAATATTGTTTCAAGTTTAAGTCACCTACTATTTTTAACTTCTTAGACCTAATTCCTGAGACCTAAAGGACCATTCACTAGCATCAACAGATTTCCAGAGAAGAACAGACCTATGTCTTTCATTTTAAGTGTATGTGAAGAGTATGTTCTTGTCCTCATTTCTTTACCCTTTATACCTAATTTTGCTTCTACTCATCCACATTCTTTCAGTCAGTCTGAATATAAGTGAAAAAGCAAAATAGCATGCAGACTAATCATAGTCTGATCAATTCCACATACTTCCCAACCCCTGACTTCAAGATGTTTCAGAATTCTGAAAGGCAGGACTCACACACCCCTGATTACACTCTTCTCACCTGACCAAATTCCATTGCATCTTATTACTCATAAAAGACACTTTTCCATTTCCAATGAGCATGTGAAAAGGATTTCTATTGTACTCATGCAAAAATCACAGCTAGAAAAAAGTCTCCTAGGTGCCCAGGAATTTCCCAGCAGCCAGAAACTATCCTCTCACCCCAAGATGGCTCCTCACACTCACTGTCTTCTGCTATGGCACAAGACGCAGAAATGACAAGAGTGGTTAAAGAAAAGGAAGAAATAAAAAGTCCAAAACTTAAGTTAGGTCACACAGAAATAGTGAGTGACAAGACAAACTGGAAACATTCACAAACTTGTTTTACCTAAAACCATGAAAATGTTGAATTCTAGTATATTATCACACATATATCAAATACTTATGATTCCTACTGCTTATACCTCCCCCAGAATCTAACCAAATATCTGTTTTCTTTTCCTGAACACCCAGTGGAAACCCTGCTGGATGGAGGCTATTCCCAGGAAAAAGAAAGCTTTCTTGATTCACTCACCCTTACCAAATGCTAACAAAGTAAAACAATTCAAAATAATTTTTTAGCCTAATAAAATCTCTGAATTTGACTTAAGAATTTAGTCAATGCCACCTTCTTAATTAATAAGGATTACAAATGAGACTGTAAGAGGGACAAGATATGCAAATCCAGCTGTAATAGAGAACAAGGGGTCACTTCTAACCTTGAAGTTAAGGACCCAGTTAGAAGATAAAACTAGTTTATCTCCAATACAAAGTAGATCTTAGTGTATCTTTCCTCTTCTTAAAGTTTTGGCTTATGCAACTTTCCTCCTTTTAGAGTGGTCTTCCTCCTCCTGACTGACTGCTGAAGAACATAATCCATCACAATCTATTTTTGCCAAAGCTGCATGTGATCATTTCAACCAGATTAATGGAAATCCTGGGCATAGGCACACGTGTGACATCAGTGTAAGAAGTGGTCAGTATCAAGCAACCTAACTGCAAAATTTATAGCATGTTTTCACATAAAAGAAAAGCTTTAGGGCCGAACAATTAGCTATAATTTATTCTGTTTAAAGTTGGTCAATTTATCAAAGCAGGAAATGTCCACAAAATATTTGTTTCACCTTCCAAAAGTAAAACCTCAAAAACTCAGGTTCCTAATAAGATAGTCATGGAAAGTAATTGTCCTTTTACCTCTATACTCTATCACTTGGAAATGATTGGCCCTAACCCTTTCTCCATGATTATTCATTAAAAAGACAAAACAAAAACAAAACAGTCCTCAAAAGGCAATTTGCTGGCTGCTGGACATAAGAGGATAATTTGATGTGGCCTCTTCACTCAAAGGGTTTACTACCTGATAAATATAAAATTAATTTTAGGACAATGTGATATAAGTTGTAATATAGTTATGAACCAAGTATTGTAAGTGCACCCTTATCCGAGAATCCTTTGTCAAATTTACTTCAAGTAGGAGCCCAATTTTTACAAAATATTTGTTTCACTTCCCAAAGATAAAAGCTCACTGTTAGGACCTGCTTAGCCTTAAGTGATTCCATCTTGTCTAAGAAGCCATTTTGTTGTGAACACAAGCTGACCTTGCCCTAAGGGAACAAAGTCAGCCTGGAGGAACTTACTTAGAAAGATAAGTCCAGGATACCAGTGGAACGTGGTCTGTTGGCTCCTGATGACAGTCCCCCAGAAGAACAAGATCGAGTCAGGCCAGGTGGAGATGTCCAATCAGTAAAGGAAATATATGCCACCTCCCTTAACCCCACTGCTCCTGAAATCAGGTCAGGTGGAGACACCCAATCAGTAAAGAACACATATGTAACCTCCCCTGACCCCACTGCTTCTGACCAATAAGGACAAGCTCACAGTTGGTTTGCAGTTTTGCCCTATAAAAGATGGCCTGTAAGACTAGGCAGGGTCGCTCTCTGCATAGAGACAACCCTTACCTGCCAGTATGATTCTCAATGCTAGGGGCGAAATAAAGCTCTGCTTGACCTTCGCTTTGTATCAGCTTTGTATCAGTCTCGTTCCTTTGATCACGGACCCTAACGCTCACAAACTTGGGTTCCCCTTAGGAGAGTCTTAGGAAAATAATTGTCACTGCACCCATCAGTAGCCTAAATTCGATTTCTGTTCAGTTGATATGATTGTTTATTACACCCATGGCATAGGGAGTACCCACAGGGATGCAGTCCTATTAGAGGGTCCTCTTGAAAGTACATCACAGAGTTCTTCTGCAAATATCCCAAGAATTACTAGAATATTTAAGTTTATTGGAATTATTTCCCTTATTGTAAACCTTAGAAGTATAAACAATGTGTTTTAAAGTTAGGGAGGAAAAAAAGCCTACTGTGTGCATAAATTTTAAATGTTGTTTAAGGTAGTTTCCAAAACTATGAAATGAATTCCCCTTTTTTCTTTTTAGCAGCACAGTTGCAATGCAAACACAAGCCAACTTACAAATGCAGATTCACTCTAAGGTGGCAAAAGCCATCTCAAGATGCATCAGGAGAGTTTAACTGGAAGTTTTCCCCCTCTTGTTTCTAGTTCAGTGTTTTCACTGGAAACACTGGAAACTGGAAGGGAAGGTAAAAAAAAAAAAAAAGAAAAAAGTTCCAGAGTTGAAAAATGTCAGCATTTGACTGATTAGAATAGCTTTCCTGGCTTAACCAGCAAGTTGAATTGATGGATTCATCCATTAATACAGTGAAACACATGTTAAAGATTACAAATTGTTTAACAAGGTTTGACAAACAAGTCCCCTGGTGGTCCCGAAATTTCTGAGAAGCAGATGGAAGGCCGACAATTTTATAGATTCCCCTTCCTATCTGCACAAAGCCACAAAGGTCTAAAGTAGGTATTAGTGCAAATAAGGGACATTGTCAGACAATAAAGAGACACAATTGCCTCTGTTAGCACAACAATTAATTTTGTTTGGAGAGTACCAGTCAGTCTATTTGTTACCAGGAATGTGCTAATTATTCTTGCTAATTACATGCAAAACATTCATTATCACCTATAAGTGGAGCTGGACCCCTCAGGTTTCAGTGACAAATTAATTACTGTGTTTTCCTTCTGCATGTATTTCTAGTCAGTTCTGGTATTATCTGAAAAATAAATGGTTTAGCAACCTGCTTGTCTCTTGGAGCCACTCATTAAAATGAAAAGTAGGCCTGCAGAGCTATATCAATTTTCCTTCCCTATTCTATTAGGGTGGCTGTCCCTGAAACTTTCCGAAGTTCTACCACAAATTTATAGACTCTGAAGCCTGGTGAAATGTATGCAGCTACGTCACTTAGTACCAGATGCATATTTCCACCAGTGGCCACTCACTGAAGCTCAGGAAGAAGGTAAACTAAAGAGGAGGAGAGGATCCTATACCCTAAACACACAAGGTTGGGGCAACATTGTGTTGTCCAAATTTAGAATAACTGCATTTCATCCCTCCTCAATGTGGGATTCAGTCAATCACAAAGCAAATCTTGACTTGCCAACTTCTTTGGCCTTTGCATCTTGGTTGGGAACAAACCTGACAGTACAGATGCATATATTTGTATTCTAAATGTGGATTACATCAGAAAGACCATTATCTGCACATAATGTAATTCTGCCTTGACCCTATATTGCCTGGAGTTGTTCTGTCTTGACTGGTCATAACGGGCAAGGAGCCAATCTTTTTTTTTTTTTTAAAGATCTGATTTACTTGAGAGAGGGAGTGAGAGAGCACAAGCAGGGTGAGGGGCAGAGGGAGAAGCAGACTCCCCACTGAGCAGGGACTCGCCCCAAGTTGGTACTCTATCTTGGGAGTCTGGGATAGTGACCCAAGCCAAAGTGAGAAGTTCAACCAACTGAGCCACTGCCCAGGAACCAATCTTTCTCTTTCACTGTCTCCTCACCTTACACTGGTTCACCATAGTGGCAGCTGACTAAAGCCTTATGGAATGAAAGGATGGATCTGCCCAGCTTTGGGCCCATTCTGATGTGCATCCCGAACCAATAATTTGGGGTTAACCCTCACTAACTCCTCTTCACACTATTTAAGCTCACTTTCAAGAAGTCTTTAAATAACATTTCAGGAGAAAAGTTTGTTCCTGAAAGGGATGTGGGAGAAGGCTGTGGTACCACCATCTCCACACTCCCAGAAGCCCATCTAAGACTAGTTCAGGTAAACGGCTCTTTGGAAAGCCAGCATCATCTCCAATCCCAATGGATTCAGATTAGACTGGAGCCTGAGGAGAAACTATCTCCATTTTAATGAATCGTGTTCCTTTAACCCACTACGTGCCTACTATCACTGTCATGGCATATTTTACAAAGTCAGGTTTTCATGGTCCCATAAGTCTGTATCCATGTTCTTTCTAAATCTTCCTCTTATGGGTCCCTTCATATTTGCTTTGGCTCTTTTCAGGTGCATGTGCCTTTTATACATCAACATTTGGCTTATTTCTACAATTGCTCTTAAATAATGAAATTTTCACGGTCACATACTTTACCCTTTACATACACAGCAAGCTAAATGATCATCTGCTGGAGGTACATATAAATTTCACACTGAAGTAATCCACTGTAGTTGAATTTTCCAGAATTTGGGTTTATGGGCTATGGCTGCTATGTTTTACAAAGGAAGAAGTTTAGAGTTTTTGCTTCTTTGTTTTTAGTATCACATTTATTTCTTTCTCTAATTCCTCTAAGTCTGTGATTGCCTTGTCTGAAATGTGTAAGTTTAAATAGCTAAAGTAAAACTCTATATGCCTTAAGACAATGAAATCAAAAGTGCCTGTAACAGATCATGGGCATATTTCTACCTAATTTCTGCTATGATAACAGGGAGGGCACCCAGCTGAATTTAATCTCTGTAGCAGGTCACATCGGTCTCATCCTCCCTTTCTTCACCTCTGTGCACCTTTCAATGTCCTGTACCCTACCAGGTCACCACCATGTCCACACCCTGCTTGTGCTTCCCCCACCTTTCCAAATCCCATCCCTTGTTTTCATTAATTCTCCAGTGTTTAACCATTTACTATTTATAATTTTATTTTTTTTTACTCTTTTACTATTTAGCCACTGCTTAAGACTTATATATATATATATATATATATATATATATATATATATATATTCTAATTTATTTGTCTTCTTCCTATTATTTCAAGGTTTTGCAAATATCAAATCCATGTTATTTTAGCCAGTCTCCTACCACTTGTAGATCTTCAAGGAGTTCTAGAGATCAATTTAACCCAAAGGAATGAATTTCTGATGGTGAGAATGGCTAATAATGTGATATCATGGTGATAGAATATTTTGGGAGTGGCAGGAGGCCCTTGGCAATCCAGCTGCACAATCATACACAGTATGTGACCACTTGCCCAAATGAAACATTAGTCTGGCCTTCCATTTTTTCTATTCTTCAAGACCTTCAGGGGGAAAGACCTTCCTCAGGAATACACTGAAGGAATTCTCTATACTTACACCAACTTGTTCAACTGAATATCTAACAAAAGCTCCAATTTCTTAAAATAATAGGTGTTCTAAAATAGAAAGTGACTTTGTTATTCTGAGGGTAATTGTCCAGCATGCAATCCTTGAATATTGGGCTTTGAGATCAATGACCAGACCCCTTTGCAGGGAAAGTTAAGAGCATGCACCTTGGAGTCAAGGAGACATTGACCTTGTAACTAGTTCTTAATATTTTGTGACAAGTCTTGCTTTCTATATGAGTAAGATATGAAAACAAGCACAAGGTGGTATGAGAATTAAAGGTTATAAAAATATCTGACATTCAAGTACCTTATTGGCCAAATAAATCCAGGCTTGGTTAAAGAACAGCTTTACCATCTTTGCGTGTTATTTGCATTTGCGCATTGTTGCCTTACCCATCTCCACAGAATTAAAGAAATAAGCAAATCCTAATTCCACTAACCTAAACACTGAAGATCTCTTTCCCATTTAGCTTACATTTTCAAAAGAAAACAAAGCAAATAAAACTCTTCCCACAAGGAACTAAAAAAAAGTTTTGTGAATTTCTGGTATTAATCAATACCATCATGCTGTGAGCCTGGGGCACACAAAGGATTTTAGGACAAGCAGGAGAAGAGAAAAAGAACCATGGTGGGCCAGAAGAGGAGAAAAGACTGGTCCAGGTCCAGGCTGCTTTTGAGGATAGTGGGCACAAGCTACAGAAACTTGCTCCTGACACCGGAGCTGCAGATCCAGCTCTTATGCTCCCCACACTGCACAAGAATATGGAACCCTCCACCACGGACGTTCCCACCTGAAACACACACATGCCATTGGCAGCAGATAAGAGGACATATCAGGGGAAAACCTGATGTATCTTTGCCCTCTGGCTGAATTTCACCCGGTAGAGCCATGTTTCCCAAATCTTCAGTTCCTCTCTTCCCCTGCAGCTAAATCAACCCTAAAATTCTACTTCTTGGGGCCCATTTCAGAGCTCCATATTTCATGTTTTCTTCCTACACAAAATAAAACTATACAGTGTATCCAGCAGCACTGATCTTTTATCAATTCTTGCAGACAATACTGTGCTCCACTCCAGTGTGAGAGAGCATCTGTCATACCACTGGTATGAACTACTAGCCCAGAATGAGTGTTCTAATCTATAACTGTCCTTCTCCGCATAGGTCTGGTATAATTCACCCTTTGCGCTCTTTGGCAACCTAGCAGCATTCTGACTATTAACATTGGCCACAAAGGCATCTCTATGATACATAATCCATTTCTGTTTGGTAACTTCCAAATCAGTTCATTGAGAATATCGTAGAAAGAGTGAACTTAATGAATAATCCTTCTGAGAAATAATGTCAGAACTGGATTTCTGCCTCCTCTCCCTACCCAAAATCTCACAGCAGAAAGATCTTAATATAATCAGTGTTCCTTTAAGTTTTATGAAAAAAATAGGTAATAATTGATGATATGTGCAAGTACTATTTTCTCTAGGACTTGCAATGTTACAAAAGATTTTGATCATCACACTTATATCCAAAAAATGGACCACTGAAAGAAAGCTATTCACATTCATTTCAAAAGAGTGTTAGAAAATATCATAGAAACTTGTTTTTTGGACTTACGTGGCTTTTACTTAGCAATTCCATGAAAGCATTCAGTCAAGAAAACAGGAGCTCTGAAGAGTTATACAAATCTACAGAGCTTTATAGCCCAAGGTAAGCATGAACAAGAAGTTATACCAGTCGAACATGGATTGGCTGATACAGGGTTGCCTTCTTTATCTGGAATAACAAGGAACTTGACTAGGTTAGGTAACAGAGCTGAGCAGGCAAGTTCTGAGTGGCTGGGTTTTGGTTTCCTTATGTAGACTGCTAGTTCTGGTTTGCTTACATAGACTGCTGAGGTACTGAACCACCTCAGTCTAAATTTAACTAGAAATACTGTCTTCGTTTAGACTACTATTACAAAGTACTGTTGACTGGGTGGCTTAGAAACAATGGAAATGTATTTCTCATAGTTCTGACAGCTGGCTGTCCAAGATCAGGTTTCCAGCTCTGGCCCTGGTGAGAGTCCCCTTCCATGTTATAGACTGTTGACTTCTCCTTGTATATTCAAGGTGGAAAGAGAGCAAAAGAATTATTTGGGGTCCCTTTCAAAAGGGCATGAATCCCCTTCATGAGGGCTCCACCTCCTAATACCATCTTAGTGGAGGTTAAGAGTTCAACATACAAATGGGGGTTGGAGAGGATACAAATATTCAGTCCACTGCAAACAACTATGAAACTGAATAACATAAACACAACCTAGACAGCGCTCGACACATAACAGTCATTTAATAAGTTCTTGGAAAACTGAGTTGCTGGGTGTCAGTTGGGAGGTCTCTCTAATATCAAACCAGTCACCGGACACATCTAAAATGGTGGCTTCTTAACATGAAGTCAAGGGTTTTCACAGTAAAAGAGAAGTTCCACCAAAATAGATGAGAAAGTATGTTCCCTCCAAAGTGGAGTGCTCAAATTTCTTCATAAGATTCGATCAAATTAGTTTATTTAATCAGTAAAACAGATCTAAATGTACCTTGAGCACCTTAACATGAAGTCAAGAATCCATGATAGGGTTTTCACAGTAAAAGAGAAGTTCCACCAAAATAGATGAGAAAGCATGTTCCCTCCAGAGTGGAGTGCTTAAATTTCTTCATAAGATTCGATCAAATTGGTTTATTTAATCAGTAAAACAGATCTAAATGTACCTTGAGCACCTGGTAACTCAACGACTGATCTGGACATAGATGTGATTTATTTGGCCAGAATAGTGTATAGATTTTTATGGGCCAGAATTTAAAATGGCTCACTTGCCTCCTACCTTATCTGCTTGGCCCATGTTGGCATGAGAGTTTCTGACTGAGCTATAAATAAGTAATAAATATACTTAATATTTACTGATTTTTCAGGTGTTCTTTAAGATTTTTTTTTTTATTTGAGAGATGTTAAAGAGAGAGTAAGCATGGTGGGAAGGGTGAGGAGCCAGGAGAGGCAGAGGGAGAGAGAGAGAATCCCAAGCAGACTTCGTACTTGGTGTGAAGCCCCATGTGGAGCTTGATCCTATCACCAGAGATCATGACCCTAGTAGAAAACAAGAGTCAGACGCTCAACTGACTGAGTCACCCAGGTGCCCCTCAGGTGTTCTTTAAAGTTCATACTAATCCTGAAGAGAATCTTTGCAGAAAAAACGGAAAGCCTTTTTTGCCTAGCACGATCTAAAAAGAAGGATCCCTAAGAATGTGAAAGGTTATTAAAGACTTGGAGGAAGAGGAGTGGTCACATTAAGACCTGAGAACCAAGAGGATAGAGTTGACCACAGGGCTGAAATTCTAGCCAGGAGGTGATGCAACCACCCTGTATGTGAACAACTCTATTCTTGAATGGGACAAGGGATTGAGATGAAACCACACCATTCTGATGAGAAACTAAATACATTTTTGGTTCTGAGATGTATTCCATAATCAGATTGCTTTATAAAGCAATGTACAACCAAAAAAAAAAAATGCCATCAGTCTTACAGAGAGTCTGGAAGTCAACTTGTCCCTGATTCATGAAAACACTGCATGAAAAACTAGCCCACCTGAGACTGCTGGCAGGTAGACAATATGCTATCTAAAAGACCAAGGTAATTAAAACAATCTCCAGAAGATGAAGGAGCCTTATTCACTAGGAAACAAGGTGGATTGTCAGCGATTAGGCAAATCAAGACACAAGAGGAAAAAATGATCAGAGAGAAAGCCCTTTCATGACTACTATCAGCCTTTAACAATGCCAGAGCCCACAGCAATCCTGCTTTCCGTGGCTCATGAATCCTGTTTAAATTACAAGACACAAATAACACTTGAAATTATTTCACTGTTTGTCCTAAAAAAATCAGAAAAAGCACAGTTAAAAGGACCCTTGGAGATCACCTAGATTGGAAAGCCTCATTTCACAGGTGAGGAAACTGAGGCTCAGAAGGTAACTTTGTTGGCTGTAACACAGCTAGCTAAAAGGGAGCTGAGATGAGCATCACCTTCCCTATTGCCTGCTGCTGAAGCCTTCCGATTTCTGAAACAATGCACAGCATGTCACTCAAGGAAATAGGAAATTCTGTGATGCTTTGAATAAAAAATACTATCTCTTTAGAGAAGAAAATCTAAATAAGAGAAATAGAAGGTAGAATGGGCCTACTCTCCCTTCCTTACTAATTGATAAGAAGGATTCTTCTGAAAAATGCATATCATTTGTAACTCTCATCTTCCACTATGCTATTCTTTACCTCAGAGTAGAAAATGTTTCAAATATTTAACAAATGAAGCTAATTATTCAAAAATAGCTGAATCGCTAATATGATGCCTAAGAGAATTCATTTTTGAACATTTCTTCATTTCCAATGTAAATCCCAGGAAGATGAAACACTAGACAGGTTTGGAGAAGGAAAAAAACCCTACCTTTATTTTCAGGCCTGCACTTGACTCAGGAAATAAGTTAATTATTAAGCTAGTTTCATTTTTAAAAAGCAAATGTAATCATTCCTTCTTTATTCCAAATGTATGCTTTACTTAGGAGTAGAGATGTCATTCCATTTGAAGAACTGTTTGCTTGAGCTCAGAATTACCCCAGGGCAATGTATTATTGATAAATCCATTTTCTTATATAATCATCACTTCACATTTACAGCATTTTGTAGGATTCTTTCTGTAACCTTTGCATGGTTTTCCTAGACAAGGGTGCTAAGGTCCACATTGCTCAGAAAAAACAACCCTATTCTGCTAGGTTAACTTTTGTATTCAAAGCCTTAGAATAGTTTGACAAGACTTTCTCACTGAAAACACAGAAAACAATTGAGGTTACTTGTAGCTCTGGCCTACAACATTTTAAGACTCATATGCTTATCTGCATATATTTACATGTATTTGGAGCACCTCCATTCAAAAGCATAAAGGTCCATTTTATAGAGATGGATATGGAGGCTATGACTAAGTGACAACACAAAAGCTTATTTATACATTATTGGTCTCTGCATTCCTTTATTATCTGATGACAGAGTAGTCAGCTAAGGAACTTCATCTCTAATACGCTAAGGAACTTCATCTCTAATACGCTTCACTAAAACAGTATTGTACTTTTTTTCTTCCTTTTTTATTGTTGACGGTTGGTTGGTAGGTTTTGGGCTTGTTTTTGCTTCTGTGTTGTGTGTGTATTTGGCATTTACTTGTGCAATGGGAGTGGGAAAAAAAACACACCAGCTAACATGAGGTGAGAAAAATGCATAGTGTACTATAGCAGGATACTCAAGAATCTCTCAAGTGTTTGAATAAACACATACCACACCAATTAAAAAAAAAAAAGAGCTGGTTTAGCAAAAAGACAAACATAGTCTTCTGAGGCTGTCCAATGGGCAGGCATGTCCAAGTGCATTCCTGGAGCCTGGGACGGCACTAACACTTCCTTTCAGCCTAATGGGCCCTGAGCCCCATCCTTTGTCTGCTGATTAACTGCTCTGTTCATTGACCAAACCACTAATTGCATGTTCCTTATAGTTACCCTCCATTACTGTAAGAATTAATGAGACACAATTACAGCTCCCAGAAATCTCAGGCCTAGCCAACTGCACAGTACTCCAAGTGAATTAGAACTCTCGAAGAGAAAAGAGGAAAAAAAAACTAGTCAATTGTTCACAGGAAGCAGAATGGGTTTTTTTGTTTAAAAATTTGTATTTATTTGAAGTCGTCTCATAATTAGGCCCAGGGGATGAAGGTAAGAGGAAAGAGAGAAAGAATGGATGAAGGACTTGGGAAATCCGGAACTTTCCCTGAGAAATCATGGTGAATGCAAAGGAACATATGTAATTCAATTGTAAGAAAAACTTAGATGTAAGAAAAAACAGAATTTATGTATAATTCACAGAATTATACATAAATTATACATACAAATTATACATAAAACCAGTGAATTTTACATTTATCATGTATAAATGGTAATTATACATTTTTTTTAAAGATTTTTTTTATTTATTTATTAGAGAGCAAGAGACTGAGAATGAGAGGGGAGAAGGTCAGAGGGAGAAGCAGACTTCCCGCAGAGCCAGGAGTCCGATATGGGACTCGATCCCGGGACTCCGGGACCATGACCTGAGCGGAAGGCAGTTGCTTAACCAACTGAGCCACCCAGGCGCCCGGTAATTATACATTTTTATTGAATTATAAATTATTCAATAATATTATACATAAAACCAGTAAGAAATCAGCTACTTAAGTAGAGCATATAGTACACAGAAATACACTATAAGAATGTTCTTTTAGTTTTGTTCCCCATACAAATGATATTTTGTCCAATATGTTGCCCCAAATTCTGAGTTGTATTAATATTCCTCAACTTGTGGAATTTGATGTTCGTTAGAACCCATGGTTCATTTGCCTAGTTTTGTGAAAGAATTCCAAGTGGCCCAAGAGGGGTTGGTTCTTTATACAGGAGGGAAAAGAAGTAATTTTCCCTTGACCAAATCTTTTCAAATAAAAAAAAAACTTGATTCTGAGTGTGAACATAATTCCAGGATCTTTAAATTGCAATTATTCTAAGATTCCTTATAGGTTTTACTGATCTTGGTTTTCTTGACTTGTTCTCACACATTTCTCTTAAGGTTACTTTATCACCAGGCTGATAAAAAGTATTATTTTATTCCAATTTTCTCCCCAAATAAGGACATATTTATATACTTACATACATATATGTGCACACCTCAAACGAATTATTGCTGCTCTCTCAGAGGAGGTTTGTGTATCCACGTACCCAGTCCATCTCAGCAGGGCTATGTCTACTTTCCATATCTCCTTCCTCCTTTTCAGAATTCCCTCACCCTCCCCTGCCTCTCAAATCTTATCTGTGCTTCAAGGCCAGCTCCTTTACAATCTACCTCCCAACCCCATCCTCCCATCAAAAGAAATTACTCTCTCTTCTGACATCCCAAGGCACATATTGCTTGTACCAACTTGTACCAAACATTTGTCACTTAATAATATGCAGTATCAACTTTTCTGCAAATAAATGTCTGTGTCTTTGTCTAGACTGCAAATTCCTTAAAGAAAGGAGAAAAAACGTTTCCCCCTCCCTCTACTACTGCCCTCCATCCCAAGGGGGCACTTAGTGTTCATTGCCTTATATACCTGTGAGAACTTAATAAATATCTTAGGAATAAATAAATCCATAAACAAGTGAATCAGTGCAGAAAAAGGCACTTGGGAGTGAAAAAGTAGATGATATGTAACAGGAATTATTTAACACACTAAGAGGTCTATGAACAGATATAGAGACAGTTGGCTAAGGGTTAGGGACCCTATACCTTCTTCAGATCCTTTTGTTTGAATATGCTTCAGGGGGAGGGGGCTTTTGAATGACTTTAAGGGAGGAGAAGGTTTGCTCTGGAGTTCTAGAAGTACTAGAACTCATTACAGGGAGGGGAAATGACCAAATGAATGGATTAGCAGGACATTTATGATATATTAATATATATCAATAATAATTATATAGTAACTACTGCAACATATGTGACAAAATTTGGAAGAATACATATAAGTTATGAAGGAGTGGTGAGTAGGCAGAGAAAAGATTACAAAAGCCTATTAATTTCCATGCTGCACCTTTCTTGCTCTTTTGAATTATTTTTTTTTAAAGATTTTATTTATTTATTTGACAAAGAGAGAGAGGGATCACAAGTAGGCAGAGAGGCAGGCAGAGAAAGAGGGGGAAGCAGGCTCTCTGATGAGCAGAGAGCCCGATGCGGGGCTCGATCCCAGGACCCTGAGATCATGACCTGAGCCAAAGGCAGAGGCTTTAACCCACTGAGCCACTCAGGCGCCCCTCTTTTGAATTTTTTTATAGCAAGAATATATTATTTGTGTAATCAGGGAAGAAAAGCTAAAATATAAAAAGTAAGGACTCTAACTCTTTTGAAGTTTCTTCCCAGTCAAGGTCAGCAATTCTACTAATAGAAAACACATGAATTTTTCCTTCCTGAGCAGCATACTAAACAACACTACAAGCACACCCACATGAGCTATCAGGCACCTTCTCAAACTATCCAGGTTTTAACTAGCTTATTTCCATGTCTATCATTAGTCAGTTCCATCATACTCAATATTCAAAAAAAGCTCCAGAAGAGACTTGAAGCTATACTGAAAGAAAGTGGGAATCTCAGGGCGTCTGGGTGGCTCAGTGGGTTAAAGCCTCTCGGCTTTGATCCCAGCTCGGGTCATGATCCCAGCGTCCTGGGATTGAGCCCTGCATCGGGCTCTCTGCTTAGCAGGGAGCCTGCTTCACCCTCTCTCTCTGCCTGCCTCTCTGCCTACTTGTGATCTCTCTCTCTCTGTCAAATGAATAAAATCTTAAAAAAAAAAAAAAGAAAGAAAATGGGAATCTCAAAGTTATAGAGTCTTTTTAAGTAACATACCCACTGGATTTTAATGTATTTCAGTGGCACAGATCTGTTTTTTATTTTAAAATATCGGTTGTAAACCCACTTTGTGAAATTAATTTAAACACAAATGTAAATATCAGTACATGAACATAAATATTTAAGCAAATCTACAGCTAGCTGGACTCTCCATAATGGAATCAAATGTCAGCTTTAATATATGCTGTTACATGTTCCAAAACAGTCACTTGGGCTCCTCCCCACCACCATGCAATGTGAAGTTTCATGCAGGTTTATATTTTTGTATATTTGAACTTATATACAGATAATGTTCACAATGTAAGTCAAACTCTCCAAGAGTGAAACCTAGTAACTTCCAGTTTCTGGTCCAGCAGGTGAAGAACTAAGAAGTTGCCACTTCTTAGTTAACAACCTAACAAGGTAAAAGCTGAACAAACTAAAAAGTCAACAGCCCTTCCTAGATCATTCAGAGAACCAAGATCAGGGGACAAACAGCTACCCTGAAGATTAGAGAGACAGTCAATATGATACAGAGAGACAAATTTACCTGAGCAGAAATTTACAAACAGAAGCCTCCCGGAACCAGTGATGAAGTAAGAAAGTCTAAACTGTACTTCACAAATGGCTGGAGATTCACTGTTGGCAAGTTGGAGAGTTAAAAATTCCAGAGGAACCCAGTTGCAAGGACCTCGATGTTTTTGTGTGTTTCAGCTCCATGAACTCTACCAGGTCTTCACAGTTAATATTGGAGAAAAATCCCACTGAACTTCCAGCAGAGGGAAGGGAAAAAGGAATACTTTGAAACATGCCAGTGGGCGCCTGGGTGGCTCAGTTGTTAAGCATCTGCTTTCAGCTCAGGTCATGATCTCCAGGACCCTGGGATCAAGCCCCACATCAGGCTCCCTGCTTGGCGGGAAGCCTGTTTCTCTCTCTCCCATTCCCTCTGCTTGTGTTCCCTCTCTCGGTGTGTTTCTCTCTGTCAAATAAATAAAATCTGAAAGAGAGAAAGAAAGAAAGAAAGAAAGAAAGAAAGAAAGAAAGAAAGAAAGAAAGAAAGAAAAGAAAGAAAGAAACATGCCAGACACCTATTCTTTTTCCCCAGGCCTGTTATCAGGAAAAACGAGTTAACCAGAGCCTAACCTGCTAGGGTCTTATCAGAGTATAACCTACCCAGTGAGAGGGGAATACCCAACTCCAGCTAACTCTAACCATTCTGACCTAAGAGGGGTTTAAAAAAAAACCAGAAGCAGTGGTGAAGTTCACAGTCTAAGGTCACAGGCCCATCAAAAGACTGAGGTCTAATTATTGGACAATAAAATGCTTTCTTTTCCCTCACACCTTACCACCCATTACTAAAGCGCTATTGATTACAATTCCTTTTACCTAGTATATCATGTCTGTCTTTTAACAAAAAATTAGGAGGCACAGTAATGACGAAGGCACAGTATGAAGGGATAGAATAAGCATCAAAACATTGTCAGTTATGGCAGAAACATTGGAATTACCAAGCCAGTAATTTTTAAAACTATGATTACTATCCTAGGTGCTTTAATGGAAAAAGTACACAGATCATGTAAGCAGAGAGATGGAAATTCTAAGAAAAATAAAAAAGAAATGCTAGAAATTACAAACACTTATAAAAATGAAGTATGAATTTGATGAGCTCATTAGTCTAGACACAAATAAGGAAAGAAATTCCTGAACATGAAGCTATGACAATAAAAACTTCTAAAATAGAAAAGTAAAGAGGAAAGAAAAAAACTGGAAAAAACAGAATAGAGTATTCAGGAACATTGGGATAGCTACAAAGGTTATAACATATGCATAATAGCAATACCAAAGGAAAAGAAAACAAGAAAGGAACAGAATAAATATCTGAAGGGATAATGACTGAGATTTTATCAAAAATAATGTCAAACATAAAACCACAGACACAGGAAACTCAGGGAACACTATGCAGGATAAATGGGAAAAACACAAAACAAAATCTTACACTAAAGCATATCATACTTAAACTTCAAAGATAAAGAAAAAAATCTTGAAATAAGTCATAGGAAATACACCTTAATTCTATAATTAAGTAGCAAAGATAAGAATAATTTGACTTCATAGAAATCATGCAAGCAAGAAAAGAATGGAGTGAACTATTTAAAGTATTGAGAAAAGAAAACTATCAGCCTAAACTTCTGTAACATGAGGAATTATCCCTCAAAAATGAAGGAGAAATGCTTTCTCAGAAAAACAAATACTGATGGAAGTTGTTGAAAGTAGGCTTACCTTGCAAGAAATGTTAGAAGTTCTTCAGAGAGAAAGAAAATGATTTGGTCAGGAGTGCAAGGGTGGCCAGTAGGTTAAACATCTGACTTCTTCTCAGGTCATGATCTCAGGGTCCTGGGTTTGAGACCCAGTTTGAACCCCATGTTAAGCCCTGCATTGAGCTCTGCACTCTGTGTGGAGTCTGTCTGTCTGTCTCTCTCTCTCTCCCTCTGCCCTTCCCTCCACTCATACTCTGTCTCTCAAATAAACAAATAAAATCTTTAAAAAAAAAAAAAAGAAAGAAAATGATTTGGTCAAAACTTTGGATCTACATAAAGAAAAGGAGTACATCAAAGAATGAATTAATGAAGGTAAAATAAACTTTTATTTTTATCATTTTTAATTCATCTAAAAAATAATTTTTTCATGACAATAGCAACAATCTATTTGCTATATATAGATATATGATACATATATCTATATCTATATAGATATATATACGCTTATGTATTAATTAGTGAAATGAATGATAGCAATTGCACAAGGGACAGGAGAGAGGAATTAGGTGTATCTCATTATTATAAGGTAACTGTATCACCCCTGAAGCAATATAGTGTTATTTGAAAGAGGACTTTGGTTAGTTGTAAATATATATTGCAAACCCTAAGATAACCACCTTAAAAAGTAAAAAAAGAAATATAATTGGCAAGCTAAGAAAGGAGTTTTCTCTTATTTTCTAATAAAACCATATAAAATTACCAATTATAAACCACAAATGACAGGGACACCTGGGTAGTTCAGTCAGTTAAGTATCTGCCTTCAGCTCGGGTCATGATCCCAGGGGCCTGGGACTGAGTCCCATATTAGGCTCCCTGCTCAGTGGAGAGTCTGCTTCTCCCTTTCTCTGTCCCTCTGCCTCTCCACCTGCTTGTGCTCTCTCGCTCTCTCTCTTTCTCTTTCAAATAAACAAATAAAATATTTTTTTAAAAAAATAATAAAACCACAAATAACAGAAAAAGTGTGGAAGACAAAAAATACAAAGAACAAGGACAAGAAATAGAAAAGATCAACAAATATGGCAGATATTGGCCCAAATATGCCAATAATTATGTTAAACATCAATGGCTTAAATATACTAATGAAAAGGCAGAGATTGTCACAGTGGATCAAAAAGCTTGTCTATACTAAACCTACTTTAAGGGTGCCTGGGTGGTTCAGTTGGTTAAGCATCCAACTCTTGATTTCAGCTCAGGTCATGGTCTCAGGGCTATGGGATGGAGCCCTCATTGCGCTCTGCACTTAACGTGGTGTGTGCTTGCAATTCTCTCTCTCCCTCTTCCTCTGTCCCTCCACATGATCATGCTCCCTCTCTCTCTTGCTCTCTAAAATAAATAAATCTTTAAAAAAAAAAAGAAAAAACCCACTTTAAATATAAAGAAACATATAGATTAAAAGTAAAGGGATGCAGAAAGACATATCAGGCTAACATTAATCAAAAGAAAGTAAGAATAGCTACATTAATTTTGGAACCAACTTTATATCACAGAAAGTTACCAGGGATAGAGGAGGCATTACATAAAAGTAAAGGGATCCATACTTCAAGAAGATATAATAATCCTTAACTGCATGTACCTAATAACAGAGCATTAAACTATATGAAGCAAAAACTGACACAACTGAAAGGAGAAATAGATGGCCTCACTACTATAGTTAGAGATTTGAACACTCTTCTATCAGAAATGGACATATCCAGCAGCAGAAAACCAATAAGGACATAGTTAAACTCAATAGCACAACTGGATATAATTGGCATCCATAGACCACTTTATTTAACAATAGCAGATTACATATTATTCTCAAGATCACCTGGATCATTTACCAAGACAGACCACATTCTGGGCTATAAAACACACCATAATACTTTTAAAATAACAGAAATCATACAATGTCTGCTCTCAGATCACAATGAAATTAATCTATAAATTAATAACAGGTAGTTGGAAAATCTCAAAATACTTACAGACTAAACAAAACATTTTTCAATAAAACATGGGTTAAAGAAGACATCTTAAGAGAAATTTAAAAACATTTTCAACTAAATGAAAATGAAAATATAACTTCAAAATTCACAGAATGCAGTATAAGCAGTGCTTAGAGGAAAATTTATAGCATTGGATGTATATAATAGAAAAGAAGAATGTGGGGAGCGCCTGGGTGGCTCGGTGGGTTAGGGCCTCTGCCTTCGGCTCGGGTCATGATCTCAGTGTCCTGGGATTGAGCCCCGCATCGGGCTCTCTGCTCGGCAGGGAGCCTGCTTCCCCCTCTCTCTCTGCCTGCCTCTCTGCCTACTTGTGATCCCTCTCTCTGTCAAACAAATAAATAAAATCTTTAAAAAAAAAGAAAGAAAGAAAGAAAGAAAAGAAGAATGGTCTAAAATCAACAATCTAAGTCTTCACCTCAGAAAACCAGAAAAAGTAGAACAAATTAAATCCAAAGTGGGCAGAAGAAAATAAATAATACAAATTAGAGCAGAAATCAAAGAACTTGAAAACAGGAAAGCAATAGATAAAATTTATAAAACGAAAGCTATTTCTTTGAAAACATCAATACAATGGATAAAACTTTAGCCAGACTAAGAAACAGAGAAAAGATGCATACTACTTGTATCAGAAATAAAAGCAAGAACATCACACGGATCCCATGTGTTATTAGAGTAGGCAGCCAGTTTGGTTTTAACAGGATGTCTGGCGGCCAGAAAAGGGGAAGTTATGGCCAACCCAGGAGTAAAGTCAGAGGCCGGTTCTGTAAGAGTATACTTTTCTTCTAATAAACTTTCTTAGTTACACCACTCAGCTGCTCTGTCTGGTTTGTTCTTGAATTCTTTCTGATAATGAGAGCCCCTGGCCACATCTTTGGGTTGAGTTGGGTTGGGGCCTCAGGGCCTAGGGTCTTCCTAGTCTACTTGACAACACATGCATATTAAGAAGAATATTATGAAAACTCTATGTCCACAAATTAGATAACTTAGATGAAACAAATCAATTCCTTGAAGGACACAATCTGCAAATTCACACAAGAAGAAAAAGGTAATATGAATAGGTCTATATCTATTAAAGAAATTGAATCAATAGTTAATGAGCTTCCAAAACAGAAAACACCACATCTGGATGGGTTTACTGATGAATTCCACCAATTATGTGAGGAAGAAATTATACTAATAGTCTACAATCTCTTTCAAAAGTAGAAGGCAAACAAAGAAAAAAAGAGACAAACCAAAGAACAGACTCTTAATCATAGAGAACAAACTGATGGTTACCAGAGGGGAGGTGCATGGGGGCGGGGGGACGAGTGAACTAGGTGATGGGTTTAAGAATACATTTATCATGATGACCAGTGAATAATGTATAGAATTTTTGAATCACTACATTCTACATGTGAAACATATAACACAGTTATATTAGTTAACAAACTATACTGGAATTAAAAAAAAAAAAAGAAGAAGAAGAAGCCAGGAGAGTATATTCCAACTCACTCTTTGAAGCCAGCATTACCCCTTAATACCAAAGCCAGAGGAAGACATTACAAGAAAACTACAGACCAATATTTCTCATGAGCATAGATACAAAACTCTCAACAAAATAGTAGCAAATAGAATTTAACAATGTATAAAAATAATTATACACCACAGCCAACTGGGATTTATTCCAGTCATGCAAGGCTGGCTCAGCATTTCAAAATTAATTAGTGTAATCCATCACATCAAGAAGCTAACGCAGAAAAATATATGATCAATATCAATAGATGCAGAAAAAGTATTTGACAAACTCCAATACTATTAATGATACAAACGCTTAGTAAACTAAGAATGAAGGGAACTCTCTCAACTTGAAAAAGAACATCTACCAAACACTATAGCTTAGTGACTTGAAACTCAAATTTTCCCTCTAAGATCAGGAATAAGGCAAGGATATTGCTCCATTGTTTTTTAGCATTGTATTGGGGGTGCTAGCTAATGCAAGATACAAAAAGGAAATAGGTGATATACTGGGACTAAAGAAATAAAACTATCATTGTTCACAGATGACATGATTGCCTATGTACAAAATCTTAAAATATCAACAAAGAAATTCCTGGAATTAATTAATGATTATAACAAAGCTGTAGGATACTTGTATCCCTTGGATAAATAATATATAAATGTTGATCACTTTCCTAAATACCAGCAATGTGCAACTGGAATTTGAAATTAAAAGAACATTATTTTTTTAAAAAAAGAACATTATCATTTATATTAGCACCTCCCAAAAATGAAATATTTGGATATAAATTTAACAAAATATGTATAAGCGCTATAAGAGGAAAACTGCAATACTCTGATAAAAGGTATCAAAGAAGAACTAAATAAATAGATATTTCATATTCATGGAAAGGAATTCAATATTGTCAAAATGTTGATTCTCCCCAACTTGGTCTATAGATTCAACATTATTCCAGTCAAAATCCCAGCACATTATTTTGTGGATATCAGTAAACTAACTCTAAATTTACTTAGAGAGATGAAAGATGCAGAAGAGCCAACTCAATATTGAAAGAGAACAAAGTTGACAGATTGACATTAGCCAACTTCAATACAGACTTAATCAAGACAGGGTGGTGTTGGCCAAAGAATAGACAAATAGATCAATAGAATAGAATAGAGAAACCAGAAATAGACCCACACAAATACAATCAACAAATCTTGGACAAAGGAGCAAAGGTAATACAATGGGGCAAAGATAGTCTTTTCAACAAATGGTACAAGACAAACTGGACATTCACCTGCCAATAAATGAATCTAGACAAACTTAAACCTTCACAAACTCAAATGGATTCTATAATCCATTTGGTCTATACCTAATTATAAAATGCAAACCTATAAAACCCCTAGAAGATAACATAGGAAGAAATATAGATGATCTTGAGTATGGCAGTGATTTTTAGAGACAACACCTAAAGTACTATCCATGAAAGAAGTAATTGATAAGTTATACTTATTCAAATTAAAAACTTTTGCTCTATGAAAGACATTGTCAAGAGAATGAAAAGACGAACTACAGACCAGGATAAAACATTTGCAAGAGAAACAACTGATAAATAAATGTTATAGGAACTATGCAAAGAGCTCAACAATAAGAAAACAATTAGAAAAAGAACAACCCAACTAAAATATGGACGAAAGATCTGAATGGATACCACATCAAAAAGATACAGAGATAGTAAGTAAGCATATGAAAAGATGTTCAATATCATATGCCATTTAATTTGCCATTGCAAATTAAAACAAGGAGGTAATACTATACATTGTTAGAATGGACAAAACTCAAAACAATGACAATATTAAATGCTAGCAAGGCTTTGGAGTAACAGAGACTCTCATTCATTGCTGGAATGAATGCACAATGATATAGCCATTTTGGAAAACAGTTTGGCAGCTTCTTACAAAACTAAAAAGATCCTTAACATGAAATCCAGCAATTGGACTCCTTGCTATTTAACCAAATGAAGTGAAAATTTATATCCACTAAAAACCTCTACATGAATGTTTATAGTAGCTTTACATACACATAATTGCCAAAATTTGGATGCAACCAAGATATTCTTCAGTAGATGAATGGAAAAATAAACTGTGGTACATTGAGACAATGTAATATATTAAACAACACCAAAAAGAAATGATCAACCCATGAAAAGACATGAGGAAACTATTTTATTGCTAAATGAAAACATTCAATCTAAAAAGATTACATATTATATGATTCCAACTATATGATATTTTGGAAAAAGCAAAACTACAGAGATATCAAAAGGTTAGTGATTGCCAGGCTCCCTGTTCAGTGGGGAGCCTGTTTCTCTCTCCGCCTCTGCCCCTCTGCCCCCCACTTGTGCTCTTTCTCTCAAATAGAAATAGTTTTTTTTTTAAATGAAATTGCAACTATTCTACAATCTAAAAAATGCCCAAGTTCATGGTGTCATGCTTAAAGTGAGTTCCTCAATTAGAGCAATTATTTTTTTAAAAAAAGATTTTATTTATTTGACACAGAGAGAGAAATCACAGTAAGCAGAGAGAGAGGGGGAAGCAGGCTCCCTGCTGAGCAGAGAGCCTGGTGCGGGACTCGATCCCAGGACCCTGAGATCATGACCTGAGCCGAAGGCAGAGGCTTAACCCACTGAGCCACCCAGGCGCCCCAAGAGCAATTATTGTAAGTAATTGGAATTTGTCTATATTCATTATATTATAAATTCAAATTATTTTGAGTTTAAGATACTAAAAATATTGACTCCTATTAATGTGTCATGAATAAGAATGTGAAGTCAGCCTTTTTCACAAGACCTTGTGTTTGTGAGAGTCTGGGAACCCTGAAGATGCAGGAGATCCAGTCCCCTAAAACAATTCTGTGATTAAACAATGTGCTGTCACCTCTTGCAAAGCAAAAATAGAACTATTTGTTAACAAACAGGGATACCTGTCAGCTTTATTGTTCACACCAGGAATTTACTTTTACAAACACAGCTGTTGTTATTGTTGTTTTTGTTGTTGTTGCTGTTACTGTGCTTCCTAAACAGATACAATTTTGAAGTTAAAGTGTAATGTGGAGGTATACCTTGGTTTGTACCAGAGCTGGGTCCAGTTTACTTCATGTGGACGTGGGTAAGTGTGTCTCAGACCTTCTGTCTCTTTCGTACTTTGTGTCTACGCACTCAAAGATAAAGGAAGATTAATCATCTATATCTAATTAAAATATAAAATCTGTCTGAAATGCTTCAGATTATTACTTCACATTTCAGCTTATATTTTACAAACATGGAAAACTTTCATTTACCGGTAAAGTAACCAACTCTAGCAACACTTCCATGAGGATTCAGAGACCATATTAAAATAACGCATATTGTGAGGCAAGGATAGTATCTTTGTATATCAAGTCCTAGCACAATACTCAATAAATGTTGTTGATACCCTTTAGATTCAAAAGATGTCACAAAATAATCTAGTTCTCTATCATAGAGTTCCTCTATGTAAATCTTGGTCTAATCAATTCCACCTTCATAGCCCTGAGATTCTTTCTCTTGAGAAAACTATTAGCAGTGAAAAACACAGATAGTCTGGGTCCTAGTGATCTGTGAGGAGAAAACACTCTTCAAAAGTCACTAGAAGAGATTCTCAATGCTGTTGGGAAAAAAAAAAAAAGACTTCAGTCTGCTGGCCTCAAAAAGCCTCACTCAGCACAGGTGTCTTACTTCATGGAGCTATCACTCTAACCAGACCGCTTATCTCTATCTTTAGCCAACTTGCCAAAATGCAAGAAACTCTAGTCAACCGTATTCTTACATATTATCATTCTCAAATTATGTTTCTTCTCAGCTACCCTACCTCCCAGCTTCTGCGGTTCTTCCTTCCCATTGTTTCTATAATATCCTCTGGCCTTTTATTTCATTGTAAGTAAAGTATCTTATATCCTCAACCTCTTGTATCTTTGTCCATTCATTTTCTGAGTTGATGAATTATAGCTACATCACACCATTCTTTTCCTTTAAAGTCATCTACTAATCCAATAATCAAAACCATCACAGCCTACCTCCTCCTCCCACCCACCCACACACAGTCATTTATTTTGTAAGGACTTTGGCAATACTTCAAGTTTTTATTTTCACCCCAAAATCTACTGTCATTGCCACATGGCATCAATGTCCATGTGGAGGAGTTGCATTTTCAGTTAAAATGTAGATCTTGAAAGATCTTCACTCTTGTTATAAAAAGAAGACATTAGATAAACTAAAAATATGTCATTAATAATTGGTGGCTCCAAAGTAGTGTAAGTAAGCTAAATTTCAGAGAGGAGCAAATTCTTCATAGATTAGCAGAGCTCAATAGCTGCCTCCATATTTGGGACTGGGCATTGCCTCATCTGGGCATGAGTGGACAGAGATCAGGGCCTGCCATTTGTAGAAAGACTTCTGGAATGAGAGGAAGCAAGCCAAATTTTTAAGAACAATTGGAACTGGCATGATAGATTGAATTCTGGAAAAGTCCCAAATACAAAATGATTCTATTAGCCTAACAATTCCACCCAGCGGGAGTATTGTTGAATAAATTATCTTTGGGTGGAACTGGAAAGTAGAAAGCAATTTTATAGTGTTATTTAGTGCTTAAGTTCCAGCGCACTGATGCTATTGAATTTAGAGAAAAACTGAAACTAACTAAAGCTGGAATCCAACTTCCTGCCAGCCCAAATCCTGATAATATCAGCAAGATAAGTCTCTCTATGATGGCAAGGGTAATTAAGCTGAAGGGCAAAGAGAGATCCCTATAATCTCATTTGAAACCACAGGATAACTGAAATTGAATAAAGCTGTAGCTAATCCCCAGCTCAGCTTGACTCAGGGTGGGATCTGAATGGTCACCCTCTTACCCTGTCTTACAGAGGAAATGGAATAAAGACCCTATCTGAGAAAAATAAAGCAAAACAAAAAATATCTAGTTTAATCTCTGCTGGATTTTTGTTTTTTAAAAATCTCCAGCATACATTTAAAATGTAAGGATTAGGAAGAATCAGAAAATTCACCAATAATCAGGAGAAAAAAAGTCAACAGAGGTAGATTGACAACTGCCCTTGCTGTTGAAATTAGCCAATAACGATTTCAGACAATAATTATCATAAAAATGTTAAAGAATTTAGAGGAAAATATGGATAGAATGAATGAACAGATAGGGAATTTCATCACAGAATTAAGAATTCTAAAATTTCAAATAAAAATTCTTTACTGAAGAGTAGACTAATATCTGAAACAAAGAATTCAGTGGATGAGCTAATAGACTAACATAGCAGAAGAAAGGATATGTGAATTCAAAAACAAATCCACTGAAAATACCCAAATTGTAACATGATTAAAATATGAAAAAACTGAACAGAGCATAGGAGACATCTAGGATAATTCTGTAATATATATAATTTAGGTCCCCGAAAAAGGATAAAGAGAATGGGAAAGAATAAATATTATCGAAAAAATTTTTCAAAACTTATAAATGACCCCTTAGATTCAAGAGGAGTAGCAAACCTCAAGCAGAATTTAACCATTTAGGTACATCATAATCAAATTTATGAAACTTGAAGAATAAACAGTTGACTCTTGAGCAACATGGAGGTTAGAGGCTCTGACTCACCAATCCCCATGTAGTTAAAAACTCTTGTATAATTATTGACTCCCCAAAAACTTAAGTACTAATAACCTATTGTTGACCAGAAGTTTTATCAATAATAACACAGCACGTACTTGGTATATTATATATTATATTTTTATAATAAAATAGGCTAAGGAAAAAAAGTTGGGAAAATCATAAGGAAAACAAAATATAATTATAGTACTGTACCGCACTTACTTTTTAAAAATCCATGTACAAGTGGGTCTCACAGTTCTAACCTGTCAACTGTATAAGACAATGGAATTACATACACCTTTAATGTACTTAAAGAAAAATATTAGTAACTTATGATTCTATATCCAGTGAAAATATCCTTCAATATTCATGTCGAAAATCCAGCCAATACCTTTCAAAGTTCCTAAGTCTCTGTCAGCAACCCCTCCTATGATCACAGTCTGTTTTCAGCCTCCCATAACTGAATTATCTCTGAAAGCTTAAATTCCAATAAATCACTCTCTGACCATAGCAGTCTCTTCTTTGAATATGATCATTTCATTATTGAAATGAAATTATTGAAATGAAATGATGTTCATCTGTACTGATTCCTACACCTCCAATTTGATATATTATTAAAATACTTTCTTCATAAATAGAGAAAAAAACAAAGTTGATACTGTATCTCCTTTTAGATACAACACTTTTCTCTTGTTTCTTATAGCCAAGTTCTTCAAAGGGAAGATTTACATGTACTGCATTTATCTCCTACAGCTTAGCTTATCTGTCCAACCCAGGACAATGTCCCACACCACACCATTTAAACTACTCTGACTAAGATCAGAGTATGGCATATTGTCAAATTGAATTGCTCCTTTTCAATATCATCTGAACCTTTCAACAGCATTTAACCCTGTTGACCACTCTTTCCTAGGAATTATCTCCTCCTTTGGCTGTCTCTTTCTGGCTCTTCTCTTGTATCTCTGATCAGTTTTTTTTATTTTTGTCTTTGCTTTTCAGTTTCCTTTGTATTTATTTTCCCTTATATGTTCTTTTTTCCTGCTTTAAGTAAGTGTCTGAAAGTATGCTACCAGATCTAAAATTCTAAGATTTTAACAGAGTTGGTAATAAAAGATAATGTATCATTTGTCTATACATGAGTATTTCAAAGTAGTAATGACTTTACTATAAGAAAAAGTGACTGTTTGTACTACAGTTAATGCCATTGATCAAGTAAATCACAGGAGATAATGACAACTCAAAATGATGATTCTCTAAATATTGAGAGGGTAGGAAAGCAAAAAAAAATTACATTTTTGTCTTTAAGCTATGTTAACAAAAATTCAGTTCTATTTAAATTAGATCATTTTTCTTACTGCCAGTTAGATGATACTATTCATTTACTATGGTTTAGGGAATCCATGAGATTGACATTTCTTCAGATTTATTTTTCTGTTGTTTTTTTATTCTGACTTAAAATATATTAAAATATAAAATATATATAATATTAAGAATAGTCTCTGGATCCTGTTGCAACCTTTAAAGAAATTCATTACAATTTACTGTTTTGCTACTTGCCTTATACCAATTTTACTGTTATACTGGATCTGTTACATAATAATTTATTTTTTCATTTATCTATTGCCATGGTAATGTTGTGTAACAATCACAAAACATCAGTGCTTACAATGGACATTTATTTATCTTGCTCACAAGTCTACAGGTTGATGGATGATATTGTTGGGCCGCTCAAAAGTCTGTATTCCACAGGTGGGTTGACTGGGGTTGGCTATTTTAGGATGGTCTCAGGTAGAGAAAATTCAGTTTTCCTCCATGGACCTTCTCATCTTCCAGTGGGCTTCCAGGCTTGCTCTCATTGCAGTGACAGGGCACCAGGAGATCTAACAAAAATGGTCAAGTCTTTTTGGGGCATATCCTCTGGAGTAGCACATAGTCGCTTCTTCCACACTTTTATTGGCCTGGAAGAGTCACAAAGCAGATCAGATTTGGGATAGGAGGACACAGTTCATCCTTCACTGGGAATAGCTGCAAGATTATTTGCCAAGGGTATGGACACAGGGATGAGTGAAAATTCAGGGCTATTTATGCAATCAATTTATCACAGTTGGTCAATTTTATTTTTTACTATGACTTGGTTTATACAGATATACATTGAAAGTTGTTACCAGAATAGTAAATTTTTTCTGTTACACTATTTGTCATACAGACACATCGTATTCACACATATATATTAAAAGATAGATATAAGTATATCTAAGTGTATATGTGCTGTGTACAAAGTTCACACACATACATACACACATATATTAGTATATAAAGTTTTACTTTTTTATATAGATCATAGACTTTTTTTTAAAGATTTTATTTATTTATTTAACAGAGAGAGAAAGATTACAAGTAGGCAGAGAGGCAGGGGGCGGGGAGCAGACTTTCTGCTAAGTAGAGAACCCCATGCGGGGCTCGATCCCAGGACCCTGAGATCATGACCTGAGCTGAAGGCAGAGGCTTTAACCCACTGAGACACCCAGGCGCCCCTAAATCATAGACTATTATTATTACTGCATTCTAAGAACTTACAGTAGATGCAATTACACTGTATTTACTTGAACAAATGTTTTCCCTAAAGAATCAAATTTAAATCATTTTGAATGCATGTATGATAAAAAAATTCAATTTTCTGAAAAAAAAGATGAGAATGTAGTTTTAAATATGTTCAGAAAAAATATTAGGAGGTATCTTCTGTAAGCATATAGTTATATGTAGACGTGAATATAGTTTCTTCTTTCCCCTTTTTGACTTGAAAAGATTTGCCTTCGCTTGCTCTCTATCTGTATTATGGTTTATGTAAGCTTACTGCTATTTAAATATCATCATGTTGGACATTAAGAAAAACACAAGAAAAATCACTGAAAGCATGATATTAGAATCCCCCAGGCCCAGCTTTACACTGTCTCTGAGTCTATGGTCAGACACTATGGGCTACAATTGCCAAAGGAGTAGGATTCCCGGATGAGACTTTTAAGAAAAACACCTCTGAAATGGGTGCAAAAGTCTATCTGTAAGCTCACTCCCTGTTCCTCATCACTTATTACACAGATGGAAGGATGTGTGGAGGGTACCAACCTGGGAACAGGTAATCAAACAAGAACAAGGAGGTAACCAATATAAAAATTTATGAAAAGTTTTATAGATGAGCCTGGGGCCTTCCATCCCCCGTTCCCAGGAGCTAACGCCTATTAGGACATTATTAGACCAGTAAATTTTCCTACAATTCAGCAAAGCAGACTGACTCGCTGCTCCTGACCAACGGGAGGCCCTAATTACCAACATTACTCCCACATAAGCCCTTCTCTCCATTTCCTCCAAGGAAGTCTTGACCCAAGTTTTCAGTGCCTTTCATCTTGATTACTGCAAGTCTTAAAATTAGAGTTCCTGTCTCTGTTCTCACAATAAGTCACGTTGCTGGTGTGCTGGTAATATCAGCCTCCTACTTGATGTGCGTCAGTGGCTCCCATTCCTACATAATAAAAGCCAATTTGTTATCACCCACCACCTCCCAGGTGCCAAGGCACATTCCTGCTGTCCTACTTTGTTTACACTGTCCCCTCGTTCTGGATTGCCCCTCCCTACTCACCATCCCTGGCATTGCTTTGAAGATGTGACCCAAATGTCACCTTTTCTATGAAGCTTCCATGACCTTCTCCCCTCCCACTCTCTTGACTCCCTCTGGCTAGGCAGTGGCTGACTCTGGCATAGTACCTGCAGAACTCCACTGCATGTTTGTATTACATGGGGGCTCTCGCCAACCTGGCAGCAGCTTGAAAGCAGGAGCCAGTCAAACCTATATTGTAACCGAGTATATGGTTACTGTGTAACTGCTAGCCATATAAGAATTTACTGTGGTAAAGGAAAGGATGAGTTCTTAGGACTATAGCTGTACCTACATACCTAACCATTTTGAAAATTTTGAGTAAACTCCTTAATATTCCCTCTTTAGGCAAAGGATTTCAATCGTAATCAATCAATATAGTCAACATAAGACTTTCCTAAAATAAACCCAAGAAAAGGATGCCACTTACCACAAGCATAATAGTAACAACACATGGTTAATTAATAAAACCAAAGAAAGACATCAACGACTGAATCCCTAAAACAAAACAAACAAAACAAAATAAAAAACTGAATCCCTGTCAGCAACAAAACTTATGAAGTATTTAAGTGTAATCTCAGAGGCTAGAAAAATAATTCTTATTTTCTGTAAGCATGATTAAAAATCCACAAATTCCAGGTCTTCAAAAAGGGAGAAATAAGCACATTATAACCAAATTGTTCTCCATATTTGTAAAGAATCTCATTCTTGAAGATTGTGGTTTTCCAGAATGTAAGAGCATGAGACCTCCCTATAGTTTTAAGCCTGGAACTGTAACAGCCCTTGTTAGCCTGGATGTCCCTGAGAGCAGAGCTTGAGACAAAGGCGTGTGTGCAGGTAGTTTAATTGGGAGGTGACCCCAAGACACAGAAGGGAAGGATTAGGGAGGATGAAACAGGGCCAAAGGGTAGCAGGTATAGGGATGTGTAATTGAATTGGCCACTGCTGCAGGCAGCTGGTGCTGGATCCTGCCAGGACCTTCTGAGGCACCTTATTGAGATGCGGGTCATAACTGCCTGCCTGGGGGAGGTAAAGGGGAAATGTTTATTCATTGGCTTTTGCCCCTGTTGGTCAAGGGTGGCCCCTCAGGCAATACTCCCTATTAACTCCTGCCCACCCCCCAACACACACTCATATTCCTGGTTGCTTATGACTGAGTGTTGAGCCAGTTCCCATGGTTAGGAATCCCACTCAGGGAGGCTCCCAGACTAGTAGAGACAGGAGCTGTCATATATTGAGGTGATTATACCTGCACAAACTGGTTGGAGCTTGCACTGGACTGGTCCTTACAGTAGCAGTTGGAATAAAATGAAACTGAGAACGTGGTGCACATGCCGTGTCTAATGCACTCAGGAGCTATGTCCCCAGCCCATTCCAAGTTTCTAATATATTCAATATAAATGCTTGCATAATACATTATAATACTTATGCTTATTATTAAAACAGACTTTTGAATATAGTTCTATCCAGATATCCAGAAACCTACTGTGAGATTTCTGTTTCTCTTGCAAGTATTGTCCTCTCCTTCATTAACTGAACAGTGTCTAACACACACGAGAAATGTAAAGGAAAATTCATTCATTTATTCATTCAACCAATGTTTATTGTGCATCAAATATGTGCTTATCAATGTGCCTCCTGCTGGAAATACAGCAATAGACAAGGCATAATTCCCTTCCTCCCCATCCAGGAAGGGATGTATACAAGAAGCTCTGCCATTTTGGTGGAGCGTAAGTGCCGTAATAGAAGATGAATGGAGGGGTTCCTGGGTGGTTTGGTTGGTTGCGCCTCTGACTTGATTTCAGCTGGGTCTTGATCTTGAGGTTGTGGGATCCAACCTCCCATCAGGATCCCCACTCAGCAGGGTGGGGAGTCTGCTTGAGACTCTGTTTGCCCCTACCTTCTCCTCAACACCCCCACTCAGCTTCCTGCTAATTCGTGCTCTCTCTTTCTGTCTCCCTCTCTCTCAAAAATAAATAAATTTTTTAAAAAAGAAGATGATGATGAATGGGAGTTCCAGTGGCCGAGTAAAGAGGAGGCACTGATCAACAATGTGTGGTGGGAGAAATGGGGCTCAGGATGCAATTCTAAAAGCAAATGATGCAGGAGCATAAATTTGGAGAATAGATTTAAGTTAGCCAGATTGGTGAGATGATGAAATAAATTCCAGACAGGAATAAAAGGCACAGAAGCAGGAGAGATCGATCCATTCTTGAAACTACAGTGGGCCTGTGCAACTGAAGCCGGGGGCAAGGGTGCTACCATCAGGAGATGTACATGAAGGGACAAATTACAGGCCTCTCTATACCAGACCATGATGTGACTTGAAGACTGAAAACACTGATTTTAAAAGGAGTGCCATGATCAGATTTGCAGTCCTATGGATAATGGTTGGGAATGAAACAGAAGAATATCCATTAGGAGGTGACTGCCAATAGTTTAAGTTCACCCGTTCAGCCAACAATCATGGTCTGGTAGGTGCCAGGCATTGTTGTGGGAGGGAGGGGCTGGCAATGGAGGTGACGGTGGTTGTGATGGAAGTGATGGTGGTGCCGGTGGTGTTGGTGGTGGTGATGATGGGGTGGAGGCGGTGGAGTTGCTAGTGATTCTAGTCGAGGGCGTGGTGGGGGTGATCGAAGTGATGGTGTTCATGTGTGGGGTTTAACGGAGATGGTAACGATATCTAATTTTAGATAGTACTGTCTCTGTGCCACAAAATTTCTAAGTACTTGACATAGATCTGACTCATTTGATGTTCCCGATCACCCCATAAAGTAGACAATATATTACCCTCCATTTCGCAGGTGAGGGAACTGGCAATCAATCAATCAAGATTAAAATAGAGAAAAATTATAGGGTGTAACTTTAGACTGGGTAACCAGGGAAGGTTTTCTGAGAGGGTAATTTTTAAGCTAAGAGCAGAATGACAAGCAAGTGCCCAATACACAAAGTTCAGATGAGGCAGGGGAAGGGTCATTTGGGGAAGGGGAAGCGTTCCAGGCAGAGATATGCAGGGCAAAGACCCTACAAATTGCACGTACCTGGTGAATCAAGGATCGCAAAGGCAGCAATGCCCTTCAGTTGGTCACAAGCTTGGCTTGTGACAACAGCTGAAGTTCAAGTGAGAAATGGCCAGGGTGGTGAGACTGGGACTGTGAAAAAGGTGCGTGGATCTGAGAGATTTTGGACACGGAATCACAGGGCTTGGCTGGTACTTGGGTCAGGAAAGTGGATAAGACTGAATAGTTCTCATATATCCTACACATAGCAAAGCACAGACCAAGGTTCCTCCACTGGCATCTCCAATCTTTACACAAGATATCTTACTCAGACCTGCAAACAGCCTGTCCAGTCAGGTACCATAGGCCCATTTCTCTCATGAGGACACTGAAATTTAAAGAAAATTAATAACTTGACCAAGATCACATAGCTTGTAGGTAGTGAGGAAGGCATAATATTCAATATATTTGATTCCAAAATCTCTCTTCTATAATAAAAATTTCTTTAAAAACTCAGAGACATAAGCCATTTTTATATGTGGCCACTAGAGAGGACTACATTCTGACTTTGTTCACTTTTGCCACTAATTCATAATCACCAGAGTCGAACAGATTTTTCAGCAATAAATATAAATAGTTGAGTAATTTATATTCTTAAACAGATGTAAAATATCAATTTAAAATAATAAAAATGGTCAAAAATCCAAATTTTATTTAAAATATCTTTATTGGGGTACCTTGGTGGCTCAGATGGTTGGGTGTCTGCCTTCACCTTAGGTCATGATCTCCAGGTCCTGGGATCGAACCTCATTTCGGGATCCCAGCTTACCAGGGAGTCTGCTTCTCCCTCTCCCTCTGCCTCTCCTCCTGTTTGTGCTCTCTCTGTCTCTGTCTCTGTAGCTCTTCAAATGAACAAATAAAAATAAATAAATAAATAATCTTAAAATACTTTATTAAGATGCCATAAACAGTTACCCATGATGAGATACATGCACACTTCTTTAAAATACCCAACTTTGGTATCGACAAAACTAGACTAGAAGAGATTATGCTGAGTGAAATAAGTCAAGCAGAGAGAGTCAATTATATGGTTTCACTTACGTGTGGAGCATAAGGAAAAACATGTAGGACATTGGGAGAAGGAAAGGAAGGGTGAATTGAGGTAAATCAGAGGGGGAGACGAAACATGAGAGACTGTGGACTCTAAGAAACAAACTGAAAGTCTTCGGGGGGAGGGTTGGGTGAGCCTGGTGGTGGTATTGAGGAGGGCACGTATTACATGGAGCACTGGGTGTGGTGCAAGTACAGTGAATCTTGGAACACTGAATAAATAAAATAAAATTTTAAAAAATAAAAATAAATAAAATACATTATCGGGATGTATCATGATATCACAGGGGCGCCTGGATGGCTCAGTGGGTTAAAGCCTCTGCCTTCTGCTCAGGTCATGATCTCAGGGTCCTGGGATCGAGCCCCACATCAGGCTCTCTGCTCAGCAGGGAGTCTGCTTCCCCCTCTCCCTCTGCCTGAGTCTCTGCCTACTTGTGATCTCTCTCTCTCTCTCTCTGTGTCAAACAAATAAATAAATAAATAAAATCTTTTTTAAAAATACATTATCACAACCAATTTAAATCAGACTAAGTAAATAATCATAGAGGTGCCTAAGGATATAGGATATAGGATATATGCATGGAGATTTTCCCTACAGCATGGTTACTATGATTAATAAAAATGGAACAAACCAAATGCCCAATAATATGGTTCTAGTTCAATAACTTATGGGTTTTTAAAAAATAATATGAGTACCATTTTTTTTGTTTGTTTGTTTGTTTTAAAGATTTTATTTATTTGACAGAGAGAAAGAGATCACAAGTAGACAGAGAGGCAGGCAGAGAGAGAGGGAAGCAGGCTCCCTGCTGAGCAGAGAGCCTGATGTGGGGCTTGATCCCAGGACCCTGAGATCATGACCTGAGCTGAAGGCAGAGGCTTTAACCCACTGAGCCACCCAGGAGCCCCTGAGTACCATGTTTTAATAGAATATCTAATAATGGGAAAAAAGTCACCATGAAGTAATTGAATATAGAAGTTTATAAAAAATAGCTACCATGTGATCTGCTTTTTGTTAATGGATAATTAGATGCATACGGGTGTGCACAAATGAATGACTAAGGGGCTAGAAATCTAACCAAAACTGAATAGAGTTACATCTGAGTGGTTGGAATATGGATAGTAGAGTGTGTATGTGTGTGTGTATGTAAAATCCAAATTTTATAAATGTTTTATAAATTCATAAGTACTCTATAAAAACATGTATTTTATTTAATAACAATAAATAAAAATAAAAGTTGATGTATTCTAAAAAATTTTAAATACATCATTGTTTTATTGCAGACTACATATAAAGAAATAGAAGTATTGAAAGGCTTCATAATGCCTATAATGTTATGTGACAAGATGAGAAAAATGTCATCCTGGTCTGAAAGCCGGGTCTCTAAATCACTAGTCAGGTCTTTAGCTGCTCTACTCTTTAATTGTCTGGAAAATTAAAAATTGATGAAATCTGTCTAAACAGTGTTGAACTCTACTTCAGTTAAGACTCTTTCCCTCATTTGTATATATTAAAAACAACTTCATTTCAAATGAAACAGAAAAAAATGTTAAAAGCTTTTCTTACTGTCAGAGTAATATGAATGTAAACAATGTGAAAGAGCCCTTCAGATGGTTTAATCTAAACAAACAAAAAAAATTAAGAATTCAGTCTTGTTTCACTTTTTCCCCAGAAGATAGACTCATAATTAAACTTTTCACCTTTCCAAATTACTAACTCTGTATCCTGCACAGTGGGTGGTTTTCTTTCCAGACATTCTGACTTGGAACAATGTATAAAGCAGGAGTCCCTGAATGGAATTTATAGCTAAATTTAACTAGGCATATTTTAATAAGATTAGCATATCTTTGTTTTTCAACACTAAGTACCTTGCAATTAACTGAATTTAGACAGCATATTGTTTCATCAGAAGTGAGATTTGAAGCCTTAATTTCCATATTTATTGATGTTGTATGTGGAAAGAAGTCTGAGTAAAAATTCCTCTGTCTGCCCTAAAGAGATTTCAAGAAGGAAAGTGTGTTAACCTTTACAGGAAGCTCATGTAGACACAGAATCTCACCTAGTCAATCCTGACTTCTGGAAAAATTCAGCATGGCTTTTGCTGAGGGGATAATAATTAAATAGGAATGCCCAGATGTTACAACTATGGTTACTCTGTCTAGACAGAAAGGAGCTCAAAAGTTATCAGTGAGAACATGGTAACACTAAGGCTGCCCCCCAGCTCCACGAAACACCTATGAAAGAACATTGTCAAAACCTACTGTCTTCATTACCATCAGGTGACCAGATAAAAACCCTCAGTATAAACGAATCAATATATCTTGCTTTCAATTAATTCAAAATTGGCCAAAGCTCTTAAAAAAACATATCTACAATGTAACCACAAGAATATAATTTTCAATATTCTGTAAAAATCAGTCCCAAGGAACAGGAGAGATGTTTCTTTAACATCCCAACTTTTCCATCTTGGATAGCATACTTATAAGAAGACATCCAGTTAAGAGTGCATATACATAGGCATTACCCACCGAGAACTACCTTGAAGGGGAGAAAATTAATTTGGCAAATTGCTCAATTCCTCACTAGAAGCTGTGAACACAGCAGTTGGTCACTGGAGGGACAGGCTCTGTTTACCGAAGGTAATGAGTGAAAGATGAAGTTCCTCCCAGGTATGGGAACTGGCTTTTCATGGGGCCACAACCAAGAGATGTACAGAAATCTCCTTCCTCCCCCCCCCCCCCGGAAGCTAATTAGCAGCAATGCTGCATGTAAATAAACCCAGGAGGAGGTAAATAGAAGTGAAGGGAATTAGAGCTGCAAGTTATCACACACAAATAACTATATGTCAATAATACAGTATATAAAATAATGAAGGCACTCAGAGAAGAACACCAGAATCAATATTACCTACGTGCATAAGTCTATGCTCTTTTAACACATTATTAGATGAAATAGTCTTCTAAATATAAAAGCAGTATCTACTTAAATCAAGCAGGTAAACCATCTTTGCTGAACAAAAAATTAGACCTTCTTAGAATAAATACATTCTCAGAAATGAGAATGTCAGTATTAATTGAAACTTTTAGTGGTGGACTTGAGATAAACATTAAACCACATTTAATGGACTAAAACTGTGGCTACAGAATAATCTCATTCCCTTGTAGGAAAATTGAGTGAACTCAAAGTTAAATATTTACAGAAGTCTCACTATAATATCTAAATATTTAACAGAAAATGAATCTATTAACTAAGGAAAGCTTTATGTATATATTAATATTTCACTGACATGTGGGAAACATTTTGGCAAATTACAGATTCTTGACTTTACTTTCCAGAATATTTGTGTCAGACCAATTGTTTTGCTTTCAGTTGCTGCCAATCAGTAATAGTCATCTTCTAATTAATTTGTGAAATGTTTTGATAGTTTTCTGATTTTTAACCAATTAGATAAAAATCTAGTGTATGGCATCATTCACTGAATTGAAAGAAAAATTTAAATGTTAGCAGCAAAATATATTACACTTGTATTGGTTGCAATATTATTTCACCAAATAAGAACTCTAGCACTTGATGAAGGATACTCTAAAAGTTATAATTCAAATAAGAACCCCCCACACACCTCTGAATCAAGAAGCTTTTTGGAAATCACTGTATGCTCCACAATCCATAGATGTGTCCATATGCAGTTAGTGCATATGGTTTGATTTTTTTGGTTTGATTCTGTGATCAAACCAAAAAATCAAAGAGGCTAACATTTCTCAGAGATAGGACAATCTCTCCAAATGTAGAATGATGACATGAGTCACAGTGTATCTGAGCAGTGCACACTATTCTATCCTTTTAGGAAAAGTGGTCTTCTTTACAGATTTAGTGCATAATGTGTATGTGCACGTACATGTGCATGTATTCTACAGTAAAACTGTCCATGTATTTATACAAGAAAAAGAGACTAGAAAAGGGAGCACAGAATTTTAAAAACTGCAAGTTGGTAAGTGAAAAACTATATTTTAAAAATTTTGTTTCATCATAGTAGTTTAAATTTTTCCTTCAAGATAATAAATCAATAATATAAACATATCATTTAGCACAGAAACAAAGAATGAATAAGAAGATATTACATAATTATCAAAACTAATATTCAGTGGTTTCTAAAACAAATTTTTAACCGTTATGATAAAACTAGAGTTTTTACTCTTAAAACTCTAGTTTTATTCTAGTCTAATTGATCGATAAAATGAAGCATTCTTTGCCCTACTTTTTGTAACTTATATGGGTATGCCAAAGAGATAACTTTGGTATTTTGTCTGGCAGTACTCCTTTCCCACAGAACCACAAAAGGGTGGTATAGACAGAGAATGATGAAATAGTCCTTACTGACAGTGAACTAACTTAACGTAATACACTGAAGAAATATCAGAAATTTTAGAAGGCTAAAAATTTGAACTGGAATGAACAGGAAGCGGCAAAAATTTAATCTCTACTTGTGTCAATTCCAAAATTATAATTCACTAGATTCTGAATGTTTCACAAAGAGTAATTACTAACTGAATTCAGACTATATTGAAATTATTTAGGAAAAATGATATCATAATATTTTGTGTAGTATTTGCAGTCAGGACTCCAAAACTACAAAGAAAAAATTATGCCAGATGACACTTTGGGCACCATGATGACTAGGCTGAATGCTGTACTTTCAAGTGGATAAGTCCCAGAAATTTACTCTTTCTTGGATCCCGTTTACTAACCTTGAAACACAAAAAGATATATCTCAGGAAGAAACTGAACAGAGGAAAAAGAAGCAATGTGTTTTGAAGAAACAGATAAGGAGTAAAGCTAAGGAAAGACATTGTTAGAGGTGTGGGTAAATCTGAGTAAGTATTGATCGTAAAAAATCATGATAATACTAATGATGATGACCCATTTGGATGATTAAAAACAAATTGGAACCATAATACTAGAAAACATATGAGATGAAGAGAAGAGGGAGTAAGGTCAAAGCAATAAATGTAGTGAATTATAAAGAAGTAACTAGACATCACATTAATAATCCATTAATGGATAAACACCATCTCAATACACAGAAAAACCATTTGACAAAATTCAACATTCATTCATGATAAAAACTCTCAACAAGATAGGTTAGAGAAAACACACCTCAACATAATGAAGGCCATATGTGACAAACCCACAGTCAACATCACACTTCATGGTGAAAAACTGAGAGTTTTCCTCCTAAAATCAGGAACAAGACAAGGATGTTAACTCTCACCACATTTATTCAACATAATACTGGAAGTCATGGCAATAGCCATCAGACAAGAAAAAGAAATAAAAGGCATCCAAATTAGTATGGAAGAAGTAAAATTGTCACTATTTCCAGATGACAAAATACTACATACAGAAAATTTTAAAAACTCCACCAAAAAACTATTAGAATTACTAAATAAATCAGTACATAAAAATCTGTTATGTTTCTACACCAATAACGAAGTAGCAGAAAAGAAATTAAGAAAACAATTCCATTTATAGTTGCACCAAAAAAAATAAAATATGTAAGAATAGATTTAACCAAAGAGGTGAAAAACCTGTACTCTGAAAATATAAAGAAATATTTCTGATGAAAGAAATTGAAGATGACACAAGCAAATAGAAAGATACCATGCTTATGAGTTGGGAGAATTAATACTGTTAAAATGTCCATTCTACTCAAAGCAATCTATAGACTCAACGTGATTCATATCAAAAGTCCAATAGTGTTTTTCACAGAACTAAAAAAATATCGTAAAATTTATATGAAACCATAAAAGACCCTGAATAGCCAAAGCAATCTTGAGAAAGACCAAAGCTGGGGGCATCACTGTCCCAGACTTCAAGGTAAACTACAAAGCTACAATAATCAAAACAGTATGGTACTGGCACAAAAACAGACACATAGATCAACAGGACACAATAGAGAGCCTAAAAATAAACCCACACTTATATGGTCAATTATTCTATGACAAAGGATGCATGAATACACAATGGAGAAAAGACAGCCTCTTCAACAAATGGTGTTGGGAAAACTGGACAGCTACAGGCAAAAGAATGACATTAAATCACTTTCTCACACCATACGCAAAAATATATTCAAAATGGATTAAATACCTAAATGTGAGACCTGAAAACATAAAACTCCTAAAAGAAAACCGAGGCAGGAATCTCTTTGTCATCAGCCTTAGCAACATTTTTCTAGATAGGTCTCCTCAGGCAAGGGAAACAAAAGTAAAATAAACTATTGGGGCTATATCAAAATAAAAAGCTTCTGCACAACAAAGGAAACCATCAACAAAATGAAAAGGCAACCTACTAAGTGGGAGAAGATATTTGCAAATAATATATCCAGTAATGGGTTAATATCTAAAATATTTAAAGAACTCAGAAGTCAACACCAAAAAAATGAATAGTCCAATTTAAAAATGGACAGAGAATCTGAACAGATATTTTCCCAAAGAAGACATACAGATGGCCAACAGATGCATGAAAAGATACTCAACATCACTAATCATCAAATCAAAACCACAATGAGGTACCATCTTACACCTGTCAGAATGACTAGTATCAAAAAGATAAGAAACAAGCATTGAGGGGTTATGGAGAAAAAGGAACCCTTGTGTATTGCTGGTGAGAATTCAAGCTGGTGCAGCCACTGTGGAAGAGTATGAAGGTTCCTCAAATTTGAAATTGAAAAAAGAAATTGAAAAAATTGAAAATAGAAATACTATCCAATCCAGTAATTTACCCAAAGAATACTAAAATACTAATTTAAAAAGATATAAGCACCCCTGTGTTTATTGCTGCATTGTTTAAATAGCAAGTTATAAAGGAAACCTGTGTTCAGCAATAGATGACTGGATAAAGATGTGGTCTATATATTTACAGTAGAATATTATTCAGCTATAAAAAAAGAGTAAGATCTTGCTATTTGTAATAGTATGAATAGACCTAAAGGATATTATGCTAGGTGAACTAAGTCAGGCACAGAAAGACAAGGACCATATGATTTCACTTGTATGTAAAATCTGAAAAATAGGAGGGCATTTGTGGTGATGACCACTGGGTGTTACATGCAGATAATGAATCGTTAAACACTACGTCCAAAAATAATGATGTACCGTATGCTGGCGAATTGAAGATAATAATAAGAGAGAAATCTAAAAAATAAAACAAATGAAAACAGAAGCAGAATCATCAATACGGAGGACAAACTGATGGTTGCCAGAGGAGAAGAAATTGGGGATGGATGATACAGATAAAGGACATTAAGAGGTACAAACCTCCAGTTATATAATAAATAAGTTGTGGGGTTTAAAAAGTACAGCATAAGAGATATAGTCAATAGTATTATAATAACATCATATGGTGACAGATGATGACTACACTTATCATGGTGAGCATAGCTTAATATATAGAATTGTCAAATCACTATGTTGTTCTCCTGAAACTAATATAACATTGGATGTAAAATACCTTTCAATTTTAAAAAAAAGTGCAAGAGATATTAACTTTATTAAATCAAATATGGATGTCAAAAACTTAAAGTTTACAAAAAAGAATAAAAATAAAATGTTTAACTCCCAGTCTAGTAATGGAAACTAAAGAAAACTTGATCCAATAGGAGGCAGGAAAGAAGGGGAACATATTCCAGAAAAACAGATATGTCAAAGAGAAAGCAGAATAAAGCATAAAATAACTTTCATATCTTTATGTATAAATAAATTATAAAATGTTTCGTCAATTCTAAGGTGTACATGTGTTCACCTTTTAACATCTCTGAAATCAGAACACATATTTCAATTGATGGTGTTTTAAAAATCACTGTTGGCCATGCAGCAATTGTAACAAGGGTGTCAATAACTCTGTGTATATGAACAAAGTACCAGCATCAAAACTTGCATAATGGGAGGCAACACCTCAGAAGAAAAACCTGAAAAAAATAGTAGAGTAGTATTTTAACTCTTAAGAGCCAAACCGTTGAGGAGAGGGAGTGAGAAGATGATGAATCTAATAGGTTTAACAACATTCCCAAAGATAGATGCAAAAAGAGGTTTATTCTACATAATTGCAAAGCCTGAGTTAAGAACCAATGCTATTGGCTTTTAGTTCTTTTGAGAAATGCTGCTTTGGACAGCACAGAGGGTGACCGGGCCTGGAAAACACAAACGTTGGTGACCATACCTCAAAAACTAATTGAGAAGAGTCAGACTCTGAATGTGATAATTTTTAGAAATACTTTATTAATTTATTTCACCTATATTTATGCATAAGAGCAACATATTATTTTAAATATCTATAATTAACTATAAGAGCTCTCTTAATAAGGTCCAAATAAGCATTGTGTTGCTGTTTAATTGCTATATTTCTTTCTTTTTTTAAGATTTTTACTTACTTATTTGAGAGAGAGTGAAAGAGAGCATGAGCCAGGGAGAGGGGCAGAGGAAGAGGGAGAAGCAGACTGCCTGCTAAGCAGGGAGCCCTTTGTACAGGGCTTGATCCCAGAACCCCTAGATCATGATCTGAGCCAAAGGCAGACACTTAACAGAATGAGCCACCCAAGTGCCTGTATTTTTTTGTTTCTTAATAGTAATTAAAATGATGTTGTATCAGTTAATAAATGTAAAGAAACTAGACCTCCCAAACAAAATACAGAGATTTGCGGATTGTATTTAAAAATCGAGTTAGATGTTAATAGGAGACTCATCTTAAACATAATGACACAGAAAACTTGAAAGTAAAGGTATATCTGAAAAATACTAACAATAACAATAGCAAATCCCCGTCTAAACACATAACCATCAGCAAAATTGACTTTAAGGAATAAAGAGGGTTATCATCCAATAATGAAAGGAACAATTCACCAGAAAACTAACAATTTTGACTCTTTATGCACCTAGCAACATAGGCTAAAAACAAACTAATAAAATGGATTTACTGGGAAGAACCTAGAAATTTACAATTTTAATACGAGATTTTAACTTATATTTTTCAATAATTGACTAAATGGTCATTTATAGAACCTTACAGACAACAAGGAAAATCATACTCTTTTCAACCACACATGGAACATTTACAAAAATTGACAATGGACAGAGCCACAAAACAAGTCTCAAAAAAAAAAATCTATATCATTCTCTAACCAAAACATGATAAAAATTAGAATTAAAAAACACTTCTGAGTAATTCTTGGTTCAAAAAGTAATTATAATAACAATTAGAAAACAAATTCAACAAAACCAAATAGAAATCCTTTGAAAAGACTGAAAAAAAGGACAAATTTCTGGCAAGATTATTTAAGAAAACTATTCAAATGCTAAAAATTAGGAACAGTGGGGAAACAAACCATAGACACAACAAAATTTTCACAGGCCTTTTAACAAAGTGGTTCCAAAATTCTTGGAGGAAAATGGATTTGAATCACCGGGCTAATTTTGAAAAGGAAAATCAATGTATCCTTGCTTACTAGAATCTAAAGCTCATAAAACCACAGTGATTAAAATATGTGTTAGTGCAGAGATAGAAAACAGATCCTTGTAGCTGGATAGAACCTAGTAACAAACTTAGGTACATATAAGATAGTGTACAGGTAATACACTAGAGAAATGAATGAAGAGAAACAATGGACCATTCAGTAGCTATATTATCCTAACTGCCAATGCATATGGGAAGAAATAAAATTAGACACCTACTTCACATGAATCACAAAAATAAATTCCAATGGATCAAAACCTAAATATGACAAGAAAATCCTCAAAACTTTTAGAAAAAAAATACATAGCATAAATAACTTTAATGTTAGAAAGGGATTTCTTAAATAAGACCAAAAAAATATACAGGAGAAAATTGATAAATGTGAATAGATTAAAAATTTTAAGACTCTGTATTACGAAAGATATAATTAATATATATATATATATATGCGCCACAGACTCAAAGAAAACGTCTTCAAAGCATAAAGGATGAATATTCAAGATACTTTTAGGACCTCACCAAATCAAAAAAAATAAAAAAAGACAATGCAGGAGGAATAAATGGACAAAGAATAAGAAGAGGTAATTTGCAGAAAAGGTAATCCAAATAGCCAAAAAAAAGTATAACCATTAGCAAACAGAAACACAGATTTAAACAATGAGTTTCCTTTGTAAACTCATTAGACTGATAGTCTGATCTTCCCATTGTGAGACTGTGGGAAATCAGAAACTCCTGCACAGTCAATTTGAAATTAAACAAAGTCTATACAAAGATAAAGAGGATGTGGTAAATATATATTCCAAAAACATTCAAGGGTTCAATTCACATCTTCAGAAGCCTGTTTACTTTAGGATAGAGAAGGATGGAGGATGAGATTTTAGTCATATTTGTAAAGTTTTATTTATTTAAAAGAAAGATCTCAAATATGTCGAATGTTACAAATTAAATATGGCTCATATATTTGTTGTATTTTTTTATTTTATATTGTTTCATAATATAATTTTTATAATTATAAAGTTACAATTTTATGATTTTGTTTTCATAAAGGAAAACAAACCAAAGTATCACAATGGGGGTCAGGTGGGGAGATAAAGAAGAATTATATTATTCCCTGGATTACAAAATAATTGAAAAATAAGATTTAAGGCAAATGGTGGAAAATAAAATACATCTTTATAACCAATAAGGCCGATTCCACTGTTTAAAAACACTGTGATATAATACATTGTACTGGAATGAGCCCCATCTGTAAAATGTCACTTTTAACCTGTCTTGGAGATTTTCCATGAGGCTTAGACATTACGAATATAGAGACATAAAAATAGATACGGACACAGTCATGTAGCAGATTGTTGGTTGCTAGCCAACATCCATCTCTACTTCCCTTCTTTCTATCTTAGAAATCCTAATTTTATTCAGGTATTCATCCTCCTCCACATGGCCAGGTACTTTAGAGGAAGAAGAAGCAATTCCCATCTCAGGAGATGGGGTAACATGACTTCTTTAAACCAGTTGTGGTAGTCCCATTTCTCTTACCAACGCTTGGTTTAGGAATGGGGGTCCAGCCCAATGCTGCCATGAAGTATTCCAGAAGAGTTTTGGGAAAGATGTCTTCCTAAGAAAGGGAAAAGAATGAAAAAGCCCCATTGTTGTTTGCTTGTTTGTTGTACTTCATGGGATGTTGTCTCTGGATGTGAAGCTGAGAATGCTTCAGCCGTCTTCTGACCCTGAGGTCACCACTGTCAACACTAAGGGAATCAGAGAAACAGAAAGAATCTGACTCTTTGATGATATTTTTGAAAATCTGTATCAACCAGCCTGAGAATCTACCCTTCTTCTGTACTGCTTCTTATATGAGAAAATACATTTCCATCTTGAATGAACAGGTTTGAGTAGGGTTAACTGTTACTGGTTGCCAAAACATCCTAAATGTTAAAAAAAAATTAAACCCAAAGCCTTGCACATCAAAGACAGGCTATAAATGGCAGCTAACATTATTATTCCACTCCAACCTTGCCCATCTAGTCTCCCCTCACTATCTTCCAATACATTACCAATGCAACAGAGATCAAACTGCTGCCATCTTTATTCTGGTCAGTCCTATTCTTAAGTGAAGTGACTATTCCCTATAGTAACTATTAGCATAGAATCCAAACTTCATTTCCTAAGTACAGTTTTTATTGCTCACTCAGGGAATTTAGGAACAAGGCTCACATTCATCACTCTGCAATTATGAATTATAGGTTAGGATTCACTCTGTTTAGTTTTACATACATTTTTTATTCTAATCAAAACAAATCAGGAAGTATAATTTCTGTGGATTACCTTCCAGCAGAAACCTTGGTATTTTACTACCATGAGGCAACCAAACTCCAATAGAATCCTAATAGAAAATGAATCCTTTCAGATTTTTGACAGAAAAAACATAAAGTGAATCTTTTTGTTCTATTTATTTTAAGACTAGAGGACAAGACCAAAAACATCACAAAATGAAAAGCTGATGCCACAGGAGATGTGAAGACAGACATATTTTTTGAAATAGGAACCCAGAGACCACATGGATCCCACTGGAAACCATAATGATTTAATAATCAACAGAGTAATAGACCAACAAGTAAAACAAGAATCCTTCCTTTTTAGCCCGCAAAAGTAGCAGAACAAGATAAAGCAAATTCATCTGAAGAAAAGATTCTCCCCCAAGAGTGACAGTGCCTTACTGAAGCACAGACTTAAAAATGGGGGTGGGAACAAATATGTAACATAAAAAGCCACCAAAAGGTGAATCTGGTTTACCTGGGGTGAGACAGGGAAATCTCCTGGTAGAAAACCCTGTCCAAGCAAGTCCAACAATCACATTCTACTAAAAGGTCTGTAGGCAAGAGTTAGTAAGCAAGGAGCCTCCTGAACTAGCAGCTACAGAAGAAAGGCAATTGCCAAAATCAATACAGAAACATTGCTCAGCCATCATGCCACAAAGATTTTCCTAGAAAGCATGAATGATGTAAAGATAGGAATAATGTATGGAAAGTGAAATTGAATAAGACACTGAATGCTAGAGGAAAGATAAAGAAGAAATAAACCTGCATGGGGCATAATTCTCTATACACTGGATTGTTTGGGGGTCCTGGCTGCAGCAGGTGGACATAACTACAGACTAAAACTCCATTATGGTTCCTCTGGATTCCATGTTCTCTGCAGCTTCTTGCAAGCTTTCATTACTCAGCCCCACGTGGTTCTGGAAACCACATAGGTGAGAAATTTTCATCTCTGGCAGTCTTTAATAGTCATGCTTCCCAGCTGTTTGGTAAGGTGTTCCTTCAAGTAATTGCCCTTCAGGGAGTTTGTGGTGAGACAGGGACATGAGCAAACACTACAAACCACCCAGCTCGTTCTGCCAGACAGAATCATTCTCCAACCTGGCCTGCCCAAGAGGCCCTAAAGGCAACTGGATTTCTGAAAGCGGAAATATACTACTCTTTTAAGCAAAACACATTACTCTAGTTAAATAAATAACTGGAACCTTATTAACAAATCCCACCTGCATGCAGTTGTGGGGAAAGGAGAAGGAGAGACTCAAGTTTTGCTGGTAATTAACACACAAAGAGCATAAGAATCTTCTTCAAAGACTGCTAGGCTATACTGTGTCTGCCCTTGGACAACAAGAGTTAGACACAAAGAAATACTGGCCTCTTACCACATGGTCTAACAGGTCTTGGGGTTCCAGCAGACACCTGTGGTTACGTACACGAGGCCATCTCCTTACCCTTCTTCCTCCCTGGCAAAGCCTTGATTTTGTTTAAGTGATCCCTCCTCAGTGCACCAGATCTGAATGTTGTGGCCTATCATCCAATTCTGTTCCAGGAATGGCTGGAGATGCAGAAAAAATGTCCCTCTTTCTGCCTCTGGATATTGGTATGTGAAGACATGAGCTGTAACCAGCAATACGAAACCACTTTGGAACCATGAGAGAAACTAACCAACACACCGAGGCTAACAAAGAAATAACTAGAAAGGACCTGGTCCCAGTAGTGTCATAGATTCACAGAATTAATCAACTTTGCAGTCATCCCACCCACAGACCCCAGGTAATGTGAGATAACGTGTCCTCTGGGCCACTTTCAGCTAGCATCCTCTTGTTGAAAGTTGAAAATACAGTAACAGATGCTGAACTCTGTCTATCCAAATGTAACCTCCCAAAGATGCAAATTATATCAACTGATTAAATGCAAATAAAAATGTTTCTGTTCAAGGAATGTTCTTGCTGTTACATCGACAAATGCAACAAATGCAAAGGCAATTCATCTTCCAGATTCATAAATGGTTTGTCACATGCATTAGAACATTGGGCCTAAAAAAAAAAAAAAAAAAAAAAAAAGAACATTGGGCCTCTCCTCAAATCAACAAACTCAGTGATCATTCCTCAAAATCTCTGTGAAGACTTTTCCCAGCTCTTTTCAGCATATTTAGTTGTTCACTAATATTATTTCTGTGTATTTTGTAAATACTTCTACAAAATGACTTGTAGTTATGTATCTGTTGCTGTCCCGTGTGAGTTCCCTACAAAAGAAATAATATATGTGATGGCTAATTTTATGTGTCAACTTGACTGGATCACAGGGTACCCAGATATTTGGCTAAACATTATTTCTGGGTGCATCTGTGAGGGGTCTTTCTGGCTGAGATTAACATTTGAATCAGTGGATTGTAAGGTATATTGCCCTCCCCAGTGTGAGTGGGCATCATCCATCCACTGACAGCATGAATTGACCAAAAGTCAAAGAAAGGGAGAATTCACCCCTTTTCTGTGTGTTTGACCTAAGACATCAGTCTTCTTCTCCCCTGAGATTGGGAATTACACCATCAGTTACCTTGGTTCTCAGGCGTTTGGAGTTGGACTGAACTATACCACTGGCCTTCCTGAATCTCCAGTTTGCAGATGGTGGATTGGGAGACTTCCCAGCCTCCATAATCACATGAACCAGTTCCTTATAATAAATCATATACATCCCATTGGTTTGGTTTCTCTAGAGAACTCTAATGCAATATCTCATCTATCCTTATAGCCTTAACACTTAACCACTTAATAGGACCCAGCACATAGTTGATGTGGCCATTTTAAAATATGGCCCCTCAAATTCCTCCCATTTTGAGGAAAAGTCCATGCCTTTGCCCTTGAATCTGAGCTGGCTTTTATATCAACTAGTAGCGCATGAGTCAGCCAGCAGCGCATGAGTCAGCCAGCTTGGTCATTTAAGCCTGCCAAGTCTGCAGATGACTGCGGTCCTACAGATCTCTGATTGCAACTACAAGAGAGATCCCAAGCAAAATCCCTAAGCCCCTCCTAAATTCCTGACCCTTAAAATAGTGTGCACAAAAAAAGGTTGTTTTAATCCACCAAAATTTGGGGTCACCATTACACATTAATAGTAACCAGAACAATTAGTGCTAAATATTAACTGAATTTATGAATGAGAATTAAAAGAGATCTTCCAACCATTAAAAAAGGATAAGTTCCTTTTTTACTGTTTTAAGGATAAGTTCAGGATAACTTCATCCTGTAGCAATTTTTGTGGTCAAAGATACATTTCCTATCACTCTGTGCACTAAGAGTGAACTCTTACAAAGATCAATTCATGTATCAAAGTCTAGACATTGTGCTTGGTGCCATAGCTTTTAGTTCATCTAACTCTCACAACCAATGGGGGTACTTATATTTGTCATTACATACTTTAAGCATGAAGTGAAACTCAGAGAGGCTATGGGTTAGCCTTTATAGGTAGCAAATAGCTGAGCTGGAATTCCCCCCAGGACTGCCTGTTCCAAACTATGTCTTCTCTCCACCACTGCACAAAGTCTCCTTCACAAACTTGCACTTTACCCATAACCAGTAAAGAGAAAGGTCCAAATAGTTTGGGATAGCACTATGTAATACCACAGTGGTGACCTAATAACACATCCGATAGGCTGGATCAGCCTAGGGCAGACCTGGACATTGTGTCAAGGACAGATAAGGCTGAAGCCATCAGAATTCTACTTCTTTTTTTTTTTTTTTTTTAAGATTTTATTTATTTGTCAGAGAGAGAGAGAGAACATAAGCAGGGAGAAGAGCAGGCAGAGGGAGAAGCAGGCTCCCCACTGAGCAAGAAGCCAGATGTGGGACTAGATTGCAGAACCCTGAAATCGTGACCTGAGCTGAAGGCAGATGCTTAACAGCCTGAGCCACACAGGCACCCCCAGAATTCTACTTCTAATGCCAGTTCTGTGGCCCTGCAATAACAAACTTTGTCCTTTCCTCCCTCACATCCCATTCAAAACCACAGATCCTCAGTCAGAAGGATAGATCTGGAGCACTGGGATAGAGAATCCAACCAGAGGTAGGGATAATAAGTCAATCTGTAAATTGGCTAACACATGTTTTGATAGCATATGGTTATACATGGAATTGAATCTCTGTGGGGAAAAAGATACCTAAGACATGATTATTGCACTTTGGTAATTTTGATCTATTTAAGGAAAAAGGATGAAATAAATAAAGAACAGCACAAAATAATACACAAGTGCTAAGTCTAGTGTTGTTTCAAGATAATTTTTTCTAAGTATAAAATTCAGAACATTAAGAAAAAAGAAGATAAAGATTATTCCTCATCAATCCAATTCAAACACAGCTATAAGTAATATTTTTATGGACTCCTAGTTTTTTTATGCATACATAATAGTATAATTGGGGCTCAAATCATATTGTTCTATATCCTGCTTTATTTCACTTAATAGTGTACTCTGAACACATTCTAGAATAGGATTTTTTCATTAATTTTCTTAAAATTTTTATTTATTCATTTATTTGAGAGAGAAAGTGCACAAGCATATGTGGGGGAGAGGCAGAGGGAGAAACAGACTCTCCATTGGGCAGGATGATGAGGCATCCTGAGCTGAAGGCAGACATTTAACCAATGAGCCACCCGGGTGCCCTAGAGTAAGATTTTTCAAGCCAAACCCTACTGGATTGTGTTTTGAGAAAGCATACCAGGAGTTCATATTAATATGATATGATTTATATAAATTCTACCTACTAATGCATCTTTTTTTTCTTATGCTGACTGTATAAATTATTATACAATCAATTATACTTATTATAAACTATAAGGTTAGTTCTATAAAAGTACATTTGCTTCTGAGAGCTAATGTACACCAGACAAAAAATCAAGTGCTATCACCTCTCAAAGAAAAATTACATCTGATTACCTAAGCCTGGTCAAAGATAAACAAAATAGAAAGAGATGCCATCATCACCCCAACGCCTTCATGCCCTTAGTGCCCTTATAGTTATTACTGTATTACTAATGCAAAAGACCATCACTTAAAATGAATCATTGTTACCAGAAGTAAACTCTTTTACACCAACATTTTTTAGTATAAAAATTCTTTGACTTCCATGAGCCCTTCAGAGATGGTATTCAGTACAGTTTCTCCTACAGTATATTTAACTATTTTTTTTAATTACTTGGTATAAGGGGCGCCTGGGAGGCTCAGTGGGTTAAAGCCTCTGCCTTCCACTCAGGTCCTGATCTCAGGGTCCTGGGATCAGCCCTGCATCTGGCTCTCTGCTCAGCAGGGAACCTGCTTCCCCCTCTCCCTCCCTCTCTGGCTACTTGTTATCTCTTACTCTCTGTCAAATAAATAAATAAAATCTTTAAAAAAAATTATATGGTAAAAGACTTAAAAAAAAATCTAAAATTCCAGAGTCATGTCCTTGTTTTTAACAGTCTCCAAAAAAGAAGGGAGGGGCTTAACAAAATAACTAAGCAGTTATACTACCCAGTGTATACACATTATAAATAAAACAAGTAGTAAACTGTTTGACATTTATTTCATACCATCTGTACAGAGAATTGTATTGTGTGAATTTCAAAAGGAAAAAAATGTAGATATCAAGGTTTTCTTAGATCATAATTAATAGCCTGAACAAAATACTTCAGAAGACTAGGCATGTGGCTAAATGATATTGCTTGAAAGTTAATTTCAACTAGTAATGTGTGGCTGATTGTGGTTTATCTGCTCAATAGCCATTCTCACTTCCTTGACTTCCCTGCCACTAGAGCCCACCTGTCACCAACCACCCACCAGATCCTCGATCTCCCAGCCTCCCTTGCAGCTAAGAGGGTGTAATGATTTCCAACAATGTGACCTGAGGGGAAAATCTTCAAGGCAAGGTTTTCTTTTCTAACAGGACAGTTGCACAAGGGCAGGCTCTGCCATCCTTCTTGCCTCTGCTGCGGGCCTATGAAATGTGATGACCTGACAGTGGGAGGCCCCATGTAACCAAAGGGGAAGCCAAGAGCCTAGAAGCCTATCTGCAGGCCTAACACTGAGTCACAATGGTGGAACTTCCTGCTTCCAGATTTATTGACATACCATCTTAATTAAGTATCCTTCTTAACTAAGCCAGTTTTACTTAGTGGTCTACCACCCTGAAAGTTCCCAGATTAAAGCACAATGTACTCTATGGAATGAAGAGTTTTAGTATCTGGTCAATATTCCAGTGTGAATGAGAAAAAAATAACAATTATTGATTTTTAAAACACATTTTAGAAGAATTATAAAATGAAATGATGAGAGTGCAATCACCATTTTTTTCAAAATGGCGGCTGCACGTAAAGTGAGAATCTGACTCCTGGCTCTTAGTATATACTTGGCTCAGTTGTCTCCGTGCATTCACAACTGGGCCTTCTTACAGCAGATGCAGCAAAGAGTACTTCCTTCTGACAGGATTCTTTTCCTGGTGGTAGAGAAAACAGAAAAGGATGATGGTTAATAGAGTTAATAGTTAACATTTTAATTCTAATAGAAATTGAAGCAGGGCCAGTTGACCTCTACCTTTTCTTCCATCCTTGTAGTGAGTGATTCAAAACATAAATTTTCTGAAAGATTTTAAAATATCAAGAAACCCCAATATAACCCTATTGAGTTTTATTTTTTATTTTTTTTAAAGATTTTATTTATTTATTTGACAGAGAGAGAGAGATCACGAGTAGACAGAGGCAGGCAGAGAGAGAGGAGGAAGCAGGCTCCCTGCTGAACAGAGAGCCTGATGCGGGACTCAATCCCAAGACCCTGAGATCATGACCTGAGCTGAAAGCAGAGGCTCAACCCACAGAGCCATCCAGGCACCCCTACCCTATCGAGTTTTATATTCTCCAATGATATAATACTTGTTTGTTTACCTGAAAGAAAATAAGCTTTTAGAAGAAACAATTGTTGTTTTATAGAATGTCTAAGAATTTTCATTAGTTTCATTAGTTACTAAAGGGTTCTCCATTTAATCTTGAATGAATCATTTTATTGGTACATGGGCCCTCCCTGGTATCAAGATTTTTATATTAGATTTTTAAACTATAATCCACTGAAACATAATTTCCCCAAGTTTCTTACAGTCGAGACATATACTATATTGATAGTCTCCTATCTAATTTGGTATCCAATGTTTTATGAAATATTCCCTCCTATGAGTTAGATTCCTGCAACTATATATATTATTATGCTTGTAGGCTATTCAGTAACAAGACATCTGTTCAGAAATCCCTCTCGAAGGTTTCTTACATTATTTATGTCACTACTAAAACTATTTCCCCTCCCTTAAAAAACAGCTGCTTTACATATAAGAGAATAAAAGATCATTATTTAGCCAGCAATGTTGATAAGTGATTCTGGTGTCTTTTAGCTAACTGTCATTGCTTTCTATATACTAATTAGCTTTTTATACACTAATAAGTCTCTTCTGCTCTCAAAGACTGTCAAGTAGCCATTTAATAGTAAATTTTAAATGCTATTCTTATATCCTCTCAATTAAGAGTAAATTTTAGGATGTGAGGGCGATCTGGCTGCGACATCTGTCACCCCATTGATCGCCAGGGTTGATTCGACTGATCTGGCTGGCTAGGCGGGTGTCCCCTTCCTCCCTCACCGTTCCATGTGCGTCCCTCCCGAAGCTGTGCGACCTCCCCCGATAGAGGAGAGGACCGTTCCTCGGTCAAGGGTATACGAGTAGCTGCGCTCCCCTGCTAGAACCTCCAAACAAGCTCTCAAGGTCCATTTGTAGGAGAACGTAGGGTAGTCAAGCTTCCAAGACTCCAGACACATCCAAATGAGGCGCTGCACGTGGCAGTCTGCCTTTCTTTAAAAAAAAAAAAAAAAGAGTAAATTTTAATGATTTTTATGTAAATGGTTTCAACCTCACAAATCAGTAAGCTCTCCCAAAAGCTTGTACCATGATTTTTGAAAGCTCTGAACTTTTGTCTGCTTATTTTCTCCTGCAAGCTTAATATACTTACCAAAAATTTCCACATTCCACATCATCAAAGCTTTCATCTTGTCTCAAAAGAAAAAAAGTTTAATGCCGATTAAAAGCCAAAATCAACTATTTTCAGCCTCAATTTTCAAATGTCAGTTTGTTTTTACCTAATTCTAGTAAATTTATATAGTGTAATTCTAAACTTTACTATTTGACATTTTCCTGATGAAGAAAAACAGTAGAACTTTTCACCACCTGTGTTGCTTTTGGAAACTAGCCCCTCCCATCTGTGGTCTGGACAACCTAGTGCCCAGGCGTGTCCTTACTAAGGGGACTGCCTACACATTGCTTTCAGGACTCCAGCAATTACCTGCTGTTGCTCTCCAAGCTGGATGTCCTGGAGAAGGGTCCTCTATGAGCAAGGTACCAACAAAAGAGATAGGTGACTTTCTACACTCAGCACGCAATAAAAGGGAATTCCAAATACGAACAGAGGGGAAAGGAATCCATAGAAAAGATCAACTAAAGGTCAAGTCTTTGCATTTTTGAATAGCGACCATTTTCTGCTGAATTAGCTAATACAGTATTTCTCAAGCCTTTGAATTTGATTCCTATGGAGTTTAGCTTTTCCAAAACAAACGTGGGAAGGAAGTGTTATTTTTCAGTATGAAGAGGTTCTAACTATATTTCAATTAAAAGAAAAAAAAAAAAGGATATACAGCTCTATGGATATGCCTAGAATTCTTGACCAAAATACAGAATTTGCCAAAACCGGTTTGGGGAGGGGGATGGTGACACAAATTCCATTAGCTCAAGCAATATACAAATACTGCTAATTATTTTTGTTCCATGACAAGAGTTATTTTTATAAAGATAACCACCACCTACCACCACCCGCCCCCCCCCAAAAAAAACTGGACTGGCCTCAAATGTCCCCTTAATTATTATTCTCTGTTTCCACATTCAACAACTTTGGTTCTCTAGCCCTACTCCTTCCTGCTATGAAACCTGACAAAAATCTTGAAACAGAGAGAGAAAGCGGAGAGAATGGAGGAGGGGGTGGCGGGGGCGGGGGAGACACAGACACACAGAGAGAACGTATTTTGCCACCCTCCTGGCTAACTGAAATGCTTGTTCCCGAGATTACAGTAATTACAGCCACAGCATGAGTTCCATACAAGCGCTAAATGAAACAGCACATCAATTAAAAAATAAACACTCCATTCTAGGAGAAAGACAACCCCCTGGGACGTCCTAACAAGCGTAAATGAACCTGCCAGGCCGCCGGCCCCTCGGGCCTCAGCTTCCCCTCCCCATCTTAAGGTAGCTGCGGAACTGGCGGGGGCAAGTACTGATTGGCGGTGTCCCAAGTAGCTGCTAAAAGCAGCTTGGGTCCCGCTCTGCTCCCAGCCGATCATTGATACGTGTCGGTGCGTCAGCGCCAGGGCTCAGCACCGCCTCCCACCGTAGAAAAGGAGGCTCTGGAAAAACGGTGAACTTTGGATTGACATGTATTTGTTCCAAAAGTACTATGCGAAGAGAGAGGACCCAGTCGCAGTCTGCCCTACTTAGTAAGTTTCTTTCTCTTTCTTTTCGTTCTTCCTTTCTTTCGGAAAGGAAATTATTTTTTCATAAGGAAGCACTGTGTCCTAGATACTTTACATACTCTATCTCACCTAACTTTCCTTCAGGTAAGGAAACTGAGACCACTCAGCGGAGGCGAGAGAATACTGGGCCCGCCCTTGTCCCTGGCGCCTCTCGCAACCCTGGGCCACGCGCGGCTGTGCTCCCGTACACTTTCTGGGGTGCCCCACCCCCACCGCCCCGTCCAGACCCACCATCCAGAATGAACTGCCGTCCTTCCACTCCTCCCACATTTCCAAGGCTCAAACAGCATCATTCTAAGAACCCTAAGAAGAACACCCCTTCCGATTCTCATGCAGAGCCCGGCCCCACTCAGGCTCCCTTGCACTCCAGTGCGCATAGGTTCCCCACCGATCCAGCCACCGAGGCGCGCGGAGTCACCCATATTAGGGGGCATGAGTAGGGAGGGACGTGACTTGTTTGAAAAGAGCCTGGAAAAGCACGCGCATGCATAAAACCTCCATCCCAGTCCCCAAAAGCAGACTCGGGGAAAAGGAACCAAAAACTCAAACGCACTGAGCTATGCGGCGACGTTAGTGGCAAAACCTCGCTCTCTGCGGTCAATCCCAAGGTTACCAAACTCCAGCCGCAGAAAGTGCGCATGGCTGTGGGGACACTCCGGACCGCCTTAAGGAAGGCCGAGTCTTGGGAGTGCATAGACTCCGCCCCGTCCCCCGGCGATTGGCGCGCCCGGCCGAGGGCGGAGACCGAGTCCGCGCTGTATAAATATTCATGAGCCGGCCGGGCGGCGCGAGCGGGGCCGGAGCCGGGAAGTTGGGTGAAGGGCGCTGCTCCCGCCGAGGAGGAGGAGGAGGAGGAAAAGGAGGAGGCGGCGGCGGCGGCGGCGGCGGAGGCGGTGGCGGCTGGGCGCGGGCCGCGCAGCTCAGGTGTCTACTCCGCTTTCTTGGTCTGGATTTGGTTCTCTGTGTCTAGCAAGAAGGGGTCTGCCTACACCTCGCCCGATTGCCGGCCGGAGCGCGGAGCGGACTTTTACCGGAGGCGGAGTCTGTCAGTCCCGGAGGTGGACAGACGGACAGACGCCGGGGAAAGAGGGCGGAGGCCTCTGCGGAGGCGGGTCCCGAACTCCCGCGGCAGAGCTGCGCAGCTTTGGGGGCGAGCATGAGTCCACGGGGACAGAAAGGGGGCTGCAGGGGCTGACCCGGCGCGGGGAGCGGCCTGGCCCAGCCATCTTGACTGCGCACCGCGGCCCGAAAGGAAACTTGCTGTGCTGCCGCCCTCTGTGCCCGGCAAAGTCACCTCACCGTCGCCGGCTCCGCGTGGAGAAGTGGCCGGGCGCGCGGGAGAGAAAGCGAGCGAGAGAGCGACAATGAGCCGGGGACCAGCCACTGTGCTGCGAGAGGGCTGAGTTCGACCGGGAGTCAGCAGGGCAGACTCGGGGACTGTGGTGCACGCCTGCAGAACCCTCATTGCCGCTGCCCGGGCTTCGGACCCCGCTCTGCAGACGCGTCCCGAGAAGGGACTAGGTTATCTGCAGACCCCCTTTCCTGGAGAGGCAGGAGAGAGACCAACAGGACACCCGCTTTCCCCTTCTCCGGCTCCCTCGCCGAATCTCCCGGCGCCCCTCCGCGCGCCGCCTGGAGAGTGAGGGTGCGGGGCCGCGGCGCGCAGCATGGAGTGGGGTTACCTGTTGGAAGTGACCTCGTTGCTGGCCGCCTTGGCGCTATTGCAGCGCTCGAGCGGCGCTGCGGCTGCCTCCGCCAAGGAGCTGGCGTGCCAAGAGATTACCGTGCCGCTCTGCAAAGGCATCGGCTACAACTACACGTACATGCCCAACCAGTTCAACCACGACACGCAGGACGAGGCGGGCCTGGAGGTGCACCAGTTCTGGCCCCTGGTAGAGATCCAGTGCTCGCCGGACCTCAAGTTCTTCCTGTGCAGCATGTACACGCCCATCTGCCTGGAGGACTACAAGAAGCCCCTGCCTCCTTGCCGCTCGGTGTGCGAGCGCGCCAAGGCCGGCTGCGCACCCCTCATGCGCCAGTACGGCTTCGCGTGGCCGGACCGCATGCGCTGCGACCGGCTGCCGGAGCAGGGCAACCCTGACACGCTGTGCATGGACTACAACCGCACCGACCTCACCACAGCCGCACCCAGCCCGCCGCGCCGCCTGCCGCCGCCGCCTCCAGGTGAGCAGCCGCCCTCTGGCAGCGGCCACGGCCGCCCGCCGGGGGGCAGGCCCCCGTCCCGCGGCAGGGGCGGTGGCGGCGGGGACGCAGCGGCGCCCCCCACGCGCGGCGGCGGCGGGAAGGCGCGGCCCCCTGGCGGCGGCTCAGCGCCCTGCGAGCCGGGCTGCCAGTGCCGCGCGCCCATGGTGAGCGTGTCCAGCGAGCGGCACCCGCTCTACAACCGCGTCAAGACCGGCCAGATCGCCAACTGCGCGCTGCCCTGCCACAACCCCTTCTTCAGCCAGGACGAACGCGCCTTCACCGTCTTCTGGATCGGCCTGTGGTCTGTGCTGTGCTTCGTGTCCACCTTCGCCACCGTCTCTACCTTCCTCATCGACATGGAGCGCTTCAAGTATCCCGAGCGGCCCATCATCTTTCTTTCGGCCTGCTACCTCTTCGTGTCGGTCGGCTACCTGGTACGCCTGGTGGCGGGCCATGAGAAGGTGGCATGCAGCGGCGGCGCGCCGGGCGCGGGCGGCACTGCAGGAGCGGGCGGCGCGGCGGCGGCGGCGGCGGGCGCGGGCGCGGCGGGCGCGGGAGCAGGCGGCCCGGGTGGGCGCGGCGAGTACGAGGAGCTGGGCGCTGTGGAGCAGCACGTGCGCTACGAGACCACTGGCCCGGCGCTGTGCACCGTGGTCTTCTTGCTCGTCTACTTCTTCGGCATGGCCAGCTCCATCTGGTGGGTGATCCTGTCGCTCACGTGGTTCCTGGCGGCGGGTATGAAGTGGGGCAACGAGGCCATCGCCGGCTACTCTCAGTACTTCCACCTAGCTGCGTGGCTCGTGCCCAGCGTCAAGTCTATCGCCGTGCTGGCGCTCAGCTCCGTGGACGGCGACCCGGTGGCTGGCATCTGCTACGTGGGCAACCAGAGCCTCGACAACCTACGCGGCTTCGTGCTGGCGCCGCTCGTCATCTACCTCTTCATTGGCACCATGTTCCTGCTGGCCGGCTTCGTGTCGCTCTTCCGCATCCGCTCGGTTATCAAGCAGCAGGGCGGCCCCACCAAGACGCACAAACTGGAGAAGCTCATGATCCGCCTGGGTCTCTTCACTGTGCTCTACACTGTGCCCGCCGCCGTCGTGGTCGCCTGCCTCTTCTATGAGCAGCACAACCGCCCGCGCTGGGAGGCTACGCATAACTGCCCGTGCCTACGGGACCTGCAGCCAGACCAGGCGCGCCGGCCCGACTACGCGGTCTTCATGCTCAAGTACTTCATGTGCCTCGTGGTGGGCATCACTTCGGGCGTGTGGGTCTGGTCTGGCAAGACGCTCGAGTCGTGGCGTGCCCTGTGCACCCGCTGCTGCTGGGCCAGCAAGGGCGCCACGGGGGGTGGAGGCTCCGGCGCCGCGGCTGCGGGGGGCGCGGGGGGACCCGGGGGTGGTGGGGGCGTGGGGTCCGGTGGGGGCGGGGGTCCGGGTGGTGGGGCGGGATCCCTCTATAGCGACGTCAGCACCGGCCTGACGTGGCGATCTGGCACGGCCAGCTCCGTGTCTTATCCAAAGCAGATGCCATTATCCCAGGTCTGAGTGGAGGGGAGGGGGCACCCGGAAGGAATGGGGAGGGGGGCGAGGAAACCAAGTGCAGCGAAGGGACACTCGATGGGCTGAGGTTCCCACCCCTTAACCCTGTTGATTGCTATTAGCATGATAATGAACTCTTAATGGTATCCATTAGCTGGGACTTAAATGACTCGCTTAGAACAAAGTACCTGGCATTGAAGGCTCCCAGACCCAGCCCCCTTTCCTCCATTGATATGCGAAGAGCTCCTCCCGCCAGGCGTTAATCTCTGTTGGCAGAGGAGGGTGGACTCTGCTGCGTTTCAGAACGCAAGGTTTGGAGCACTCGCGGGTTGCCATTTGCCGAGCTTGAAGCCAGATCTACAGATTTCACCTGAGGGACCTATTTTTCTCCCTCGACTCTCCTACGTAAACTCTTACTCCTAACATATCCTAGAGGAGGGATGACCGCGACCTAATGGAATTGCACGGTTTGGGTATTCTTAATGACCAGGCAAATGCCTTAAATAAACAAACAAACAAGAAATGTCTTAATTAAACACCCCAAGTAAATACGGGTTTCTTACATTAGAGGATGTATTTATATAATTATTTGTTAAATTGTAAAGATGTGTAAAATATGTACATACCCAAAGATATACAGTCTGTACATTTTTTGTAAAAAGTTTAGAGGTCACCCCTGTAAGAACAAATATAAGTATTCTATTTTGTCAATAAAAATGACTTTTGATAAATGATTTAAGCATTGCCCTTTCCCCATGCCTCTTCTAAGCTGTTACCTTTAAAGTGCTTGCTAAGGACGCATTGAAAAAATGGACATTTTCTGGTTTACTCATTCTGTACACTGACCTTAGGCATGGAGAAAATGACCTGTTAAACTCTAGTTCTTAAGTTGTTAGCAAAGTAAATTTCATTGTTGAACTGAAATCAAAATTGAGTTTTTGCACCTTCCCAAAAGATGATGTTTTTCATGATAGCCCTTTTCTCATCCATGGATGATAACACTCACCTTAGTATATGTAAATGGAACTTTTGCAAGGCAGCAATTGCATTCAGGCCTTGTTATTTATCTTGTACAATATCACTAAAGGCTTCAAAACCCCACATTTATTTCTTGGTGTCCCTGATTTTGAAAGCACCTGGGTTTTCAGGGACTGAACACACCGCTGAAGTGTAGAGGTTAATGTTTTAAACCATAGATCACACTTTACAGTGTAAGTCACTTGACTATCTGGTAGTGGAGCAGGCGCTCTTTAATGGATTAGACTAACGGGTTAACATCTTAATAACCTTCCAGGCTTGTGTATATCAAATGTGCTTCTTTTCCTAGAGAAAAAGCTATTGTTCCTCTGTCAAGACTAAGCTAATTTATTTGAGCAGAAGGCTGTTGAATTAGCAGAAGAATGCTTTGGCAATTGTTGAACTTTTTACCTGTCTGCCCAGTGGCCCAGCACATCATTCCTTTAAGAGGAGCTAAATGAATAGGGTTAATCTGTAGGGAACTTGGTCTTTTGAGTTTGAAAAACTTTGATCTTTTCTCCTCTCCAAATGTGCTGTATAGTCTGAAGTTTCTTTCCCTGCTGCCCGGCTCCTCTTGGTGCAGACCAATTGGCCACCGCGGAGCCTTAAAGTTCTTCCATTAAAGGGATGTGGGACTTTTACTTTAAAAAGGAGAGAGAGCGAGGGAGAGGAAGACTTGTAACAGTTAGTGAAGACCAGAGGCACAAGTGCGCTCAGCCTTTTAAACAGCTTTTCCCGGCATTGTTAGCCAGCCTGCAGGCAGCTAGGCATGGGTTGAAGCATTATAGAAAAGGGCTCTGAATGCCCTACAGGTGGTCTGTGCACATAATCCCCCAATTTAAAGCGTTTTCCTTTGCTGGACAATTGCATTACAAAACTCCCTTCTTTTTCGCCCCTAATTGAACCAATGAACTATTATAAACTACAAGTTTTTCTTAAAAAAAAAAAAAGAAAGAAAGGGAAAAAAGAAAACCCTCTGCCTAAATTCTATTGACTAAATTCTGGCAAGTTTTCTGAACTGAACCTTTTAAAGCACCGGAAGTAAAAGCTTCTTCAGACATTTCACTTTTTCAGATATTTTTATTCCCTATGCTTGTTATTTTCTGACAGATTAGCAATAATTTAAAAGTAATTGGTAAGGTTGTGTGTTCATACTGAAAAGATAGCCTCAGGTCCCTTATTAACCTGTCAATCAAGATAAGAAATGGGCAGTTATGCTAATGATGGGGGGCATCAAATATTGTAGGGTGGGAAGGGACATATTCCCTGCATCCTGCTAAAATGTTTGTTCTCTTTACTTTCCTTAATAGGAATATTTATTGGTTAAAAAAAATTTTAATAGAATGGAAACTACTTCCTTGGCTGATCTTTCTCATGTGAGAGGCTTTTAACAAGTTTCTTGGTAGAAACATTTTGCAAATCCTTTCCAGAGTCATTCTTGGTGTTAACTGGATTTTTTAAAATTAGATATGCAGTACATTAGCTAATCGTGCTGATTATATTTCTTAAAGTCAGAGGCATTGTAAAATCTTCACCTCCAAGAAGTTTTATTTATTAAAGGATTACTATTTCATGACTTAGGTACCAATAAGTGGCCTGCATCTACCCCAGGGGGTGACGTTCATGTGCTGTAATGTACATAAACCAGCCATAAACTTTACATTTTCAGTTACAAAGTGTAAGTGTAAGGGCACTTTCCATACTCTTTACCACATGTATGGAATAGGGAGAGAGCTAAAAGCCACTACTTAGCATATTGGTTTTCTAATTAGCAGTATTCTCATTATTGACACATTTTCAACTATGTGACATGGTAGGAAATGTCCAACTTTGAAGCTTTTTTTCCTTATTAATCTTTGAACATATCCTTGTAATAATGCCATATTTGATAGCTTTTAGAAGATGGCTATAAATGTGCTCAATATAAACAGGCTTATTAAACAAGCAAAAAAATCCCTACTATTCTGAGGGCTACTCTTAGTAAGAAGCCTTGCACCTGTAATAACTAAAAACTGATTTTAGAGACTGATACTGAAGTACAAGTGCTGGTTCTTTGCCTTTAAAACTAAAACTCGGGTTGCACATTTACCAATGTCCAAATGGTAGATACGTAAAATTGATTCGTCTGGAAGAAGAGTCTCAATTTGGCAATTTGCATTAGACAAATGAACAGGTGCCTTCCCTGAATACTCCCCTTTGTGCTATATGGGTGTGTTCTTAATTAACTATATGGAACAAGTGTTACTTTTTTTAAATTTTGTCAGACATGGGAGGTAAGGGACTGGGGAGGGGCTATGGTTACTCTGTGGCTAGAAGATCAATATGAATAAAGTCTAATATGGTTTAATCCATTAGTAAAGCCAAAGCTCATTACGATTACTTGTTGGGAAAGCTATGTGAAACACTTTCTTTTCGCTTTATAATAAGTGCAATTTGAAAGTATCATAAAACAAAGGGGAGGAGGGGGAGCATGTAAGAAAAGTTTATGGAGCAAACAATGTCACCATTACAATTTTTTAGCCTACATTGATGGTGTTGCAGGTCCTGTAATACTTGAAAGTTGGGGGGAAGGAAATTAGATTGTCTCGCCAAAACAAAAATTAAGACAAAGAAACTCAAGCAGTTGCAGAGTACAGGATGCAATTTAAAGTATAGGTGCAAACATTGTTATGATTCGCCAAACAAATCACGTGTAGCCATCTGCTTTCCACGTGTGATGCCATACTGCCATCTTGTGGTCCCCAAAGTTCCAGAACTGGGAGGAGGGGCAGGTTCCTTCATTCAATTCCTTCATTCAGAAATACTGAGCCCTCACACTGCTGGCCCTGTTCCCCAAACAGAACACATCCAGAGGGGCCTGCAAGCATTTTGTATTCAGAATTTTGAATTCTTTGAGATCCCAAAACTGCATCAGTTTAAAGCCCCACAAGATCTTATTGAATTAAATCCTCAATGTAAAGATTATGCTAAAAATGTAGTTAAGCTGTACTGAAATCAAAAGGTCTGTCTTTTTTAAGTTATCTTTTGAGTAACTTTTATTTAAAGAGTAGGCTATTCACCAAAGATCCACCACCTAACGGGAGAGGATCCAAAACTTAACGGGAGAAAGAATGAGTCATGAAGAATATTTTGAGGTGGCATGTCGTTGGCTTGTGTATTTAAAAGTACTAATTTCTAATTTCCCACACAGAAGTTGATCTGCTGAGTTCAGTGGACACCCTTCAGTGCTGTACGTAAATGCTACTGTTTTGGGTGGGATGCAAGCTGTCCCTGTTATCCAGCCAGGTATTTGTGGAAACACACCCAGAAATAGAAACTGTGCTGGGAAACAAGGTCAGCCAAAGGGAGCAAGATTTCCATACACAGCAGTGTGGGAAGACCAGGCCTTTAACGGGGGTGGGGGGGTGGGAAGTGCATGTAGAGAAGAGGCAGCATTACAAGGCCCACATCTGAAGGCTCCTTGTCCTGAGTATCAGAATGGTTGGTAGGGACAGGAGAGAAGGAGGCAGCACTGGTCAAAGAGATACAGACTAAAGATCTTAGAGGTCACCTACCAAGATTGTGGAATTCTTAGAGATCCCAGGATCATTGAGAACGTTGCTACACCATAGAGAAGTAGCAGGGGCAAGATCTAGGAGTATGATGGAAATGTGGAATCTCAGGTCTTATTTACTGAGTCTGAAGCTGTATTGTATCCAGATCCCCAAAACCAGAACCCCAAAGAGGTCTGAACTTGCCAAAGGTCATGCAGTCAAGAGCAGACCTGGGCCTAGAAGCCACTGATCCTACTTGCCACTCCTCTTTCTATAGGCCTCTCCCAGCTGCCTGGCTGTCTCTAAATCCCTAAGACCAGCACTATGTGCAGGCATCCCTGAACATCAGCTTACCAGGCTGTGTTTACCTAGATACATGGGTCAGACCAAAGTACAGATTTCTCCATGGTGTGGTGCTGACCTACACACAAGAACGTACAAACACAGTCTCAGAGGCTGCCAGGACAGCTTCAGAAAGATCCCTCTCTGGTCCCTGGCTGACTTGGGCCAGGTCACCTACTCTGTGCTGCCTATGTTCACAGTAATGCAATCATTGGCATAGACCCTAGGACAGAGTCTGTCTGCTAGTTTAGTGAGGAGCAGCAGAGACCTGGAGAAAGAAGAAGTCTGTTGCTGATAGAGCTCACGCTGGGGAGAGGAGCTAGAAGTGGAAAATGCCTGCCCTGCTCAGCACAGGCTCTGGGGGCCTTCAGGGAGAGCTCAGCAGGGCCTGGGAAGGAAGGCAAACAGCAGAGCCACTGGCAGTGAAGGGAATGGAAAGGAGCAGGATCCAGATCTCAGGGCCTATGGAGTCCAAGGAGAGCATCCTGGAAATCTCTGGAGTGAGAGAACAAATCAAAAAGGTTTAGTGATTAGTGCAGCCAATTTAAACCACAGGCCCCAGAAGATGACCTAAGAGGCTGGGTGGTACCTGAAAAGGGCAGACAGTGGCTATAGAAGGACAGAAGTAAAGGAAGAACCCTCTTGCCAGGGCAAGAGCAAAGTTAGGATGAACTTCAATTAATGACCAAGTTGTAATGGCTTTCCAAGCCTTGGCAGAGAACCATGATTCACGGAAGGCAAAGGTACCTATTTTAGCTTGCCTTATTTAACACTCAGGTGAGACACACACTAATTTAAACTAGAAATGCAGTCTCCCTCGCTGGTCCGCTAACAAACCTGTTTCTAATTAAGCAAAACACCCGCAGTAGTTCTCACCCTTGCCTACACATTAAAAGCACTTGGGGTGCTTCTTAGAAATACCAGTCCTGCGGCACCACCCCAGACCAACTGAATCAGAATTTGGGGGGATGGAACCTGGGAAGTCAAAGTGTCTAAAACTAGCCTAGGTGATTCTCATGTGTAGCCAGAGTTGAAAACCAAGAATGTAACCAAAGCTGGTGTTTATTTTGTTTTCCTTTCTTAAGAGAAAAATGTGTTTTTAATATTTTAACTCATAAATGTTTATTATAAGCATGGTAGGACAATAAGTAACATAGATCTCTTCATATTTTGACAGTTGTGTAAGCTTATTAAATATAACTTTGAACTTCTGCAAGTAGGTTCAATATGGCAATAGTAGGAAAAGAATATAAAATTTTTGTTACATTTGAAAGAATACTTACAGATACATTGATGAAGGTAATAGATGCTATCTTAGAGATTGAAATGGCTTACTTGAATAGAAATGTGTTTGATATGTGAACATGTGTCTCTAAGTTACTCAGGCATTGAGTATTTTTATTTTTTTTAATGTGTTATGTTAGTCACCATACAATACATCATTAGTTTTTGATGTAGTGTTCCAAGATTCATTGTTTATGTATAACACCCAGTGCTCCATGCAATACGTGCCCTCCTTAATACCCATCATCGAGCTCACCCATTCTCCCACCCCCTCCCCTCTAAAATCCTCAGTTTGTTTCTCAGAGTCCACAGTCTCTCATGGTTCATCTCCCCCTCCAATTTCCCCCCCTTTACTTTTCCTTTCCTTCTCCTAATGTCCTCCATGTTATTCCTTATGATCCACAAGTGAAACCATATGATAATTGACTTTCTCTAAAACTGGTGTTTCGATCTAAAATTAAACAAAATAGAAATATAAATTAACTAAGCAAATTAGCTATTGTCATCCAACTTGACTAGTTTAACTAGAAGTGGGTTGTTTTTTTTTTCCTTTTTGTCACCTTGAGTAAGTAAATATTTGGAAGATGACAGGAGTGCCCTCACCTGGTCTGAAGGGAGAACTCCATGCTTTGTTTTTGGGAAGTGAGGGTCTTAACCACACAGAACCGTTTTGGATAACCTCCGCTTTTTCTTTCACTTGTAAAGAAATAACAAAGAATTGTTTACACAGGGATGATTCTATTAACCTAGAAATCAAACCCAAACTGTGATCCTAAAAGGAACCAACAATGTTGATGTATTAATTAGGAAAGATACTTAAAATGTTTTCTTTTTCTTCAGTAAATGTTTATTCAGTGAAACCAACTCAGCTAGAAATGAAAGCTCATCTTATAGTGATCTAACAAGGGCATGACTTTCCAAAGGCAGGTCGGCTGAAATATTAAATATGTGTGTTATATCTTTAAAGGGAACCTGATACTATCTTACCTACTGATGGAACTTTGCTCAAGTTTTATAATTTTAGGATAATGTTTACTGAGTGCAGAAATCTACTCTTTCTCTGGATATCCTGAAAGCCATGACAAGTCCTTAACCAAAGACCCAGAAAATGAGATTCATTTCCATAAGTAAACTCTGAGGTTTTCCTGAGTCTATGGAATAAATATGATTTTAGATCCTGACTGTTAAAACTCATACAATCATAGGTCATGAAAGGGATACAAATTTGCATAATACCATTAAAGGGCGTCTTGTAGCTATACTTAATGGGAACCAAAAAAAAAAAAAAGCTATACTCAATTTAATCATTCTGGAAACGATCTCATAATGAACATTATCTTTACCTGATTAACTTAGAGCATCTCCAGTAAGACACAAAAAGGCAATAAAATGGAGATGTTAAGAACATAGACTCTGAGGGGCACCTGGGTGGCTCAGTCCTTAAGCATCTGCCTTCGACTCAGGTTTCCAGGGTCCTGGGATAGAGCCCCGCATCGAGCTACCTGCTCAGCGGGAAGCCTGCTTCTCCCTCTCCCACTCCCCCTGTTTGTGTTCCCTCTCTCGCTGTGTCTCTCTCTGTCAAATAAATAAAATCTTTAAAAAAAAATAAAAAGAACATAGACTCTGAACCTCATTGCCTGGCTCCACTCATGTGTGATCTTCAGCAAGTTATTTGTCCTCTACCTGCCTCAGTCTCTTCTGAGAAATGGTACAAGAATAGTGCCACTTCATAGGGTTAAGAGAATTAAATCCTAATACAGATAAAAAGCCTGGAACAGTAAAAGCAAGCCACCATCATTAAAGAGCCAGTTTTTATTGTAGAAATGTTTCTATGTATATTTCGTATCTTGATTATTTTTTATTGTGGTAAAAGACACATAAACTTTACCATCTTAACCAGTTTTTAAGCATACATATTTGCAACGTTAAGTATATTCACATTGTTGTGTGAAACAGATCTCCAGAACTTTCTCATCTTGCAAACATAAAACTCTACAGATTAAACAACTCCCTTTTTCCCCCTCCCCAAGTCCCACAACCATCATTCTTTCTGTTTCTGGGAGTTTGATTATTTGAAGTACATCATTTAACTTGGACTCATACAGTATTTATCTTTCCATGACTGATTTATTTTACTTAGCATAATGTCCTCAAAGTTTATCCAAGTTGTGGCATGTGACAGTATTTCCTCCTTTTTTTAAAGCCGAACAATAACCCAGTAGATGTATGTACCACATCTTCTTCATCTACGCATCGACTGATGGGACACTCAGGTAGCTTCCACCTCTTGATTATTATGAATAATGCTCCTATGAACATGGGTGTGCACTTATCTCTCTGAGACCCTGTTTACAATTATTTTGACTACATACCCAGAAGTTGGATTGCTGGATCACAATGTAACTCTAATTTTAATGTTTTGTTTTCGTTCTAGGGTTTTTTTTTTCAATTAATTTTATTTTTTTAAATTTTTTATTAACATATAATGTATTATTTGCCCCAGGGTACATGTCTGTGAATCATCAGGCTTACACATTTCACAGCATTTGCCATAGCACATACCCTCCCCGAAGTCCATAACCCTACCCCTCCCACCTCCCAGCCACCCTTAGTTTGTTTTGTGAGTTTAGGAGTCTCTTATGGTTTGTCTCCTTCCCCATCCCATCTTGTTTCATATCTCTTCCCCACCTCCCCATAACCCCCTGCCCTGCCTCTCCAATTCTTCATATCAGAGCGATCATGTGATAATTGTCTTTCTCTGACTGACTTATTTCGCTTAGCATAATACCCTCTAGTTCCATCCACGTTGTTGCAAATGGCAAGATTTCGTTTCTCTTGATGGCTGCATA
>CM052807.1:26764387-26824071 GCA_028533885.1 Nasua narica | reverse complement strand
CTTTGTAGTTTTCTGAGTACAGATTCTTTGCCTCTTTGGTTAGGTTTATTCCTAGGTATCTTATGGTTTTGGGTGCAATTGTAAATGGAATCGACTCCTTAATTTCTCTTCTGTTTTGCTGTTTGTGTATAGGAATGCAACTGATTTCTGTGCATTAATTTTATATCCTGACACATGATTGAATTCCCGTATGAGTTCTAGCAGTCTTGGAGTGGAGTCTTTTGGGTTTACCACATAAAGTATCATATCATCTGCAAAGAGTGAGAGTTTGACTTCTTCTTTGCCAATTTGGATGCTTTTAAGATTTATTTTATTTTATTTTTTCAGTGTTCCAAGATTCATTGTTCATGTACCACACCCAGTGCTCCATGCAATACGTGCCTTCCTCAATACCCACCACCAGGCTCACCCAAACCCCTACCCCCGCTCCAAAACCCTCAGTTTGTTGCTCAGAGTCCACAGTCTTTCATGGTTCATCTCCCCTCTAATTTTAATATTTTAAGGAATTACCATAATGCTTTCTATAGCAGGTGCACCAATTTGTAATCTCACCAATAATGCATAAGGGTTCCAGTTTCTCCACATTCTTGCCAGTACTTGTTATTTCATTTTTAAAAAATGTTATTTTAATTCCAAGGTGGTTAATATACAATGTTATAAATTTCAGGTGTAGAATATAGTTATTCAACAATTCCATGTATTACTTGGTGCTCATCATGGTAAATGTCCTCTTAATCCCCTTCACCTATTTCACTGTCCTCCCGCTAACCTCTCCTGTGGTAATGTTAGATTGTTCTCTGCAGCTGAGAATCTGTTTTTGGTTTGTCTCTTTTTCTTTTCATCCATTCATTTGTTTTGTTTCTTAAATTCCACATATGAGTGAAATCATATGGTATTTGTCTTTATCTGACTGACTGACTTATTTTGCTTAGCATTATACCATCTAGGGCCATCTGTGTTGTTGCAAATGGCAAGATTTCATTCTTCTTTATGGCTGAATAATATTCCATTATATATATTACATTTTCTTTATGCATTCTTAATTCCATAGCTTGGCTATTATAAATAATGCTCCAATAAACATGAAAATACATATATCCCTTACCTAAGTGTTTCCATAGTCAAATACCCAATAGTGAAATTACTAGATCACATGATAATTTTATTTTTAATTTTTTGAGGAACCTTTAAACTGTCTTCCCCAGTGGCTACTCCAGTTTGCATCCCCACCAAGAGTGCACAAGAGTACCTTTTCTTCCACATTCTCTCCAACACTTACTGTTTCACGTGTTTTCAATTTTAGCCATTCCAACAGATGTGAGGTGATATCTTATTGTGGTTTAGATTTGTATTTCCCTGATGATGAGTGATGTTGAGCAACTTTTCATGTGTCTGTTGACCATCTGTATATCTTCTTTGGAGAAATGTCTGTTCATGTCTTCTGCCCATTTTTAAATTGGATTTTTGCAGTTTTAATGTTGAGTTGTATAAGTTCTTTATATAGTTTGGATACTAAGCCTGTATTGAATATGTCTTTTGCAGATATCCTCTCCCATAAAATAGGTTATCTTTTAGTTTTGTTGGTTGTTTCCTCTGCTGCACAGGAGCTTTTTATTTTTATGTAGTTCCAAGAGTTTATTTTTGCTTTTATTTTCCTTGCCTCAGGAAAAATTTCTAAAAACATGTTGCTGAAGCTGTTGTCAGAGAAATTACTGCCTGCGATCTCTTATAGATTTTTATGGTTTCAGATCTCACATTTAGGTCTTTATCCATTTTGGTATGATTTGAGGAAGTGGTCCAGTTTCATTCTTTTGCATGTAGCTAACCAGTTTTTCCACAACCGTTTGTTGAAGAGACCAATTTTATCACATTGCATATTCTTACCTCTTTGTCAAAGATTAATTGACCATAAAGTCATGGGTATATTTCTGGGCCTTCTATTCTGTTCCACTGATCTATGTGTCTATTTTTGTCTCAGTATTTTGTGCCATACTATTTTAATTAGTACAGATTTGTAATATAACTTGAAGTCCAGAATTGTGATGCCTCCAGCTTTGCTATTCTGTTTCAAGATTGCTTTGGCTATTTGAGCTCTTTTGTGGTTCCAAACAAATTTTAGGATTGTTTGTTGTAGTTCTGTGAGAAATGTTGTTGGTATTTTGATAGGTATTGCATTAAATCTATAGATTGCTTAGGGTAGTATAGACATTTTAATAAAATCTGTTCTTCCAATCCATGAGTATGGAGTGTCTTTCCATTTGTTTGTGTTGTCTTCAATTTCTTTCATCAATGTTTTATAGTTTTCAGAGTACAGGTCTTTACATTTCCTCAGTCAAGTTTATTCCTAGGTTGTTGGGGAGTTTTTTGGTGTAATTGTAAATGGGATTGTTTTCTTACTTTCTCTTTCTGCTGTTTCATTACTAGTGTATAAAATATAATGGATTGCTGTATGTTGATTTTGTATCCTATGACCTTACAGAATTGATTTGTCAGTTCTAGCAGTTTTTTGATGGAGTCTTTAGGGTTTTAAAGCTGAACAATAACCCAGTAGTTGTATATACCACATTTTCTTCATGGTATACATACCATCATGTCATCTGCAAACGGTGAGAGTTTTACTTCTTCCTTACTGGTTTGGATGCATTTTACTCCTTTTTCTTGTCTGATTGCTGTAGCTAAGATTTCTAGTACTTAGTTGAATAAAAGTAATGAGAGTGGATATCCCTGTCTTATTCCTGACCTTAGGAGAAAAGCTCTCAGTTTTTAACCATTGAGTATGATATTCACTGTAGGTTTTTCATAGATGGCCTTTATTACATTGGTATGTTCCCTCTAAACCAACTTTGTTGAGGGTTTACCATGAATGGATGTTGTACTTTGTCAAATGCTACCATATGGCTTTTATCCTTTCTTTTATTGATGTAATGTATCATGTTGATTGATTTGCAAATATTGAAACACTCTTGCAACCCATGATCACACTTGATCATGATGAGAGATTTTTTTTAATGTATTGTTGGATTTGGTTTGTTAATATGTTCATCAGAGATATTAGCCTATAGTCCTCTTTTTGTGGGTATTGTCTTTATCTGGTTTTGGTAATCAGGGTAATATTGGTCTCATAAAATGAATCTGCAAGTTTCTATGTGTTAGGAAAGTGAGCCATGTCTCTTGCTCTTGAAAGTAGTGGCCTAATGAAGAAGAGGTCCCTTAGTGCCCTGCAATATAGAGGAGATCCACTGCTGCTGCCACAGGACTGAGGCCCCCAAAGTGAGTGGGTGAGAAGACATGGTATTGGCGAGTTTATACTAGTCTTTGGGGGGAGGGGCCTCACAGTGCCAGGAACCAGGCAAGCCTGGTGCGGAGAGCAGATCTCTGAAGGCTGGAGGGGTGGGGCTTGGTGTAAGAAAGTTCCATAGTAAATCTCTGGACTGCACTGATTCTTGCAGGTAGATGGATGTGTATTTATGCTGGAGGGCAGGGGAGGAAAATGGCACCTGCCAGCTTCTTTGTTCCTAGAGGGATATCCCAGTGATTTCTTTCCCTCTAGGACAAGCTCTGAGACTAGTAAATAACTCTCTCTCCCATATTTCCCAGGCATTTTTCAAGCTGTTGCTTTCATGCTGTACCTCTGTGGGCTGTTTGTCCGGATATTTCTTTAAGGGCAGGGACTCAGCTTCCTCCCACCCTCCCATCTCTCCCAGAGCTGAGTCCACTGATTTTTTTAAATGCCAGACTTAAGTTCCACTGGTTGTAAGAACTCACAAAATTTGGCCTCTCTGGTTTCCAAAGTCAAATGTTATGGGGAATCTTCTTACCCATGTGGGCTCCCCAGTGTGATAGTCTGTTTCTCTCCCTTCTCCGTGCCCTCAAGTCCCTCCCTCCCATGGACAGTCCCACAGGTCCATTTAGCTTCCCACCGAGTCTCCACCCTTCTTACCCTCTTTGATGTGGCCTCTTCTCTACATTTAGTTGTGGAGTTTGTTGTATCATTCTTTGGGTTGTTTTCTAAGTTATTTATACTGATGTGTTATCTAGTTGTATTCATGGGATGAAGTAAGTTTAGGGTCCTCCTACTCCATCATCTTCCCAGCAATCCCATTACTTGGTATTTTATGACTTTTGGGTAGTAGCTGTCTTAATGGGTGTGAGGTGATATCTCATTGTGATTTTTATTTTCATTTATCTGGTGATTGGTGACATCAAGCATATTTTCATATACTTTTTGGCCATTGTATATCATCTTTGGAGAAATGTCTATTCAAGTCCTTTGCCCATTTTTAAATCAGGTTAGATGCTTTTTGTTGTTGTTGAGTTGTAAGAGTTGTTAATATATTCTTGGTATTAGCACCTTACAAGATATATGATTTGCTGATGTTTTCTCCTTTTCCATACATTGCCTTCTCATTTTGTTGATTGTGTCCTGTTATGTATACAAGTTTTAAGTTTTGAAATAGTCCCATTTTTTATATTTACTTTGGTTGCCTATTCTTTTAGTGTCATATCCAAGAAATCATTGGCAAATCCAATGTCATGAAGCTTTTTGCCTATTTTCTTCTCCATAAGCATTTTTAAAGCAAAATGGACTGGCAGTGGCAATAAATAAAACAAACAAGTAATTTTAAAAGACATAGATAGCAGAAAGCTCGTATGACAATGGATTTGGGATAAAGATGTTAGTTTGTTTGCTGGCCTTTTCTAATAACACTCCTTACTTCATATGGGACACCCGCCTATAGGGGCAAAAATTCAATATTGATCCTGCCCAGAGTCCAGGCCAAGCCTAATGTTTCACTTTGAAGATAGCTCTCTGTTGGAAAATAAATACCAGGGCATAGTCCAGGCTTGGAAGTTGACTGTATTCCCAACCCAGGGACAGAACTTTACACCATCTCTAAAGCCAATTTCAAAGATGATGATATCTCATTTCCTGATTAATAAATACTAACTTATGCTGATAATTTTTCTCTTAGAAACCATAATTATCTTAAAATGTGTCTACTCTTAATAAGCATAAAATATTTGTTTATGCCTTAAAAAAACTTTAATCAAATTTGGTTATTAAAATTCTATTTTTAGAAATAATATTCTTAAAATGGAAGTCAGTATTAAAAAGCAGTTTGTTAGTACCAAACAATAGGTATCATTTCATAGCATCATGCTATTTCTGACCTAGAAGGAAACTGTGAGCCCATCTAGATCAGTGTTTTTGATCCTTGTTGCGAAATAGAATCTGTTTATAAAATGCTCGTGCCTGGACCTTAGCCCTCTTTTAGAGGTTCTGATTCAGTAGGTTTGTGAACCACTCAGCTTGTACAACCCCACATCTGTACTTGGAAATGAAGGCATAAAGCAGGTGACCTGTACCACCTTCCCTGAGCACTTTCTATTCCAGTTCTCACTGTTTTGCAAACATTCCCTGCACACATGCCTTTGAATGTGTTACCAACTGCCTGGAATTCCCTTCTCTATTAGCAAACTGCTGGTTAGGGGCCTTTTATTTTAAAGACCCAGGCAAATTTTTAACTCCCCTCTGAAGTCTTCCTTGACTGCCTCACACAGAGTTATTGTTCCTCCCTTCTTGATTCATTCCTCTCAATTGTATTCTCAATTCATTCTTCTCAAGATAACCCTTGCCACACCATGTCATATTTGCTCATGTCTCTCCCCCCCGCATTGGACTGTGTGCTATTTGAGAGCCAAGCACCATCTTATTTACCTTCTAGTAGGCTCTCAAAATTATGTTGTAAAGAACATTACTTCCTTAGAACATTGCATTGGTGCCTAGAGAGAGATGCAAAGAGACTTAAGACATGCTCCTGTTTCCAAGGACTTTAAGGACTAATGGGTGACACAAGAGCTTGTCCACTGTCAAAGGGATTAACAGACTTAGAATTCTCTCAGATCTGTGATGGTGCCAAGTGACAATTTTCCTGTGGTACAATGGGCAATTGATCTATTCTAGTAACAAACAAAACTCTAATAGTGCAAATTCAACTTTTTTGAGAACTCTGAGGCAGAAGAGGCAAATGTAATGAGACTGTTGCCATCAATAATGACTTCAGGAACTTTTAGTGTCACCTTGGGATGGTAGGGTCAGAGAAAACTTACCCATCTGACCTAGGCTTTGCTTGAGCAAAGTTTATAAATCATGTAGTTTGTTTCTCCCAGAAGCAGTGAGTTTCCTATATTCTTCTTCCAGGAGAGTTGATCTCTTGAGATCAAATATCAGCAATAGTAAGTAATTGGATGTATTCACTTATTATTGCCATTCTAACAAATTGCCACAAACTTCATGGCTTAAAACAACACAGAGGTATTATCTTGTTGTTTTGGAGGCCAGAAAGCCAAAATGGGCCTTCTTGGGCTAAACTCATGATGTCTATAGAGCTATATTCTTTCTGAAGGCTCTAGGGAAAAATCCGTTTCCTTGCCTTTTCTAGCTTCTGAAAGCCACCTGTCTTCCTTGGTTCATGACCCCTTCCAGCAATTGTACCACTCCAACCTCTGTTTCTTTTTTTTTTTTAAGATTTTTATTTATTCATTTGAGAAAGAGCAAGAGTGAGAGAAAGAGTGCACACAAGCAGTGGGAGCAGCAGAAGGAGAGGGAGAAGCAGACTTTCCACTAAGCAGGGAGCCCGATGCAGGGCTCCATCCCAGGATGCTAGGATCATAAGCTGAGCTGCAGGCAGACACATAACCAACTTAGCCACCCAGGCACCCCTCCAACCTCTGCTTCTGATGTCCCATCTTCTTCTCTGACTCATCTGCTTCCCTGTTTTACTTATAAGGAGGCTTGTGATTACATTGAGCTGACTCAGATAATCGAGAGTAAGAGATAATCCTGTCTCAAGATCCTAATTTGATTATATTTACAAAGTTCCATTGCCACGTAAGATAACATATTCATGAATTTTAAGGATTAGAGCATGGATACTTTTGCAGGACGATTATTCTGCCTACTATTGTGTTTAGAAGTACAGTATGTAGCTATAGATACTTTGCTTGTGAAAATGAACATATGAGTGTGCCCTGATTTATAAAAAAATAACTTCCTAGAACCCAGTGGTTTGCACTTTATTTGAATCAGAAAATTTTGGATATTGGTACAAAGAGACACTAGTTATTATGTTCACTCATCCATTTATTCATCTATCCATCTATCCATTTACCCATCATTCCATGCATTCTTTACCTATTTATGCTTCTTAATTTCTGTGTCAATCCAAATAAGTTAGGCTTTGTTACAATAACAATTCCTAAATCTCAATGGCTTACTACAACAAAAAATAATTTATCACTTACATATGTCCATCATGTGTCAGCAAAGAGCTTCTATTCAGCCTAGGTGCTCAGAGATCCAGGCTGGTGAAAGCTTTATCTTGCTATGTGCTTCCATTATCCTAGCAGAGGTTGATAAGGAATATGTTAACTGATTCTTACTTTCTGCCTGGAAATAACAGGTGTCATTAGCCATAGCAAGTCATATGGCCGTATGGTACCGTAAAGGGCACAGGAAGTAATCCTATCATGTGCCCAGAAAAACTGGAAGTATTTATTGAATGCCATTAATGACTGCCACAGCTCCCCACACTAATATATTCACATGCCATCTTTCTCTTCACCATATTTAAGTCTGTCTTCAACTGAAAGTAGTGAAATAAAAAAAAAAGACTAAGATCAGAATTGTCATGTTCTTACCCTAGTTTTTCATTAGCTTATAATCTTGTTCATTTTTCTGGACTTGATTTCCCTTATCCATGAATGAGAATAATAATTATTGCTCTTGCCATTCTTTTTTTTTTAATCTTGAGGTATAATTAACATAGTGTTGCTCACCTTCTCACCTAATTCTGAGAAACAAATGACATGATCAAGACAAAAATCATATATTTTAAATCTCTTATTTACAAAAACATAGAAGAAAATTCAAGATATACTCCTCAATGAGATGTTTGTTACTTCCAATGTGTTATAATGGTTAAGTATCAGTGTTTTTCCCACTCAAAAGAATTTATTTTATTTTTAAAAGTTATGCTGTTCTAAAAGTTCATTCAATCAGCACGTAGTTTTTGAGAACTGGGAATTACTCTGTCTCCACTAACTGCCATGATATGGGAGAAGTCTTTGCACCATATTTAGTTGTAGACACTTTCTTTATGTGAAATTAACTAATTAACCATGGAGAATATGAACTTACAGTAAAGCTAAATAGCAAGAAGAATAAAGAAGCAAGAAAGAATAAAGAAATTCTATGAAAAGAAAAGATCAGATGAAGGAAAAGAAAACATTTAAATCAGAGTTGCAACAAAATGCTGCAGTCACAGTAGTATTACATCTCGGCACAGTTTCCACGTTTTATACTTGTAATTCCATACGCTGGAAAACTTTACACTTCATATTTTTTATGCTGGAAAGCTGGATTTCATATGAAGGAAATGACTAAGTCCAAAATACTCTAGGTTTAAAATGACTCACATACTCTTCAGATTAACAGAACCTAACACTGTATTATGATTTGTATATTTTCACTTCAAAATTCTCAAAGGATTTAGCTGTCTGAGATCAAAGATTGAATTTTTCCAAATCACACAGAAGCTTTTAAATCCAAGTTTAGTGTAATTAAAGGATGAATGTGGTGAATTCCATGAGTTTCCAACACAATCATATTGCCCAACTCAAGAAGGATTAGTGCAAGACTAACACAGATGTTTCCAAGTTCAATAAAGTAAGGGTGGGCCTGATATGAGTCGATAACTTTTCTAGGCCCTAAAGTTACTGATTTAGTTTTATTGTAAGTTGTTCATTAACTTGTGTGAGAAGTGTCAAGTGAACAACAAAAGGCGTTAATTCCATTTGGATTATCAGCAGTGTAATTTCCCTAGCATAATCAAGACTGTACTGAAACAATTTGGATGCCATTCTACCCCCTATTTTATGTGATGCTCCGGATCTATATTTTGCCCCTAAATCTCCCATAATATCCCCCATTGGGCCAGAACCTATCGGGAGGCACCCTGATAGGCTTGGGCAAGAACCAATTAATTTGAGAAGTAGGTGAGATGTGTCTTTGGGGTCCCATGAGCTCTTGTTCTGCATCCCCCTCTTTGATGACTTCCATATTTCCTTCTCAGGTTCCAAGTTCTATCCTGCATCCTCTTATTTACAGTGAAATCTATTATTAGTCTCTTCACTAACCATACCCAATAAGACTCTAAGAAAAGGAGTACAGAACAGATTACACACCCTGTCCATACCAGAATTTCTGTGAGACATAAAAAAATATAGAAAGTATGCTTTCTGACTCAATAGTATCTAAATGAGTAACAATTTATTAGGAACAATTGGTGTTAGAAATACATTCAGGGTTACTGACAAGTTCCATTGGGGAGTTATACCTGGGCAGAGTTTTCTAATATCCCCTCCATCCTCCATCTCCATCCATAAAGGAGGTATCTGATATGCACTCCTTTACTTTTGACTGACTCAAAGGAATCTTTTCTGGACTTTTGATGGTCCCATTTAGAGATATGGAGTTATTAACATATCGGGCCCTTTAGACCTCTTTGATCTACATACACAAAAAAGCAAGCCACCATTCCTCCACTTCCAAATGTTCAAAGCTACTATGTTCCATCTTCACCCTATCCCAGCCTCACTCTGATTCCAAACTCAAACTCAGGGCCTTAAATTCTGCCTTTGCCCTCTGGTCCTGGTGTTTGCCTTTGATCTCCTTAAGCACAAAAGGCTACATGTCCTAGTACTCCCTGCTAGGCTGCCTTCTCTGTATCTTGACATCTCTTATACAAAGTTGGTCTCTGTGACTCCAATCTCTCCTCCTTTTCTCCCTCTTCCCTCTTTGGTGTCAACAACTTCTTCTCTCTATCCCCAAGAAATCTGGGCCCTCCCTCATCTTATCTTCCTCCTCATCCTCCTCCTATCTCAGTCATATCACTGTTCTGTCATGCTCACCAGTGCAATTGACCTATACATGATGATATAGGGAGCTATTCCTCCCAAGACATTTGGATTTTAAAAGGTATCCAAACTTGAATATCTAGCTAAAATGTTGAGTCTTTGTTGGGTAGTTTCAAAAATCAGCCATAGGTGGGCCCCACTCAACTAGAAAAAAAAAAATCATAAGAGTTATAGAAATAAAAAAATAATAATAAATAAAATAAATTTAAAAAATAAGAAGAGTTATAGAAATAACATTTCACACCTCTGTCTTAAAGACGGGTTGGATTCACTTTATGAAAAATGAATTTTAAAAGTTTAATATAGGGGCGCCTGGGTGGCTCAGGTGTTAATCGTCTGCCTTCGGCTCAGGTCACGATCCCGGAGTCTTGGGATCAAGCCCCACATCGGGCTCCCTGCTTAGCGGGAAGCCTGCTTCTCCCTCCCCCACTCTCCCTGTTTGTGTTCCTTCTCTCACTCTCTCTGTCAAATAAACAAAATCTTTAAAAAAAATTAAAAAATAAAAAATAAAAGTTTTATATAAATTTTGAAATTTAAGTTGTGGAAAGACATGGTTGAAGTTACTTATACCCCATGCAGAATGATTCTGTGCATGTTAGGTATCTGATAAAAAAAAAAAAAAAAAAAAACAAGTGCAAAAGAACTTCTGCATACCCAATTGATTGGAGAGAGATACATAGAATGGGTTAATCAAGCAGCTGAGAAATCCTCTTTTGATTAAAAAACAGGAGTTGGCAAGGTAATACTTCCGCAACCTTAAGCGTCCTTTCTGTGCCTGGCCCAGAAAAGAAGTGATTAAAAAGCCTTGAGCTGGCCAAGAGTTGATTACAGTGTGGGGAGAGCTTTACTCCATAATGAGCCAAAAGTTCACAAGCAGCAGTAGGGTGTGGGAAAAAAACACAGGTTTTTGGAGTTAGGTTTAAATTCTAACCCCAGTTGCCTCCACTGCTGTGTGACCTTGAGAAAGTTACCAGTGAGCCTCAGTTTCCTTATCTATAAAATAGTATTCACCAGGCTACTGAGATCAAATGACATGGCCTGTGTCCTTGACATGCAGTAGACACTCAATGCCTTCTTTTTCCAGCAGTAGGAACACCATGTGACTTCTTTTGTGTGTCCTTGGTCAGCTTCCTCCCTGATTTCTTACAGTGGCTTTTCCAGACTTAAATCCTCTTCTCAAACGTCCATCCTTAGTTCCTCAATTCTCTCTCCAAACACACGTGGCCTATAGAAACTCCCTTACCTTCCAGTGAACATCCTTATTTGCTCCCACCCTTTCCCTTTGCCTCTGGTCTCTAAACATAACCTCTTTCTGCTCAAAGCCAATCCTCTCACCTGTGTTTTTTGTCTGATTGTCTATCAACTCAAATAGCTGATCTGTTATTAATTCCCCTCTCTATCTTATGTCTTCGAACCTTCCCTATGTGCTGCCTTTGCCCCATAGGCTTTATGTTAAAATCGAATTTTAAAATTGTTTATTAAACACCTACCTATGCAGTCCCAGACACTATACCATATATTAGGGCTACAGTGGGGAACTTGGAGCTTACAGAACCTTCTCTAACCACAGCTTCTTCATCTATACATTGAATACCACTATTGTATTCTGCCTATGTCATGAAGGGTAATGACGTATTAAATTAGAAAATCCTAAGAGAGCACAAGACACTGCCTGGCACACAGTAAATCCTTATTCAGTGTTAGAATCTAGTCAGAGATACAACCATGTAAATAGGAAGTCAGGGAACATGGTAAATAGTTGTGGGTGATGGAGAAGTTCCCTTAGGATGACTTCTCCATACAGCAAGAAGAAAAATAGGAGAGAAGAAAAGTTTAAAATGGTTTTGGGGAAGCACAGGACAGTGAGCTAATGAAGAAAACATGGAGTTGGGGAAACAGTGTTAAAGGTCCTCCTGGAGACCCTGAATTTATAATGGTACCAGTTTGGGAGCTAGGACCATTTTCTCCAGAAAGACCAGCTACCAGGCAGCCCCTTCAGGCCACTGCCCATTTTCTCTTCCCAGCAACTTAATGCACTGTTCCTGGGGCACCTTGTCCACTTGTGTCTGGAAGTAAAATTGACAATAAAATATATTAGCGAGTTGAAATTTAGTATTTGAAAGAAAGGGGTAAATTTAATCTGCGAAAAAGACGATTTGGCAACAAGAACAAAAAAATGGAAAAAATAGTTTTAGAACATTTCAAAAAATGATTGAGTTTAACACTGACTCATACCTATACAATTAATAAATAACTCTCTGCTCTATCTATCAAACAAGGTAGCATGTGACACCCTCTTGCAATGACATAGCAATACAAGGGGGTAGAGAGTCAGGGTCTCTTTGGCCAGGGGAGGAGGCAGGACTATGAGCCCACATGAGGTGTGGTAAAAACCATTCATCCTTTCAGGTTTGGGGCGGAAGGGGAAACACAGAAGGAAAGAGTTGAGAGTTTTAAACTCAAACATGGGTATTTGAAAACTTCTGGAGTTCTGACCTAGGGCTCAGGGCAAATAAACCATGGCTTCTCTGATAGAGGATTTGCTTCCTAAATTGGAAAGCAAAAGATTCACTCCCTTAGTAGTGGTTGTAAGGATCCTGATAGCCTTCCTGACACCACCATTCGCTTTTCCTTTCTGTTAGGGTCACCAATGAAGTGTGGGGTCACCTGAAGCAGAGGCTAGAGTCTGTGGGCAAGAATGCCCAAGATTTAATAGCAGCTCTACATTGATTATTCCCAAATCTATCCCTTGTCATACCCCTTTCTAAGCTTTGGTCCAATCAGTCCACCTTCCCTCTAGACATCTCCTCCTAAATGCTCCACAGACAATTCAACCTTGGCACTTCTAAACCCAAAACTGTTAGCATCCATCTCCTCCACCAGGAATTCCTCTCAGGACATGCAACCCAGTAAACCAAACCAGGATCTCCTCCTCTTCCTTATTCCCCCAATCCAACCAGTAACAGAGTCACATAGATGCTGCTTCCTAAACATCTGTCTCCTCTGGACAAATCCTCCTCAGCATCCCAATTTCCATGGTGTGGATAAGGTCTGGGGACTCCCAGGTTGAAATAAAGTGGTTCAGGCAGAGAAGCCAAGGAATATGCCAAGACTAACTCTTAATCAGGGCAGTTGGGAGCCATAGGCTGGAAAAGATAGAATTGAGTTCTTTTAGTTTATTCTGGACTGAAATTTATTCCAGAGAGGTAATTTTCTCATGCATGGAAGAAAAAAATCATGATTTAAGTAATTACAACCTGGAAGGCATTTAAACACAAGCTGACCAATTTCCTTTAAAAGTTGGCCCAATTTTTAAATCTTATTGAATTTAAAATCTTTTGTATATAACTATTTTAAAGAAGGGTTAATTACTAAAATATAATCAATGTGCTTCACTGTGATTCAGTTACATGCCCACTGAGAAACTTCACTGACAGGCTTAGTGGGGAGAGCTCAGATAGCCCATCTACCTGGAGGGAGGTCACCTAAGTTCTAGACAAAGCACCAGAGAGAAATGGCATTTTCAAGGTTAGCATTTTAAATTTAACCCATGAAATTATGGCAGCACCCCAAATATTAGTCAGAATGTGGTTGAAACTAGCTTAATAGTTAAGATTGTATGAGAACTTAAATTTTAAAACTTAAGAAGCTAAGAACACAAGCAGATTATGATATTTCACTGAGGGAAAAGAATAAGGGCATCATTTCAAAACTTCTGTGTTCTTATAGTTCCATTATAATTCTTTAACTTCAAGAAATGTTTGCTCTAACTTGTAACCAAACGCCAATTTCATTCTATTCTATAGATCCACTGTAGGACCCTCATATTGCCTTGAATACTACTAAATACTATTAAAGTATTAGTACTAATACTTTAGTATTACTTAGGTAATAAGCAATAAGTAAGCCTCTGCTTATTTGTTAACACTCCTAGAAATCTTACACTGTTGTGAACATTAAGTTTTATGAACAATAACCCCTTCAATCTGACTATTTTCAAGGAGGCATCCTGAAGCACTAAAAGGAGGCAAAACCAGCTGGGAGAGAGAGAAGGGTTGGCCACTAACTGACCAGACTGTCTTAAATGAGTTACCTCCCCTTCCTGGACCTTAATCTCCCCAGGTGTAAAATGAGTCGTTGACTGGAGTTACTAAGGTTCCTAACAAATAGAAGTTTCCAAGATGCTGAGGTTGGTGCTAAGGAGGAAGGGCTCAGGAGGCCTCCTGTGGTGAGGTGGGATATGAAATGCAGGCTATCTGGAATTAGAAGTCATGGTCAGATAGGGCAGAGAAGAAGCAAGTGCCCAAAGGAAAGGCACCCAGAGGGAGCCGAGGGCCACAGAAAGGAGAAGAAGGATAGATAACACCAAAGACTCAGCCTTTTTCCATTCCCCAGCTGAGTAATGAGGGGTCCCAATTCCTTAACTTGATGCAAGAAGTTTTGCTATTTGGCAAAATGGTAGTTTACCTGTAAAAAACAGATAGTCCATGGTGAAATATTCAAGTCTGGAACCATGAAATTTAATTTTTGAGTACATGATGCCTTCATGTATTGCCCAATTGTCTCATTGGAAGAGATTCTCAAATACAAGGATGATCTTTCCTTATCTTTCTCTTGTGACTCATCCCATGCCTTGCACAAGTACCAGACATACAAGAGATGCTCAGTAAATACACAGACATAATGAGTAATTTTCGGTATTTACATTTATCTTACTTCAAAAAAAGTTAAAAACTCTTTAATCCACACTCTGATAAATATCATGTTTCTAGGTAGAAAGGTGGCACTTCTTTTTATAGATGAGGAAATGGAGACACGGAGAAAAGTAATGCTCTCAGAGCCCTTAGGTGGTGAGAGAATGGAAAACTTTCCTTGTCCTTGGAGTACAGGTCTTAACCATCCTCTTTACTTCTGAAGAAACACTGTTGGCACACAACAAAATTTGAAGAACTTGCTTAACATAAGACTTTATTTCCTTCTAATGGCAAATCGCACACACCACCTCTATAAAATTACTGAATTTTTGTTTCTGGAGGAAATGGCCCTGGGTACACTTAGTGTAAATTTTAATAATGCCTTAGGCTTCACAGACCTATACCCCTGGGGCAAATAATACATTATATGTTAATAAAAAAAAATAATGCCTTAAGCTTTATTCAGATCAAATGTCCTAGGTGAGGAAGACCAATTTATGGACATTTAAATTGCCTCCCAAATACTATTTCTGAGATCAAAAGCACTTTAACTTTCGAAAGCACAAGAAAAGGAGAAAAAGAAATTCTAAAACATAAAATAACATCGTTTCATAAACCAAGGGGGAAAACCTCACGCATTTTTGCAGATTCCTTATTTGACAACTTAAAACCAGAAGGAATTTTTTTGTAGCTATTTAGTACACAGCTGATGAAAAAATATTTGCATTTGTTGGCACCCACCACACACCTTCCTGAGCGGTTACACCATAGGGTTTGAGTATTTGCCCAATTCCACTATTGTTTGTCTTGGCTGTCATCTTTTATTATGAATCTACATCTCAAGCTAAACCTTCGCAGATAGCGGCCTGATCACGGGAACAATCGAGGTGAAGGACAATCTGACACTTGTGGGCAAAATAAAGAAATTTAATTAGAAATAAGGAACTGCATCTTAACCCAAGGGGATGACTCGTTGTCTTTTAAAATTATCTCCTTCCCAGGTCAGATTGTCCACAATTTCTTCATTATCCCTAATTTCTCACCCCCTTTGTTATCCAAAGTAACCTAATTCAATTCCCAAATCTGCTGCTGAGAGTTCCCAAATCCTGCTTTTTCTGGGCAGCTAGAAGCAAACGTAGAGAAGCATGGAAATGGTCAGGAGGTACCACCAGAAGTAAACATTTTTGTGTTCATAAATATTGCATCCTAAATATGGTCCGAGAGAGGCCTATGTTGGTAAGAAAGGCTGTGGGAAGAAGGTTGGGAGCATTCCTAAGTCTCCTAAGTCTGTGAACATTTTTCTTCTGGAGCAAATATTCTATGGTCACAAATTCCTGGAGAGACCTGGCTTGACAATGTGCTCTGTCAAGCATCGACCAGTTCACAGCCCAGGGAACACCTTCCTGTGACACACAAATCTGTCTCACGGGGCTTCCACACTTTCTCTCATCTGAGCTTCCCAACAAAGCCCACAACATAAGGTTATCCCTCTAGTGCCCAGTTCAGCACTGAGAAAACGAAAGTTGACAGGAATTGAAGTTGTTTGAACAATGGTACTGAAACAATGACATTTTGCTAGAATTCCTTCCCACCAATTTGCTGACCTGTGACATGATAAGGTTGTTTTTTTTTTTTTTTCAGCTGCATAGAAAGAAACAGAAACAAGAGATTTAATGCTAGGTACAGAGGCGATACTCAGTAAATACTGTTTATCAACGTAGCTCCACTGATGTGAAATCTGATGTCTCAGTCTATTGATAAAGCTGTCACGGGGCTATGTGAGGAACAAGAAGCACCCCTTGAGGAGCGGTGGAGGTTTGGAGGGAGAAGAATGGGAACAGGTGACAGCCTGAGGAGTCTTTCAGTTTTAAGATGGCCGAGGAAATGAATGGCCAATCAACGTCATGGCCAGGCAGGCACACTCTTTATAATCACTCAGTATTTTAAACATGTCATGTCTCTACTCTGCCTGTCTGGAGGGAGGAAACTCTTCTTAATAAATCTAGTTCTTGCATTTGACTTTTAATTTCCTGAATTCTCCATGAAACTCATTTCATCCAAGTTTGGCTTATGAGAAAATTTGGTCACTTCTTTTGGCTCTCTTGTCTGCCACTCACTCTCTGAGGTCACAACACAGAGAGAAAGTTCCCCGAGGAAATGAATTGTTCTATGACTGACAGGAGAAAGGAAAAATATATATAGATATATTTCCAATGGTCGGGTAGGTGGGGAGGGGAGACATCTGTTTGGTTTCTAGGGAACATTTATCCTACAGCACAACCAAAATGCAGCTGGTGGGATTTATAGGCTCCACAGCTGACCCTGCCCACTGAAATCCTCGGGTTAGGGATGGGGGGCCAGAAAGGGGGGCAGCGTCTCCTTCACAGGAGACCTTAGGCAAGTCTATGCCTGAGGAGCCTAGAGGCCCCCTCTCTTCATCTGCAAAACACGATCCTCCTCCTCGTTTCTTGCCTGAAACCAAATTTACACTCAGAAAATTCGTAATAGGTTCTCACAGTGGATTGCAGCATCCTAGAAAAAGGGAGTCACATTCATTAATTCGGTAAATAATACTTTTCTTGAGTAAACGTGAGCATAATCTCATTGATCCTCATGAGCTTGCTTTTGCGTTTGTCTCCGCAGCCAGCCAGCTCAGCAGCCAGCCAGCTTCGGAGTTTGGAATCCACTAGTGGACTCCTATCAAAGCCGGACCACCTGAGAATAACCTGGACACCAGCTTGTCAAGATTTCTGAATTAAAGTTCCTGGAAAGTTAGAAATTTCTAATGAGCCCTTCTTACTATGCAAACACAAAAGAATGCCCCTACAACAAGGCACACGGGCAGACACTTAAACCAAGATCCTTCCTTATTTAAAATGACTGCAATTAAGAGGACAGTCCCAAAGTTTAAGGGATTTGGGTTCCAGGCCCAATTAAGTCAGTTCTCTTCAGACTTGACACCTCCTTTTTCTTCTCTCCAGTCCTAGTACTTCCAAGGAACTGAGCTAACATCCTTGCTTAGCTTCCCCTCCTCTGAGACTCGTCCTGTCCTGTTCTTACCATCGTTTTCATCTTACCAAAACCCGTGCTTAGCAAACAGAAGGGTCCAGTGAATTAACCACTGTTGTTAAAATGACAGCTCTACGTGACACACGGCATTGGCAAATTCCTAAATTTGTAGAGCACTAATCATCTAGTCTAGGTTCCTCTTCACTCATAGAAGGAAACTGAGGCCCAGAAGGATGAAGTGACTCGCCAGGTAATGGGGACATAGGATGAGAACCCAGATATCCTCTTCTTGGCTCCTCACCTCTCCCCTTCTCTCTTGGCACCCATTTCTCTGAATAGTATTTACAGTTTTCCATGAAAGCTCAAGGCTCTGGTTCTCTGACAGTGGGATTTTGGACATCAGTGGAGAGGCAAAAGCAGCCTTTTCCAGTGCCACTCTGATAAAATCACACTTGCTTGCAAACCCAAACTTGTACACAAACTCCAACAGAAGGAACATAGACTTGTTTTGCCCCCATCTCCCCGGGGACATGGCCAAGAGGAAAGCTCAACTCAGCCCTTGCCACCTTGCTTTCCCAGCTGCTGTCCAAACAACCTGCATGGACACACACCACCACCATGTGTTGAGTAGATTTCGTCACTCAGTATTATCAAGGCTAATACTGAGGGCTCGAGAGATGCATGGAACTTATTTTGAAATAGTAATGAAGTGCTAGACTATACCCAAACTTGGGGGGTCCACCAGAATTGCATGCTGCAAGGGACAAGAACCAAATTTTCCCCTGAATGCTTTAGGAATATTAGACTCAAAAAATCACATTTAGGGCGCCTGCGTGGCACAGTTGGTTAAGCAACTGCCTTCGGCTCAGGTCATGATCCCGGAGTCCCGGGATCGAGTCCCACATCGGGCTCCCAGCTCCATGGGGAGTCCGTGTCTCACTCTGACCTTCTCCCTTCTCGTGCTCTCTCTCACTCTCTTTCTTTCCTAATAAATAAATAAATAAAATCTTTAAAAAAAATCACATTTATTGTGCTTATGTACCCGACGTTGATCTAAGTATTGAAGAAAGGAGCCTAGAGTCTGCTTCCAGTGAATGGAATCACAAGAGAGATTTACTGCATATGTTAAAAATAGGCACATTCAAAATAAGTCAGAGAAAGACAATTATCACATGATCTCTCTGATATGAAGAATTTGAGAGGCAGAGCAGGGGGTTGTGGGAGGCTGGGGGAGGGAAATGAAACAAGATGGGATGGGGAAGAAGACAAACCATAAGAGACTCCTAAACTCACGAAACAAACTAAGGGTGGCTGGGAGGTAATGGGAGTAGGGTTATGGACATTGGGGAGGGTATGTGCTATGGCAAATGCTGTGAAATGTGTAAGCCTGATGATTCACGGACATGTACCCTGGGACAAATAATACATTATATGTTAATAAATTAAAAAAAAATAGGCACATTCACTCAAATATTTTTATGCCAGAACTGATTTTGGACAATTTAAGTTTTAACTAATTGCTTTGGCATTCTGTAGATTTATCAAAAAGGATGTTATTCTCCATCCTGGCAGATGTTTCATTGTCAAAGTTCTTTAGAACTCCTACAAGTGGCCATCAGGTTCATGAGTGCATGAGTTCACCTTTTTTATTTGCTAGAGTGAATGGCAATTCCTTGTCCTTAGCCATTTTGTCTTAAGTATACGCAGATGGCTCTTCCTCCTGTCTTGATAAGGTAAGCAGGTTTATCCCGTCCCACAGTAGCTCGTTCGGCTATACTGTGTCCATCTATGTGGCAGTTAAAGGAAACCCTAAGTCCCTCACAAAGTCACCTCTAAGTTGAGCGGCTCCTAGACCCAAACCAGAGCAACTGAGAAGTGCAGAGAAGTGCTTCTGTGAAGCTCCTTTCCAGGCATGAGGCGGTTTTGTGTTTCTAGTGCACAGCCAAAAAACAGGAATACGACCGTGAGGCCGTATCACTAAGAGCATCTTTCGTCTGCTCCACTGGAACACGAAGCCTTTCGGACAACCTTAGCTGTATGGTTCTCTAAAGGACATGGACGAAGCCCAGACCAGAATACATGTAACAACTCTACCTCCCCTCAACAATGGTGCAAGCACCTCCTGTATGTCAACTACAGTTCAGTTAAAGATTTTTTATCTTGGGCCCCTGGGTGGCGCAGTTGGTTGAGCGACTGCCTTCGGCTCAGGTCATGATCCCGGAGTCCCGGGATCGAGTCCCACATCGGGCTCCCAGCTCCATGGGGAGTCCGCTTCTCACTCTGACCTTCTCTCTCTCACTCTCTCTCTTTCCTAATAAATAAATAAATAAAATCTTTAAAAAAAAAAAAGATTTTTTATCTTTATAAAGCAAACAAAAACATGCTCCCTCAAGTCAGTGAGGACCAGCCACTCAGCAAACACACAGGAACGGCAAGCATGCCGGGAATCCAGCCCATCCTGAGCACTTTATACTCACAAGCAAAAACCATCTAAGAGGCCTCCCCCCAAACCCCTAATTGTTTAGGAGCCATATTTTCCACATTTGTCATTTCTCCTCTAACACTGTGAGGTGTGATCTTACAATTCTGTCACAATTAATTTTATTAAAGGCCTGGGGAGAAGTTAAACTAGTATCTGTTTATTGATAACATGCACATCACATGCCTCTTTTATCCAAACAGAAAAACAAACAAAAACAAATCTTCATGATAACCCACCAGAAAACATGAAAACATTAATGAGCTCTATTAATGGAAGACATCACGCTTTAATTAAGCACATACTGTGGTAAAAAAAAAAAAACAAAAAAACAGAGGGTATCATCATCCATCACCTGACACTTTCCAATTAACCATTTTAGCTTCCAGTCACATTGTCAAAAGCACAATGTGAAGTGCTTTTGTCAAGAGAAATTGTCATCTAAATTAATCTGTGTCTCTAGGATGTTACTCTCCCACGATGTCCACGTGTCCCATGCCAGCTCGCCTTTCTGCCTGTGGATGTTCTCCCGGAACTTTCACACCGGCCAAAGCGAGTCTGCGTCTTCATGGGCCACATCTCCGTTTGGACAGGACAGTGCACCCGGGGGCTGCCTGGCACTCCCTCTTCAGACCCACTCAGACTTTCTGGATCTGGAGCTGGCCAGCGCATCGGGGGGCTGTAGCTGACCGGATGGATAGCGCCGGCCCAGCCGGCTCCGAGGCACTAACGGATGCTCCTCTGACCTTGTGGGACCCTCGCCTCTGGGGTCCTGGGAGGCCTCCCCGTGTGGCCTACTCCCGGGCTCTTTGTAAGCCACCGCCAGCTTGTTGCTGACCGAGGACATCACTTCACTCTCATCTTCATCGGGAAGCCCCATCCGCCCTGACACAGCGGACTTACCACTGGGGCTGTTGGCACCCTCCCCTCCAGTCCACAGGCGGGGGTGGATGGGCGCCCCCTCTTCCACCCACGCGCCGTCTCCAGCCATCAGACCCGACCTAGCGCCCAGGCTCCGGGACAGTGGGCTACCGATGGTGTCGCCCGGGAGATCCTTGCTGGGGCCTCGGCCCCGTCTCGTCCTCGCCCGCACGCTGCAGAGGAGGTCGGCCACACTAAGCAGCAGGGAGAGCGCACTGACTGCCCACATGAAAAGCATCATAATGGACTTCTCCGTGGGCCGGGAGACGTAACAGTCCACCACGCTGGTGCAGGGAGCGTGGGTGCAAGAGAATCTCTTGGGGACCAAGAATCCAAAGAGGAGGTAATGCGAGGCACCAAAAGCTGCCTCGGTCAGTACCCGAAGGAAGAGGTGGACAATGTAGCCGGAGGAGAAGTCCGGCACGGTCAGGTGGCGCAGCTCCCCACAGGGCGGAGGGCAGCGCCTGTCCCCAGGGCTCTGGTCACAGGGGTCAGGGCGGGTGCGACCGCCATCTGGTCCGCAGAGTCCACCAGCGGCTAGCACGGCCCCTCTGTGGAGCACGTAGACAGTGAAAACGGCAGAAGGGAGGAGGACAGACACGCTGTGGATCAGCCAGAACCGCAGGTGGGATACCGGGGAGAAGATGTCGTAGCAAACATTGGCGCATCCCGGCTGCAGGGTGTTACACACAAACCTCTCCTGCTCATCCTGGTAGACCGGGGAGCCTGCCAAGATGATCACCACCATCCTCAGCAGTACCATGAAGATAAGCCATATCTTCCCTAGAAAGGAGGAAGCAGGAAGGGCACCATCACCGGCATTAAACATATTCCCTTCCAACAACAGTTTTGAAGTATTTACAGGGGTGAGACTGGAGAACTGAGAAGACAATAAGCATGTATTTTAGTCCCCACAACAGCGTGGGCTTGTTAGCTCATCTGCCAAGTATTTAGGGAGGCCCTACAATGTGTCAGACACTCTGCGGAACTAGTTTGTAAAATGCTTGGAGATTGACAGATTTAAAAGAAGTTAGAGACTAAAGATGTTTGATCTGACTCCACTAGTTCAGACTTTTAGTAATGTCTCCTGCATTGAAAGTTCTAAAAAGACAGTTGAGCTAAGCAAATTAATGATGTAAATAAGATCTTACTCTCTGTAGATAATAAACTTTCTTTTTCTAAAAAAAGATTTTATTTATTTATTTGACAGAGAGAGAGATCACAAATAGTAGGCAGAGAGGCAGGCAGAGAGAAAGGGGGAAGCAGGCTCCCCGCTGAGCAGAGAGCCCGATGTGGGGCTCAATCAGAGGACCCTGAGATCATGACCTGAGCCTGCATGACCTGAGAGGCTTTACCCCCATTGAGCCACCCAGGCGCCCCTGCAGATAATAAACTTTCTAAAGAATGTTAGCACATTTGTGTAACTGTGTGTAGCAAATATAAGCTGCTAATTATAGTTCGGTCATCTTTATTTTAGTCCAGAAGATCTTTATTTAATTGTTGCTTTATGGTCCTTGAAATCAGATTTCCTTAATGACATTCAACTTTTCAGATTTTTCAATGATTTGGAATTCCTTTTCCTCTATTACAGTTATTATGAAATAATGAAATTCCTCTTTCTTCAATTTATCATGAATAAATGAGATTAACCTAGGAAATCAAAATAGCATCAAAGTCCCATTTTCATGTCACAGGTTAACTCTTTTGGAACACATCTAAGACTCAGTTAAAATGATCTGCAAATATTTTGTGACACAATACAGAAAATATCACCTGACATCAGAAAAACAAAACTCTATCATAAATGAAGGCAGTTAAGCTAAAAGAATAGCATTATATGATCAAGTCACTGACTCAAATTTGTAAGACCAAGTTGATTTTGTTTAAATTCTACAGAATAATAAGAAAAATTTCAACCACTTCATCTGCATATTTTAATCCTTTTCTCAAGTCTTTTTTTAAAAAATATTTTATTTTTTTATTTTGACAGAGAGAGATAGTGAGAGAGCACAAGCAGGGGGAGCAGCAGGCAGAGGGAGAAGCAGGCTCTCCACTGGGCAGTGAGCCCAATGTGGGGCTCGATTCTAGGCCCCCGGAATTATGACTTGAGCTGAAGACAGATACTCAATAGACTGAGCCACCCAGGCGCCCCTTCTCAACTCTTTTTTCTAGGACACTCATACTTCTCTAAAAATTTGATATGTCTGCCTCAAACTCAGAAATATTTATTACTTTCTTTTTAAAAAATAAACTAAAATTCGGATTTGGCTGAAATTGCACAAGAGAAATGACTAATCCTTATGAGTTAACCTTCAGGAGAAAAGATGAACAAGAAGGAAGTGTAATCGAGGCATTAATTTCTCTTTAATTTTTATTGTATTGTTCCTTCTCTTGGTCAGAGAAGAGTTACTCAGAGTCAGAGAAGAGTTACTCAAACATACTCCTTCTCCTTGCTTCAGTCTTCGGGCTCGGCACCCAAATATCAGTGAGAACAGCCCCCAGGAGAGAACACACACATCCAAGACTTCCTTAAATGATGGTGGAACTGGGGAGCCATTAAAAGAAAGTTGAGTACACAGCTCCCTTTTCTTCCAGCAACAAATAGGCCAGGCATAGCAATGAAAACAAAAATACAAGAGCTCTGGAGCTGTTTCCTTATACTCACCCACAATGGTCATGTTGCAGTTGAAGGTGATGAGTAGGAATCCTAGCAGGTCCAAACGTTCCATGTTTCCCGAGTGTCGCAGACTCAAGGCTGCTGGAGACATCGGAAGCCTGTATTCTCCAAGAAAGTGGAAAATCTTTGCAGGAATAAATGTATCTTCTCTACAAAAGACTTAAAGGTGGGAGCTGCAGATATAAAGAAAAAGCTTCCAGTCCAGGAATAGGAGGTCAGTTTTTCTGTCTCCGAGCTGAGATGGTCCTGAACTGTTTGCCTCTGAGGCAAAGCGTTCTTGACAACTGCAGTGACCAGAAGACAGCAGGAGTCATCTCTCATTGTGAGCTATTCTTACCCTCTTGAGACATTCCAGGCCTGTGGCAGTGCTCACATGTCTCTACCAGGAGAGCCAGATGCCTCAGGATATAATAGAAGTGACTACATTTAACCCAAGAAAGAAAAAGTTCTGTCAACTAGCCAAAGAATCTTCCCTACTAAGAAGGTGTTTCCTCCTTGCAAATATTTCCACAATCATTTTTACTTAAAAAGCACTGAAATGTTCATGTTTTGTCTCCTCTATGAAGCGTAGAATTCCTGTATCATGGATGAAAGCATAAATCTGCATCTTAGACATGTGTCCCAACTTTAGGTTGTGACTCCGTTATTCTCTAGCTATTTCCTGTCTGGGTGAGTGACAAGAGCTTTTCCGTTGGATACAAAAGGCCTGGAGCAGCCACCTCATCCCTGGGGAAGTCACCAAATCTCTCCATATATCCTCACCTTGCATGAGGGAGAATCATGCTGTTCCAGTCCGGGCTCGTGGGAGGCAGACACAAAATGATGATGTTGAAAGCACCTGGCACGGAATGAGTGTGCAACAATTCAAATCGGTGGAATTTCGATCCCTAACTGGTCCCCCAGACCTTCATAGATTGCATCTTCCTTTTGTATCTCCCAGTCCCATCTAGCCCAGGGCTGCTCCCATTGAATCAGCTTAATAAATGTCCATTAAATTTGTAATAAAGTATCACTGTCTGGACCTGCTGACATCAATCGCAGTTGCATCAAAATCCTCTCGTGGCTGTCACCTTTATACCTAGGAAGAACCCATCCTGCAAGGCTGGGGATCTATCATCAGGGTGGAAATTGTGAACTTTAAAAGGAATGATTTCAATTTTCCATGAAAGCTATTCTTTTATTCCCATCTTTTCTTCATTTCTGATCTATTCTTGACTTTAGTAATATCCCTAAAATGATTCCCAGAAGAGGAGTACAACAAAGGTGCTTTCATCTTTATTCACATGACACGTTTCCATCCACAGAAAACATTTTGACCCCCTTGAAAGGCACAGTAGTTTTGCTATATTTTAGTCAAATGCTTCAACATGAACAATGAAATTTAGAAAAATTGTGGTTAAGTAAAAAAAATATTGAAATAGCCATATGGTTCAAGTATAAAATAAAGGAAAATATCATTCCTTCTTAATAGATTGTTCATGATACTGGTTTAAAATTTGAAATACCAGGAAAGCAATTTCTGAATTTTGCTGTGTGATATAAATAGTCTATTCTGAACATGGAATAAGAGAGAATTTTGTGGCCTAGAGTAAATTGCTACAGTTATTCATGCCTCAGTTTTCTCATCAGTAAAGTAGAAAAAAATGTGTCTTCTGCATACACAGAGCAGTTGTGATATGCAAAATGAGATCATAGACATGAAAATGATTTAAAAATATAAAGAATTACTTGTGCATCTCAGGGTCTACTCCTCTGGGTTCCCATCCTTGGTCTATCCCTTTGCTCCCATAGCATCTTCTGAACAGGTGATGCTGCCTGTTTCTCTCCACCCTTATCTATTTTGCTCTTGCTTCTCTAAGTCCACACCATCTCCATCCTTTGCCTTTTTTCCTACTAAAGGATATTTTTGTTCTGCCTGGAAATTTAAGTCCCAGTATCTGTCAGAAGTGAGATGTGGACAAAAGAGAAGGGGGATTTGGCTGAAGCATCAAACATATGGCTCTCTATACAATTATCCCAGCCCCCCATTCCATCCTCCCTGACCTCCCAGGCCTAGCACCCATGGCCTGTGTGGGTGCTGATGGACATGGACAGCGTGCTGGCCGACTTCAAAGTCAGCCTCCTGCGGGGCTTCTGCTGCAGCCTCCTAGTGGAGCCACACGCGGCACTGGAAATGCAACTTGGATTCCCTTGACTGAGAGCAGTACTGAGCCCTATGGCTGGACCCGGCAGACAAAATGACCAGTATGTGAAGCCCAAGGCTTTTTCCTAGACTTGGAGCCAATCCCTGGAGCCTTGGAAGCCATGCAGAAGATGAACAACATCTTCACCAGCCCTCTGATGAAGTATGAATACCATGTGGGTGAGAAGTACCACTGGGTGGAGAATCACCTGGGGCCTCAGTCTGTGGAGTGAGATCCTGATGAGGGACAAGAGCGTGGTCTTGGGGGACCTGCTCATGGATAATAAGGACACCATTCAAAGCCAAGAGGAGACTCCAAGCTGGGAACACATCTTGTTCACTTGCTGCCACAACCAGCATCTGGCCCTGCCCCCCACAAGGAGACAGTTGCTCTCCTGGAGTGACAGTTGGAGGCAGATCATAGACAGCAAGCAAGGGGACAGCGAATGGTAGCTAAAGGAAAGGAAGGAAGGCCAGCAGGCAACCCCAGCAGAGCTGAATGACAGGGCAGTGTCATGGTGGTAGCCCCCAGCACTGTGGAGCAGGGAGACACAGTAACCTCCATTCTCACAAGCCAGTCACCTGGAACCTCACAAGATGGCTGACAAGGAAACATGGTGGGAAACTCACTCAGGAACCTTTTTAATAAAACACTTTGGCTCAAAAAAAAAAAATATCCCAGAATCAATAGGGAGGTTTCTATTTGTGGGCTGTAGAGCAGAGAGAAGTTTTGGGGGAGTACTGTGTTCAATTCAATGGAAAAGAAATCCAGTGGGAGTCGGGGACATGGATATGGCTGAACTACACAAGATGGCATCCTGGGATTTGTTCACAAATGAAATGAGGAAAAAGGAAAGAGAACAGCAGAGCCATATGCTATCCAGCCTTGGCTTGCCTCCCTCCTGCTTAATAACATGGCCAATTATTTAGGCCTGAGTTTTACCATCTGTAAATTAGAGATGATACTTTGTTTTCAGAATTGTTGAGAAATTGAGTTAGTTTAAATGAGGTTCTAGCACATTATTTGGCCTATAGGAGGCTCTCAATAAATAACTACAGTCATTTCTCATTAGTCATGGTAGTTACTTTGCATAAAGTTGCCACAAACACTGAATTAGAGATTGCTGGGGACTAAACACGGAGTTGGCCTGGTCACAACATTTTAGTCAATCAATACCTAACCTTGTTTTATGTGTGCTTCTGTTAAAACATGTATGCTTTTTATATATATTTAATATAGTGGGCTCACTAACACCGACCTCCCAGCCTGTAGCGCTGTAACTCACGCCTGAATGAAGCTCAACTAACGTGTTTTCTCTGTGAGGAACATCACAGGCTTCTTGCACTCGGGAACATTAGCATGTCAGCACTATGTTTTGGGGGCATTCTAAACAGCACAATCATCAACAAGAAGCACAAAAGTCTGAGGGGCACCTGGGTGGCTCAGTTGGTTGAGCATCTGCCTTCGGCTTAGATCATGATCTCAGGGTCCTAGGAAAGAGCCCCATGTCAGGTTGCCTGCTCAGCTGGAAGCCTGCTTCTCCCTCCCCCTCTGTCTGCTGCTCCCCCTGCTTGTGGTCTCTCTGGCTGTCAAATAAATAAATAATTTTTTTTAAAGGGCACAAAAATTTGAAAAACACGGCACCAAGTAGACCTACCCCCATACCGCCCCCCCCAAAGCTTGTTTACAGTTCCTGAAACAAGAAGGCACCCCATCAGCATGTTCCACCTCAGCTGGGAACACGCGGGCTGGGTGACAAACTGTTCCGTGCTCTGTGTGTGTCCACGAATACCATGACAGCCCTCAGGTAGTGATTCTGGGTTTACAAAAATAGCGTAGCAGTTAGGCAAATTTGCAAATACAGAGTCCATGAATAATGAGGATTGACTAATAATAAGGACTTACTAGAGGGAAGAGAAGCGGAAGCTGATGAAGCCTGGATTCAGAACACCAAGGTGTCTCTAGGAACCCCGGGGAGGGCGGAATTATGATAGTGGAGGGAGGAGTCAAGGCACAGACCCCACCCACTCCCAGTTTGACTTCATTCAGAACGCCTCCACGTCTATTTTCATTATATTTATGTTTTGGTCAAGATCCCCCTGTAATAAAGAATGTGCCTTTAAAAAGTAATGTTAGGAATGTGGCCTATGTGAAAATAAGGATGGAAGGCAGCTTAATATCAAGGTTTAGAACGCAAGGTCTGGAGCCTGACGACTTAGATGAAAATTCTAGCTTCTTGGGGCACCTTCGGCTCAGGTCATGATCCCAGGGTCGTGGGATAGAGCCTCACATCGGGCTCTCTGCTCGGCAGGAAGCCTGATTCTCCCTCTCCCACTCCCCCTGCTTGTGTTCCCTCTCTCGCTGTCTCTCTCTGTCAAATAAATAAAATCTTTATAAAGAAAGAAAAGAAAGAAAGAAAGAAAGAAAGAAAGAAAGAAAGAAAGAAAGAAAGAAAGAAATTCTAGCTTCTTGAGCATGTGACCTTGGGAAGTTACTTTTCTCAGTTTCCTCACTGTAAAAATACATTATCTAACCCCTACCCTGGAATGATTGTGGAGAACAGATGAGAGAATTCCTAAAGCATGGAGAAAGCCAATGATGCGTACTCAAACTATTCTTCCTTATTCTTATCACCCCGAGAATCAGGTGCCATTGAAGGTGGGGTCTAGCAGTGGCTTCTCCTCCTGAGGATGGGTGCCCCAGGATCCTAAGCAGCCAGCCCAGAAACCAGACAGGAGGAGGGTATTTTTCCTCCCAGTATAAATTGGCAAATGGTTACTAAGGAAGTAGAATTCAGCTTCCGGGGGGCTTGGAAATGATGTCATATGTTTTGTTTTGCTGTGTGTGTGTTTAAGGAACAGTTTGTCTAATTTGGGAAATGAAGGTTTTCATTTCAGGATTTAGATGACTTTTTCAGGACTGGATGGAAAGCAAAGGTGTAGCACCAGCACAACAGACTAACCATGCCAGCAGTCACATTTCATGTGCATATGTAAATCCAGTAACAATTTATTATAACCACTTTTCTGACAATATAAGCCTAGGTAACCTACGGTGAACCAGCTCTGTGCAGACCTTCTACCACTCAAACCCACACACTCCCCCACACAGACTTAACAGCTAAAAATTAACAACCTAGGTAACAAGAGACCCCAAAGAATAGGTACAAGGTGGAAATTTTCTTCTGCTGAGGAATTTTCTGCTCCTGGGGTCCAAGAACTGCCATTCTTAGACCATATTTTCAACTCCAGTTCAACTCAACTTCATGGCTTTTAGAAACCAGAAAGTAGATGTCTTCTCTCTACCAAGATGTCATTGACAGTGTCCCATGGAATTTGTTTTTGTAGCACTTGGGCTGATTTTTATAAGCAGAGAGGTATGACCTCTCGAAAAGGAGGAAAAATATTTCAGGTCAGATTTTCTTTGTGAAAAAGTGAAAGTCTCCATCATAAGCTTGCTTTATGTTCACAGGCCTTAGGAAGTATATCAGAACCCCCTCTGAGGGGGCTATGGTTTAAATATTTGTGTCCCCCCAAAATTCATATGTTGAAATCCTAACCCCCAAGATGATAGTATTAGGAGCGGGGCACAGCAAAAAGAATGGCTTTCTCTGAGCCAGAAGCTTTCCCTAACTAGACACCAAATTTGCCAATTTGCCAAATTTGCCAGCACCTTGATCTTGGACTTCAGCCTCCACAACTGTGAGAAAAAAAAATTCTATTGTTATAAGCTACTTAGTCTATGGTATTTTGTTATAGCTGCCCAAATGGACCAAGACACTGTGATGTCAGTTGAAATCAAATCTCATGGATTTTCTCACCCTCCAGGCAGGAAGGAGTCATCCTCTCCTCACTACTGTTACGATGACTGCCCTTTGAACTTAGTGATGCTTTTCAAAATATTGTTGATAGTGTGATGGACACAGGTAAGTCAATAACTACTTACTAAGCACCCACTTTGTCTCAGGCACTATTATAGGCATTGGGGAAAGGACAGAGAATGAAACAGATGGACATTTCTGCCCTCTGCCCTTACTGAACTTACATTCAAGTGGAAAGAACTGACAAGAAACAAAATAAATATCTTTGGCAAAATGAATTATTAATTAGATGGTGATAAATGCTAAGGAGAAGAATAATGCAGGGAAAGAAGTAGAGGATGTCAAGGGTTAGAGGGGTGACCAGGGCAGCCTCCTTAGGAAGAGCACATCCGAACAGAGACTGAAACAGATAAAGGAGGGAGCACACAGATATCCTGATCCACAAGACCTTCCAGCTTAATTCCTATTCTCCTTTCTACTCTTCGTGGGATTACACTATATAGCACATTTTGAGAGTTTCTAAATGTCAAAAAAAATCCTTTATGCATACCTATGGAGCATATTACCTAGTACAACCTCCCAGAAACATCATTTACCAACTTGGTCACAGGTTGAAGCACTACAGCCACCCCACAGAGCAGAGACCAGGCACAGAGTCAAACTGTTCCCAATTGTCCATGCCGTTTCCTCATATGGCCACTACAGGTGTCCAGCAGGGTCTGCACTTGCTGCGGATAGGCCTATTCCTTTCACTGGTGGCACTGTGTGTTTGTTTTCAGGTAGAGTCAAATCAGTTAAAAATTATTCATCAAAGTAGTTGCTAGTAGTCAAAGAAGAGAGATGGCAGACTTTGAGGTTAGATGGGCTGGATGCAGTGTGTGCCTCCAGTGTGCTGGTCCCACACACTTACCAGTGTTTGACCTTGAACAAATATCAACTTAACTGAGCTTGTTTTGTTATCTTCAAAAGGGAGATGATGATACCTAACTTCATGGAGTTGAGGATTCATTCATTTCAAATGTATTGAGCACCCAGTAAGAACTCTGCAAAGTCTTGGGAATGCAATCAAGGAAAAGCTAATGGGTTTCTGCCTATGGCAGAAAGATAATTTTAAGATATAATAAATGAGGGATTCCTGGGAGGCTCAGTAAGTTAAGCATCTGTCTTTGGCTCACGTCATGATCTTGGGGTCCTGGGATCGAGCCCCATGTCAGGCTCCCTGCTCAGCAGAAAGCTTGCTTATCCCTCTCTCTCTGTGATTCCCCCTGCTTGTAACCTCTTGCTCTCTCTCTGTCAAATAAATAAACTCTTTTAAAAAAATAAAATGCAATAAGTGAGCAGTTACAGTAAAGTGTGAGGGATAGAGCATAAGGAAAGCACAGGGTGCTGCTTTGTGGGAACAGGTGAAGGAGCACCAGGTTATAAGAGCATCAGAGAGGATTCTTCCTGGAAGAATCTAGTCTCTTACCTAGCATCTGAGGGCAAGTTATGAGGCAGCCACCAAATTCCTCCCTGATTTCAAAATCTGCCTTTACTATTTTGGAAAAGGGAGGGAAAGTTGAAAAATAAAAGCAATACTATTAGCAACCCGAAGTAAAGATCTCATTAACTTCACAGATTTGAGTCACATATAGGAGTCACTGATCAGACCCAAAGGGGCAAATCTTTGGCCTAAACAAAGAACTAATTAGACTTAAGCTAGTTAACTCTGTGTTCAGTCTAGAAAGGAAAGAAAAAAATTACAATTGCATCATAAACAAAATGTCTCAGGACAACTTCTTCAGAGCTCTCCAGAAATAGTAAGATGATACCAGTCTCTCACATATTTCATTCAGTGAGAATTTTCAGAATTGCATTATATGGGAAAATAAGAGACTGTCAATTCAGTTCCATTCTGGACATCACCTAGAGAGCTTACACTTCAAACTCACTTGTCTAGCCACATGCACTTTTTCTTGTGTTCTCTCTCTAGGTGAATGACACCAAGATCCACAACATCCAAAGCAAAATTGCAGCATTCAACTTGCTTTAAACACTTTTTTAAAAAAATTCATTGCTTAGTGCATTTTAAGATCTCCCCACCGCCTTCAGGATGATGACTCACCAAGCCCTGTGAGACCTGGCCTCCCCTCTCCCCAGCCCTGCATTCTGTCTACCCAAAGACTTGAATTTCTTACAGCTCCCCTGACCTGTGTGGCCTCAGAGATCTGCCACAGCTGTTTCCTATATATAGGGCACCTTACCTTCTCTGTAGCTGCCTTCCAGAGACTTCCTTCTCCTCCACCCAAGACCAGGTCAGGTGTCCTAACTCGTGCTCATGTAGCATCCTGTGCTTATGTTCATGATGTGCAACTGTGGGCAGTATCGATTGTGTATGGCCCCTGCCCAACCTCTCTGCCTCACCACCTCAACCCCCTCAAGGTCACAACTAGACTCCAGTTCTCCTCATTGTCCAGAGATCTTCCTAGTATAACTACTATAACTAGCTGAGCATCAGTTCAACTTAGCAGTCAAGGGTAGAAAGAATACAATAGAAAAATATGGATTTCAGTCTTAGATGCATCACTTACTCTGGGTCTTATTTCCTCTGTTGTAAAACAGGGATCGTAATGGCACCTACCTCTTAGGTTGTTAAGAGAATTAAATAAGATACAACATATATACGCCTGGCACAGTGGAAACATTCAATAAATGGTAGCTAGAATTAAGGTCATTTTGTCTTGTCTCTCCTACGTCTTTCACCTCATTCAATTTTTTTTTTCATAAATCGCTAACCTTTTTTGGTGAGCCAGCTAGAGTGGTTTTTTTCCCTTTGCTCAATGAACAGGGCAGTCAAAGCACACTGGAGGCACTTTGAACACATTCTGACTCAATTTTTCTTGGGATTGGATGTTTGTCATCAACCATTTTGTCCCAACTTTTCTGTGTGGAAGGAAGGGAGGAAGACACTGGGTGTCTGTGAAGTTATGTGAGCTCAGTTTTCGATGAATAAAGAACAAACCAGCTCATATCCCCCCTCTGTGTTTCTCTCTGCCTGTTCTCTACCATGAAATACTAGAAGGGGGAATGAAGGAATTTGATCTATTTTAAAACTCACAACTGTTAAATGCTAACCCTCCAAATAGTCACAACCTCTTTGATTTGCAATGAGTGATTAGCCTGTTTGTTACAAATGAAGGATATATTCAGAAGCCCTAGACAGTGGTGTCTCAAAGAGCAGGCGACAGTTAATTTGTCTCTGAGCCAATATCCTATCCTGCACACCAGCAATTTGAGAGACAGAGGATCTCCTCAGGCAGTCTTTTTAACTCAAGTTTTCTCCTAAGAAACAAAATGAAAAGAAGGTAGGGAGTATCCATTTCATTTGCTGTGATGCAGTTGGTATAGCCAGGACCTCCACAGAAACTAGCCATGCAATTATGAAGCTCTATTTCCATACAAAAGCAAAGACGAACAACAAAGCAGAAAAATTAAGTGTGAGGAAAATGGACAAGGGTTTAAAATAGAGTGACTGGGTGATAATGCAGAGTTGAATCAGGCAGCATCAACCATCAAGAATATCACTTTTATATCGAAGAGTGTGATTTGTTTAAGAGTAGGGGACAGCTCGGAGAAAAACAAAAAAAAACACTGTGTCCTTCCCATGAGTGAGTCCTGATCAGGCCAGTGTACACACAGTCCTTTTTTTTTTTAAGTTTTTTAAGTAGGCAGAGAGGTTTTTTTTTAAGTTTTTCACAAGTAGGCAGAGAGGCAGGCAGAGAGAGAGGGGGAAGCAGGCTCCCTGCTGAGCAGAGAGCCTGATGCGGGGCTCGATCCCAGGATCGATCCCAGGACCCTGAGATCATGACTTGAGCCAAAGGCAGAGGCTTTAACCCACTGAGCCACCCAGGTGCCCCTATTTTTTTAAGTTTTAATTTAAATTCCAGTTAGTTAAAATACAGTGAAATATTAGTCTCAGGTGTACAAAATACTGAGTCAGCATCCCATGCAACACCTAGTGCTCAAGACAAGTGTCTTCCTTAATCCCCATCGCCTGTTTAACATCCCCCTCCACCTCCCCTCGGATAACCAACAGTTTATTCTCTGTAGTTGAGTTTGTTTCTTGGTTTGCCTCTCTCTCTTTCTTTTCCCCTTTGCTCATTTCTTTTGTTTCTTAAATTCCATGCATGAATGAAATCACATGGTTTGTCTCTCTCTGATTTATTTCACTTAGCTTAATACTTTCTAGCTCTATTCACCTTGTTGCAAATGACAAGATTTCATTCTTTTTTGTGGAGGAGTGATATTCTATTGTATATCTATATACCACAACTTCTTTATCCATTCATCAGTTGATGGACATCTGGGTTACTTCCATAATTTGACTATTGTAAATAATGCTGCTATAAACATGGGGGGGGAGGCATGTATCCCTTTGAATTAGTAATTTTGTATCCTTTGGGTAAATAACTAGTAGTGCAATCCCTGGTTTATGGGGTAGCTCTGTTTTTAACTTTTAACTTTTTGAGGGACTTCCGTACTGTTCTCCAAAATGGCTGCACCAGTTTGCATTCCCATCAACAATGCAAAAGGGTTCCCCTTTCTCCACATCCTTGCCAATACCTGTTGTTTTTTGTGTTGTTGAGTTCAGCCATTCTGGAAGATGTGAGGTGATATCTCATTGTAGTTTTGATTCACACATTCCTTTATTTGATGGCTCAAGTTTACCCAACTAGTAGGTAGAAGAACAGGAACTTGAATCCAGGGCCTTACATCAAAGCTCTTCACCCTGACCCCCATAAGAGCACTATGGCCTCAGCTGTAAGGAAGCTACAAGAGAAATCTGGAGGAGTTTTAAATTTTTGTTTTGTTTTTTCTTCTATGAAGAAGGATGGAGAGCTTATTCAGTACTTCTGAAGAAGAGTGAGGGTTTCATTCAACAATAATAATACCATCTACTCGGGACGCCTGGGTGGCTCAGTTGGTTAAGCAGCTGCCTTCGGCTCGGGTCCTGATCCCAGGGTCCTGGGATCGAGTCCCACATCAGGCTCCTTGCTCAGCAGGGAGCCTGCTTCTCCCTCTGCCTCTGCCTGCCACTCTGTTTGCTTGTGCTCTCTCTCCCTCTCTCTCTCTGACAAATAAATAAATAAAATCTTAAAAAAAAAATAATACCATCCACTCTGTATCAGACACTGTGTCCAGATAAGGACATAGGTGAATAAGACACAGCCCTTTCCATCAAAGAAGGGGAGGCAGACAAGTACAATTCTAATAGTAAGAACAGTAACCAGCTTTCCAGATTCCAGAAGATCTAAGACATGGTCATTTCAGAGTAATGAATGATAAGGCTTATCATAGAGGTATAAAGTGAGCATTGAGGAGAGAACTAGCTAGTATATGTAGTGTGTGTGTGTGTGTGTGTGTGTATGTGCGCACGTGTGTGCGTACACAGCCATGATGAAGAAAATAAGTCTCCATGATGTTTCATGACAGCGTACAATCACACAGGTTATAGTGGCAAAGCTGGGATTCTTTCCCAATTTATTTAACTCCAAAGTCCATAGTCTTTCCACATTACAAAAAGACAGGAGCAACCAGGAAACCTGGGAAAAGCTTCACAGAGAAGCTCACATTCCCAAGCAACACTAGTTGAGGCTTATCTTTTGGGCAGCTCCTTTCTAGAACCAGCTAGTATCTATAGCAGGTTTGTTGGTAAGCTACTTTGATCTTTTTTTGGAAAGAAGTGGCATAAATAAATTCAATAATTCATTAAGAGGCAACAAAGAGCTCTTCCTGTTAGCTGAGTTTGGATTTATGGATAAGCTCTTTTAGGGATAATCCATTCTAATCCCAACACTACCCCCCAGGCAGTTTTCTTGGGAAATATGACTGAATTTTAAAAGATTAAATTGTGTGTATAAAGTGGATTTTTAAGAATGATTTTTCCCAAGGAGTGGCTCCTTTCTCTTCTTAAGTGGGACTGATTTAATTAACCATAATGAGTGTGAATCACCCTGAAAACTAATCTTTTTTTCTTTTTTTTCAAAAGTATTTTCCTAATGTAGTGCACCGAGGGCTCACTACTTGCTTCCAATGGGTAGAAAGCAGGGTAGAGGGCCTGCAGCAGCTCATTGCAAGATCTACTTGGACCCTAAAGTAGATCTCCATCTAAAGTAATATTAACAATGATCCTCTACCAGGTTCCAAATTCTGAGGGTTCTAGCTGAACCTAGAAGGAAGGGTCAAGTAGCAACCTGGGCATAGCAGAGACAACTAAATAGTTACTACAGTGTTTTTAAAACCAGGAACTAATACCTAAAGAGGGAAAATAGCCAACAAGAGTTAATGATGTATTTGATTCAAAAACTGAAAGGCAGAAGCTTAAGGAAAAAATACATGAGACATTATCTTTTAATCTTTTAATTGCTGTGTGTGTGTGTGTGTGTGTGTATGTGTGTGTGTGTGTTCTGTATTTCAGCCTTATTGTGAGCTCCTTGAGGTCAAAGCCAAAAGTCAAATTTGTTAAACTGTTTTTCTGTCACCCTAATAATGCCTTTTTAAAAGGCAGTTACTCAGTTTACTCAGTAAATCCATGGTGGTAAAGACAACCTTGTGAGTATCTGTGTAGTATTTCCATTTTTAATTTAAAACAGCAGCTAAAGATGTTGTTTCCTGATAGACTAGTTTATATAATTGGAAGTTTTGTTACCAGATACATACCCATTAATATTTTTACATCTTTTTGATGAATTGACCCTTTTATCATTATGAAATATCCCTCTTGATCTCTAGTGTTCCTTGTCCTGAAGTATATTTTTCTGATGTTATTACAGTCATTTTCCTCATTATTTCCTTTAAAATTCTTAAGTTTATTTGTCTTATAGTCCTTGTCTGCTAATTCCATCATCTAGATCTATTATTTCTGAGTCTATTAATATTGACTGATATTTCTCCTCATTGTAGGTCACATTTTCCTGTTTCTTCCCATGTCTAGTTATTTTTATTGAATGCTGGACATTGTGTATGTTACATTGTTGAATGCTGGGTTTTATTTTCCTTCAAACAGTGTTGAATTGATTTGATGGGCAGTTAAGTTGTTTGATTATTAGTTTGATCTTCCTGAGGCTTGTTTTAAGCTTTGTTGAAGTGGATCTAGTTGGCCCTTTTGAGGGTATTTCATTTCTAAAGTCTTTATTGACTCTTCCAGTTGTTTAACAAGTTATCTTCACTTTGGCTGGCCAGAACTTAAATGTCTCCCTACCCTAGATGAGGCCTAAGAATTGTTCCGCTTAAAGCTTCCATTTCCTGACCATATGGAATTTTGCTCTTTGCATTTGCAGTTTAGTATTCAGCCAGAGACTCAAGGGAACCTCTATGCACATTTCTGGAGTCCTATATAGCTCCCTTTTCTCTGGTATCGTATCCTACACTTTCTGGCTGTGTCAGTCTTCCCATCTCTAATCCCTGTCTTCTCAATTTAATGAGACCTCCATGCTCTGCTTGGGTTTTCCCTGGGTCCAGTCCAAAAACTGCCTTCAGATAAAAAGCTGAAACAATTGTAATGTTTACTTCATTTCTCCCCCTAAAGTCAGGGATCGTAGTCCTTTGCTGGCTATTTTCAATAACTAAAAACTTTTGTTTCACATATTTTGCCCAGCCTTTTTAGTTATTTACAGTGGGAGATCTAGTCCAATATTATTTATTCTGTCATGACTATGGGCAGAAACCTGACCTGTGTTAACCTTTACCCAGTATCCCTTTACTTTGGGGACATACAGAAAGAGCAGTATTTTTATCCCATTAATCTTTCATTTATCCTTACTATATGGAGCTGTGTACTTGCTGCCAGGATTCTGCAAGTACCTCGATCTGAACTATACTAACCAGGCCATGAAAATGATAGGTAAACCTGGCTATCATCACATATGGAGCAGATTGAGTACCCGAAATAAAGAAAAATGAAAAGCAAGAGAGTGGAAGAGGAGAAAGGGCAAAGGAAAGAGGCGGGAAAGAGAGAAGATCACATAAGAAGAATGGATGAGAAAGAGAACAAGAATTGTAAGTCTTCACAAATCAAGTTTTTCAGAAGAATAATACTTCTCCCTACAGCCGGGTGCTGTGAGCATGGAGGCACAGATGAGAAAAAGAGGACAACATATTTCTGTTTTAGTCATTGCATTTTCTTCCTTTTGCAAGGAAGGACATATTTATGATAAGAAATCCTTATAATAAGACAACAAAAAGTGATAATGATGCTGGAATATTTTAACTTAAGACTTTTTTTTACATTATTAAATTAAGATAATGGATTTTGGCCAGAGTGAAGGTGAATATTGAGTGCTGAAGATGTCAATGAATAAGTGTTCTAGCTGTGCCAGATAACACAGCTAACACACTTTAGCTCCTTTCAGCTTCCACAGCAAAATGGCTTACTATGTGCAGTCTATGATGTCAGTAAATAATCCATCCTACAAAGCAACAGGTGTTGAGTTCTTACTTCTTACTTGTATTTAGAATTTATTACTTGTATTCCAGACTTAGCTCTTTAGAAACAAAGCCCATACTGTTGCCACAGTTGCCAGAGTCATCGAAGCTAAGGGAATTTTTTTTCTGACAAAAGACAGATGGCTGGAAATTACATGTGCTTTTGTTGTTGATGTTGTTTTGTTTTTTTGGCTCAGTGGGAAAAAAATTCTACAATTCAACAAAAATCCTCAGCAGCAGACTGAACAGGCTGGGGATTGCAGGGGATTTCCTAGAAGTGTTTTCGGCCATTTCTCAAGGACAACCAAAATCTGAAAGTAGTTGTTTCCTGTTTCTCCCTCTTTTTTTGCTGAATTGGAACACTAAGACAGACCAGAAACTGAAGATGCAAAAAAATGTCTCAAAGTACAGATGTTTTAAAAAGACCACTATGAGCAATTTAAGTGTCCATGTATAGTATGTGCATGAGCTTCTGACATTAGCTATGTGGATGCTTCCTCTACTTGGAGCTGAGAGGAGGAAAGCCTTCCCCTAAAGGATGATTTCAAGCAAGAATTTATTGTGGCCATCGACATGAGAGTTTGCTGAGTTTTTCTGCCTTGTGCACCACTCTGGCTACTATAAGTGAGGGTAGATCAGAAGGAGGTGACACTCATTGATTCTAAACTAAGGAAGGGACTATTAACAGATGTGGGTCAGGAATGCATTTCCTGATCCACACTCTCAAAACAAGGATTTAAAGAGAGCAGGGTATGCCTGTGCCTCCCTTCAATGGTCCTCTTAATGTGTCTGTGACAAGTGGAACACTAATTAAAAATGATATTTGTGATCTCAGGGAACCAGACCACACAGCACCTGCAGTGTTGCTGGCCTCAGTCCTCTTATGAGTGCTCTCTGTTTGTTGACCGCCATTCTAAAATCTTAGCTAGATAGGGGGCCTCTTCAGATGACCTTGGCAATGGCAGCATCAGCAACAGACAATGGATGGAAGGGCATGGGTGTTATCTTCAAATGGGGAAGGCAACGTGACTAATGCCGTCTAAGTATTTAAAATCTTATGAGAGAGAGAGAAGCACACATTCCCAGGCAGCACTGGTAGAGCAGGGAAAAGACCCCAGACATCACTGGCTCATCTGAAGGAATTTTTCAGACATAAAAGAGCAAAAATGAAGTTAAGAAAATTGTTATGGGCTCAGTTGCCTTTCCCCAAAATTCATATGTTGAAGTCCTAACCACCGATGCCTCAGGATGTGACTGAATTTGGAGACAGAACCTTTAAAGAGGCAATTAAGTTAATGAGGCCATTGGGATGGGTCCTAATTCATCCAACCGGTGTCCTTAAAAAGAGGTTAGGATATACACCTGGGATGCAGGAACACAGAGACCACAGAATGACACAGGCAAAAGGCAGCCATCTACAGGCCAAGGAGACAGGCCATAGAAGAAACCAACTCTATCTACACTTTGATCTTGGATTTCTAGCCTCCGACACTGTGACAAAATTGATTTCTGTTTTGTAAGCCACCCAGCCTGTGGCACTTTGTTCTGGTAGCCCTTGTTTTAGCCTACCTTTGGTCAAGGTAGCCCTCGCAAACGGATACAAAAGGTAAAGGAATTGGTCCAAGTTCACATAAGAATTTGGAGTCAGAGCTCCGAATCTTCCAGAACTGCAATCTTCCCATTTGACCACAGAGCACACTCATATGTATGTAACAGAGGAGTTACTCAAACTTTAAGAGGGTTTCTTCTGTATGTTCTATGAAGCCATAGAGGCCTACAATGGAAAAATGTGTGCAATTCAAATGCTACTTACAGTGATCGTGAGAAGCCTAACTGTGGAGACTCACATGAGAAGCAGAGCTGGTAGCACAGCAAACACAAGACATCTGATGTCTTGGGGCACAGGCGCTGGAGATGGGGGGTGTGTGTGACAGAGTCCGAGAGAGTGTTGTGAAGGGGGGCGGTGGCAACGGGCTGAGGTAAGCTGCAGGACCTCCGGCCCCTTTCCAGCTGGTTCCAGCCTGTTCTGGGCGGAAAGTGCCCTGGCTACCGCCACCAAACACACCCAGCTTAAGGGTAAATGCCTCCCGGGCTCCTGTGGTGCCTGGGAGCTTAGATCAGGGCTATTTTTGAATGACTATGCACAAAGAATGAATGAATAACTGCCGTTTAACTGTTAGCTGCTTCAAGGCCAAGTCCCTAAATCTTCGGATGCTCTTCTAATATTGAATGTCCCCAGGGCACTCTCTCCCTGTCCATTTGGTTAGAGTTCTGCACACCTCACCTTTTCTTCAGGCTTCCCACCAGCTGGGCCTGCCTGAGAGTGTTTTTAGCCTTGTTCATGGAACAGAGTCACTTCCCTTTAAGTCAGGTTAGCTAATGTGTTTTCATGCAGTAACCAGCCTCCGTGAAATGCCTCCTCCAGCTTTCCAGCACCGCTCACCGTATATCACCATGGTGTTTTGCTATCTGCAGGCTATCTCCACTCCCAGCTGACAGGTGTGCAGCGCTGGGGGAGTCTCTGAGGGAAGCAGTCTCCAGCTTGGGCAACCGGGCAGACAGGGCTGCCATCCACTGAGATGGGCACATCAGAGAAGGATCATGGGTGGGGAGGGAGAGAGCAGAGACGTCTGTGACAGTGGGATGTGACCCTGTCCTAGGCTGGAGGCAAGACTCAGAAAGTCTCAAGCAGAAGGCTGACTGGTGAAGGACCTGCTCATCAGAGGCATTTCCTTGATTTCTCAATGCGTTTATGCCTTTACCAGCTGCATCACAGGTCCCCACCAGAGGCAACTTCCCTTTTTGTAGATGTACAGTGAGACCTCTATTGTGATACATAAGGCATTGGCCTCTCTGGAGAAGCAGGGATAGGAAATATCACCAACCCAACCCACCGCAAAATGCCCTTTCCCTAACTTTGACTCCGGCTGCCACCTGCTCCTCAAATTCCTCCTTCCTCCTCCCTCTCCAAATGCAGCTACCCACATGCACCCACGCGCTACTTGTTCAAGCCTCCTTTGCCAAAGGGAATGAGGTTGTGTGCCTCACATCAGCCCTTCTGCACTTTCGCAAAGCCAGAGGGATGTGACCAAGACCTCTTGAATCTACAGGGAGTCGATTTTCAGAAATGAGTCAGCTCTCATAAAGCTGGCACATCTGCCTCTAGCTCTTATCTGTGACTTTCTGGAAGCTCCCACCACCCTCAAGGCCATGAGGCTCCAGCCCTGCGCTTGGGCTAGAACTCCACATAAATAAACTGCAATGCTGGAAAATCCTGTGTGATGCCCAGTTGTTCCAGTTATTTCGGGACATTTTCCTGCTAACAGGTTGTCCCTGATTACCACACATTTCCCCAGAAGCATTGAGTTGTCAACCTAATTCATCTGAAGCTGACAACTCTTCGATCTGAGGGCTTGAGACTAGAACTTGTTTACTCTAACAAGTATCATCTGAAGTCAGAATCTGGATGGGGAAAATGTCTTCACATAATTTAATACCCAAATTCCTCTTTATCATAGGCAACATACACAACAAGATGCACAAGTACCTGAAAATATCTAGTCACAAAATCAAAGATATTTCAATACCTAGGGACAATTCAGATTTCTCCAGTATTTGGTTCCAAAAGATTTGATTACTGAGATTCAGGGGAAGTTGAAAAAAAAAAAAAAAAAAGCCGTAGACCCTGATCAGGGAAAGTAGTGGAATGAGTTTGATGTACCAAGCTAGGCTAATTGTGGACCGTGGACATGGGCTTGCTGCAGGGCAAATCCGTATTCTACTGAAACTCAAAAGAACAGGCCTGGGAAGATGAAAATAGTCATTGGGAGGATGTAGGGCTCTATGGTGCCTTGTTAGTATTAAAGTTTTCTATTATAGCCATGTCCCTAGACCTTAGGTTTGTAACACAATTATAGCTTTTACAAAGTTTTGGAAAGTGATAAGTCAAGCAATTTGTAAAAGGAAAGGTCCTCTAGTGGAAACAACAAAGTATAGTATGCTTTGCTCTGAGCAATTTCTGCTACTGACCAGTGAGTGAAAAGATAAAATATGTAACTGGAGCTAAAAACCTCAAGCACCCATAAGTGTCCAATTTCACGTTCAAAATGCGTGTCTAGGACTAGCCAGTGGGTTTTTCAAAGCCCCCATTTATTAGAGCGTGAAGGTAGCGAGGGAAGGCAGTGCTGTGGATTAATGAGCTGGACACCTAAGGGGGCAATGGGTGGGAAAGTATTTTCATTGGTATTCAGTAGTAGGCTCTTTAATAAATAGACCATTGACGACTGGGAGAACTCTTTTCTATTTGCTCAATTCTTTTCAAGCAGTGGATTTGCTCTCACAAGACTCTTTAAAGCAATATTTTCTTGAAGCATCTCTGTTGTTAATGTCACCAGGATGTCTAGGGAAGCAAAAGGAACAGAATCTGAAAATCCAAGAAATCACAGGAAGCTTGTTCTTCCTCCTGGCAGACTTTTTAACAATGGGCTGGTTAAGAATCAGGTTGGCCTGAGTTCAAATCCCCGCTCAGCCCTCCTTGAGTTAATTAACTTCTCTTCACCTAAGTTTTCTCAGCTAGAAAGTAGGGGGAAAATACCACTGCATAGGGTAATTGGGGAATTTAAAAATTAATGTGAAAAGGGATTCTTAAACTTGTTTCTTAGAATCCTGAGGTCTGCTCGTGGTATTGCAGGAATGGCTAAGTGGGTGGAAAGCGGCCCTGCATGATTTCTTCCACTAGAGCAGATCTGGGTGCCTTTTATACACCGGGGTTTGAGAGAGGAGTTTGCCCTATGAAAGGGCTGTGCTGCCGTTCCCACACAATGGGAACCCCTGGTGTGTGCACGGCTGGTGAGGAGGGAACCGTGGCTTATGCCGGTGGTTCCCCTGACACCCCCCGGCCCGTGGCCAACAGCGAGAGGCACCTCAGCCGCCGGGGCCAGGGGCCTCCAGGGCACACCCTCTCCTTTCTCACAACCATGAGTGCAAGCTGAAGAAGATTCTGGGAGAAGGGGAAGGGCACTGGGTGGGACGGACGGCTGCTAGCATTCTTCCGGAGAGCCTTGGGAGCCCGGTTTTCTCGCCCATAGAGTGAGTAGGTGGGACCAGACAATCTTCCGGGGAGTCCCGTTTCATAATCGTTAACGGGAGGGGCTCAGGGCTCCGGATGGCTAGCAGCACCTCGAGGGCCCGCCTGGCCAGGTCTCGGCTCAGGCACCCAGCAGCCCCAAACACTTGTCCTCCGCCTCTTGGAGAACTGAGCTATAGGCACATTCAGGTAGGGGGTGTTTTCTAAAACTCCAGCAGGGAATCCACAGAGCCACACAAATCGGTCATTTATAGATGGATGGCAGGGAACCTGCTTAGCCGCGTTCCTCTAAATGCCCTCCTTTATGAATGGCTCCGTCGACACATTTGATCAATTGTCCCCAGATTTTTTAGGGCTGGAAACGAGGCTTTCTGCCAGGACGGGAGAATATTTCTGATCCATGTCTTTGCAAACAGTGTGTAGGGGCTGGTGCCAAACACCTTGATTCTACCCCTCTGATAACTAGGATAGGAAAGAGATGCCTTAGGGCAGAAGCACCCTACTCGGAAGGGAAACCAAACCCTGCCTTTGACCGCATGTCCACCCCACAGGATTTCTGCGACCATCAGGCCCCTAGCCACTTGGGGTGGCATCAGACAGGTCCCCGGAGGCTCTGTGTGGCCCAGCCCCTGCCGCAGTTCTCAGGTGACACCAGGACGAGGCTGGGCTCTCCACCTCTGCACCAGCGGCTCCTCTTCCAGGTCCTCCCCACACAGAGCAGCAGCCGCGTCTCTGTAGCTCAGATGGACCGCCGGGTCCAGCTCTCCCCTCTAGAGCCACAGGGCAACACCTGCCCCATCTTTCAGCTTCTTCATTCAGTCCTCTCAAGTGCCGATCTCACCAGCCCTCCTGACACAGGGAGAGAGGCTGAGACCAGTTCCCGTAAGGATATTTTATTCCCTCATCCATCCAACAATATTCACGGAACCTAGAAGCGGCATTTTTCTAAGGTCTGGGGTGGTGAACAAGACAGAATAGCCTTGCTTTCAGAGAGCTTATGGGGGTCAGGGGAGGAGGCAGAAGGTTTCTATCCACTCAGGAAGGACGGATCACATGACTCACCATCAGAACTGGTTTAAAACCCACTCTCCCAGCAGTAGCCAGGCCAGGCCTGGAGCACCAGCGTCATGGCAGTAGCCACACCTCCACAGGTCAAGGTCAACCAAGCCCTCAGTGCCCTGGGCACTGGAGCCCCTGAGCCCCACGCTCTCCAGCAGCCTCCAGGAGATCAGCTGTCCCCTGAGCTCAGAGACAGCGCCTCACAGCTGTCCGTCCCTCAGCAAGCAGTGAATTCAGCTTCCTGTGACCGAGGGGAGTGGGAGGCTCTGCCTCTGGTGGAGAGAGGGCGACTGACACCCCAAGCGAACAAGCAGGGGCTCTCGCACAACATCGTGCCACGAAAGAAGTAAAACCAGGAGGCTAAGGTGAGTGGTGGGGTGGGAGGTGGGGAGAAGTGCTACTTCAGACGAGGGGGAGAAAGGGCCACTGACAGGATGACTGAGACACGCACAGTGAAGAACAGTCCACGCTAGGACACCCAGTGAAAGTCAGAGGCTGGGCATTATTTTGAGCTAGAAAATGCACCTCAAACTTAAAAAGGAGAAACTACAAGTACAGAAGAAAACCACAGCCCAGCAAGACCCATACACGCCGGAGGAGGAGCTGTGCTTCCAGGGAGGAGACAGGGGTGGCTCTAGAACAAACCCCTAGGGATCCAGTTGTCTAAAGCACTTAAACGGAGACCTGAGGGATAGAGGGTATCACTGGAGGGCCAAGCAAGAACTTTGAAATAGCAACTCCTAGATTTCTGTGAAATGCCTATTAACACGCCAGACCCACCATCTGCATGGTAGCTATACTTAGCAACCGTAAAAATAACAACCCCTACATTCATGCTCTAGGTATTGCGAAGCTTCATTTAAAAAGCTAAATATTGCAGCTGTCTCTTTCTCCAAGGACGCCATGCATGGAGATGCATGTGACAGGTGAAGCTTGCCTCCTGGGTGGTGTTCGGGGCCCACGGAGCCGAGCTGGACGGCCCGAGGAGCCAAGCTGGACGGGCCCTTGCGTTGCTGACTGAGCAAGCCTTTCTGACTCCAGCTGCAGCTGGAAAACTCAGAACAGCACCTGCCCCACTACCACCAGGGAGCTGCTGAGATGAGGAGGGGGTAAGGATGTTTCTGGAGAAAAAACGTGACGTTCAAGACGGAATGACACTGTTCCCGCTTCCCGGGTTGGTTTCCAAAGCCTGCCCTTCGTACCCATACATGCCTCCCAAGAGCCATGCCTCCCCAACACCGTCCCTCGGGGCATTGAGAGAGAGAGAACATTCTGGAGTGGAATTCCTTTCCTTTCTGTTCATCCAGATCCCACACACCCTTCTCAAGTTCAGCCCTGCCTCAGGGCCGTCCTGGGTCGACCTCTGAGAACTCCCCTCCCTCCCTCTAAAGGAGAAGTTCTCGGTTTGGTGTGGACACAGACAGGACTGGGGCAGGAGGTCTGTGGAGATGGGAACAGAAGAGCGTGCGGAGCAGTGGCAGCCACTAAAGGCTGAAAGTGCGGTGCTGCAGGAGCCCCCAGGAGGGCGACCTTTGAGTGCGGCGAGGTCACAGCAGGCCTCCTGGACACGTGACTGTAAGCAGAAGTCCTAAATGAGCAGGGCCAGTTTCTGGGGGAACATGCCAGACAGAAATTCCAGCTCAGAGAAAGGTCCTAAACTGGGACAGATCTGGGCATGCTCAGCGCACACTGGCCAAAGGGGACAGTAGAAGGGGAGAACGAGGGAGACGGGACATTTTTCCGCTCAAGACACGGTGTGTTTCTCCAGGTCTTTTTTGTTGCCTGCCCGTGAAGTTCCGTGTTCTTTCTTTAGGAATCGCATGTGGTGGTTTCCTGGAGCTGCCAGGACACTGCCACACGCTGGTGGCTTCTGGCACGCGCGGATGCTCCCTTCTGGAGGTTCTGGAGGCTCCGAGTCTCAAATGAGGCGTCGGCGGGCCATGCTCTCTGAAGACCCCTTCCTTGCCACTTCCGGCCAGCCGGCCGGCCTTGCCACCCCTCAGCTTATGGCTGCCTTGCTCCATCCTCTTTGTTGTCACATGATATCGTTTCCAAATCTCCCTCTTTATAAGGACACCGGTCATAGAACTGATGGCCCACCGTAATCCAGTATGACCTCATCTTAACAAATCACATCTGCAAAGGCCCCATTTCCCAATAAGGTCACGTTTGCGGGTTTGGGATTGGCATGACTCCGGGAGTCGGGGCGGGGGGGAGAGGGACTATAGCACACTTCTTCATAGGTTTTCTTCCCTAATGAGGGCAGTGAAAGGCCATATAGGGTGGTTAAAGATAAGCTCTGGAGTCAGGCTTTCTGGATCTACAACTATCTGTGAGCCCAAAGCAACGTTTTAACCTCTGTAAGCCGATGCAGCCTCATCTGAGAATACTAATAGCAGTTACCCTGAAACCGCAGTGAGAAGTAAATGAATTAAAGTATGCTAGCTGCACTGGAAATATGTCATATTTCTGTTCTCGGGTAGGTTATAACTGGATACCGCTTCGAATGGTACCTCCTCTCCACTGTGTTCTCTAATTGGTTACTGCTGGTGACTAGGGAAACGATCACTTCTGTACAGTGATTTCCTAACTGCCATCCTACTAAATTCCGATTCTTTTCCAGTGGTTTCTCCTCTATTCTCTTGGTAGTCATCACATTAGCTTTAAGCCCCCCCCCCCCCCAATACCAGCACGTGGCACCGAATGGCTGTGGAACTCCATGAATGTCTGCAAGGAGATATGTGGTTTCAGAAGCCCCTCATATTCATGTCTATGGCCAGAGACGGGTTTGGACATTCTGCCTCATGCTCACGACAGGATGAAATGTGTGTCTATTTTCTTTATCGTCATGTCGTTTGATCCAGTGTACGGGGCCAGTTTTCAGTCCTGATGGATTCCCAGCATGTACAATGCCTGGTAGACAGTACAATGCTTGTACTTTTGACTAACCTCGTGGGCAGCGCCTCTGCACTCAAAATGCCTGACACCGGGAGGGAGGGATCTTCCTAGGGGTTGCATGGTGAGAACCCTATCTCATGACTTTGCTAGTTGTTCTTTTTCCAGGTCTAATCAATGAAGGGCCCAGAGTTATTCTGGAATGCCATTCTTTTACCCTACATTTGAAATAATTTATTTATATAAACAAAGTTCTCAAAATAAAGACCTCTATCTAAATCAAGCCACTAAAAGACACAGGAAAGCTTATAGAGACCTGTAAAATCTGAACACCATCCAAATACTTCTGAGCTCATTTCTTACCATCACAGGCTCCTCCAGAAGGCCTTCTACGAAGACTACAGTGGACAACCCAGTGGCCGGGACAAATCGGCACCTGAGTGCATGCGGCTCAGCCCGGCACAATGCAGACACACAGTGCCCTCCAAAGACTTTCGATTGAGAGACCACTAAGAGCAGACCATGTCAGTGCTGACCACAGAACTCTTGGAGCTTCTAATGGAAAGGAACTCAGTATTCCTTTAGCAGCTTCACAAATAGAAACTTGATAAGAGAATCAAACAGGAAAACTGGAAAGGAAGTCCCCTGAACGGGTCAGGTCCACAATCTATTACCCATTTTGTGACTGCAAGCACACTTCTACAACTCCCTAATCCGTACTGAGGCGGGGGTGGGGGAGCATTTGTTTTTAGATGCAGTAGCTCTAGTAAGGCAGCAAATTATGATCTTAATGAAGTTGTGTGTAGTGTTTTCCTTGCAATCCATATAGTTTAAAAAATAAATCCTCTCAAGTCTCCTTTTCCCATTTCAGCTTGAGGGCATGTTTCCAATTTCTTCTCTTTTTCCACAAGGATATGGGCTCTCTCTAGTTGGCCTTTCGAAAGACGATCCATGCCTCTAAGATCTACCCAACACAGTCTTGAGATGTTGACTCCAATGAAGTCAAAGGGGAAAAAGTCATTACAATAAAATAGGATATCAATATAAAAGTATCAATATAAAATGCTCTGAGAGGTCTCTGTCATGCAACATCTCAATAAGAGGTGTTCATTATTTTTGTGAATTGCTCAAGACTTCTAGGACTAATAACACCTTTCCCATTGCTCTTGCAAAGAAGTGGTTCACACTCAGCATCCATAAAAACCTGTTGAATTTTATCTCAATCAGTATTCAAAAAAATGCAGCAGGAAGGCACTATTTGTTCTATGTATTTATTTATTTAACACTTATTAAGTACCTACAACGAACCAGGAATTATATTTTATTGTTTAAAAAATTCAAAGCTGTAAAATATGGCCCCAGGTGAGAGGTTACCAAAAGCAGCCGGAAAGGATCAAAATCGCTCACTCCCAAAATTCTGCTTTGCGGTTCTGCTGAGGATCAAAATCCCCAGAACCAAGGGAAACCCCAAGATGGAGATGCCCCTGCCGAAGACCAAGAGAAGGAAGTCGGGAGAGCCAGCTCAGGAGAGGAGCCAGACGACGGGCATGAGGCTCTGACACCGGCCTCCACCTAGTGCGTTAAGGCATCGGAGCACATCTCAGATCTTGGTAGGATCTCCCACCTTGCCCTCTAATTTGGTTCTAATTCCCTGACTTCTTTACCTTTTCCTAGTGGGGGAAAAAAAAAAGTAAAACAAATAAAAAAATTTCACTGGGATATATACTTATTCTCCCAATGACTTTATTTGTTGTTTAAGTCTAATCTAAAATTAAAGTCAACAAAATGTGTGTGTGGTTTTCTTCATCCTCCATTAATGAGAATTGTCCATTCAAAAACTACACTAAGACAATGTCATCCCAAATAGCAATCCGGCTTTAACTGTAGGGCATTGAATCACCTTGCAAACAAATTACAGTCACTATGATTTACCAATAGGTACTGTACTGGGTGTTCTTGGGGTTTCTTTTTGGCAAACTTAGAACAAACCAGAGAACAAAATTTAAATCTTCATCATCATGTAGAAAAATAAACAAACCTAAAGTATCCACCTATGTGTCAAGTGATTCATACTGCAAAAGTATAACTAAAATCTACACTTACAGCAGACTTTTAAAAATCCTTAGTGCAAGAAACATAACCAATTAATACAGATCAATACTTATTAATGAATATGGAAAATTTTCCTATACAGAGGTAGAGTCCAGTGCACAAGGCTAAAACAATATTCAATAGTCTAAACAAGACTGAGTCAGGTTTTACGGAATCCACTTTAAATTTTAAGTTATCAGACTGTATGTACATACATACAATAAATAGACTATACAATTTTTTAAAGTAGTTTAATAAACTCCACAAAATAATAGCAGATGCATTGAAATATTTACATAATTCAATTTTCAAATCTCTCTCATTCAAATAAAAGGGATAAAAATAAGCTTTCTGCTTTAAAGGCAGCAGAACCTCTTTCCTGAAATGGATCGGTAAAATAAGATACATTACATGAGAGGAACTAATTTATGCTTGAGAGGTATTCATATTCAGCTAAGAAAATATGTCCCTTTTTAAGCTATATAGATTAGGGAATATAAAATGATATTTTCTACATTTTTAGATCTGTATTTAAAGTTCTAAATCCGACTCTTACTTGAAGAGAGAAGCCGATTTTGGTACCCATACAGACAGAGTGTATCAACACCATTACAACGGAAAGATAATTAACTTTTCAGATTCTGCTTGTCGGCTTTTGAAAGTTTAGGCCAGAAAGAACTTGACAATATTTCTGGCCCAAACAGTTGTTTACACATGATACAAATCTCACTGAAACCTGACTAGCACTTTTGGCCTGGGGATCTTGGGATTTCAACTTCCTGAGTCCCTTCCATTTCCAAAGTACGTTTCATCAGAAGCAGGCATGTTTGAGGATCAGGCGTATGACTTCAGGGTACCCAAGACTAATATTCCAAAATTCTCCACATTCACAGAGGAAGAAGGTGAAACACAGAGCATCTGCTGCCATTCGCCTCGCAGAGACTTGAAAAGGGAAAAAACTTAGAAGCCTGTCAGTGTGACCCAAGAAAATACACGAAAACCCAAAGCATTATACGCTTCATTGACTCAGATTCTTAGACTTAGTATCAAATTTACTCTGATATTCTATCATTAACCCTTTCATCTTACTTGATATAAAAGATTCTCATCTAGCCCATAAGGAATTAGGGATAGTTAGAAAATGAAAAAGTATGGTCATAATTAATGAAGCATAAACCTTCACAGTTTGAATTTTGTATAACTTCGCTAAGCACCCACAATGAATATGCAAGTTGAGTTTTTTATTCAATCACCCTGTGAAAAATACCTCAGTAAATAGTAACATTTTGCCCTTCAATGATCTTCCCACTGGAATAACCCACCCCCCCTTTTTTTTAATTTTAGATTTTTAAAAAATTTTATACAAATAGACTAACTTTGATTTAAAGTAAACATATAAAAGTTGAGAATATTGCTTGCAACAATGGACATGGAAGTAGAGGAATGAACTGGGCAGGGGGTACACAGAAATGGCTCCTACTCAGTAACTGCAGGCAGACACCTAGCACTCTGGAAAAAACTTCACCCAGAGGACACCTTCCACTGCACACGGTTTCCTTCAACCCACAAAATCCGACTGATTTGTAACTACGACTTCAGGTCAGAGAAAAAAATTTTAAAAACAACAACTGCGAATAAATTGGAAGGCACAAGCACCCATATGATCTAGAGTTTTCTCAGGGTGGGGAATAAGGAGGGAAAGAGATACTTTTGGTTCAGCACTATAGTCAAGTTAATTTTGCGACCATTGAAGAAAAACTGTATAAAATAAAGGTGTACAGAAATGTAACAAGCGCATCCCACTTGTGAGGAAGAAAGCTCAGAAGACAGCTCACAGGAATAGTGCAGAGAGAAACAACCAGTACTATTTATTTGGAGGTCTGTGCCATGGTGGGTACAAACTATATTCTCTGCTCTGTGGGACCAAAACCAAAACAGAATAAAAACAAAAATCCCCCAAATCCCAAAAAAGCAGCTAGAAGGAATGCAAGAAGTCTTACAGAACATACTGATCCAGATGGAGGTGGATAAACGCGCACTTTTGTCTTTAATGCATATCCAACTTTGTTACCTACTGCTGTGTTTTTCCATCGTATTCATCTACTGACCAGATGGGGACTTAAGAAATGGCTGAGCCATTTTCCCCTGCCTCTACACGACTTCCCTTTCCCTTTGTTTCCTTCTCCAGGATTAGAGTCTTTTTCCTCCTTGAGGGAAGTGCTGTTAATGACGATGGGGAAGGACATGAAACGGGATTTCCAGAATACTGATTTCGCTTCCCTGGAGGCCTTGCTGCGTGAGGGCCACACAGCTTGGAGGCGGTCATCAAGGCAGCCTGACAGAGCTATGAATTAAAAAAGAAAAGGAAAGGAAAACAAAAACAAAACCACCCCAAGTCTGTCTTTTCTCAAACTAAAGGAGAAACGGAGGGATGGCTGGCGTGGCCTCCAGCGGGGCCCCCACGGTTAGGAGATGATGGCCGGGGACCACCTGGGCAGAGTCAGATTGTCAGCACTCGCTGACCGCTTCCTCGTGGGTCGACGCAGGTCCTTGTACTTGTCCTCGCAGAGGCGAGAGATGGCCTGAGGGGCAGAAGAGAGACAATTCAGGTCAGGGCTGGCCTCTAAGTGCCCTCCTCGCCCTCACTCATGGAACACCAGCCACCGCCGGGTGCCAGCATGGCTCTAGGCACTGAGGACATGCGGGGACAACAAGGACAAGAGTTCCTGCCCCGTGCAGTTTCCATGCTGTGGCCCAGAGCTGTGCCGATCACAGTGGGTGAAGTACAGATGCGGGCCCTGTCTCCAAAGTGCTTACAGTCTGAGAAAATCATCACAAAATGGCAAACAATTACAGAACAGCGTAGCCTGGGGCTCATCTGCAAATGGGGTAGGGAGCACTCGCCTTGTACGGGTGTTGTAATGCATCTCGGCCTCCTGCTAGGCCATGCAGATGACTGTCTGAGTCAACCCTAGACGACTAATGAAGAAAGGAACTGGGAGGGCCCAATGTAGTAGGGACAATCCACACTGTCCTCATTTTCTTGATGAAGACACTGAGACTCTGGGGGGAGAGCCTCAGCCAAGAGCAAGGCTCAGCCCTCCCCGGGGGTCGGAGCCCGGTCACGGCTCTTTCAGGGTTGCTCCTGGGTACAGGTTGAGAGCACATCGATGACAAAGTGGGGGCCAGCTCACATCACTCCAGATGTCTTGTCCCGGTCACATTCATCTTGCCTTCTGTCAAAATGACCCAGGAGTGGGGCTGACTTCACTCACGACAATGCAAACATGTCTTTTAACTTGTATACAATTCAAACAGCAGGCCGGGGGATGAGGCAGGGCCCAGGAAAACACCTGCCAGGAAGTCACCATCAAGGGACAAAGGCACAAAAGCAGCAGACCCTGATCACATCATCATGGCTCTCACTGGGAGTGATGACAATGATCCTTGCAGCTGCTCTCCCCGCTTCCCCCGCTTCAGCTAACTCTGTGATCTCCTCCCCCACACTTGCCTCTCAGCCCACCCACTCCAACCCCCATCACCGAGCCTGAGCTGGCTCCCACCCTAGGTTCTGAAGCAGCTTTTCCCTCAGTCTGGAGGTTTCTGCAAGGCTAAGACGTCCCATACTCGAGTCCTCATGCAACCACGGCCGACTCAGTGAGGCTCCTGACAATGGCAGCCCCCTACCCCACTGCTGCTTTTGTGTTCACCTCCTAACACACTAGTTTATTATGTTTACTGTCTGTGTCCTCCCAGCAGAACGTAAACTCCAAAAGGACAGACTCTATCGATTTTGTTCATGATGGTGTCTGGTAACCAGTGTCTGAGATCAGGGGACTCTAAGTAAATATGTGTCAAATGGATGCATAAGTTCCAACCAAGACGTGCACATAACAGAGGCATGCCCATATCAGGCTATGGTCAAAGTACTGGAAACATAGGGTACTGGCAACCGATTCTCATTTATTTTCCAAAACCCACAACTGCACTTTAGAACAACAACTCCAGTGGCAGCAGGGAGGATGGATTAGGAGAGAGAGACAGGAGTTGAGGACGTCTTGCTTCAAACGACAGATGAATGAGGGAGGAGATGGGCTCGAACACTGGGAATTCCCCATGTGAATTACACATGATACAGGTGACATACTTAAAGAGAAAATCAGATCCCTTGCAGACATGAGAGCAATGATTTTTGAAAGTAAATTATTTTCATTTATTTAAACTCCCTGAGATCCCTGTGTGTCGTTTCTCAGCTTATAAACAGTACACACGCCTGAATGTAGTATCATAATAATGAATTAACAATGTACGATCTTATTCTAGGTTTCACGATATAAACTCTTAGCTTTCATCCCAACCCCCACATGCATACAGAGATACTACCTTATTTCAAAGAGAAATGACCAAGCTAATGAAAAGACCACTTTGCATTTGCCTTGGTTCCTGGTGCACTCTAGCTTCTACACTCTACCTTGCAACCCACCTATCAAATCAGCCATTTGTACTGAGCAAGTACAGAGCTTCAGATAAAGGCCACTGGAGTTAAGAGCAGGCACCAACGACCCCAATCTCAGCTACTGTGTGCCCACGGTGCAGCTGACCCGCAACACTACGCGCTCTCCCTCGGAGAACCACAGAGCTGCCTGCCTACAGGTGAAGGGGCTGCTTCCCCTCAGCAGGAGGGCAGCCACTGGGCATGAGGGTTTCCGGGGCCTGCCGCTCAGGCTGAAACACAGTGCTCACTCACCGTGAAATCGAATCCTAGCTCACGCATGTGCCTATGTGAGTCTGACAACACTTGTCTGGTTTTCCATTTCTTGCTCAAGAGAAATGGAAGACTTAACTGAGCAGCTGCTTCCTAGCGGCCGGCACACAATTACAGCAGTGGCCGAGTTCGGAAAACCTCACTGGGTTTTTATTTTGAACCCGTGTGCCGTGTGCTGTAACCAGTCTGTCCCATAGTTTTACTGAGTTTCTTCTTGGGATTAGCATACTATGTACTTTCTACAATTTTACTTAAAATCTTGGCTTGCTTAAGCTTGCAAACCATAATAACCTCTTCCCCTGTATCTCTAGACTCTGTTTGGTTCACAGCTATTAACCCTGTTAGACCAGCACGCTAGCCACCCTGACCCTGTACTGAATCGGGGGACAACGTATCACTCAGACTGGACAATGGGGCAGGCAGCACAGACCTCCTGGGTGTCACCAAGTTTGGGACACGATTGTACCACCTACTGCTGTGATCAAAGGGTTTATGGGATGCGACCACAACAGTGCCTGGGGATGAATGTACAGAGGCCCTCAGCACCTTTTCCGGAGGAAGGGGTTCCACCAGTGATCCTCCTGGTCACCCCACCACTTTTTATCCAGTCACCAAGTCAGATGGGAAGTGCTAGGTGCAAATATGAAGCTGAGCTATATATACAAGTCACAAGAGGCACACAGCTTAACAGTGAAGACCCTAAATCCAGACCAAGACCCCAGCTCTAACTGAGCTGTGGGGGGAAATATTTTGAATAAAAAATAAAAAGTAAAAGGAAGACTATAATCCTTTGAGATTCCCAATCATTAGAGTCATTTGATATCTTTTTCCGTGCATGTTGAGAAATACTTTTTTATGAGCCTATCTTTAAAAAAATAGGTCTTTTTTTAACATTTGAAGAATAGAATCAATGCATATTAAATAAAAACTGATATTCAGAAGGTTATTAAAACTATGACTGGATGAATTATAATCAACTAAATGACCTGACCACCTCTAAATCCTAACAACACACAGGGAGAGAAATTAGCACGGTGACCTCCCACTTCCGGGAGATCCGGATGAGGCATCTGCAATAGGGCTTTGAAAACCAATATGTAAAAGCATCTTACCTCGAGCTTGTGAGCCCTATCCCTGCTCAGGGGCTCCAAGGGAAAGCTCAGGTTGTTTGCTTCTGCCAGAGAACGAAGATCAAAATAATACTTGGCATAAACACTGGAAGGAACGTTGATGTTGAACTGTAGCAATTCAAGAAACTGTCGCTCTAGCTCATTCCTGCAAGGAAAGACAGAAAGAGCCCATGTTTAGCTGCCCTACCAGGCTTCATGGCCTGCCACGGCAAACTGCGAGAGACTAGACTCCAGGAAACTGCAACCTCCAGGGAGAAAAGACATCTAAGTAGTTGCCTGGTTGGACACCAGAGTTGCAGTTCAACCACCAAATGGGTCTTAAAAGCCGAATGATCAAGAGCCTAGAAGGATGAGGCCTGATTAGCCGGGATGACCAGCAGCAAGTGCTTGAGGGTGATGCTTCTCCCTGAGACCCAACCACACACACAGCAGCTCTGGCTGCAAACCTCAGGACGAACCATCAAACACCGGGCAGATGAAGAAGTCAAGAGCTGTCCAGGGGAGTCTGGCAAGGCACCAAGACAGGAGCCCAGGGGAAAAGCCTCTGTTACCACTAGAGGCCTGTCTTTCCTCAATGGCCCTTCCCTGCCTCCTGGGAGAAGCGTGGAGGAACTGCGGTAGGGGCTTCCTTAGGCAAAGCGGGGAGTGGGAGAATGAATCACAGCCCTAGACTCATGACAAGGGAACCCACCAAGTCTGAAGTCTGAAGAATGAGAGCAGAAATTCCCACACCTGAGCATGCATCTAATCACGCAGAGGGTTTGTTAACATAGACTGTGGAGCCCACCCCAGGGTCTGGTTCAGCAGGGGTGGGGTGGCCCTGAGAATGTCTCTTTCTAATAAGGTCCCACGGGATGCTGATGCGGCTGGTCCCAATCTAAACTTCTAGAGCCACTTACCTCCAGAGACTGGTCAATAAAGGAGCCAACACAGGTATTAAGATCAACTGGCCAACCCATTTACATTTTGATGGAAATGAATGATGGGTAGCCAGAATAAATGTTAAAACTATTTGGAGAACTTCCCCATGTCAATTATCTTTTAGAGCAGGTTCATTTCTTGACAGTGAGTACCTGGAGGGAGAAAAGTCCTCAGCGATGGCTCTGTTTGTTGAGCACTGGTCCCAGGTCGGGCCACAGTTTCAGCAACATCTCCCCCTTGAAGCACCCTGTGCTCCCAAGCACACTACACAGCCCTCAATTTCTGTCCTTTATCAGACTCCACTGCAAGTGTCACCTTAACTCAGAGTCCCTGCTCGTCTCCCCCTAGCCAGAAACCGTGCCACCTAGCCCCTATCACAGTACCTGACATACAACTAGTGTTCGATAATTACTCTTACTGAATGGAGCAGGCCCAGTCAGCCCAGGTGGAGGGACGGAGGAAGGCCTCCCAGAGAAGTAAGAGATGAACTGAGTTTGGAAGCACAGAGCTCTGGTCGAGAGGAACAAGGGTTGGGGCAGGGGATTTCTGGCAGGATACCTGGTCACCATCTCCTATAAGTGAATCTGAAGGCTGACAAACCCTGTTCCAAGTGCTAGGCCTCACCCCAACTGTCCAGAGCCCCCTCCATGGACTCTACTGAACACCGAGCCCTCCAAGTCCCAGCCCCCAGGTGCAGGCACCCAATGTTTTGTAGCCTCAAACTAACTCAGCACCACCCTGTCCCCATGGTGTACCCGAGTCCCGGTCTGCCCCTGGTAAGTCACCTCACTAAGCCATTAGAGACTGAAAGGACTCTGTACCAATCTCGTGCTGCTGTGACAGCAAGGGACAGGAGCACCGAGGTGGTGGGGAAGGAAGGCTGGGATTTGAGCAAGAGTGGGTGGCTTCAGAGACAGAGAAGGTACTGGGCGAATGAGAGTTGCTACAGAAGGTTCGTGGTCCTCAGATGGGAAGACTGAGAAGTGACATTGAGGTCTTTTCATCAAAGAAACACCATAATTTGCTGTTTCTATACAGTCTAGTGAAAGGAGGTGAGCTCCAAATGTGCATATTGTGCTAAATTTTATTCTTTTAAAGAGTCTAAATTACTCTGACTTATTTAGGATAATTTTTACTTTAAATAACTTTTATTTACGCCTCCTTTAAACAAAATTTAACAAGAGATCATCCTGCGAAATACTGGAACTCAGCTAAGATTTTAATAAAAGAGGAGTTTTAATAAAACAAGAGTGTAAAAATATTGCTAAGGCCAGAGGTGCCAAAACAAATGGGGTAGAAAGAAGGAGCTCTGCTGCGGGGCCGGGGGATGGCCTGGGGACAGACTGCCGACTGGTGGCCAAAGGCGCCACTGCAGCTCTTATTCTCCTGAGGCTAAAACCTTGCCTTTTTCCTAGAGCCAGTGTGTTAATCCTGGCCCAGATGGTAGCTAGGTAGCAAGTGACTCTTGTTAAGGGGATACACTCTGACTAAAGTCAAGAGGAATCTGTTTTTGAACAAGGTGGCATTTTTCTCAAGCTTCCTTGGAAAAAAAGAACAGCCTTTCCTTTTTAAGCTCTGAGGGAAATACAGGCTTTAGAGCTGCTGTGCTTTCTACCTAAGGCAAGATTTAGCAAATAAAAATAATTCCCAAAATCTGAATTCCCAAACCACAGTAGGACAGCTTACAGGGACACGTGACAGCTTGCTACGTGAGAAATCATAAGAAATACTAACAGTAATGCAGAGAGAACAGGCTTGACAGATTTACTGCCCTCGACTGAATAATCATGAGAATGTAGTTCTGATTAAAATTTTATAAGTAGCAAACTCAAATCTGTAAACAAAACATATATTCAGAAATACACAATATATTAAAATCAAAATTGTAAAGAAACCCAACTGAATTAGCACAATTCACAACTTGTGAAGGAGCCTCTAAAATGGAGTAAGGAGAGTTGTTTTTATCATCTGAACATTTACCATCTATCTGCTTTCCTAGAAAAACGGGTTCACTTTACAAACCAGCCACCATCAGTCTAGCAATACCACTTCTGGGGACAGACGCAAAGAACTAGAAGCAGGGACTCCAGGAGAGATCCGTACACCCGTGCTCCCGGCAGCAGTATTCACAGTAGCCAAGAGGCAGAAGCAGGGCAAGTGTCCAGGTGTCTAGCAATGAGCGAATGGATAAACAAAACAAAAGTATGTACAAGGACTACAATATTTTCGACCTTAAAAAGGAAGGAAATTCCAGTATGTGCGGCTACACAGATGACCCTGAGGACAACATGCCAAATGAAATACGCCAGTCACAAAGAGACGAATACTGGTGATTTGGCTTCTGTGAGGCATCCTGCATAGTGACATTTAGAGACAAAGCAGAACAATAGCTGCCAGGGGCCGCGGGAAGGGGGATGTGGGGACCTATTATTCACTGGGCATACAGTTTCTGGTCGGTTATAGTTGCAAACAATGTAAATGTACTTAATGCCACATAATTGTATACTTAAAAATGGTTAAAATAGTCAATTTTATGCCATGTATATTTTACCACAATTAAAACCAAAAACCAAGACCAAGCACCCTACGTCCACAGAGGCTCGGAGGTTTTTGCTGCGTCTCTATCTGCTATGCAGCACTAAAACCAGTCTCTTGGAGCCTTCCTATTGAGATCAGGAACACGCAAGGATGCCCACTCTCGGCACTATTGTTCAACATAGTATTAGAAGTCCTACCAACAGTAATCAGACAACAAGAGGAAATAAAAGGTATTCAAACTGGCAAAGAAGTCAAACTCGGTCTCTTCCCAGATGACATAATACTTTATGTGGAAAACTCAAAAGACTCCACCCCCAAACTACTAGAACTCATACAGCAATTCAGTTATGTGGCAGGATACAAAATCAATGCACAGAAATCATTTGCTTTCTTATACACTAACAATGAAACCACAGAAAGGAAAATTAGAGAATCAATTCCATTTACAATAGCACCAAAAACTGTAAGATACCTGGGAATAAACCTAATCAAAGAGGTAAGGGATCTATACTTGAGAAACTACAAAACACTTATTAAAGAAATTGAAGAAGACACAAAAAGATGGGAAAACATTCCATGCTCATGGATCGGAAGAATACACATTGTCAAAGTGTCTATGCTGTGGTCCTGGCACAAAAACAGACACTGACCAGTAGGATAGAGCAGAGACCCCAGATCTGGACCCGCAACTCTATGGTCGAGTAATTTTTGACAAAGCAGGAAAAAATATCCAGTGGAAAAAAGACGGTCTCTTCAATGAATGGTGCTGGGAAAATTGGACAGCTATATAGAGAAGAATGAAACTTGACCATTCTCTTACACCATACAAAAGATAAACTCGAAATGGATAAAAGACCTCAACGTGAGGCAGGAATCTATCAAAACTCTAGAGGAGAACGTAGGCAGTAACCTCTTCAACATCGGCCACAGCAACTTCTTTCAAGACATGTCTCCAAAGGCAAAGGAAACAAAAGC
>CM052807.1:26727556-26764287 GCA_028533885.1 Nasua narica | reverse complement strand
CTAAGATCTTTAAAGAACTCCTCAAACTCAACACTCAAAAAAACAGATACATCAAAAAAAAAGGGGGGGGGGGGAGACATGAATAGACACTTCAAAGAAGACATACAAATGGCTAACAGACACATGAAAAAATGTTCATCATCATTAGCCATCAGGGAGATTCAAATCAAAACCACATTGAGATACCACCTTACACCAGTTAGAATGGCAAAAATCAACAAGACCATAAACAACAAATGTTGGAGAGGATGTGGAGAAAGGGGAACCCTCTTACACTGCTGGTGGGAATGCAAGTTGGTGCAGCCACTTTGGAAAACAGTGTTGAGATTCCTGAAGAAATTAAACATAGAGCTACCCTATGATCCTGCAATTGCACTACTGGGTATTTACCCCAAAGATAAAGATACAGTGAAAAGAAGGGCCACATGTACCCCAATGTTCATAGTAGCAGTGGCCTCAATCGCCAATCTGTGGAAAAAGCCAAAAGGCCCTTCAACAGACAAATGGATAAAGAAGATATGGTCCATCTATACAATGGAATATTACACCTCCATCAGAAAGGAGGACTACGCAACTTTTGTATCAACATGGACGGAACTGGAGGAGATTATGCGGACAGAAATAAGTCAAGCAGACAGAGTCAATTACCATACGGTTTCACTTACATGTGGAGCATAAGGAAAAACATGGAGGACATTGTGAGAAGGTAAGGAAGGGTGAATTTGGGGACAAAGAGGAGGGGGAGATGAACCATGAGAGACTGTGGACTCTGAGCAAACTGAAGGTTTTGGAGGGGAGAAGAGTGGGGGGTTGGGTGAGCTTGGTGGTGGGTATTGAGGATGGCACGTATTGCATGGAGCACTGGGTGTGGTACATGAACAATGAATCTTGGAGCACTGAAAAAATAATTTTTTAAAAAAAGCATTTTTGCCTATCAAAGTTCATCCTTCCCTTTCCCTTGCATAGCAATTGTCATTAGGTGCTCAAAGTTGACATGTGATGGTGTGACCACTTACTGTTGGCAAGATAGAAAGAAACAAAGACTGGCCCATGGCCCTGTCTTGCCACATAACGTCAGCCTGAATCTGAAGTCTGTCTGACTGACCCTGGTGACCCTGAGGGTCTACCTACAAGTTTCAGTGACACTTATCTTAAAATGTTCTTCAACTTGCAAGCCTTTGCCCACATGGTCAGCTGCCTTCCAAGCCAGAACCCCACTGTCTAAAGGTGGGAGGGACTCCAAGTCCGGGTCCTTAACTGTTGGATGATTCTTTAGCTGCAAATGAACTTGGGCTCAGAAACACCAGGAAGGTCACATCAGGATGCCAGCACACAGGCAAGCCCAGAAAGAAGGGTGCAGAGGGGGACAGAAATACAGATGCCTGGAAACAGCACCAACAAGCACATTTTTATAAAGCTTCCCATCTGAAATTTGGGATTCGTCTCCCCACTAAGGAACTCCAAGGGAAAGCTCAGGGTGCCTCTGCCAGGAAATAAACACTTGCTACTGACATGAGATTAACACAGTGCTAAGTGCCAGAGCCCCTAGCTTCCAGTGATGTCCCACACTGCTCCCTCTCCCCAGACAGGGGTACCTAACAGTCAATGTTGCCCCCAAGCTCATATGGTTTGACTGGAAAAGACTGAAATCAAGTCCTCATTTTATAATATTCCAAAATGAAATCTAGGATTCTGTACAGATGCTACAAAGTAACTTAAAGCCCTATCTCCACAAGCATGGTTGAGCAACATGACCCCTAAATGGCTTCTTGAACACATCAGACCTCATTCCTTCTTTCAATAAAGTTTATTGGATGTGTTAGCTTGCTACTGTAGCAAAATACCCCAAGGCTGTCCTTCTGTCCACTGCCTATTACCTAATCTCTTGTTTAGGACACATCGTATTAGATTAAGGCCCATTCTAATAACCTCATTTTGACTTAATTCCTTCTTGAAACACCTGGTCTCCAAATACGGTTACAGGTCGAGGTACTAGGGGTTAGGACTTCACATGTGCACTTGAGGGAGCTGCTACTTAACCCTTGACACTCTATCTTCTAGCCCCTCAAAATTACGTCCACCTCACATGCAGAAAACATTCACCCTGTCCCAACAGCCCAAAAGTCTTAACTGATTCCAGCATCAACTCCAAGTTCAAAAATCTCACCTAAATCAGGTATGGGTGAGACTAGGGGTCTGATTCATCCTGAGGCAAAATTCCTCTCCAGGTGTGAACCTGTGGAACTTCCTTCTGTGGGAGTTAACTGCTTCCGAAGCACAATGGTCACACAGGCATAGACAGACGTTCCCATTACAAAAGGGAGAAACCAAAAAGTAGAAAGGGGTCTTAGGTCTCAAGCCAGTCCGAAATCTAACAGGGCAAATGCGTGAGATTTTAAGGCTTGAGAATACTCTTTGGCTGATGCTCTAGCATCCAGCCCACTGAGAGGGGAGCCCTGCCGCTGGGCCCCCTCAGCCAAGGGCAGCAGCCCCACATCCTAGCCGAGGAGGAGGCAGCCTCAGCACCCACAGACCCATACTTGCTGTGCCCGTGGTGGCAAAGGCAGCCAACTTGCAAGCTGCCTCCACGGTCATTTTCCCTTTTGAAGGAAAACACGTCACAGCCGGACAGCTCTTCTGGAGAATCCTGAAGTCCGACAACCTTCCTTCATCTCGTCCTGTCTTGTCTCCTTCAGTTTAAACTGGCAGCACTTCCACTGGGATGACTGACTGGATCACCGAGCCACATTTGTGATCTCTTGAGCAAGCACTGTCCAGCCACACCCTCACCATCCTCTCCAGAACACGCTTTCTCATTTTTTGCAACAGGGATAAGCAGAGGTTGAAAAATTTGAGTTCTTCCAAATCTCCAAGATCTGGTCCCTTCTTGCTTAACAACTCCTTCTTCAATTTCTCTCTGCTCAGATTTTATTAGAGGCAGCAAGGAGAAACCAGGTAGGGTTTAGAAATCTCCTCAGCTAAATATTTGAGTTCATTCTTGAATATTCTACCTTACACAAACACTAGAACACAATTTGGCCAAATTCTTTGCCAATGTGTAACAGGTGTTGCCCTTGGACCAGTGTCCAACAGCATGTTCCTCATTTCTGAACCTCACTCCAGAAGCACCTTTAACGTCCTATTTCTAGCAACATTCTGTTTGCGGTACACGCCAATATCTAAGATTGAGAGAAACTTCCTCTAAAGCTCTCTGCTTTCTGAGTCCCCATCAGAATCCCCTTTCACAAACATGTTTCTACCAATCAGCTCTTCAAGGTGACCTAGGGTTTTTCTAACATGTGCCACAAAACTCTCGTAGCTTCTATCCCAGCTAAACCCAGCTGCGATGCCACCTCCACATCTCTAGGTAACGGTCAGAGCAGCACCCCACTTGCCAGTATCAGATCTGTATCAGTCTGCTAGGGCTGCCCATAATATAATAACGCAGACTGGGGGCTTAAACAGCATTAACTAATTTTCTCACAATCCTGGAGGTTGGAAGTCCAAGATGGGGGTGCCAGCAGCACTGGTTTCTTCTGAAGCCTCTCTCTTGGCCTGCAGATGGCCATCTTCTCTCTGTGTCCTCAATCGCCTGTGCCTCTGCCTGTGTGGTGCGATTCAGTCCTATTGGATTAGGGCCACCCTCCTGACTCTATTTTAAATCAATTACCTCTTTACAACCTTAGCTCTAGATACAGATACATTCTGAGGCACTGGGCCTTCGGCTTCAACACAAGAGTTCTGAGAGAACACAATTCGGCTCACAACACTGGCTATCCGCTGCGGCGCTCAGTGGGGCCCTGGGCTTCGTGCTGGTATATGTATTCCCTTACAATACACAAAGCTTTCTCCAAGTGTGCCTAAAAACCCAACAGCATTAGGGGACAGATTTCTAGATCTGTAACTTTCATTTCTCACTGTTAAAACTGACTTGCCCAAAAACACATCAAAGATGTAGGTTCTCCTTTTGACTCCTCCCTTCCCACTGTTCTGCTCTGGGAGAGAAAGGCAGGCTGCTCACCCTCCCCTACTGAGGTTCCCTCTCCTGATGTGAAAAACCTGCATGGTGGGGTAAACATTGGATTACCAAGCATCTGCTCCCTTTATCTTCCTGTGACTTGCCCTCCTCCCCCTTGAAACCCTAAGCCCCTATCCCATTCCTTAGCTCAGATGGCACATAGGCCTCACTCGCCTGAGTGCCTCTGAGTCTCATATTTTGATGGGGCTCCCATATGTACAGAATTAAATTTGTTTTTCTCCTGTTGGTCTTCTGTCAATTTAATTATTAGACCAAAGAACCTAAAAGGGGGAAAAAGGAAAAATTTTTGTTCCCCACATACATACATCACCAACACAAACAGGAAAGGACAACCACGATGTCATTCCTACGACAAACAACTCAAGTCAAATGGTATCAAGGAGTTGACAGAGTAAACCCCCGATAAAGGAAACAAATCAGAACTTCTTACCACCTTGCATCCTCCTCGTGGTCCTGATGACAATTATTTTAGTAGTTGTTTTCACTTTGAAATATAATCAAGACTTTAATTTATCTTACTATGAAAAACTTCTTTACAGTTGTCCTACTTTTTATAATAAAGAATCACAGACACCAGAAGGAGTTTTATAGGTCTACAGCAGAAATAGGCTCTGCGACTAAAGACCCAAGAATACAAGCAGGTGTGCTTCACAGGGTACCACAAAAACAGGATGCCATCCAATCAGTAACCAGAGGCAAGGAGGGCCTTAAGCTGGTGAGGAACCCAGAACTAATGTGCCCACACGACAGCCCCACGGGCAGCCTGCACAGGCACTGGGAGGATCCCACACCCCCAGGATTCCTGGGTCTAGGAACACAGACTGAGACACAGCGGGGAAGCTCCTCCAGCTTAAAGCTTCCTCAAGGAAGCTAAACAAACAATACTGGAAAAATTTTAGCAAGAATAGTGTCAGAAGTACCTAAAAACCATACGGAACTGTAAAGTTTATCCTGATTGTTTTTCAAAACAGCTCCTTTGTCCTCTAAGAGGCTCTAAACCTATTTCCTGTATTCCCATACCCCAGAGATAACAGACAACAGGCCTGCAGGTCTCCTGTTAACAATCCTCACCTAAATCTAAGAACTGAACTATCTGAGAAATCCCAAGACAGCCCTGAGAGCTATGGGGGTGGACCCCTCTTGCCCCCCCAACCTTATGGCACCTCCACTGAGCTGGGGCTCTGAGACCAGCTGGTGGAGAACATGCAGCCCTAAGGAGACACATGAAAGGACCCATGGACAGAATGAGCAACTGAACTTGCAAATTCTGCCTGAAATGAAACAGAAACATAGTACTTCAGCTCTTCTGCTTTTTGGGGAGGCTGCTGGCCACAAAAGACTGGTGTGGGACACTGTTATGAGTCCGCAGTGAGGTACAGAGCCAGAATAAAAGCCATCACAGACTGGTGACAGCATTAGTCTATACCTTTCCGATTAAGGTAAAGGAATGTCTGCCCGTAATAATAAGTTTCAGTGACTAGTTTCACAAAATCAAAGTGTAACCAGGACCTGTTTACGATTCTAATGAAGAGTAGTACAGGTGTTTTCATGTAACGTTCCACAGCCATGTGTCCTTGTTGTGCCCACTCACCAGAGACCTTTAGCCAATTCATTCCCTCTTTACCACATAGACCATTCAGAGGGATGTGTTTCCTTCCCAAACGGTGCCCCTCCCCGCCACCAGCACACACACTCACATGTCCTCCACCGTGATGTCTTTCAGGATCTGGCAGTAGTCCACATTCCACACAGCCTGGTCATCCCAGACCTTGGAGGCCAGCAGGATCGCCCCTAGAACAATCCGCTTCCAGTTGGCTGGACAGATGTCTATCTCTGCATATGTTAAGAGTCTTTCAAGGTATACCTGGGAACACATGAAAATGCCAGAGCTAAAGAACTGGATTGTTTTGTCCTACATGCTAACATACATACATTCTAAATTTCACCAGCCTTTAAACAGGGATTTATCCTCTGATCACACATATTAAAGTCAGAGGACTCAGCTAGTGTGATGGGAAAGGGACACCGTCTGAAACTAGACAGTGTGGATGTAGCTGGATCACAAAAGACTGAGGCAAGAACAAGCTCCAGGTACCACAGGTCAATTTCTCACTCATATCATACCAACTATGATATCAATACAGATTCAACATACAACAGTACAAATTTCAACAAACGGTGTCAAAGGAACAAACTGATTCTTTTCTATCTCATAAAGTTTTTATTTTGAGGCAGTTATAAATTTACATGCAGCATCAATAAACCTACTTTTTTATTATTCTGGTAAAATACACATAAAATTTACCCTTTAGCCATCTTTAAGTGCACAGTTCTGTAGCAGTCGGTACATGCACACTGTTGTGAGGTCACCGCCCAGTTGTCCCCAGAGCTTTGGCATCATCCTGAACAACTCCCTGACACCCTTCCCCCCAGCCTCCAGCAACAACCATTCTACTTTGTCTCCATGAATCTGACTATTCCAGGAATCATTCAATATTTGCCTTTTTGTTCTGGCTTTTCCCACTTAGCACGTCCTTAAGGTTCATCCAAGTATGTAGCATATGTTAAAATTTCCTTCCTTTTTAAGGCTGAATAATAATCCACTGCATGTATATACCACATTTGTTTATCCGTTTTTTCCATCAATGGACTTTTGAGTTGTTTCCTCCTTTTGGTTATTGTGAACAACTGGTGTACAAATACCTATTTGAGCATCTGCTTTTGATTCTTTTGGGTATGGACCCAGAAGGAGAACTGCTGCATCATATGATAATTCAATGTTTAATTTTCTAAGGAACCAACACACTATTTTTCCATAGTACCCAGGCCATTTAACATTCCCACCAGCAATGCATAGGGGTTTCAATTTTTTCATATCCTTGCCAACTCTAGTTACTGTTTCCTGTTTTTTTTGAAGTAATAGTCATCCTAATGAGTGTGAAGTAGGTATCTCACTGTGGTTTTGATTTGATTTTTAAATGAAATAATTTTAGCTGAAGTTGGAAAATGAAACCAAATAATATAAGATTTATAAACTGGCATAATTTAGCTTGAAGACAGATATCAGAAATACCCACAAAGTGCTTTGCTTACTTTGGATCACAAGGTTAAGAATTTCTTTTGAAGTTTCCCTTCTATTTATCAGCATGTTTTATACTTCTCTGTACCATGGAATTATTGTTTCTATAGTTTATCAAAGACATTTACCAAGTGGAACTACTGTATCAGAAACAAACAAAACAAATCATAAACTTTTAAGAACCTGCTTTCTAAAATAGATGAAATCTAGATAGTGTTAAATTTTTCATAGTTTATAATGCCCATAAAATCTTAAATATCATTTAATTTTTTTAAAAGGCATGTGGTGGGGGCGGGGGCACATTCGGTTGGCTCCGTCTGTTCAGTGTCTGACTCTTGGTTTTGGTTCAGGTTATAATCTTGGGGTCATGGGATAGAGCCCCACGTTGGGCTCCACACTTGTCCCTCTCCATCCCCCCATCCTGTCCCCCTGATTGCACTTGCTTGCTCACTTACTCTCTCTAAAATTAGAAAAGAAAATCTTAAGGAAAAAATTTAACGCAAACACACAAAGATTATCAGTTAAATATCAATACTCATAAACGAGATGGGAAAGTCCACACCTGTTACATCATTAGGGCTCTGGGGAGGAGACTGCACTTTGGGAAATTCTGAAGAAACAGGGCAACTAAACGACTGATTGAGAGAAGTTCATTAAATGACATGAATCTGTCAATAGAAGCACAGGATAATGCCAGAAGCAGACTAAGAATTATACAACACAGGGCTGACAAGATGAAAACAGATACGTGAGAGGTGGTGTTAAACCCTTGAACTTAACCCATGGCTCCCTGTGTAGCAGTCACTATGTGCCACGCACGGGGCCCATCGCCAGAGGAGCAGGAGGGCGGCACCAACAGCTCTGGACGCATAGTGGAAAACAGGCTGGAAAGGAGCACAGCTGATGGGCACGGGAGACTCTGCAGCAGTCGGGATAAGGAAGATCAGGGTTTGAACTGGGGACATGACAGGAGAGACTGACAGTCCTATCAGACTGACCTAGAGTCCAGTGACCCCCAACAACCATGAAGGTGGGCTGCTGCAGGAGATCCTGAGGCTTCCAGCTTGTGCAGCTGGATGGGCAACACCTTCTGAGATGGAGAGCCCTGCTGGGGGAAAGACAGTTTCCGGTGGACACCCCAGAGGATGCTCCCCATGTAGGCGGTGCACACACCCTTGTGAAGCTCAAAGAAAACAGCACTCAGAAATTTGAGTGTCTACAGCACATAAACAGAATTAAGCATGGATCCCAAGACCTGGGGAGACAGCTTAGGGAGAGAGAAAAGGAGGGGCCAGGCCAGAGCCTTAAGAGCCCCTCCTGTTTTAACAGAAGGTGAAGGGGCAGCAAAGGAGAGGGAGGAATAAAATCTGCTATGTTCTGCTCTTAAGATGTGTAATACTTTGGAAAAGAAGCTACAAGGCAGACAGAGGTGTTTCTAAGTCCCTGCATTAAGCTTACAATATTATACAGGGCTTATAAGAAGGAAATTGAAGTGATCTCTTTCATAGTAAAAAATAAAATTAAAGATGTAAAAACACTTCAGACAGTGACTGTGTGGGTGGAGAGGGCAAGGAGGCCATGAGGGTGAGGTACTAAGGAGGGAGAGTAGGGAGAGAAAGGAAAATGGGGAGAGGAGGAGAAGGGAGGGAGGAGAAAAAGAGGTAAAGAGGGAAGGAAGAAGGACCCTTAATGGAAGCAAAACTCTAGGCCAATAAAGAAAAGTCAGATCAGGGGGCACCTGGATGGCCCACTCAGTTAAGCATCTCTCTTTTTTTTTTTTTTTAAGTATCTGACTCTTGATTCTGGTTCAGTCATGATCTCAGGGTCATGAGATGAAACCCAGAGTCGGGCTCCACGCTCAGCATGGAGTCTGCCTGAGATTCTCTCTCTCTCTTTCTCGCCCTCTGCCCCTCCCCCATCTCTAGTAAATAAATATTAAAAAAAAAAAAAAAAGTCAGACCATTGGCTAGCAGCTCCTCCACAGAGCCCTCCATGGTTCTCCTGATCCCTAAATCACAGGCAGAGGAGAGTCCCACACCCCTTCCAAAGCAGCAGAGGCTCCCTTATGGCTTCCGTGGCAGTTCGTACCAGCTAACTGTCTGCGAAACAGGTGCATGGTCAACACCCAGGGAAATCTGTCTGCCTCTCCCACTGAAATAGGGGCTCTTCCAAGATAGGGAGAGGGGGGTAGCTGGCACTCGAATGTTTGCTGAATGAGTAAGTAGACAAGTAACAGTTCTATTGCTTAAGAAGGGTTATTATTCTGAAGTTATTATTAATGAACAAGCAATTTTTTAAATCTTAAAAACCTGGATTCTTAAGGTTAACCTCAGATACCAGGTGTTCCTCAGAACGGATCAAGGGGGTACTACACTAAAAGGCAAAATCATGAGAAGAAATTACTAACATATTTCAAATCCCAAATAGCCAATAAACTGCTAAGAAGTCCAGTCCTAAATATACTGGATAGTAATGAAACAAGAAACCATTACAGGGCAAGTCTACTTTGATGTACCTCAAATTAGTTTGGGTGACCCTCCCACTTATACCCCTGGCTGTGTTTTCCTCAGTATAGTGTAGGTAGTTGCCTTATCAGTCTCTCCACCTAGTAAACCCTAAGTTCCCTGAGGACAAGGACCGCGTCTCATTCCCACTTGTGTGCCCAGCATCTAGCCCAATGCTAAGGAAGGGTGTGACCTCAGAGTGCTTCATTCATGGACACATCACCGACAACATAGGGCTCTGGCTCTGGAATCTGGCAACAGGACAGTACATTTTCATGTGAGAGACTGAGGTAAGAATGTGGTCACAAAGAATGGCATCCAGGAAAGGAAACTGCATTGACAAAGGCAGAGTGGATTTAAGGAAAACACTGAGCCAATGGTTTGTGAGCCCAGTGCATGGTGGACGAGGAAGTTCAGAGGAGGACCGAGTCCATTCTGCTGTGCCAAGCCCAGAAAGTCAAAAAGACCTTGCAATAAGCCCCAAGAAGTCACACAGCATGGCATTCTTACTGCGTTATGGCACCTTTGTGGCAGCTTCCAAGCCTCTCTCGGTGAACAGTAATATACCAGCATTTGGTTGTGACATCTACTGGTGAGAAAAAGTAGGTCACTGGCTAGAGCTCAATGATCTTTCAATTTTTGAAGTCTTACTTTTTAATGGCATTTATTATATTAAATGAGCAAAAAGAGTGAGCTAATGCTTTAGATCATGACTTTCGTTTGTGTGAAAATTGTTGTTCTTCAGGTAAAGATCCAGGCCAGGTCAAGTGGAACTTCAGCCAGACTCTGTCCTTGGGACCCAGACTGTGTCTTTTACAAAAATTGACAACTAATTCTTTTCATCCTTCATCAAGAAGAACTACACGTGGGGCACCTTGGCAGTTCAGTTGGCTAAGTGACTGCCTTCGGTTCCGGTCATGATCCTGGAGTCCTGGGATCAAGTCCCGAATCCAGCTCCCTGCTTAGTGGGGAGTCTGCTGCTCCCTCTGACTCTCCCCACTGCTTGTGCTCGCCCTCTCTTTCTCTCTTTCTCTCGCTCTCTCTCAAATGAATACCAAAAAAAAAAAAAGAAGAGCTACACTTGTGAGCACAGCATAAAGTATAAACTTGTCAAAACACTCTATGTCAATTACACTCAAAAAAATTAAAAATAAAAAAAGAATCACAAAATGGATAATAAAACTGAACTAAGAGCAGAAAACTAAGACTGGACTCAACTAAGCCTCCCAGATTTTTAAAGCATGAGACAAAGAAGGTTGTGAATAATGTTCACCCCAAGACTCTATTCCTTTATACAGACAAGGTATGCAAATCTCTCCAAGCACCCCACTGAAATAGATTCTCACTGACTCACTGCAAATGCGTGGCTACTCAATTTTCTTCTTACTTACTTTATACCATAGTTGGTAGACTTATTAATAAGTATGTTAATAATATTTACAACAATATTTGATACTAAAAAAGAACAAAAAGAATTCCATGTCTGATATTCTACTAGGACTAACTAAAGGAATTAGGTATTACAATGCACTCTATTACCAAGGGAAGACAGCTGTTATGCTGGGAGATGAGGCATTCATAATAAGCTCCACTTAATAGCATGTAATTTAGCAGAACTTGTCAGTCAGTAAGGCCATATTCAAGGGTCAGCTTCAATTTCTTTAGTAAACTCCCAGTTGGATATTTTAATTCTCTGCCAAGTAAAATAATAATTTGTATTTCCTAAACAATATTCCTAGACCATTCATTGCTAATAGGACAGGCTTGCTCAATTAAATTTTCAGATTTAAATTTATGAGAAGGACTATCCTAGGAGTCTCTAGAAAATACAGGTTAGTGAGCAATTATAGAGTTTCAAGGAGCATCCAGCTGACTGCATGCAACAAAACTGTTAAAAGGCATGGGGGAGGAATAAAATGCAAACTCATGGCACCAAGGATATATACCAAAACCTGGATGATACTGAAATTATTCCAAACCGATTTAAGAGAGCTAATCTAGGACTACCAGGGAAGACAGTGGTGTAGGAGGACCGAAGCTCACCTTCTCCCATGGATACAACTAAGTAACCACCCACATCAGTGTGAATAACCCAGAAAACAACCTGAAGACTGGCAGAACAAAGTCTCCACAGCTAAATGTAAGGAGGACACAATGAAGAGGGCAGCAAGGGCAGAGATGTGGCTGGGAGCCAAATGGACTCAGAGGGACTGTCCCCAAAAGGGAGGGACATATGGGCATGGAGAGGAGAGAGAAACAGACCCTCACACCGAGGGGGCCTGTAGGGGAAACCCACAAGGGGAAGACAAATCCCAGCAACAATGGGCTTTGGAAACCAGAGGGGCCAAATTTTGCAAGTTTTTACAACTTGGCTTAACAAAGAACTTTAAAAATCAGTGATCTCAGCTCTGGGAGAGTGGGAAGGGTGAAAGGAAACTAAGTCCCTGCCCTTCGCACAATAAACAGCCCTACAGAAATACAGCATACAAAGAACAGTTTGAAAAAACCATGAGGTACAGAGGAGGAAGATTTGCTTACTAATTCAGCATGTTTCTGGCCAGAGCCCATCCAATGTGGTGCTACAACCCTGGCAGTGTGCAAAGAGCCCCAACAGGGACCAACACAACCCCAAAGTGACTTCTACCCCAGGGACAGGGGCAGATAACCTCACATACCAGGCCAACTGTAGCCCCGGCAATGGACTAAGGACAGACACCTGGTATGACTACAGCACCTCCTTCCCCACACCCCCAACCAACACTTCTCAGGGGACAAAACAGGGAAAGCATCTGCCACTGGGAGCTACTACATCTCTGACAAATGCCTGGTCTGACTCAATTCAAGCCCAAGACAGTCCCAGACTGGCCTACGCAGGAACGAAACATTCCCAAAACAAGCAAAGTGAGCCACTGCAGGCTACTGGACTAAAAGCAAAAGTGGCTTAGGCACAACAGCAGGTAACACACAACACACTCAGGAGACACCCCCCGTCCCCCACTTCCGAGGCACCAGTTCGGGGAACAGGGGACAGTGCACTGCAGGACACTACAGGACCTCTTCTTCACAAGGTCATGACTTTCAACAGCAGGAGATGTAGGTGACTTTCCAAAAATATAGAAACAGGCACAGAGAGACAAAATGAGGAGACAGAGAAATATGCCCCAAATCAAAGAACAGGAAAAAAGTCACAGCAAGAGAGCTAAACAAAACAGAGATGATATGCATGACAGAGAATTCAAAGTAATGGTCATAAAGATACTCACTGGACTTGAGAAAAGGGTGCAGGACTTCGGTGAGACCCTCAACAAAGAGATAGAAAACATACAAAAAGAACCAATCAGAGATGAAAAACTCAGTATCTGAAATTAAAAATACACTAGATGAATAGCAGACTAGAGGAAGCAGAACTAATCAGCATCTGGAGGACAGAGTAATGAAAAGTAATCGAGCTCAGTAGGAGAGAAAAAAGTAATAAAAAATGTGTAATGACATTCACATTATAGCAATCCCACAAGGAGATGAAAGAGGGAAAAGACAGAAAATTTCTTTGAAGAAATAACAGCTGAAAACTTCCTGAATCTGAAAACTTCCTGAAATCTAGATCCAGGAAGGGCAGAGAGCCCCCAGCAAAATCAACCCAGAGATCCACATCAAGACACACAGTAACTAAAATGGCAGAAAATGGTGATAGAGAATGTGAAAAGCAGCAAGAGAAAAGAACACACTTACGTGGGAAACTCTATAATCTGGTTATAAGCAGCTTTTTAAGCAGAAACTTTGCAGACTAGAAGACCGTGTCATGATATACTCGAAGAGCTGAAAGGAAACAATTTACAGCCAAGAATACTCTATCCAGCAGATTATCATTCAGAACAGAAGGAGAGATAAAGAGTTTCCTAGACAAACAAAAGTTAAAGCAACTCATGACCACTAAACAGCCCTACAAGAAATGTTTAAGGGGATTCACTGAGTAGAAAAGAAAGACCATAAGCAAAAGTAAAAAAAAGTAGGAAGTACAAAAGGAGTAAAATTAAGTATATCTATAAAAATCAGTCAAGGGATTCACAGAATTAAGAGGAAGTAAAGTATGACACCGTATACCTAAAATGTAACAGGGAAAAGAATAAAGAATGGGTTCAAACTTAAGTGATGATCAATTTCATAGGGACTGCTATATGCAGAAGATGTTATATACAAATCTAATAGTAACACAAATCAAGAAACCAGTCATAGATGTTAATCTATCAATAAAAATGTAAACATGTAAAAAATAAAAAGAAAATCTATCACTAAAGAAAGCCAACAAAATGTGAACAAACAGAGTGAGAGAAGGGACAGAAAACTACAAAAACAACCATAAAACAAGTAAGAAAATGGCAATAAGTACATAACTGTCAATAATTACTTCAAACGTAAATGGCTGAAACACTCCAAAAAAAGATACAGGGTGACAGAATGGCTAAAAAAGTAAGACCCATCTCTATGCTGCCTACAAGAAACTCATTTCAGACCTAAAGACACATGAAGATTGAAAGTGAAGGGATAAAAAAGTATTTATCATGCAAATGGAAGTGAAAAGAAGGCCCTGGTAGCAGTACTCATATAGGACAAAATGGGCTTTAAAACAAAGACTATAACAACAGACAAAGAAGGGCACTATATAATTATAAAGGGAAAAATCCAGCAAGAAAATATAACAATTGTAAATATTTATGTACCTTACATGGGAGCACCCAAATATCTAAAGCAGCTAATAATAAACATAAAGTAATCAGTAGTATTAACAGTAGGGGACTTTAATATCCTATTCACAGCAATTGGTACATCTTAATCCAAACAAAAAATCAATAAGGAAATAGTGGCTTTTAATGACACACTGGACAAGATGAATCTAACAGTTAAATTCAGAACATTCCACCCTAAAACAGCAGAATAAACATTCTTTATAAGTGAACATGAATTATTCTCCTGAATAGGTCATACATTAGGCCACAAAACAAGTCTCAACAAATTCAAAAAGACTGAAGTCATACATGCATCTTTCCTTACCACATGCTATGAAACTAGAAATCAACAATAACAAAAAAATCTGGAAACACAAATACATGGAGGTTAAATAACATTCTACTAAACAATGAATGGGTCAACCAAGAAATCAAAAAGGAAATAAAAAAAATAAAGACAAATGAATTTCAAAACACAATGATGCAAAATATTTGGGATGCAGCAAAAGAGAGGGAAGTTTGTAGCAATACAGGCCTACCTCAAGAAGCAAGAAAATTTTCAGATAAACAACCTAACCTTACACCTGAAGGAGCTCGAAAAACAAGTCCAAACAAAACCGCCCCAAAATACAAAGAAGAACCAAATAATAAAGATTAGAGCAGAAATAAACAAAATAGATACTAATAAACAATAAACAAGAAAAGATCAACAAACTCAGGAGCTGGTTCTTTGGAAAGATCCACAAAATTGATACACCTTTAGCCAGGCTCACCAAAAAAAAAAGAAAGAGAGAGAAAGAGAGAGGACTCAAATTCAGAAATGAAAGGAGAGAAACAAAAACCAATATCACAAAAAATAAAGGATTATAAAAGAATATTATGAGATATTATAAGCCAACAAATTGAACAATGTAGAAGAAATGGATAAATTCCTAGAAACTTATAACCACCCAAAACTGAATCAGGAATAGAAAATTTGAACAAACTAATTACCAGCAATGAAATTGATTCAGTAATCAAAAAAACTCCCAAAAAACAAAAGTCCTGGACCAGATGGCTTCATAAGTAAATTCTATCAAACATTTAAACAGGAGTTAATACCTATTTTTCTAAAACTATTCCAAAAAAAGAGAAGAGGAAAGATTATGAGACCAACATCATCCTGATTACCAAAACCAGATAAAGATAACACCAAAAAGGAGAACTACAGGCCAATACCTCTGATGAACATAGAGGAATACAGAGAATCCTCAACAAAATATTAGCAAACTAAATCCAACGATACATTAAAAAAAAATCATTCACACCACAATCAAGTGTGATTTGGAATCCAAGGATAGTTCAACATCTGCAAATCAATCGATGTGATATATCACATTAAAAAGAAAGAATAAAAATCATATGATCATTTCAATAGACAAAGAGAAGGCATTTAACAAAGTACAACATCCATTCATGTTAAAAATCCTCAACAAAGTAGGTTTAGAGGAAACATCCCTCAACACAGTAAAGGCCTTATATGAAAAACCCACAACTTAATATCATCCTCAACTTTAAAGGGGAACCCTCCTACACTGTTGGTGGGAATGCAAGCTTTGACAGCCACTCTGGAAAACAGTATGGTGGTTCCTCAAAAAGTTGAAAATAGAGCTACCCTATGACCCAGCAATCGCACTACTGGGTATTTACCTTAAAGATATAAATGTAGTGATCCGAAGGGGCACGTGCACACAATAGCCAAACTATGGAAAGAACCTAGATGTCCATCAACAGATGAATGGATAAAAAAGATGTGGTATATATATATATACCAGATCTATGTGTGTGTGTGTGTGTGTGTGTATACATACATAGAATGGAATACTATGCAGCCATCAAGAGAAACAAAATCTTGCCATTTGCAACGACATGGATGGAACTAGAGGGTATTATGCTAAGCAAAATAAGTCAATCAGAGAAAGACAAGTATCACATGATCTCTCTGATATGAAGAATTTGAGAGGCAGGGTGGGGGTTGTGGGTGAGAAATGAAACAAGATGGGAGGGGGAAGGAGACAAACCATAAGAGACTCCTAAACTCACGAAACAAACTAAGGGTGGCTGGGAGGTGGGGGGGGGGGGGGTAGGGTTATGGACATTGGGGAGGGTATGTGCTATGGTAAGTGCTGTGAAATGTGTAAGTCTGACGAATCACAGACATGTACCCTGGGGCAAATAATACATTATATGTTAATAAAAAAAATTTTTTTTAATTTAAAAAAAAAGGAAAAGAAAAACAGAAAGGGAAGGAATGCTTCCTAATTCATGAGGTCAGCATTATGCTGATTCCAAAACCAAAGAGATCACAATAAAATCAAAGAACAATATCCCCTACAAATACAGATGCAACAATTCTCAACAAAACACTAGCAAACCAAATCCAGCAACACATAAAAATAATTATATACCACAACCATGTGGGTAATTTATCCCAGGAATGCAAGGCTGGAACTAACATATCAATAAAGTTATGGGAAAAACCTGATCAATCTCAATACATGCAGGAAACTCATTTGACAGAATCCAATACTTTAAGAAAAAAAAAAAACTCCACAAATTAGGAATACAAGGGGACTTCCTCAATTTGACAGAAGGCATCTATGGAAAAACCCACAGCTAACATATCTAACAGAAAAAGATGGAAAGCTTTCCCTATAAGATTTTGAACAAAACAAGGATGTGCACTCTCACTACTTCTATTCAACACTGTGCTAGAGGTCTAGCTAAGACAAATATGCCAGAAAAACCAATAAAAAGCATCCATCTTAGAAAGGAAGAAGTGAAACTATGTCTATTTGCAGATGACATGATCTTGCATGTCTAAAATTCTAAGGAATCTAGTAAAAATACTATTAGGACTAAAATGAGTTCAGCACTGTGGAAGGATACAAGATGAATCTACAAAAATAATTATATTCCTATACATTAGCAACAAACAATGTGAAAATGAAAACTAAGAAAATAATTCCACTTACTATTGTATGAAACAGAATACCAAGGAATAAATTTAATGAAGGAAGTGCAATATTTGTACACAGAAAAGTATAAAACTGTTGAAAGAAAATGAAGAAAATCTAAAAGGAAAGACATCCCACATTTCCAGACTAGAAGACTTACTAGTGTAAAGACTAAAATAGTCCCCAAATTGATCTACATACTCAATGCAGTCCCTGCCAAAATCCTACCTGGTTTGGTTTCTGTTTGTTTTGCAGAAACTAGTAATTTAATTTTAAAATTGAAAATGTAAGGGTCATAGAATAGCTAAAAGATCTTGAAGAAGAACACCGTTGGAAGAGTCATTCTTTCTTTCTTTTTTTTCTTTCTGAGAGAGTGGGAGAGTGGGCGGAAGGGCAGAAGGAGAGAGAGAATCTCAAACAGGCTCCATGCCCAGTGCAGAGTCCAATCTCAAGACCTATGCCAAAATCAAGAGTCAGACACTTAACCAACTGAGCTACCCAGGGGCCCTGAGAGTTATACTTTCTAACTTTGACAACAAAGCTATTATAATCAAGACAGTATGGTGTGGACATAATACAAACAGATCAATGAAATAAAACGGGAAGTCCAGAAATAAACTTGCCCATTTATGGTCAAGTGATTTTTGACAAGAATTATAAAACACTTCAATGAGGAAAGGACAGTCTCTTCAACAAATGGCACTGCAACAACTGGACATCCACATGCAAAAGAATAAATCTGAACCCCAACCTTACAAAAACGAGTTCGAAATGGATCATATATCTAAATGTTAAGACCTAAAATTACATAACTCCTAAAAGAAAACATCAGAGTAAATCACATCACCTTGGGTTATTCAATTGTTTCTTAGATACAACACCAAAAGCATAAGAGACATAAGAAAAATTATATACAGATTGGGCTTTATGAAAATGAAAACCTATATTGTAAATGATACTATTAAGAAAGTGAAATGACAACACAGAGAATAGGAGAAAATACTTGTGAATCATTACCTCACAGGGGACTTTTAAGCCAGAACATATAAAGAACCCTTATAATTCAATAATAAAAAGACAACCCAATTTAAAAATCGGCAAAGAATTTGAATAGACATTTCTCCAATGAAGATATACAAATGCTCAATAAGCACATGGAAAGATGATCAACATTATTAATAATTAGGGAAATGCAAATCAAAACTACAATGAGATAACACTTCACACCCACTAGAATGGCTAAAATCAAAAAGACAACAAGTGTTGGCAAGGATGTAATGTGGAGAAACTGGAACCCTCCGATTAGGGAACTGACAAGGGGAATGTAAAATCGTGCAACCATACTGGAAAACAGACTGTTCCTCAAAAAATTAAAGACTTACCATATGACCCAGCAACTCCACTCTTAGGTATATAGCAAGAGAAATGAAAATAGATGCCTACTCAAAAACATGTACACAAATGTTCACAACAGCATTATTCATCATAGCTAAAAAATAGAAACTCATACGTCCATCAACTGATGAATGAATAAACAAAATGGCACATTAGTTAGCAATAGAAAAGAATGAAATATTCTACATGTTACAAAATGGATTATGTTTGAAAACATTATGATAAGTGAAGAGCCAGTCACAAAAGACCATCATTATATGAACCTATTCTACTAAATGTCTAGAATAGGCAAATCCCTTGAGAAAGAAAATAGATTAGTGGGGTTATCTGGGCCTAGAGTAGGGATTGGGGATGGGGAGTGGCTGCTAAAGGGTAAAGGGTTTCTTTATGGGATGAAGAAAATATTCTGAAATTAGGCTGTGGTGATGGTTACACAAGATATAAAAAACCAGTGAAGTGCTCACTTTAAATAAGGGGATTTTATGGTAAGTTAACTACATCTCAATAAACCTACAAAAAATAAGGAACTAATAAAAAGGTAACACCTCTTCTGTCCAGTTAGTCCTATTAGTTGCCATCCCCATTTCTTCTCCTCTCCCCTTTCTTTATGCCTGACTCCTTCTCTATAAGCTACTAACTTCCTCTCTCCCTCTCATCACCCATCACTGCGGCCCTCCACATAGAACCAAACTTACAGGCAACACTCAGTCAGAGGCTTGGCTGAGCAATGTCCCCAAGCCAATGAATTAGCCACCCTACCTTGAGAAAGCTCACCTTAACACCTTAAGCAGAATAGCAGACTAGGATTTTAAAGTTATAGAACTCCCGGGGTAGGGGAAGACTACTGCAGGTAGCTCCTGAATGCTCCCCCTATGTTTCAGGCAAAGTGCAAGGCACACCAACACCACTTTCATTTACTTCAGTAGTAGGCAGTTATTGCTACACTTACTTTGATATTTAATATTTTTTAGGTACCCAGCTTTGTTCCAGATGTTGGTCACAGTGCAATAAACAACAAAGACAAAAATATTTTTTAAAAACCTCTTAATCATGGAACTTATAAACAAAATAAGATAAACAAGTAAAACATTTTTTAGGTTTGCACTTTGTTGTGACAAAGTGCTATGAAGAAAAACAAAGCAGGAAATGATGAGAAAGGAATGTGGGGGAGGAGGGAGGTTACAATTCCAAGTATCATGGCCCCACGGATGTACCCTTTGAGCAAAGACTTGAAGGAAGGCAGGGTGGGGCCACATGCCTATCGGGAAAGAGGATTCCAGGCAGTGGTGTCATGTGCCAAAGTCCCAAGGCAGGTACTGGTATGAAGAGAGGCAGCTGAGTTGAAATGAGAGGTGACCTAATCTTGCTATAGGTTACATAAGGGCCTTCTTTGTGTCTTCCTCAGAGGAAAATGGGGAACCACTGGAGGTTTTTAACAGAGTGAGAAAAACAACAGCTCAGGACACAGCCCTGGGCCCCTCTGTCCTATCACCTCTGGGTCATGACTAACTGTTCTAAGGGTAAGCATCTGACCCGAAGGAAATGGGCCTATCACTGATAAAGCCAATCAAAATTCATCCCCTCTCCAAAATCTGAACTAAACACAAGAGGTTGAATTAGCCAGTGTTAGGCCTTCAATGAAAAAGTGATGGAGAGTCAAAGTTAGGACGGTTACTTCCCTGCCACGTCCATCCGACCAGAAGCCAACCTGAAATGAAATACTGCAAACCCAAAGGGAGGAGTAGAGACAAGAAGAGGCAGCCCCAGAGAGAGGGACAGACAGAGGAACCTGCTATAGGGTGAGGACACGGATATATGGGATTCCTGAACTTTCCAATAAATCTCCTGCCTTGGCCTCTTTGTGTGGGTTTCTCATCCTTATAATCAAAATGCTTGGCTTAAGAAGATATGGTACATATATACAACAGAATATTATGCCTCCATCAGAAAAGACGAATATCCAACTTTTGTATCAACATGGACGGAACTGGAAGACATTATGTGGAGTGAAATAAGTCAAGAGGAGAGAGTCAATTATCTTATGGTCTCACGTGTGCAGCATAAGGAAAAACATGGAGGACATTGTGAGAAGGAAAGGAAGGGTGAATGGGGGGATATCGGAGGGGGCGATGAACCATGAGAGACTGTGGACTCTGAGCAACAAACTGAGGGGTTTGGAGGGGGTTGGGCGAGTCTGGTGGTGGGTATTGAGGAGGGCACGTACTGCATGGAGCAATGGGTGTGGTGCATGAACAATTAATAACACTAAAAAAATAAAATAAACATATTTGGGGGAAAAAAAATGCTTGACTCAGACAAGGAGCTGTATTTTGTTATCCAAGTATCACACATGGGACTGGAAAGGTTGTCTGTTCGCGGCTGTAAGTTTAACCCAGCTCTAATAACTCCTGAGGGAAAGGATGGGTTCTACAGAGGGGCAGCTGGACACCATGGCCTTCCACCCAACCCCGGCTCCCCACAGGTGTTGGTGGGAATATTACACAATGCCCCTGATTACACAATATTACACAATCAGCAAGGTGCTGATTTCTCTTTAATTTCTTCATGTGTCAGTATCAATGGCAGAGCTTTCGGAATATTCTACTAGGCTAAAAAAATACATTTGGTGATACTAAGTTATCATTACGCTTTTAGAACAAAGTTAAATATGAAATATTTGCTTTGAGGTAACTAGGTTCTGGGTATGTGAAGGTCCTGGAAGCTGTCTTACCACAGGCAGGCTGCAGTTTTTTTCCTTGTTGGCAAGAGGGCCACAGCTAACTCGCTATCCTCCCCGCATCACCAGCCTCCTCCCACAATCAGCCTCCTCCTGGGCAGCATGCCAACATGCCAAGAGAATGCCCAGGAGAAAGGCAGAGGTTAATGCTTCTCTGTCAACTCCGACTGAACCTGCTCTGAATGGCTGCTTCTAATTCCAAGGGGCACAGAGAAGGGAAGAATTATAACACAAGGGTCTAGCTCAGAGCACGCATCGGTGCGCCTTCTGCCCACAGGCATGCAGGCTGACCCTCAGCCCCACAAGCAGCAGCAGCCGGAGAATCAGTCTGTAGTGCTGTACCCACTACATGGGACCCCAAAGCTGCTCATCTTTAGGTTGGAACTACCAAGACAAGCTAATCTCCTGCTAAGTCACCGGTTTATCTAACAGGACAAGTGAAGATTTTGGTAGTTTTAACTACTGACAAAAATGCACCACTCCTACAGCACTCCAAAGACATGAATTAACCAATCCTCCCTGTCACCCTTGGAAATGGAATGCACTTTAGATGTTCTCTCAGCATCTTGGCCGAAGCTGGGAAAATGGCAGGGATTAAAATCTCAGCCCTCTGTCCTCCACAAGACACTAACCTCTTCATGCTAAACAATTAAGTCTAAACAATCAGGTCACAGTCAGGTCATAATTTTCTTAGGAATTAAAGGTAAAAAAAATCCCCGCCATGTTCTATCCACAGCAGCTTCACAATAAATCTTTCTTCATGGCATGAAAGTTTACGGCTAATTTCATCCCTGGTTTCATCTGGTTTTCTTACCCTTCTTTTCTCTTTATCACCATTTCCGTTTACAACAATTTCAACCCTGTTTCCCTGCCACATGTTTTTTTAAGAACTTGAAATCCTTTGGGGGAACAAACCTAAGCAAATATACTTCTCACATAGGACCGAAGAACCTAGAATCATTCCAAATCACCCAATGATTACTTGCTCAATGTCTGTTTTACCCATTAGGTGGCAAGTTCAGTGAGAGAAAGAGTGAACACAGAAATGGACGAACCAATGAATGAATAAACAAACAGGTTTACTGTTGAATTAGCTGAAGGGCATAAAGCTCTTAGTGTCGCAGAGATACAAAGGGTCCTTGGGTGGCCTGTAAACTTTCTAGAGGACAATAATCTCTTCTCAGAAGCAACAGGGAATGGCTTTCTGCTCTCCCTCTGGGAGGTCTCACTCACAGGCACAGCTAACTTCTTATCTGAGTTGCACGCAATGTAAAAGGTCAGTGAGAATGGGCTCCACTGTCCATCTATTTCCCAAATGAGATTTGACCCAAACAACCCCTAAAAATTTTAAGAATCTAAGTTAAGATTATAGATTTTTATCTCTGTGAGTCTTAAAGTGCAGATTACGTCCATGTTGTCTCTGAGTATCTTACAAACACTTTATTGACACAAAAATCACAAAAGAGAAGGCAGCCATATATAGTACTTCTTCCTATACTGGTATTCATATAGGATGTATGTGTTCATCACATCTTATTAATGTCATTAAAACCTTTGCAGGGAATCAACAACAGGAAACTCAGACGTTAGTTGGGAGTTAAGCGCCCTTGGTCCTTCTTATTCCCCTTTAGCACAAGGTTTTACTTACGTCCATTTAATGTTTCAACATTTATTGGTTTTGAATATGATATTACAGCTGACTTTAGGTGGGGACTGTGGAACAGACTTCACACCCTCTTTTGGGAGATCCATTTTGTACTCTCCCAGGGGGGAAAAAAAAAGACAATCTTGAAGGAGAAGATGTAGTTTCCCTAGGATACCTGGTGAGACTCCCTGCTTGCATCCACTGCAGTGAACTAGAAAATGGCTGTGGTCATTAGGAAGGCACTCACCAGGGTGACAATGGCACATTCGGCCGTCAGCTGAGCAGCACTGAACAGTGTCCGAACAAACCGGTAAATCTGCTTCTGCTCTGGGTTGTGTTTATCATAATCTGGTGGCACTTCGGATTTCTGGGGAAGGAAATATTTTCAGATGACTGGCTACCCAATAAAAACAGAAGAGAAATAATTAAACACCATCAGAAGGAGGAGTTTACCGAAAGAGGGTGAAGGTTTTCATCAAAAATATCTAAGAGCATCCTTCCATCTGGGTCCCTGATGGGGAAAATAAGAGAAAATGGAGTTTACTTTCTGTAAGAATGTCATTCAAATAAAATAAAAATATATTTTGATTTAACATTATTTCAAGAAACTGAAGTCAATGTTAAAGGTTGGAGATGCTATTCCACAAATAATTTTTCTTGTGTACAAAATTTAATCATTTTTGTTTAAACAGTCTATGAAATGAAGGTTATAAACTACATTTAGCTGAATTAACCTAAGCAAAAAAAAAATCTAGATTTTCATTTTCTGAGTTTTCAAATGAACCAAATCTAAGCAAGTGAAAAAAACTTCTTTAAACACCTTGCTTCTCAGCAAAGGCTAATGGATATGCTTAATCCATCACTATATGGTAGCTGAAAGGAAAAGAAGTTCAAGGGTAAAAATGAACATTCAGTGTACCCTAGAAATTAATTTGACATTTCCACAACATGCAACTTAAACACTTCATTAAGAGTTTCACAATTTTATCTTGAAAAACAAGAGGTGATGTGTAGAAAAGCTTAATTCAGTAACCCATACATCTAATACATCTACAAAAGAATGGCTGGTTGTTACAAGGCCAGGAAATGTCCTTGAAAGTGGTGACTTGCACGGGACGCACAGTGCCTTGACCTGGGTGCCACAGAGACCAGGTTTCTACTACATTAAAATTAAAACTATAAACATTTTTTTCTCGTGTTGAAGTTCTACATAGTAAATTTTTAAAATAATATTTTATAAAAGAAAGACTGTTTCAGCAAATTATACAAAAAATCAAGAGTGAAAAAAGGAAGCTGGGCATTATCAAGAAGGTTTGTTGTGTTCTCTTGGCTTCAAACACAAACACCCATTTGGTTCCCTCTGATTGAGCAGCAGTTCAGCACTTACCTGGGAAGTTTTGGTAAATTATACTAACTCTGGAAATTCCATGAAAACATGAGTAAAGAATACAAAGACTGAAGCAACTAGAACATAAGAGGAAAAAACAGGAAAAAAAAAAAAAAAAAAAGAGGAAAAAACAGGAAAAACAGAATAGGAGATAATGTGTAATGTTTTTAGCACAAAATTAATCATCCACATACCTGTTTTTGATGTGGTAATATATTGCGAGAGCTACACTGTAAAATAAAATGCAGGGTTCAATGTTTCATAAGCATATTCAAAATGTTATATATTACCTTTCTGACCATAAATATATAAATTGAAGTAAAAGTCAAACAATCCAACTGAATAGTCCCATTTAATTCAGAATACCAATCAAGAAATCACACTCTACAAAGGAAATCAATCTTGTACTCATTCCCAGCAATTATTAAATCTTTTCCAGGAATACTAAAACTTCAAGAGGTATTTAGAAACAAATCCTCTTTCTACTTGATATTTTAAGCTTTCTTCACTTGTAAAATACAGGCACTGTGTAAAAACAGGTACTGCAAAGCAAACACCATTGGAAATTTCCAACTTAGTACCTCCTAGTTTGGAAAAATTGTGGTTTCTTTATAACTACTAAAAAAAATGTGACTATCACCCACAGTGGTTTGCTGGGGTTCTTTTTTCTCTTAAATCAATAACCTCTCAGCAATCCACCTAACTTATTCATTCACTTGCTGAAATAGTATGTTAATAACTCTTACTTAGAACGCTACCTTAAAATTTTATTTTACATTTTAAAAGATGTGAATTTAATGAAGACACTCCCCTCCCCTGATTTTTTTTTTTCCAAGTAATGTTTTACTGATTAAAAGAATGCATTATGTTCATATTATAGAACTTCTGGAAAATATAGAAAGTATAAAAAAAAAAGTAAACCCTCTGCCTAAAGATGACTACCATTAGCTTAAGATATATAGATATCTATTCCTATTTCGGGCGCCTGGGTGGCTGAGTCGGTAAAGCGTCTGCCTTCAGCTCGGGTCATGATCTCATGGTCCTGGGATTGAGCCCCGTGTCGGGGTCCCTCCTCAGCAGGGAGCCTGCTTCCCCCTCTCTCTCTGCCTGCCTCTCTGCCTACTTGTGATCTCTCTGTCAAATAAATAAAATCTTTTTAAAAAAATACAGTTTTCAAGCATACATTAATAGCCCTGTAATGAAAAACAACAGATGTTATCAACTCTATATCATAAACGAGAAAAACTCAGGTTCAGACACCAGATACCAGGATTTCTGACTGGTATCGTGGTTTTGGGCCCTGCCTCTGGGAAGAGGGAAGAAATTGCTATTTAATTTATTTAATAGTCATGCTGTGATGATAACTGTTTTCTATCTAATGTCAGATTTAAACTGATGTTTCATATGACTGGGTTTGGTGTAGTGACTAGTTTAATCCCTCTGATTAATTGTGAAAGAAAATGGTTCTTGCCTCTTCTGTAAGGAAGCATGACACAGGAAAAGTATTTCTGGATGGGGAGTCAGAACAAACTGGGTTTAAAACCTGGCTGCTTCATTTATTAGAGTTCATTTACCTCCCAGTGCCTACAATTCCTCACCTATAAAATTAGGACAATTCAACCTATATTACAGAGCTGTTATTATAATCAAATGAAATATATAAAAGTGTTACTTCAAAGTTCTAAAACAAAAGTCATTATTATTATGGTTATTCCCCTAGCATAATTTCATCTCAAGAGGTGTTTTTGCTTCTGCAAATTAAATGCAATCTTTAGGGCCCCAAGGTCACTATATTCTGAATTTTCTGAGCCAAAAGCAAGATTGGACATCATCATGGCCTTAGACCTTCAGGAAAAACAGAGCCACACAGTAGGACAATTTCCACTCAAGGTTATATCCCAAAAGGTAAGAAAATCAAGCTCAGAATTCACATACAGCACAGCTCCATGAGCCAGTTTAGTTGGTCATCTTGAAAGAAGTAATTCTGGGGGCACAGGGCAGTCAGCTGAAAATCAGTCCCACATTTTGGGCTTCGGCGGCCTGGTCAGTTCTGCTACATCCTCAGAAAACAGTGAGATCTTCCAAAAGATGGGCTGGGGTCAAACCAGTAGTACATTTGGACCAAAGGGTTTTGCTAAGCTACGTTTGCCACACGTTTAGGAATAAAGAAATGCTACTTTCTTGACGAAGAAAACAAAACAGATCTGTGACTATTGGCCTTGTACTTGTCCTCTTACCTAGAGCTAAGTCACCAAAGCATATGACAATCCTAAAACCTCGGAAGACCAAGAGGTGGTGGGTTCCAGCAGCACAGAGCAGCTGAGCCAGGGGGTGGAGGCAGGCGGGCAGGCAGCTGCTTTCCAACCTTCAGAGGCCAAGGACCATGGGTGATTTAGCCAGCAGTGTGCATGGGGCTCCCCACTGGCCTTCCACCCTTTTCACTAATCATGATTCCTATGCCTGTTACAGGATTTTGGAGGGGAGGATAGAGGTCAGCTGCAGAGGCATGGGGGCTGGTTAGCAAATGCTAAATTCATCCCACAGCTGTTGGCATTTAAGGGGAAAGATGGGAAAATCAAGTTCTCAAAAAAGAAATCATTCCTCTGAAAAGAATCAGCACAGAATACCCAAACTTATTACACTTACGACTTTTTGTTCACTGTTAGAACAGCACTTGACCTTTCATGCATTCCTCAACTAGATCTGTAGATACGTTTGTTCCTTTTGGCAGCCCACAATTTACATAAGGGTTTTCTTTTAAAAAAGTAAGTTAGAAATTGATGTTTAGAACCCAGAGGATTTTCTCAAAGAAACAAGGTCATCCTTGGTTTTCAGGAAGCAAGTTCAGCCCACAGATACTCACCATGTCCCTAATGAAGCTCAAGAGTTTTAATGGTTTTGGTATTTTTAATGTCCTGGGAGAGGGGACCAAGAAAAGGGCTTGGATTTAGGGAAAGCAGAAAAAGGAAAACAGGAGTTTCCTTTTGATAGGTATAGGGTAAGTTTTAGGCACAGTTTCAGAATAGGAGGGCATTCAGGTTTAGCTTCTTCCTATCCTGCTTTTTGATACTGCTCCTTCTGAGTATCCCTTTCCCCTTCCACAGTCAAAGACCTGGCTAAAGTTCAGCCAGGCCTGCTAACACGCATGTTTTCTACTCTTTAGCTCCTTGATTATAATCCAGCCAAGTGAGAGATGCAGGCATTTACAGGGAAGGATTCTGATGGTACCACTTCAGTTAGGGTCCACCCTGCTCCCAGGTCCAAAATACACATTTTGAAAAAGAGGGCACTTTTTAAAATAAATGAACTATCGACTGAAGGAATTTTGGGTGGTGCAAAGAAAACATCTTCTGGATCAGGGAAATCACAGTATCTACACTGAATGTTTTGTTTCAACCGTCTACTCTTTAACTGGGCCAGCTTTTAGCTCTTTTTCCTCCACATATTAACCTATAATTTAAAAGTTTTGAGTGAACTTTGGTGGGGGAAGGGAGAGCAACTGTCCACTTCCATCAGGAGTTCTCAAACTTGGCTGCCTAGTGGAATCTCCTAGGGAGAGTGTTAAAAATCCAGATACCAGATCTGGAGGGCAAGACATCAAACATCAGTGTACTTCCCAGCTCCCACAGGACTCCAGGGTGTAGCCAGGGCTTGGAACCACTGATTTGCACAGCAGCACATTATAACTTAGGTGACACTAAAATATCAAAGTGTTAACCAGTTTTCCCACCAGGCTCCTAAGTGTCTATATCACAACCAGTGGCCATTTTCAGTTATCCAAGGGGGAAATATTGAACAACTGACTCGGATCCATTTGTATCCCAAGAGCTCCTGCTGGCCCTAAAAGTGAAGGTGCCCTCTGCTCCACTTGGCCTCCTTTCCTGTTGAAGAGGATCCCAGGATTAAAAAGAAGTTAGCAGCTTTCATTCCAGGCTCTCTGGAACTTGTGCAGGTGCCAACAGCCACATGGTACATAGATCTTCAGGGCTTTCCGCTCCTCTCCACAGTCACTAATGATTTACTCTAGAAAATACTTCCAAGAGGTACTACACTTCCTATTTCCTGGCAGTAAATTGTGGCCCAAAGGCTATGACATGCATACCTCTCCCCAGCTGCAAACATGGACTGTTTGGGTTTATGCCCACTCACCACTCACTCATCAGACCTTTAAATGCCAAGGTAATAAGGGAAGAAGTTGCATTTCTATTTAGATCTTAGAAAACATGCAACCCTTGAGGACAAAAGGCAGCCTCCCTCCAAGGGGCCCCATCTTCCACCCACCCCTCCCCCCACCAGAGTGGCTACTGTCCATAGAAGACTGACACAGTCCCTGCTGCCTGAGGCTGTGATTTATTGTCACATATGGTCACACTCAGAATAGGGCTTCTAAGCCTGAAAACATGGCCCACTGAAATGAAAGAATACTTCTTATTTAGAAATCTAAACACTTACATCATACTCTAACTTGGCCTGTTGTTAAATGTGTAATTTCTTAAATACATATAGAAATAAAATACCCCAGGTTTTTTGCAGTTGAAATGATGACCACAGACCCCAGCACATCAGGTTTTCTGTGATCTGTGTCGAAGGTCATTATTATCACAATGATAATGGGAACATTATAAGAAAAAAAGTGTTCTTCCCTCTTACCTTCCATTTTAAAATAAAGAAACTGAAGCCCAAAAGGGAAAGGATTTTATTGAGACTCGCTTTCTCCCCTTAAACCCCAGATTAATACAAGGTTTCACAGAGAAAGGTCTTACCCAAACTCTCCCTGGTGCTGAGAGAGCCAAGATCAGGACTCAGATCTCTCAACTTTGGGCAAATACACTTTCACTGTCAGGCCTGCTTTCTACTGTAGCCCCGAGTCTCAAATGGAACCATAAAAGGCCCACTTTATTTCAAAGGTAAAATATTAGTAGAGTCATTCCAGTATGGCTTTAATAAAAAGTGGGGAGGTAGAAATCAAATACATGTTCTCATCTACATTTAAAATAATTTTTAAACCTAGTCTTTTATGTAAATGGTAATGGGCACAAATATTTTGAATACCCCATATTTTAACTACCAAAATCACTTTTTAAACAGATTTCCTCAATAGTCAAAGGCCTCCTCCAGCCCAATCTTACCACTTCCAGACCCCACACTCGACCAGTTAGGTGTCAGGCTAAGTAACGAACAAAGCATTCAGTCAAACAAAAATGTGTATACCCACCATTTAATTGTATACTTGAGGTTTGGTTGACTGACTGTGCTATCATCTAGGAAAATAGTGGAGCAGGAGCTGTATTTCCTCGCTATTTGTCCTGGAGGATGCTAGAAAACAATGGCAACAAGACAGGACAATTAAATGGGACTCACAATTCTTCCAAGAAACATCATCCCCTTAAACTTGGTATCAGACCACAGAGGAAAAATGTCTTAGCAAGAAATATTAATACCACCATCAAGAACAGTACAAAAACACTTTCTTCATATAGTGAAATCCCTTGTTCTTCTACATGTAAAAGTCACCACCACCACTGCTAGTCCCAACCCTCCTTCACTGAGAGAACAGTACTCTCTTACCAGCAAGCACCAAAATGTATTACAGAGTCCACAAAAATCACCTGCCCTAGGGCCTATGTAAAACAATCAGTACACTGCTCGTTACACCAGTGAAAGCCCCTACTTAAGGCAGTATCCTGGTTTTATGCATCAAGATCAAGGCAAGAGACAACTGTACCCATTTTCTTTATTCCTGGGGTGTGGTTGCTGTGGAGGCCATGGAAAATGCAGTCAATGTAAATTTAGATCTTCTGGTTTATCAGCTTGACTTCAGGAGGTGAGGTTATAAAGAAAAAAGTATTGCTTTATTAGGGATGAAACACATTTTAAAGAGGAAGATTATCGGACACTTTTGAAACTACAACCAATGGATGACCTTCTGGTAGTGCCTGTCCCATTTATGACTGGTTCTTTCACACATGTATAAACTTTGAGCTCTTTGAAGCACCTCAGCACTGAGAACTACTTCTGAAAGGTACTGGTAAAGAAAACGGAATTTAAATTATACACTGATGACATTCTAATTGAATACTAAGTAGATTTTTGCCAATATGTGGGCAAGATGATTAGTAGACATTACTCCAGATAATTCTTATTCAAAAGCAAGTTAGGGAAAAAAAAAAAAATCAAATCACCCAAACAAGTTTCCGTTTTCCTGGTGCTATGTTGACAGTCTAAGAGGCATTTTCAGCAGCTGATGCAAATAATCCCTTTAGGGCTAATAACTGCCTGCCTCAAGTGCCCACCTGCAACAAAATTCTGTGTCCATACTTTACAAATGTAAAGGAAGCCTCAAAGCTAATCAGAGACCAAATGAAAATTTACTTCATATTTAATAAGGTTTCCTCTGTAATAAAATTATGAAAATATGCAATAGCCTGAGAAATGTAAAACCAATGTTATAACAGAATCTCCCCTGAAAACTAAATAAACGGCAATAGTCACTGTTTCAAGTATCCAGTTCCTCAGATCACAGCTAGAGGGCACTGCACTACTGAAGCATTATAACCCTCCCTAGCACTGGTTTATAAATAGCGTGTGGGTCAGAAGGAAATAACCAAAGTCAGGAAGGAAATTCAGTTCTTGGGCTTTCCTTCTTAAGCTCACACCCTCTTGTGCCTGTGTAAGGAAAGGGCACAAAGAAAACTTGCAAAGTTCAAGTTAAAATTTGAATGTCAATTTTAAGATAGCATTTTCACATCAAATTAATCAACATTCTCATGACAATCCAAAGGCACTAAAAATAATTTTTTCTCTTCTGAAGCTCTTATAAGCAATCATATTTAAGTCACACAAAACATACTAAAAACACAGAACATAAGACAGCTATTAATACAGATGGCAAGTTTTTAAAGGTCTTATGAAATTTTCCCCACGGGTGCAAAATCTACGTACAAAATCTCAACAGATATTACATTTAACACAAATATTCTGTAATCAATTGATATGTTAATGATTTTTAGAGACACAGGGTAACTTTACATATAATCCCAACAGAGAAGCAAAAGTACAATAAGAATTCATTTCTATTTCATGTGTTTTCAACTATTTCTTCTGACACACATTTGTTAGGATTAAAATGTGATGGGAACTGCAAAGAATAAGTAGTTGCCCTAAGTAAACACGAGCACAGGTGTCAAGGAGAGGAGATGAGAGACACACGCAGATGAACATAATCTACCCCCTTCAGTCTAGAATCTACTTCTGTGAGCCCGAGGGCAGGCACACGCCTGGTGCACACAGTCCCTGAGGGCAAGAGGCTTCACTGCACAGCAGCTCCAAGAGCAGCAGCCTCCCAGCACTCAGGGCTGGTGTGCCCAAGCCCTCAGTTTGCCACGGGAACACTAACTAAGCTTTCAAACTCTGTAACAATGTCTAAATTGAAGACAAATCCTCTGTATTGAGTTACAAAGAGATTTTTAGTTGCAGGGGGCCTCATCACTCTGAAATACCATTTGGGTGTGAAGCCACTTGTTGAATGTCAGGACTACAAGATTCAGAGAATGTGTACTTCTCTGGATCCAAAACCCACATCACTAAAAAACTCAAATAAATAGAATCCTGCAGCAGAAATGCTCTGGACTTCGGGGTTGCTCTCCTGCTTTGGTTTCTGTTTGGAACTGCTCTGTGCAGCAGCGGGAAGGTGGAGCCAGCCCAGGCACCAGCACCTGTCGACGAGCAGCACAAATGTGTGTCCCATAGCACAGACAGCGGGAAATGGTGGCAATGCCTCGGAAGCATCAGAGACACATGTACTTCACCGAAACATGTGTTCTCATGTGTTCAATATTTTGAACAAGCACATGGTGCACCAGATATATGGTTCTCAGTTTCAGTATCATATAACACAATACTACATTAATTTAGTCATTCCATGATTCTGAAAAGTCCATAGGCTTGGACATGTGTATGTTTCGCACATCTGAAATCTTCCAATTAGGTTACAGTCTTTGCTCATAAATGACACGGCCATACGATGCCCTGGGGAACAGCAGTCCAGAAGACAGGTGCTAGAGCAACTGCAAGGGTGAATGTGACTCAGCCACAACTCACTTTGTGAGCCGAGGTCCATTACTCAGCCTCCCTCTCTGCACTTCCGCTTCCCTGTCTGTAAGAGAGAGATGAAGACACAGACCCTGCCTCACAGGGTCATAATAAGGAGGAGATGAGGTAGTATTTATAAAGTGCTCAGAGCACAGTCAGCCCATGAAAAGCATTACATCAGTCCCTGTTAAATAAGAAGTACATTAAACATGTCAAAAAAAACGATAGGAATGCTTTTTTATGCTAATGTCTATAACATACTAGAAATATACAGAAGAAAATACCTAAGACAATGTTTTACTGGAAAAAGAAGGGCACAACAGTATTGTTGGCTGGCTCAGACAGATGGTACCAAGAATGACAGTCTCAGTGAAAGAGCAGATACTGGGGTGCCTGGGTGGCTCAGTGGGTTAAAGCCTCTGCTTTCAGCGCAGGTCATGATCTCAGGGTCCTGGGATCAAGCCCCACATTGGGCTCTCTGCTCGGCGGGAAGCCTGCTTCCCCCTCTCTCTCTGCCTACCTGTGATCTCTCTCTCTCTCTCTGTCAAATAAATAAATAAAATATTTATTAAAAAAAAAAGAAAGAGCAGATATTGTAATGTCAACCATAAACTGCGTGGAAGGGGAGCAGAGAAGAGGTCCAATTAGTGAGAAGCCTAATTATGGACTGCAAGGAAATAAATGCTCTAAACTATTATTCAAAATATTTTAAGAAAATAAAAATCTTTATCTTTGTAATAGCGTATATTTTACCAATTAAGTAATAAATACATGGAATAAAACTTTAGAACTGGAGTGAAGATCATCTAGTCCACCTAGTCACATAATGTCCACAGTATAAAATAACCTATTATTTACACCCAGATCCACTAACACACAAGTGTTGGACTGTGTGTTTAAGAAGATTTTATTGAAGAGTTATCATATGTCCCAAATGAGATTACCCCTTTCTGTGATTCCAATTAGATGTCTGTCAGATACAAAGATTTGTAAATACACACACACACGCACGCACGCACACAGGCACACAAAATCCAAGTGCAGGACAACGAGAAGTGCGGGTACAGGGATAAGACCGCCACTGGACCCCAACTGTCCCAACCCCCCACCTTCTCGAGTCCTCTGTCAATGCCGCACTCTGAGCTCCCGAAGGCAGCACACACTGCAGAGAACTGAGAGGTCATCAGGCAGCATCCACTCACTTTCCTGCTTCTTCCTCTCTGGCAAACAAACCACACGTACTGCCTGCCTCATCCCCAGAGGCAGACCTACCATTCTCCAGGCCAGGGCTAGTAAATGACTCCACCTCTTCAAATTTTCTAGAAGTTGGCTCACACTCCACATGCAACACCCATTCACAAAGATCCCCTAAGCTGCTCTTGTAATGAGTGTTTTCCAGCCCAGCTCTCTCCTAATTTCCTTCTATCTTTCTGGCTACTCGGTCCCTTTTTGTGGATTCCAATTCTCTCAACTCCCTGGAAGGAGATAGTCTTTTCTTCTCCTTGTACACTCTCTCCCCAGGGGGTCCTCCTGTAGCCCCATTAGTTCAACTTCTTTCTGCTCTCCTTTGAGTCCCAAATCTCTCCTGTTTGGCCCACCCTCTCTTCTGAGCTCTCCACCCAAATGTTCCTCAAGGCACCTCAAATGACAAATGAATCTCTTCTTCCATTCAATTATAATGACTTAAAACCATAAATCCACAAATATTCTTCAATATTTTGTCTTTCCTTTGGTCTCCTTGCATCAAGTACTATTGATTCTACCTCCTAAATACATTTCAAAAGCATTTATCTCTACATCCTTCCTGCCACAAACTGGTATATACGAATGGCCTCCATCACTTCTCACCCGTATTACTACATAAGTCATCCTGTCTCTAGGCTCATTCCTCTCCAAACCAATCTTCCTCTGATGCTACTATGATCTTTTTACAAAGCAAATCAGATTATGTCCCCTCCCTGCTTAAGTGACTTGGAGGTTCTCCAATGCAGGGAGGAGACATTCATCATCTCTTCACGTCCCCAGGTCACCACTCACTTCTCCCTTCCCCATACACTACACTTAGATATAATTAAATGGTGACATGATGACAGTAACAACAACAACTTTTATTTGATAGCCATCAAATAAAAGCCAGTAGTGTTCTGCATACTCTCATGTGCTCATTTAAAGCTCACAAACACCTAAGCAAGGCAGGCAGGATTCTCATTTTATAGGTAAGTCAAAGGAGGTCAGAGAAATTATGTTTCCAAGGTCAAATCTAAGACACCAGAATTCACATTTGTGAACACATCTGCCTGACTCCAAAGTCCATGCCTTCCTACCAACAGCAGAAAGGAGAGTGCCATGTATTAACAAGCTGGCAAATAGGAGCTCATGGCAAGGGCTCTTGCCATTGGACAGAGTAATAATGACATAGTCAGAAAATATCATAGTGGGACAGTAGCTGGCAAAACAAAGGGGCCAAAGTCCTGGCTCTCTTGCAGTCCTGCTGGGAGCCAATGTGGATGAGATACTCCAGTACAGGTGAAGTGAGAATATGGCTGGAGTTTGAATGCTTAGAGTTCAGGATGCGGTTCTGCCACTGATTAGTTATGTAAACTTGGGCAAGTTAGTTAAGTAGGATTCTGACACATCCTGGCTTGCTGGGGACAGTCCGAGTCTGCCCCTGTTGTCTTGAGTAACCAATAGTAGCATCCCTTTTCACATTCAATAGTGTCCCAGTTTGAGCAATAAATTATAAGGTCACCATATGATTTACCTCCCTGAGCTTCAATGCCCTTACCTGTAAAATATGTAGAGCTGACCCACCCTTCATTGTGGTGCTGTGAGGGTTACCCCAGGGTAATACCTGGGGTGCTGAGCACATGCACATGCTCAATGAGTATTATTAAGTCACTTAATAACATTTAGTCTCTGTGTTATTTAACTTCCCATTTTCAATGGTTGGACAAAACTGACCTACTATTTCTTAGAGTTTGTTAGGATCAAATAAAAATAAAGCACTAGAAAATACGATAGTAGAGAAAAAAATAGTAGAGAAAAAAGTTGTAAAGTTTGAAAACCAAATAAAATCTCCAAAAATGAACATTCCCTCTTTTTTTTTTTAAACCATGATCTTCATGGAGAAGGCTAGTTTCCCAGAGCTCAGAGAAATGAAATTTGCACTAGCATTCCTTTATTAAGAATTAACTGAAGGTCTTATGTGTGCAAAATGCAAGTGGGAAGAGCACAGAAGAGGTGGGAAAAGGGGCTGGGGTGCCCACTGCCACTATCTGAACACTCATGATGTGAAGATAGTCTCACAAAACCATGAAGGCAGGGTGTGGTAGTTCCTTCATCAGATTAAGAAAGTATCTTTGCCCAAGTCACACAATCAATATGGAGTGGACACAAGGACATTCTTGCAAGACCCAAGTCCATACAAACCCACTTATCCAAGAAGGCAGATGCACTCACAGCTGACAGGAGGGCCACAAGAGGGGAGAGCTCTACCAGTATCCTTCCACTACCACCACAGGCCTCAGAGACACAATGACAAGAGAACAGAATAAACAAAAGGAAGACCCCTCATCTTTGATCCCAGGTTATTAACAAACTAATATTCCATGGAAACAAAAAGGGAGCTTTTAGCAAGATCAATTTTTTTTTTAATTAACATATAATGTATTATTTACCCCAGGGTACAGGTCTGTGAATCATCAGGCTTACACATTTCACAGCATTTGCCATAGCACATACCCTCCCCAATGTCCATATCCCTATCCCCACCCCCACCTCCCAGCAACCCTTACTTTGTTTCGTGAGTTTAGGAGTCTCTTATGGTTTGTCTCCTTCCCCATCCCATCTTGTTTCATTTCTCTTCCCCACCCCCGCATAACCCACTGCCCTGCCTCTCAAATTCTTCATATCAGAGCGATCATGTGATATGTGTCTTTCTCTGACTGACTTATTTCGCTTAGAATACCCTCTAGTTCCATCCACGTCGTTGCAAATGGCAAGATTTCATTTCTCTTGATGGCTGCATAGTATTCCATTGAATATATATACCACAACTTCTTGATCCATTCATCTCTTGATGGACATATAGGTTCTTTCCATAGTTTGGCTATTGTGGACATTGCTGCTATAAAC
>CM052807.1:26622500-26727056 GCA_028533885.1 Nasua narica | reverse complement strand
CTTTTATTTCTCCCAAAAGGGATTTTATTTCTCCCGAAAGGGATTCTTTAATTTCTTCCATGCTGTTTTTGAGCCCAGCTAGCAATTTGATAACTGTCATTTTGAACTCTATTTCTGACAGATTACTGATGTCTGTACTAACTAGATCTCTAGCCGTCGGTACTGTCTCTTGTTCTTTTTTTTGTGGTGAGTTTTTCCGCCTTGTCATTTAATGGAGCTAAGAATAGATGAGTGAGAGAGAAAAGTACTCTGGAGTTCTACAGTTCTCACTGAACTTGGTCTTGGCTGGATATTCTCACTGATCTTCTGGGGAGGGGCCTTCACAATTTGATTCTCAGATGTCTTTGCCTGAGGCGGAATTGCCCCACCCCTGCCCAGGGAGGGGCCAAGCAATTCACTCAGGTTCGCTCTCGGAAGTCTTTGTTCCCTTAGAGCTTCCTGTACCACCCTGGAGGCCGGGAATGCAAATGGCAGCTCCCAGTTTCCGCTGGAGAAGCTGAGCGCTGGAGTCCCCGCTCCTCAGCGTGCCCTCAGAGGAAAGCAGTCAATCACTCCCATCTCCCGGGTCCGCACAAGCTCTGAACTCAGCCACCGGTGGCAGTGCGCCTCTATCTCTGGCGCACGGCCCCGTCTGGAGTCTCCAAACCCAGCAGATTCCTGCTGCACGTAGCCGCGCAGCTCCTCCCCAAGGAGGAAGGAGGGGGTCTCTCTGGAATGCCTTATGTGGTCCCCGCTCGAAGGGCCGCGACCACAGTCTAGGGTAAGCCCCAGCTGAAAACGCACTGCGCGGCTCTTTCTCTGCCGCCGGCTTCTCCGCCCTGATATCTGGGAGCTCTGCCGCAGTCAGACACCCCCAGTCTCTTTATGATCTCGCGGGTCCTGAAACCACTCTGTTCCCGCGAGGGCCAGACCTCCGGCCTAGCCTCTGGAGCAATGTCCCTCAGCGGAGCAGACTCTAAAAGTTCCGATTTTGTGCTCTGCGGCTCTGCGGCTGCAGGGAGGCGGCCCCTCCCCCCGCGTTCTCTCCCCGTCGCTTTGGAATCACTTTTCCAAACGTCCTACCTTTCCGAAGGTGGTCAATTTTCTGCTCCTAGAATTGCTCTTCTTCCTCTCTTCTCTCTCCTGTTGAGTATGCTGGCTTTTAGAATGATTTATTAACTATCTAGATGAACTTCTGGGATCTGACTCTATCCCAACCTCCTACTTCTCCGCCATCTTGCTCCTCCCCCCCAAGATCAATTTTTTATAGCAGGGAAAAACTACAAGTTCTGAAAGACTAAAAGAAAAAGCAAACATCCATGGAATTAAGAACAGAAGTGGACAAAATTATTAATTTATGAAATCAAAACATAAACCAACACTGGATTTCAAAAACAAAAACTGGGCAAATGCCAGCACTGAAGTCAAATTTTGCTCTACTGTGAGTCATGCATGCTGTCACTACAAAATAATCACATTCATAATGTACTTCAATCCCAGGTCAAATCTTGGGTTTTGTTTTGTTTTGTTTCTCCCCAAATATATTTAATTTTTCAGTGTTACAAGATTGATTGTTCATGTACCACACCCAGTGCTCCATGCAATACGTGCCCTTCTCAATACCCACCACCACGCTCGCCCCCCCCCCCAACCTCCTCCCCTCCAAAACCCTCAGTTTGTTGCTCAGAATCCACAGTCTCTCCTGGTTCATCACCCCCTCCGATTTCCCCCCATTCACCCTTCCCTTCCTTCTCACGATGCCCTCCATGATTTTCTTTATACTCCACACGTAAGTGAGACCATAAGATAATTGACTCTCTCCACCTAACTTATTTCACTCCGCTCATAATCTCTTCTTGTCCTGTCCATGTTGAGAAAAAAGTTGGATATTCATCCTTTCTGATGGAGGCATAATATTCCATTGTATAGATGTACCACGTCTTCCTTATCTACTCCTCTGTTGAAGGGCATTTTGGTTCTTTCCACAGTTTGGCAATTGTGGCCATTGTGGCTATGAACATTGGGGTACATCTGTCCCTTCTTTGTACTGCATCTGCTTCTTTGGGGTAAACACCGAGCAGTGCAATTGCAGGGTCATAGGGTAGCTGTATATTTAATTTCCTGAGGAATCTCCATACTGTTTTCCAAAGTGGCTGCACCAACTTGCATTCCCACCAACAGTGGAGGAGAGTTCCCCTTTCTCCACATCCTCTCCAGCATTTGTTGTTTACTGTCTTGTTGATTTTGGCCATTCTAACTGGTGTAAGGTGGTATCTCAGTGTGGTTTTGTCAAATCTTGGTTTTATTATGGCCCAGTGCACCAAGTCTACAATGAGAAGTACTTTTTGTCATGAAATTTCTGGCTGTGAGCAAAATCAAGAAATACAATCTTTTAGGCCTGGCACCTCTTTAAGCTGAGGTGGAGATTTTTTCCTGATAGCACTGAAGGCATGTGGTGCCACCCCAGGCCTCCCAATCCCTCGGGAGGCTTCTGCACGGTAACTAGCACAGGGTGCTAGTTTCCTATAGCTTCCTGTTGCTACAAAAGAAACAGAGGTTCATTTTCCAAATAATATTTTCCTATTCATTTCTTAAATGCAATGGCACATACAGTCCACGCTGTATTTTCTGGATAGGGTGGGGTAGGAAATGAGCATATTCCAGAATGCTGGGTGTAAAGTAGGGTGGATGTTTATCCAATGTAGGTCTTAACATTCTTGATTTGCAGAAAGACTCAAAAATAGGTGAGATTTGGGGTGCCTAAGTGGCTCACTTGTTAAGTGTCTGCCAGGGGTCATGATCCCTGGGTCCTGGGATCAAGCCCCGCATTGGGCTGGCTCCCTACTCAGGGAGAAGCTTGCTTCTCCCTCTCCTGCTCCCCCTGCTTGTGTTCCTTCTCTCACTCTCTCTCTGTAAAATAAATAAATAAAAATCTTTAAAAGAAAATAGGTTGGACTTGCCTCAGAATACAAGAAATTCAAGTTTCTTTCCTACTTCATTTGAGCTTACTCTTCTACATAATTAGGAAACTGTCGCGGAAGCTCAAATATGCACAATGTAATGTTTAAGGGCCCACACATATCCTAATTCCATTGCCATTCATAACTATACTTCGAGACAATTCTGGGAGGTAAGCAATACCATTCCTCTTTTTGGGTGACAGAATCCAAGCACGGTACCAAGTCACACAGGAACTGGGCATCACGAAGTGGAGCTGTATCAGCACAATCAGACTTCAGGCTACCTGACTCCTAATAAAGTGTTCTTGCTACACCAACTTGTTCTTAAGCATCATCCCTTCAAAATTCTTAATGAATGCAGTTATAGTCATATTGGTAAAAACGTTTCTGGTTCCAGAAGGTCATTTCTTCTCTTGGGAAAAGCTTAAAAAATAAAAGATAAAAAGGAAGTAAAGAAAAAAAATAAAACGTTGCGATTTGAAGAAAGAAGTAGCTAATTGTTGATCAGAGTTTAAAAACTGAATTCATAATAGGACTGCAGCCACAATATGAAAAGCCAAAGACCAGCTACTTTGAAAAACAGTTTGGCAATTCCTCAAAATGTTAAATATAGAATGGCCATATATCCCAGCAATCCCTAGGTCTATGCCCAAGAGAAATGAAAATATATGTCCACACAAAAGCCTGTACAAGAACGTCCATAGCAGCATTATTCATAATGGCCAAAAGGTGGAAACAACCCAAACGTCCATCAACTGATAAACGGATAGATAAAATATGGCCTAGTCACATAATGGAAGAGTATTTTCCATAAAAAGGAACAGAGTTCTAATATAACTAAGTCAATATGGATGCACCCTGAAAACATGCTAACGAAAGAAGTCTGTCACAAATGGCTACATAATGTATGATGAGATTTATATGAAATTTCCAGAAGAGACAAATCTGTAGAGGCAGGAAGCAGAGTAGTGGTTGCCAGGAGCTGGGGGGGAGATAAAGAACAGAGAATGACTTCTAATGAATACAAGGTTTCTTTTTGGGGTAATGAGTACATTCTAAAAATTGACTGTGGTAATGGCTGCACAACTCTATGAATATACTAAAAACCATTAAATTGTATACTTTAAAAGGGTGAATTTTGTGACATGTAAATTATATCTCAATAAAATGCTTTTTTTCAATAAATTTTTCATAGTAGGAAAAAATACTTAAAAATCAAAAGCAAGAAAACACCTGATGGAATGGACTAGAACTGGAAATTAAAGTATCAGTAGGAATGATTTCTAAAACGTCTCTTTGCTGTTTGCTGAATAGGTCAGCAAAAAGCACTGACGTCCAGCAGCAAGGAGTACACATGAAGTCTAGATCTGGATTTCTAATAGTCTTGTCACCATAGGGGGAAAAAAAATCAGGGCTCCGTGGAGAAATGGCTGATTCTAGGGCTGACCCAGGGAGGTACCAGGTGAGCCTGAAATATCTTACTGTGCCAAAAAGCAAGAGAGTGCTTTAAAAAAAAAAAAAAAAGATGGGGCATGCCACAAGAACAAAGAGCCAGTTTGAAAAGATTGCCACTAGACAAATCTAGGGAAATGTGAGCATCAAAATAATTAGGAACAGGAATGACTATAAATCACTGAAAAAACAGAAATCCAGAAGTCTACACTAAAGATGGATGGATGGCAGAATGGGTGGATGGGAAGAAAGGGTTCCCCTGAGAGCAGAATGATCACTGCCACATGGGAAGGAAGTAATGGAGCTGGAAAATCAGCATTCTGCAACTAAAATATAAAGACTGGTTCGAGCAAGAATGATCAACAGATGCTAAATCTGGGGTTGGAGATAGGGAACCGGATATCTGCATGGCCCACAGACTGCTTTTTGGTTGGCAGGGGGAAAGCCATTAAGTACTGGGTAGAGAATCTGGACAGCACCTTGCAAGGTAATCAAAATCACCAACACCAATGAAGTCAGAAGGATATTGTGTCTTCAGATTTACAACATTAAGAAGCGCAAGGGGGCATTCCATGAAATATTCTGGCTGCAAATGCTTTCCTAAATCCTTCAGAAAAATCCAAAATGAGAAGCATTCTGCTAAAAAAAAAAAAAACAAACTGGGGTGCCTGGGTGGCTCAGTCAGTTAAGTGTCTGACTCTTAGTTTCAGCTCAGGTCATGATCTCATGGGTCGGGTCTCAAGACAGAGCCCTGCGTTGGGCTCCATGCTGAGCAGGGAGTCTGCTGGAAGATTCCCTCCCTCTGCTCCCCCTCCCTGAACGAACGAATGAATGAATGAATGAATGAATGAATCTATCTTTAATAAACCAACCAAACAAAAAACACCTGGCTCTGTATTCCTCAACAATGTGTCATGGAAGACAAAAAAAGGCTGAGGATCTCTCCAGATTAAAGGACACTGAGAGGCCATACCCACTAAATGCCATGTGTGATCCTGGACTGAAAGCAGTACAAGAGAAAAACATGCTACACGGGACATTACGGGGCCACTTAATACAGCTGGATTATAGACAGTTAATTAAAAAGAATTTTACCGGTAAAAAAAAAAAATTTACCAATGTTAAATTCTTTTTTTTTTTTTTAATATTTTATTTATTTATTTGACAGAGAGAGAGATCACAAGTAGGCAGAGGGGCAGGCAGAGGCGGGGAGGGGGAAGCAGGCTCCCTACTGAGCAGAGAGCCCGATGCGGGGCTATATCCCAGGACCCTGAGATCATGACCTGAGCCGAAGGCGGAGGCTTTAACCCACTGAGCCACCCAGGCGCCCCCCAATGTTAAATTCTTGATTTTGATTACAATATTGTAGTTATACAGAGAATATACAGTAAAGTATTAAGATGTAAAGGGAATGATGAACATAATCTACTCCCAAACAATTCAGAAGAAAATATACAGGATAACGATCAGACGATGGGTAGAAAGTGATGAAACACTGGCTTAAAAGTGGTAAATACAGGTAAAGGGTATATAGGAATTTTTTTGTACTATTATTATTACAACTTCTGTAAGTTTGAAATTTTTCAAAAAGTTAAAAAAGTTAAATATATACATGTGGAAAAGTTATATGTGTTTATATGACTACATAACATGTGTAACACATATAACTTTATATAACATACATATGTCTAACAATGTTTATATAAAGTAAAAGAACAGACTGTAATGCAGAGATGCTGGGGTGGGAGCCTCTGCTTAAAGGGTAAGGGGCAATCAATCAATCAATAAATAGGGGCGCCTGGGTGGCTCAGTGGGTTAAAGCCTCCGCCTTGGCTCAGGTCATGATCTCAGAGTCCTGAGATCGAGCCCTGCATAGGGCTCTCTGCTCAGCGGGGAGCCTGCTTCCCCCTCTTTCTCTGCCTGCCTCTTTGCCTACTTGTGATCTCTCTCTGTGCCAAATAAATAAACAAAATCTTTAAAAAAAATAAAAATAAATAAATAAGGGTAAGGGGCAAAAGAATCTGCTTCTTAAAGGGTTTTTCTGGCAAAGTCCGTGCTCTTTCTCAGACTCTCTGTTTTTTCTTTGCTTTCTCTAAGAACTCTAGAAATCCTAAGCAAGGTGATAAAGTTGAAACTGAGGTTAAGAGCAAAACGTGAAAAATAAAATGGCAATAGTAAAGAGGGTGCCTGTCCAGCTCACATAAGGAACAGCTATGTCCCCTCTACCTTTAGTAAATGACAACAAAGGAACTGGGAAGTCACAGACTGAAGTTATGTAAGAACGGTTCCTTCCACCCAGTTCTAAACAATGTAAAAACCAGGCAGCCATGGTCAAGAATTTGTAATGCCTTATTCACAGATGAGATCCTAACAGCATATACAAAAGATCATGGTTTCAAACAGAGCAACTCCCACCAAAAATATGGTGAAGTTTCTGAGACAAATCCTAACACTGGTTCAGTGACCCCTTCACTTCTGTGTCTTAACAAGGACAATGTAGTTCTCAAAATGACCTACGAAGGCACCAGGGAAGCAGTTCCACCTGTTAGCTATCCTGTATTTGTAGACACCACCACATTTTACCAGCCGCATTTTATTTGTGCCACATAATGAGAGTGACCAAATGAAGAAAGGGAAAGGTGGGTGAGGAGGAAACAGGAAAGAAACAGGACAAGAGAAAGTGTTTTATAGACATAACCAAGACACTCGAGGACCTGACACCTTACATGAACTTCTCATCTGTATCAACATTATCAGTATCTACACCATTATCATTTCTTGATACTCTTAAAAAACTGAGATAAAATACCAAAGTGTGCCCCCTATTTCAACATCCTGTGTCAGGTAGAATAAGTGTGTGAGAACCAGAGTATCTAAGGTTCCCTTAGTGAGCTGTGAAATCCTATACTCTCATATTACTACAACTTTCCTATAAATTTGAAATTATATCAAAATATAGGTTGGATCCTTTGATCATCCTGGACTTTTAAAATCTTACTAAGATTAAAATCTTAGTGAGGCTTCCTTCACACTGTCCAAGCATATTGTATTGATGTTAACATAGCAGTTACTCAATAAATTTGGGTCCTATTAAGAGCAAATTTCCCAGGGTATGTGCTATCATGAGTGCTGTGAAATGTGTAAGCCTGATGATTCACAGACCTGTACCCATGGGGCAAATAATACATTATATGTTAATAAAAAAAAAAAAAGTTAAAAAAAAAAGAGCAAATTTCCCAAAGAGGCAAAGCGAGGTTTAGAATTTTTTAAATTTCAGTTCCTGGATCAAACTCAGTTCATTCTTGGACTTTTTTTTTTTTTTTTTTAAAGATTTTGTTTATTTATTTGACAGAGAGAGAGAGAGATCACAAGTAGGCAGAGAGGCAGGCAGAGAGAGAGGGAAGCAGGCTCCCGGCCGAGCAAAGAGCCAGATGCGGGGCTCGATCCCAGGACCCTGAGATCATGACCTGAGCCGAAGGCAGAGGCTTTAACCCACTGAGCCACCCAGGTGCCCCCATTCTTGGACTTTTATGGCTTAACAGATGTAGAGTATAACAGAACAGACACCGTCTGAGAAGGAATATACTCCTATCCCCATTCAAAGCTAGATGGCAGAAATCAATTCAGAATTTAACTATTTAAGTAGACCATCAACTCCCTACACAGCAGTATTTCCAAAGTTGAAGAAAATATATTCCACCCTGATCTTTACAATTTTTGTATCCGTACTCAAAATACCAGAAAGACTTTTGCCAGTTTTGGTACTGAACTTGGAAAATTAAACAGAATTTATCTATATCCCAAGAGGCAGTAATAGTAATAACATCAACATATTTATATGGTGTTACAATTAGTTTGCAAATCACCTTCCTTTCCATTATAACAGGTAAACCAGGAATTATGCCCTGTTCTATAAGACAGGAGAATTGTGACCTCCAGACTTTTTTAAGGTCCCCAAATTATCAGGTGGTGGGTCTAGGGACTGAGCAAAATCCTTTTGGCTTTAAGTCCAGCTAACAGTGTGACTATTGCTTAACTGATACATAACATAATAAAGTTACTTTATTCTTTCATAGTTTCTAGAACTAACACCTATGTCATTATTAAGACAAATATTGTAATTGTTTTTCATGAGAGTAAGGTAGTCCAGCCATTCAACTTCTAATTCATTTTTTTAAATTTCTTTTCTTTTTAACTTCTTAAAATGATCGATTCACTTAAGGTATGCTGTCATACCTCATACCTGTCATACCTCATACCTGGCAAGAGGATGTCACAGAAAAATTAGGCCAAAGTAAAAGGCATAAGTTTCCCTCAGTTTCAAGAGTGATTCTAGACTCCAGACACTTGCAAGACCACTAAAAGAGAGATCTTAACATTTTAATTAAAAGATTCATTAAAATAGCTAACCTCAAAGAAAAAGCAAAGCCAAAACTTTAGCAAATGTTGAATAAAGTACAAACTTTAAACAAAGCTCTTAACCCAACCCTCGTTTAAAAACCCAAGTGCCTTTCATAATGTACTATATTTTCCTACAACTGTTAATACTAATTACATCTAAAACATAGGTGCTACGAAGAATATTAATCTTTAAAATTCACCCTGACTTAACTGTCAAACATCCGTAGAGAAGTTTATCCTCAAATGGGTTCAAGCTTTAAAACCTCTAACAATTCTTTCAGAAGCAGCCTCAGTAATGAGTCCTACGAAAGATCCTATAAAAATTTAATTATAAATGTCATCTCTAACTTTAGATAACTAAGTTTAACAACCTCCATCCAAATGGGAACTGGCATCATCCTCTGGGAAGCATACAGGATGAGAGCTAAGAGGGAAATTCTGGGGTCAGACCAGCTAATTCCCAATCCTGGGTCCACTACTTATTTGGCTGACTTCTTTGGGCCTCACTTTCCTCATCCATAAAATGGAAATGATAAATTGTGCCTGCCCAGAATGGTTACTAAGTAGGTTCAGTCAATTAGAACAGACCCTGGCAGAAACACAGTAAAGTACTCAAGAGACTACAGCTGCTGCTCCTGATTTGTCTAGTGCTCTAACTTATAACTCCCCAGTGTCTCAAAACCTGAAAAGCACAGTTAGTTTATTAGCCCAATTGAATCTGCAGTAATTTCACTCGAATTATATTCCAGTTGGTTGGAATGGCACATTCCAATGGCTTTTCCCAGCATAGCCAGAACCAATATGCTCCTTTGCAACTAGGTCTATTCACGAACTGGAGGGTCACGCTGTTACACAGTCATCTGTTACGGAAGACAGCACGGAGATTTCCTTCATGTAGGAACAAGTCCATTAGAGCAGACTTCAACAACTGTGTGATTTCACTCGTTGTGTCAGGAGATGAGAGGTTTTACAGAGGTCCGAGGCCTGGGCTGGGGTACAAGGCATAGTCTACCATTCTAATCCATAATCTTGGTCCAAGAGATATGTACTCAGCGTGTGCCAGGACTGTACACAACACAAAGTGTGAGGTTAGGTGGGAGAAAATATAAAAAAGCAGATCTGTGGATTAACACCAGGAAGAGTACATCTGTCTCATTAGCCACAATCACAACAGCCTATCCTCCTCTTTCTTCAAAACGTCTTTACTAGAGCTGCAATGAGCAGGAAAGGTAACTTGTCTGCAGTTTCAGCTCTTTTCTCTTCCTTGCAAATTCCTTGTCAGATGTGCTAAAAATGAGTCAGAAAGTACCCGAGAGCATCTATCCAGCAGGCAAAGAAATGAAAAGGATTTATCAAATTAGCTCAAATCACTCAAATTTTTGTGTCTAGGTATATACTGCTTTTTTAAAATATGGTATATGTTTTCCTTGTGACATAAATTTTAATTTCACAAATGCTTTATATAGTGATGCTTCAAAATTTGAGATGACCAGGAAAGAGGTCACAAATGGTTCAATAATCCAATAAAAACTACAGATCCTTCTCTCTGGCCCTTCACACACCGTCCAGGCATGGTATATACTAATTCTGCCTAAGAAGGAATTACCAATCTCCAGAGGGCTAAGCACAGAGCCCCTTTGAGAGCGTGGGTCCGGCTTCTGAATTTCTTTTCAACTGCATTTTGTCCAGATTTCCAAAGGGAAGGGAGGGCAATATTACATATAGCTTTAAGTCTCTTTAACACAGCTTCAGTGCCAAATATTTCAAAATCCACAAATACTTAAAGGCAGACAGTCTAGAAATTCTCAGAAAAATCCCTATAAGGTCAAATACATCATTTTTCTTTTCAATGAGAATTTACAGCATACTTCTTTTGGCAATTCACCTACTTCATCATCCCATACCTTACAGAGACAGTTTTCTTTCCTTAATAAAGAGACGTATATTTAGAGGGAGAGGAAAGTAGCAGGTCTCCACACGCCTGAGGGGTGCAAGTTGGGGTGCCGCAGGGTGGGGAGGTGTGAGTGGGAGGGTGGACAGAGCACAGATGGTGCCAGCCAGCTGCACCTGCTGATCAAGAAAGAATAACAAAGTATCTCAAAGAGACACATTTTGCCCGGCCAGCAGGGGACGGAGACACTGCTTAGAACCCCCCAAAAGGGGGCACCTGGGTGGCTCAGTGGGTTAAAGCCTCTGCCTTCCGCTCAGGTGATGATCTCAGGGTCCTGGGATCGAGCCCCACATTGGGCTCTCTGCTCAGCAGGGAGCCTGCTTCCCTCTCTCTCTCTGCCTGCCTCTCTGCCTACTTGTGATCTCTCTCTCTCTGTCAAATAAATAAATAAAATCTTTAAAAAAAATAAAAAAGAACCCGCCAAAAGACTAAAGCTGAATTTTTAAATCCTTTTAAAACCAAAGTGTTCCCAAGTTTATTCTTTCCGTGAGCACCCAAAGAACAAAGAGACTCTACTTGACCTATAAATACCAACTAAGGAAAAGAGTGTTAGAAGGCAGATAGCCTCACAGAAACAAGTATGGGTTTATTCAAATAGAAGTGAATTACAGGGAGAAAAACAGGAGTTTGGGGGTGGGGTAAAGAAGGAAAGAATTAGAAATCTAAAGAAGTGGCTTTCCTTTGAACCTGTGCAGTGTGTGTTGTGGTACTGCTCACACACATCTTCCCATGAACAAGTGTAGTGTGGAGCGTCTGGAAATACACTTCGGACAGTGGAAATACCAAGCCACGCTTGTCCAATTACAAAGCAAATTGAGCGTAAGTACATCACAGCATTCTTCACGTTCTTCCACACCTTGACAGAATACATGAACCATCTACACCTATTCCAGACATGGTTATTACACAGTATCATTATGAAGAACACAAGGAGACAGCTTCACTTACATGGTTAATGAAGAGACTCTTGCGTTTTTCTCTCACTGTGAAAACAAAAGATGCAACAGCAATGTTACACGCCTGCACGCCAACCCCCTGCAGGTTGCTGAGGACTGGGCCTCTGGCATCAGGGCCCCATCCTTCCACCAACCAATGCACCCAGATCCTCCAATACCATATATAAAGACTATGTGAGCTGCACAAGTGCAGATCTGAACTTGGCTAACAGAGCAAAATACCCACTTAAAGTACGGCACCCTAACAAAACAACTGCAGGCAGCTACGATTAACTAAATGGTAACAGCTTTCCAATAACTAAAAAATACATTATGTAGTAATTTCATAGAACTTGTATGCATCCATTAATTTACAATGATTAACCAATAATAAGACTATTTATTTCTAACCCAATCTGACTCACAAAGGTCCACACAATTTGGGTGACATATAAAAAAAAAAACAACAATAATACCTACAACGGCATGAAGACACAAGACAAATAATGTACATCAGAATTGTTATTTATCATGGAAACCAATTATGCTCCAGGCTGGGTATTAATGAATAAAACCAGGCTCCTGCTGCCCGAGAGTCCTTCGGAGGAGCATTTTCAGTACCCTCTCCCCCTCGTGAAGGCTGGTTAAGACTCAAAATAAAAAATACTGCCCTGTCTACAGGATCATTTCTCCCACTACTGTCTGCATCATGGCTCAGCCTCCCCTGCACCAGACCTTCATGCTTCCCAAAACAGGGATCCTTAGTCCCAAAGATGCAGAAGGTTGACAGGGAACCCAGAGCATTATTGAAATAACCTATTATCATTGAGTTTTGCCTCTTTTTCCTGAACACACACTTTTGCAGGTACATACTAGTCAGCTGACACGTGTATCGAATAGGTCACTGTAGAGGATATGAAGAATAGGTTTCCTTCAAGGAGGAAACGTTCTGGGTCCCCAGGAATCAATAATGCTACCTCAGGGTATCCTAAACATACAAACAGCATACAAATCCAGCTCATCTGAGGAGGACTTTTTTCCTTGGCAGTCCATGACCCAAGGCAGATTCACAGGTTTTCAAAAGCCCTCCAGCTGATCTGACTGAAGGGCTGGGGGAATGTTTTCCTATGTTTATGTTCTGTTCCTCAATTCACAAGGAAACATTTCGCTTTTCCTTGGAAGTTTTATCATCTCTGGAATGACGACTGTCCCTCTTGCTGTCTCAGAGATGGTTGGGAAATAAAGCAAAAACTAGCCTGAGGATACTTCTGAGAGAAGGTGCCTCAACCTGGCCATCAGATTCAGCTGACAGCCACCGGCACGCACTGCACATGGATTGGGAGGCAGCCTAGCCACACTGGAGGCCAGACCAGTACCCCTGGAGCTCAAACGCACATAAAACGTCAGCAGACTGTGTTTGCTATTCACACTGTGGAGGCTGCATGATTTCTTTTGACCTAATTCCAAATAAGCATCATTCACATGTGAACCACAACAAAAGAAAAATGAGGGTCTAGCAGAAACACTGGGTTTTAACTTCCTGGCATACATACTTTGTGAGCGTGCACGTATTCTGTGCATGTGTGTGTGCAAGTGTGCATGTTTTCCTTAAATTAATTCAATACTAAATTATCATGCATCTATTCAAGGTTGCTCTACCACATGGGGGTATGATGACATTTCTATGCTGGTTTCCCATTGCCTGAAGGGATCTGGAAACATTTCCTACACTGGCAGTAGTCCTGACAGGGTTTCTAGCAAATTCCATAGTTGACAGTCCTTCTTAGGGCAACCCAGAAATAGGTTTGTGCAGAGGCTTTGTGTCTCCCAATTATGGCAACTGTCTCCAATGTCACCTTAATGCCCCATATCATCCCGCCTCCAACAGATAAAAGATATCCATGCCTCAACTAATATTAGAGCTTCTTATATATGGGTACTATTGAAAAAAAATTAAGCATTATTCAAAAATAGAGGGAGAGGGTTGAAAATCAGAATCTCCAATAGTATGGACTGAAAGTTTTAACAAGAAAGTTTATAACAAAAAATTAAAAACAAACCACACAAAACAAGTAGGAATACTATACTTATGCATCTCCTACAAAACAGTCTCAGGAAAGAATCAGGCCATTTCCATGAAGCCCAACTGATTCCAATTAGAAGAGTAATAAACAAAATTCCCTAAGACATTATAAAATACCTAAGGATAAGGTATCCAAATCTATTACAGAATATCTTAGGCACTCACTGTTTTTATACAAATGAATACCTCTACCTTATCCTATTTCACTCAGAGCAACTGCATCTGCTGAATCTAATCTGAAATCTGGGTTCATGGGATTATTTTGTATTCTTTTTTATTGTGTAATGACACTCCTAAATGGGCCTTTGTCTACCTAGTATCTGAAAGGCTTCTCCACACATGCATCCCTATGACTGATTCCTTGTGGAGTGTCTCCTGAATTCCCAAACCAACTGCTAGTCCCTACACAAACAAAAATAATTCCCAATATCCATACTTACACTAGGTGACCCTGACCATAACTGCCTGGATCCAAGTAGATGCCCATTCCTAACCAGGTGAATTCTCTCTCCTGGGAATCTGGACATGCTAGTTCATCACTGCTAGCACCCCATAGGGTGGGTGGGATGAACTGCATCTCCTTCTATGCAGAAAAGAGTTAGCACAGAAGGTCTGATTGCCATCCCTGAAATGGCCTGTTTGCAAGGGAGGCCCTGAGCTGGTACCTGGGAATACGGATTTGGAGAGGGTTCCTACCATTCCCTAACCGATAAAAATGGATCACTGTGCTTACACTGTGAAAACAATACAGTTTACACTAAACACCTGCTTTCCTCCTGGGAGTCTAGAATTTTGGTACATACTGCCAGAGGCTGCCTACTTAACCAGTCCTTAATGAAAATCCTGGGCTCTGGGTCTCTAAGGAGCTTCCCTGGCTGGCGCATGTCAGGGGCTGTCGCTGGGGAAACCTAGCGCATCCTGCATGACTCTACCTGGAAAGGACTTTTGGAAGCCTGTGGCTGGTTTCCTCTGGACTTCGCCCATGCACCTTTTTCTTGTATTGATTTTGCTTTGTATGTATTCTTTGTAATAAGCCATAGCCATCAATATGACTACATTTTGAGGGCTCTGACTCCTCCTATTAAATCATCACCCCTGGGCAGGGGAGGGAGGCTATCTTGAAGATCTCCAACACAGCTGCCATGCAGAGAAGAATGGAGGGCAGGAAGGTGAGGAGAAGAAAACAGGTGCTTCCTTATTCCTAATGGCTTTTAGTCCTTACTTCCAATGACTTGTAAGGTTTCTCAGATACCCTGGTGCCCTTACAATTAATTATTCTTCTTCCCCTAAGCTATTAGGAACAGGACTAAGACACTTCCAGAGGAGGAAAAAAATAGTAAGTGGAATCTCTTACACTATCACCAAAAAAGATGAATTATATTGCTTAAATCTAAACCTGTCTTTAAAATAAATTTGAAACTACTGAGGTCATTAGTGAACTCTGAAATTCAAATGGCTTTTAGCCATCTTGTTTTATGTAATAGTATAAGCAATATGCCAATTCATTTCTGATATTAGCTTTAATCATTTTTAAACCTGGATATTTTAGATTACTGATAATATATCAATCAAATTTCTCTGGAGTTTTCAGAGTTTCTATATAATTGAGTGACTAATAGTCAGATTTTGTTTTGTTGGGAAAACGATAAACTTATGTGGATCATACAACTCACTGTCCTGGAAAAGGAATAACCGCTCTCTCCCAAGATCCCATCCATGATGGTTTGGTATGAGAATTTTTAATTAGCTACTGAAATAAGTCCATAATGACTGAAACAGAAAATGTATTTGAGGCTTCAAAACTAAGCCATCTAAAATCAACAAAAACACTACTGTTAACATTAAGTCTTCTCCAGATAAAATGAGAAAATGGCAGCATTTGCCATCTGAGAGAAAACCAAAACTTCACTCAGGTTGCCATGTGACATTCCCTTGTCACAATGTCACAGAAGCAAAATTTCCTTACTTTTTAAAAATACAACTTTCTGAAGGAAAAAAAAAACAACAAAGTGCCTAATTACTGAGGATTTGTTAACAATCTAACTGCAATTATAGCTAACGTCTTTTACAGATGGGCATTTAAAAAATTATCTTGGTTTCCGTGTTCTATCTCTAAAACAGACCTTCCAATGGCTGGTGTCAGCCACTATGTGGCACAAAATCAAAGGACTAAATAACTCCTAAAACAGGCAACCAACATCTTTCCTTTGAAAATGAGGAAGCGGCCTATGCAGGCCCAGGCAAGGAGTAACCAGAACGGGGAGACCAGGGACGGCTTGCCAGGTTTCCCAGACTCCGCCCTCTGCTCTAGCCTCCCTCTGAGGGCAGTGTCGCTGCTGCCTGGAACCTGCATGAGGTGAGTTTCATTTGACAACAGATAATTAGGATCTGATATGAACAAAGTTAAGCTGCTCCACAAAGAAAAACTACTTAGCTTATTAATTACTCGGGATGTGAAGGACTGGCAGGCCATTCAAGTGGGAGGCCTTGACAACAATATAAAGAATTCTAAAATTTTGTTTTCGGATATAAAGGTGATTGCTGGGAGAGCAGAGTTAATCGGGACCACTAAAGTCTGGTTCAAAAGAGAAAGTGTTCTTTTCCTTTCTTTTTTCCTGTGCATGAGCACAGATCTGGCTTTAAACAATCAAAGGATTATATTAATTTTTCTTATAATGTGTTTGATATTACCACACAATTTCCACAGTTTTCAGTAATTCAGTGAATTCAATCATTCAGTTAATTCAAAACACAACCAACGAGTACCATTAGGGAACACAGCTTGGAGGCAAATGCAAAAATATTATGAGATCCCAGTCTGTCTAAGATGACAGCTTCACAGGGTTGTAAGTCATGAACACCAGTGGGACAAGGGTTTGTACAAGGTAGGAACACATTCGCGCCACACCTATGGGCCCCATACGAGGTGTCTTGATGAGGTCACTACCCCATGAGGTGCCTCTCCTGCACTACAAGAGAGCAGCTTCTCCCAAGAACTCCAGCCCATGTGAATTATCCTGGACCTGCATTTATTTCTAAATCTGGGCACAGAGGAAAGGGATATTCTTAACATTCAAAGTGAAAGCTAAATAAGCAAAGCAGATGAAACAAAAATGAAAAGATAAGAAAAATTGCAAGGACGTCTAGGGCAGATCAGTCATGGAGAGCAGAAGATTCCAGAGAACAGAACAGGTGGCAGAAGTAGTACAGGTATATGGATAGAACCATTCAAAGATCAAGTGTCCATCTAATAAACTGCCAACTAACTTTAGATGTTTTCTGTTTACCTTGGAGAATACCGAGGGCCAAAGTATTTACTCACAAACAAGCACAGAAACCTAAATAAAGTGGATTCTTTTAGAACTTCACTGATTATGAGAAATGCATGCTTACTATAAGAGACATTGTAAAATACTGAGCAGTATAAAGAAAAAGATACAGATAAAATTTAAATTAGGAAAATACAGAGAAACATAAAGAAAAAATATGTAATTCAACAACCCAGAGATAACTTAGTATTTTAGTGTGTATCCTCTCAAAAGGGAGTCTTTTCTCTACGCATACATTCACAGATGTTATATGCACTTTTGCATTTTAACATATTTAGATATAAACGTGCAAATATACATGTGCGCATATACAAGCACACAAAGAGAAATGCTGCCCATTTTTCTGCTGTTATGTTAGCAGTGTCATTGGTTGTATAATAATTCTTCAACACATAAGGGTATTAATCCTTTGTCATATGTATTACAGTATTTTTACCATTTGATGGATTAATTTTTAGGATGCATTTTGATATAAGTTTTCATTTTTAGGCAACTTCTCCTATTGGGAAGTGCATGGCTCCTTCCCCATTCTGTGGTAATATTCACTCATACTGTTTCTAGATATTTATAATTATATTCACCACAGTTAACCTACAACTAGCTGACCCACCAGAAATCTATTTTGGCACATGGTGGCAAGGTTATCATTTGATTTTTTAAGGTGACATTCAAAGTGCTTTCTATACTTTTATAAAGGACTGCTATCAGATGTTGGTTGCTGCCATTCCAGATCTGACCTCTTCCTGGTTTGCTTACAAGATGTGTGGAAGCAACTCTTAAATGAGAGGGTTGATCAATCTGTATCATGCAACATGGATAGAAAACGATGGGTCTGGGCACAGCAGAGCCCAGAGACCACTCTCTCCTCTTCCACTGGTAGTCATCACGTCTCCTCCCACTCAGACCGAGGGTTCAGTGTGAAGTGTTGCAGTCAACATAAAGAAGGACCCATGCCTAAGAGACCGAGATCAGGGAAGAACCTCAATCCAAGTGAGCAAATGAGTACCTCCACTCCAGAATAAGGACTGCACTTACTGAGAGCCTCCGCTGTCTTAGATTCTGCGCCCAGAGCTCTGACAGATTACATAGCTGGTCTTCCTGACAATGTCACGAGGAGGCACTAACTCTAGTCTACTGTGGTTCAGGAAGACCACACAGATCAGATACACAGAATCATACAGACTCTGAGGGATGCAGGCTCACAATTTCAACAGGTTGATTCCAGAAGGTTGTGCTTTAATACATGACTATCTTCAGGAAATCTTTCCAGGGCATTAGTTCTTACATGGTGGCTGACTCGGACTTATCAATGAGATTCAGTTGCCTCCCTGTGGTTGCAGAGGAGCTGACCACAAACTTCAGTCATATAAGTTAGGTTATAGACATGAGACGCTATGAAAAGTACAGAAAGGGTTAGCCTGTGCTAAATGAAGGGAGACTGAAGGTCCTCACAGTTTAAAAAAGAGAGTTGCAAGAAGCTGAAGAAAAGTTAAGAGTTTATCACTCCAACTACCAAACCAGAGGGCGCTAGCGAACAGCAGAACACAGCTGTGGTGGAGAGGACAGAAAGCTCTACCTCTGCTGGGATGAATGACCACCCCAAGCCTTCCCTCTGGGTCTCTGCTCACTGAGCAATTTTCTGACAACTGAAACTGGGGAAAGCATAGGTCAAGAGAGACAACAGAGTACAAGGCATATTGAGGAGAAACTTATATCCTGGGTCTCGTTTGATTTCAGCGGAGTTTGTACTATGCATGCAGCTTCACCAGGATGGAAGGTTCGAGATCAGGCACTGGGGCAAGGCAATGCCTCCAAGAAAAGTGGGCCACAGAGCCCAAAAAAGACCTCCCTTGTATTTAAATTTACAGGGCTTAGCATGGCCAAGAGACAGACCCTGCAACACCCCACCTTGTGCAGTTCAATACATGATGGCAGAGACAGGAGAGCTGTCCTGAGGGTGGGATGGCCATGTCAAATTCAGACCTGGGAGACAAAAGTCCAAATACACTGCCTGGGCCTTACAAACTTACATTCTCCTGCCCTCAAATAATGGACATGGCCCTTTTTAATGAAGTTAGGAAAGGTGGAGGAAAGTGGTGTTGCAGCATAAACCAGAAAGCCACCTTGTCAGACAGACTGTCACAGTGCCCTAGCATGTCTGCCCGGGAGTGACTCCCTGCCTTCATTCTTTCATTACTTCATTCATTTAATCCATTTTCATTTTAAGCTTCTAAGATGTGCTAGCCTCTGTGCTTGGTACAGAGAATGCAAGATGAGGAAAACACAGTCCCTATCTAAAGCAACATGGAATTTAGTGGATACATCCACCATTTCTTTACTTACAAACCATAAAAAAATGAAGTCCACAAAAGAGGAATATACAAACCGCATTGAATTTAATGCCACTGATTTTATTCTATTTGCCCACCTAGGAAGGAAAAAAAATGCTGCCAATTAAATGCTGAGAAGCCATTACCTGTCCTGACTTCAGAGACATTACAAGTGAGGAACTACCAATCAGAACGGATAAAATGTGGGAAATCTGGGGAAGCACCATCTAAGAGGCAGACTTTGGGCTGGCATGGGCAAGAGGGAAGGGCACTGAGGACAACAAGGATTGTGTGTCAGCTGCAGTGTGACAGAGCAGAGGGCCTGGCCTTTCAGGGCTGGGAGCAGCTCAGGACTCTGGGAGCACACAGCAGGAAGCAGGGGAGGATTGGCAGGGAAGGCTTAGAAAGGGCCCAAGGGAATGGCTGCAAGCCACGCCTAGGGCTCATGGTCCCTTGTGGATGAGCAGAAACCAATGGAGGAGGACAATTTCAGCAGGATGGCACTAGTTGACCTGTGTTTCAGAATCCTCCTTCTGGTAGCAAAGTGGAGGAAAAGTGAGAACAGAATTGGAAGCAGGAAGGTAGGAAAGGGCTCATGGTCATAGACCAAGTGAGGGAATATGAGCTGTGAGTCATGACACTGGAGGAAGAGATACCAAGTACATAGGGAGAGATGGGACATAAGACATTAATCACAGAACTCGGGCTGCTGGCTGAGGACCCAGAAATCCTTAAAAAAACAGGACAAGGAAGTAGACAGGAGAGGAAAGATGGTGTCTTCTAATTTAGACGTAACAATCCTAAGGGATTAGTGGGCCTGCCAGATGGAATGTCTCTCAGGCAGTGGGAGATATGCATCTGGAATACCTAACTACAGTGCCAAGGTAGAGGCAGAGAATGGCTTCTCCTTGCCTGAGGTCCTGGGACGGAATGGCTCAGGGGAGTCCCAGGTATCAGCACTGAGGGACCCAAGTACCTGCTTCACAGGTACACGAGCAGACTGACTGCGGGCACTGAGTGAGTGACTGCTTACTGCGTGTACATTCAAGACATCTCCCTATTGCCTCACGACAACAATCTACTAATATGACAGTTATGATCACTGTCCATTTACAGGAAATTATGACCCAGGAGATCACATAACTATAAAGCTAACTAATGGCACTCAAGAGCCTCAGGTCAATCCCAGAGCCCTGGCTGCCAAAGCAGAGACTAAAGAACGATTCCCTCCAAGAAGGGGTTCACCACAGGCTAAAGATAATCACAGTCAACCTCCTATTTATGAACTGACCTTCCACTACTCTGGACTTCTGGTATTTCTTGGGCATCTACTACCCCAGACTAGAAGGAAAAGATAAGGTAAGGCAACGCTAGTTTTCATCTCTCTTTCCCCCAAAATGATCTTGTCAACAGATAATTCAGGGCTGGATTAGAGCCTCAGTCTTGAAAGTAGGTGTTCAAAGAACTCCTGAACACGGCTGAGGTATGAGGCAGGGGCTCCGTGCCCACCTTCTTCTTCACAGTTACCTTTCTCCCACTTTTCAGAAACCCACCTCTGGACATGCACCAGCCAGACATGAAAGATCTCTCCCAGGGCACCAGAGGGACAAAACAGCCCCCAGGGGTGAGGCTGCTGCCTCTAATCCAGGTTCCATAACCTACAGCACAGCCTGGAATCTGCCCTGTTCTGTGGCCATTTGTACTAGGGGCACCGTGAGGACTTCTGGCTCTCAATCAAGAGAGCACACAGGGTTGACGGTTTCTACTAGCGCCATGCCTCCTCAGTGCTTAGACTCCGTCAAAGACCAGGCTCTGAGGGAGACACCCAGGGGAGCACAGGGATGAATGAGCATAAAGGTACAGGAGACTCCTGGCAAGACACATACTTCGTTCTACCTGTCTGGCCAACTGTTGTGATCATATAGAGAGTGAAGGTGGCCACGTGCATCTGTACTGACACGTGACAAGAATTGAAAAGAAATGAAATCAGACCACTTCTGACAAAAAGTAAGTCTGATTTGACTGACTGGCTTGACAATGATGCCTAGCTTTGCCAACAAAGTCACATGAAGGACATATAACATTTTGACAACAATATATTTAAATCAAAAGAGAAGCTAAAAAAACAATAGTTCAGAGGGAAAAGGACCGGTGGGGAATCTTTCATTACACATATATTAGAGTTCCATGGCACAGAGATGTAAATGTGAGAAAGACATGCAATAAATCAATACCATAAAGTGACGATCACTCCTTCTTTTGAGGGGTATACAGACTGCAATGGGGTCAAAGGAATTAGGCAAGGTGTTCTGAAATGAATCACAAATTTATTTTCCCAAGGCTCCCAAAAGTATCAGGTTAAATTCGGTGCCACCAAACGGAAATGTTGTTAACAGCAGATATAATTAAAAGTCATTTGTATGTCTGGTAGAGTCTTTTTGGTATACTTCCCAGAAACTATAGAAGTGAGAAGCTCTTTTGCAAATCAAAGGATTCCAATTCCTTTCCATCAACAAAGCTGAAGCAGAACAAGACTGAATTGTAGCTCATCATTAGGGAATGGTTAGTGATGATAAATCCCTTGGAGATTTTTTGACATATGAATCAGATGAAATAGAATTTAGTAATATCACTATAACAAATCTATTCCCATGTATGTAGCTATATGAACAAAGTTCCTCAGCATTTACATCTATAAAAACAAGGAACCTGATGTTGACTACCACCTCATTTCAGTAATATGTAATATTCAGCCACAGAAGCATCTCAGTAAGAAATGTTTTTCTAAAAATTACTCCGCTTCTGTTTACTAATTATTCATTAAAATCTTAGTATGTTTGTGTTTTTTTGATCAACTGAGGGCTAAAGATAATAATGATATATCAATCCAGAATTTACTTTTAACATTTAGAGATTTATAATTGTGAGAAATAAAAATTAAACTTAGACCTGTATTTTCATAAAATGGAAGTATGATGGTGTGATAAATGACTTAGAAATATATTACATTAGGATAAAATTCTATAGATAAAATGACATGGAAATACAAGTTCAAGATGAAAAAGAAATCATATGAAATTTCCAACTGTTAAAGATGAGTTGTTCATACATTTTTAAATGATTTATGGTGGATTACTAAATCACTAAGATATTGAGATATTATTTGAAACATTTTTTTAAAGATGGATAGTTTTATTTTTAAATGTCCATATTTAAAATACATCAAAAATTACATCCTTTGATAGATGAAAAATTTTTATAGTCAACATAAAAATGTTAGAAGGAGTTCATAGTTTTCGAAATTATTTTCCATGGTATGTAAGGAAAGGAAAAAAAGAATGAAAACCACTGATGTAAGAGCTTTGGAGTTCTATGGATTCTTCCATATCTAACAGCAAAAATATTCTCTATGGAACCTGATAAACTGTAAGGGAGAGGCACAGAGTGATGGACAGGGATGTGGAGAAAAGGGCACGGCACAGCACAGCGCTTACAAGGGTGATAAGGAGAGCTGGGACATGTAGGAAAGGGGATGACAGAAAGGTCATGGGAATGCTCAGATGGAAGAGATTCCTGGCAGGGCACAGGGGTCAGCTGCTTCTAAATGCCAGATAAAAGGAGTACAAAAAGGTTGGTCCCCTCATGATAGAGAAGTTCAACACTGCCCAGGAACAAAAACATGACCCTGAACAAAAGGAAGGCCACAAAACACTTTTTTTCAATTTCAGTATTTCTGAAAGAATGTGCAAAGAAAACCAGGGCTCCTATTTTTATTTCTGAATTTTAGCACTTCTACTTTGGCTTTAAGTCACTCAAGAGACATTGGTTTTCATTCCTTTAAGTCTTGAACACATAGATTGCACATACACACACACAAACATAAGTTCTTATTTTTGTCCAAATTCTTTTTTAAGACAAAGAACCTCTAGAAACCATAATAGTTAAAATAAAAAAGATACGGTTTGGCTGCTTTCTTCTAGTACTTAAGAGTAGGCTCTCATGTCTTTGAAAACAATGAATTAAAATAGTATAGAAAAGGAAAAACCACTAGGAACTATAATTCTTCTCCACAAACCAAAATGATAGCACGAAAAGCCAAGGTGGCCCAAGCAAACTAATTTCTCTCTCACCTGGCAACCCCACCCAGTCCTGAAAGGAATCCTTGGTCCCTTCCTTGTTGAGTGGCTCTCATACAAAGAAATTCTGCAATAACATCCCATTTGTGTAAAGAGGAGATTGAGAGAGCAGTCTGGCTTTGGACAGAATATCCCTAACTTCAGCCAGCTGGCAAAGATCTAATTAGGCAAGCACTCCATTAACATTCTGTTATGGTAAAGTTTCCAGTCTTCTTCTAAACACTGAGAAAAAGGATCCAAGGCCATCCTAAATCTCTTTGATATCAGAGGGGAAAGGAACTTAGTAGATTCTGATTTAACTCCTAATGACTTAATACAGGTATCAGCTAGAGCAGAATAATGAACAGTTGGCTTGTGGGGAGCTTGGCAGATAGAGTACGTTCATCAGACCATCGAGTACTGGAGAAGGAAAGAGGATGACGGGTCTGCAAGGCAGAGAGCTGCAAAGGCCAAAGAGCACCTGGCTGTGGTCCTGGGCAGGAGCCGCCCTCACAGAACTGCCATCACCCCAACAACAGCCTCCTACCCACAAACCTAGTGCAAACTACTGAAGGAGTACATCACCCTGAACACGAGAGGGGAGAACACCAAATTTGAAAGAAAGGAATCTACAAGGTGCTATGTGCCTTATAATCTGAGATGACATTTCTTCAGAAATAATAAATAAATTGGCGTGGGTGAGACCCACAATTTTGGACTGCTCTAATGCTCTTAGACATATGGGGATCTTGTAATGAAAACAGAAGTCTGTGCAAGCAAAGAATGATCACAAGCAAATCAAAAATGTCTCACGGCTTTGTCATTTCTTTCCTTCTCTCAATTACCTAAGTTAAACATCCTCTGTACTAGGCAGAGCAAGCACAGGAAATACTGAGATCCATCACCACTTTCCCACCAACTAGGAGCTAGTTGGCAACACAGACAAGAAAATAGTTCTAAATACCACAATATGGTTCAGACTATGAAGAAAGCATTCCCAGATGTAGCGGAAACTCACCAAAGGCCCACTTAACCCAGCCTGAGGGGTGAAGGACACCTTCAGGGAGAAAGTGATAGCTGAAATGAGGTTTGGAGACTGAAGAAACGAGCTGTGTAGAGGACAGAAGGGGAAATCCAGGTCAGTGCAAAGAAAGGCCCAAGAAGTCACCTGGCACACTGGAAGGGACTCCACATCACTGAAGCACAAAGATGTATGTAAAAGAAGAAAGCAGGCTGAGAAGGAAAGCAGAGGACGGATCGTGAAGGGCCTTGTCTATTACCACCCTAAGGCATCTGAAATTTAATTCTAAGGCAACTGGGGAGCCATTAAAAAAGTTGAAGCAAGCAAAGGACATAGTCAGATCTGATTTACAGAAAGTCTTTTTACCTAGCAACAGCAGAGCCCTAGGACTGGGAAGGGGGATACAGTCACAGGTGAATTCACAGGCTGCTGCAGTAATCCAACGGGGAAAACAGGAGTCTCAACTAAGGTAGCAGCAGTGGGAATGGTAAAGAGCAGTTAGGTTCAAGGGACAGTTATGAGATAGAAATTAGCACACCTTTGATCACCTGGCCATAGTTGTGTGCAGTTAAGTGCTTCACAGCTGCCTTAAAAAAAAAAATGCCCTGATTTGTAGCATTTGTCAATTTCTACAGGGTAAAAATTGCCTTTGTGGCTCTTATTGAACTCCCAAAATGGTGTTGCTGAACTTGGAACTGGGCAGAAATATGCACAATCAGCTGCTGAGAGTCAGTATGAGTCAGCTCCAGCACGACCACTGGCACGGGAGACTTGGGACGAGGGATGAGTCTAGGGAAAGTCAAGGCCACCCCTGGCCTGGGGACCTGGGCTGAGTAGGATATGCAGGGCATTACCTACAGTTACTAAGTCTGACTGGGACATACTGAGTTAGAGGAAGATAGCAAGATGTCCAGCAGGCAGACAGATATAAGGGATCTGAACGCTGCAGAGAAAAATTTGGCTAGATATTATCGTTGAAACAGACATTGTGAGAAACTGTGTGCAAACCCAGAAGACAAGAGGATAAAGCACAGAACGCTATAAAATACCAACATTAGAGGGACGAATGGAGAACTTGATCAAAGATGCCTGAGAAGGACCTTTAAAAAAGGGAGGGTTTCCCAGGACCAATTCCCCAAATATTTCCCTGACTGATAATCAATTCACCGAAGAATTAACTTAGTAAAGTTACCAAATTCACCTATTTTTAAAATCTATTTTTTAAATTATTTATAAAGCAATTGTTCATTAGAGGGACTTATCAGCAAATTGGCCTGTTTGAATATAAAAAGCCAAAAGAAGAGTTTTAAGGAGGAAGGAACAGTCAGTGGCAGCAAATGCCCCACAAGAAGCGAAGAGCTAACCGAAGCAAAGATCTCCCTCATGCTCCACAGAATAGTGGTGGTTGGAAGATGCTAGTGGACAAGTGAATGGAAAAAGAAGTTGAGATGGTATAAAATCTTTCACGCAACAGAGGAGTAGAGAAGAAAACCTCAGGGAGATGCTATTGATTATCTTTCCTTTTCCTCTATTTCTTGTGTAACTCAAATAGGTTTACATGACAAATGGAAAGATCCAGCATTTGGGGAGAAATTGAAGGATTAACCAGAAGGGTCAGAATAATCAATACCCTGATGTTCCAGAAGAGGAAGGGGGAATGAAATCTGTAGTAAAGGTAAAGGGGAAAGACACACTTTCCTAACTCATTTGTGGAGCAATTCTTCTGTTATGTGAGAAAATGACTGAGTTTCATTTTACCGAGACAATCAAGGTACATGTCATCTACTTAGAGGCCCTTCTGCAATTCCATTTGATTCCAGTTAGAAAATTTCCTGAATGATATTGGTCTATACCCTGAAGTCACACGAAATGGGAACCAAACCTGAAAGTATGCCAATCTTGCATCATTAAGAGCAAAATTTGTTTTAGATTCTCTTTGTTCCAAACCCTCCTGTCCACCGTCACTGTCCTTCCCTTGCAATATCCTACCCCTCCCAGTGACTTCCCACTCTACCAGGCCAAGAAATACATATTCTGTTTTGTTTTTACCTGATAAATTTAAAACTTATTTCACATGTATTTGATGCCTAGAATGATTTATTTTTATGCTTGGAAACACTGTGTTTTATAAATTCACCAAATTCTTTCAGATTAAGTCAGTGGCTACTCAAAATAAAGATCACCAATATCACTTTAGCATGTCAAAACTGTCACCTAACCATTACTGAAAAGTTATCAGTTCTTATAAATGAAGTCTTATAAATGTTTGATTATTTTCTAGTCAATTTAGGATTTTCTCTAAAGGAGAGCCTAATGATTTGCCAAAATAGTCAGGGATTGAATTACGCAGGACTCCAGCACTGCAATACACTATCCTGGTCACTACACGGTCATTTAATAAATTTCTCTGGCTACTCTTTTACAGGAAACCAACTGAGAAGATTCGTGTTTGTTATATTGTATGACTTTTATCTGTCCTTTGTAGCCAAGGACCAGGGAACAGTGACATAAGCTAGGGGCTAAAAAGACAGAAAAACATTTAATGGAAGTTCCACACACTCCTGGTACAAACCACAAAAACTGAAGAATAAGCTGGATAGTAATAGTTTGGCAAAAAGGAAACAATTACCCTTAGTGTACAGGTTTAATTCAGCTCTCAAATGGCACAACAGAGATAACAGGGATTTGATTTTATTTTATTTAAGGGTTATATTTTGCTTTCTTCTACAAACTGTCTAAAAAACCAAATACTTCTTGATCTTTAGAGATTTATGCAAGTATGAATTCTTAAAGGAAAATGTCTGACTCTGCTGTAAAAACTACTACTATAGAATGTATGTAAAAATAATCCAGCTGACTAGCAAAATGAGGACAGTTGCTTCAAGAAAGAAAATTCTAGGGGTACCTGGTTGGCTCAATCCATTTAGCGTCTGCTTTCATCTCAGTTCATGATCCCAGGGTCCTGGGATCGAGCTCCACATCCAGCTCCCTGCTCAGCTTGCAGGGATGGGAGGGAAGCCTGCTGCTCCCCCTCTCTCAAAAAATAAATAAAATCTTAAAAAGGAAGGAAGGAAGGGAGGGAGGGAGCACATTCTAAAAACATAACTTACTACATACCAAAAGAAGAAACCCTCAGAGAACACGATCAAACAATATACTTGCGGGGCTTGTAGTTTTACCTTGAGAATCACATCGAGTGGAAAATCAAGACTTCGGTTATCAACACGAGCGTTTTGTTTTGTTTTGTTTTGTTTTGTTTTGTTTTGTTTTAGGAACATAAATAAATTAGTAACCTACCGTCTGTCTGAGATTTACTGAGGAATATTGTGCTGGCCCGAGGATGGTCTGAAGGATTGAATTCCATGTTCAAATCTTTAAAGAAAGAAAAAGAAAATACATAAATATCCATTTGATAACTAAGGAGAGTTAAGATTAATTTTCAGTTTTTTTAACCTTAAATTGCTAAACCATTCAAGGATTCTGGCAAAAACCTAAGTTATTATGTTAATACGTTCTTCTAGGTTCAATTGAGAACACTGCTATTTAGAAACTTAAGAAAGTCACACATAAAAATTAGACACTTGTTGGAAGATCAGTTGGCCTCAAATTCCATTTTCTTTTTAAAAGTCTGCTCTGCACACAGGATACTAGAAAATAGCAAGATAGAGCTATAACACTCAATTAAAGGGAAATACAGGGTGCCTGCGGGGTCCACGCTGGTGGTAGAGCAGCAACTGAAACTCAAACCCCAGCCTCGGACGATGTCAGCAAGGCATCCATGTCGAACTCATCTACCAGACCAGTTCTGTGGGGGTTTCTTTGCAGGGGTGGGGTGGGCAGAAGACTGTCGAGTGACAGATTTTAATCTAGACATTTGAAAAATACACAGGCAGGTCACCCTACGCAGACCAGTTTTCTTGAAGACTCAGTTTATTTTTTTTTTAATTTTATTTTAAGATTTTATTTATTTATTTGAGAGACAGAGAAAGTGAGAGAGAGCATGAGAGGAGAGAAGGTTAGAAGAAGAAGCAGGCTTCCCGTGGAGCTGGGAGCCCGATGCGGGACTCGATCCCGGAACTCAAGGATCATGACCTGAGCCGAAGGCAGTCGCTCAACCAAGTGAGCCACCCAGGTGCCCCAGAAGACTTACTTTATTATTAAAATGATCACTAGGGGTTTGTAAAACACCACAAACAAAAAATGTAGTTTTTCTGTTTCAAGCCAACAGTGGAGCCAAAATAACACAAGACTGCCATTTCTTAGGGAATTGAGATCCTGCTGCTTTTAAATTTAAGAATGTCCTGGAGGACAATTCCTGGAGATAAGGATTCTATACTATAATGGTCACAAACCCTAGAAATGGCTAAGAATGGAGACATTCACAGATTCTGAGAGGGCTGTCAATAATAGGGCACTTGTTATAATAAATGATAGTGTGCCTAGATGGTAGAATGCTATGCCACCATACAAAACTCATGTGAACTGCACTACTCATAGTGAGCACAGCCTAATGTATAAAACTGTGGAATCACTATGTTGTATACCTGAAACTAATGTAACATTGTGTATCAACTATATTCCAATAAAAAAATACTTCATAATTTAGAAAAATATGAAGACTATTTTATTCACATGGAAATAGTAGTGCCATATGTCATTAGGTGAAGAAAGCAGCATGATATCATTGGGGGGGGTGAATATGCATAGGCATAGTATACATATTAAAAGAACATATACTATTATTTGGTTACCTTTGAATAATGCAGGGGAGACACTTTTTTCCTTTTCCATGTTTTCTATGTTTCCTGCATGGAGCATATTTTCATCTATTTAACTTTTGTAATTTCAAACATTAATGTTTTAAAATAACTTGTGATAAATGACTGAAAACTTCATTATTCTCAGGTGGCTGGACACTATTTCTCCTGCACACGCAGGTTTTCCCAGGAGATGTCCTGGGCTCTCTGGGCTGTGCCTGTTGCACTCCCCTTACAACAAGTCGGGGGAGACTTGCACGAAGCCACCAAACTACGTCTCCCCACCAACATTGGCCACATGCTGTAGGAACTCATGTGAGGGACGAGGGTCCCCACAGTGGAGGAGCCTCCGTCCTGCCCGCAGCTACCCTGTCACTACACTGCACAGTTCCTGGTCTAAGCAGAGCAGGGCCACAGGCGAGGACAACTGCTTGTTCTCCTGTGCAGAACCCAAGAGAAGGAGTCACGTTTCACACTGTCCCGACCAAGTGTGACACAGCAAGAAATTATCCTATGTTTCCTCTATGGTCAAGTCATAATTCTAGGTCTGAATGTAACACTCACTTGTGTCAGAGGTGGTTTCCTGAATGAGTGACAAGCCAGTTATCATCTCCACCCAGCTCAGTGATACAGGGCAAGTCATGCAGAGTTCAGAAGAGTCATCTAGATGACCGTTTGTTTGACATGATCCTCGCAGAGAAGGCAAGTGAGGCTGACAGCAAGTGAGGCTGACAGTAAGGGTGTAGCTACGTGATAACAGAATGTGAACCAGAACTCTGGTCTCCACCTGAAATCTAGACTCCAGAGTTTTTTCCATCACCCCTACTAGACCCAGACCTTGCCTCAGATCCTGACTGCCCTAGAAGAACTGGAGCTCAAAAGAGGAAGGAGGCAAAAGCCAGCAGAGAAAAATCCAGAAGCCCCTAAAGATGGGTTCACACAATCTTTCTTAAGTTCTCTCCAGAATTTAAATTTTTGGATCTAGATCCTGGAGGAGATAACCAGGAAGTTTCTACACACACACACAAAAATCAAGGACATCTCTGCTTCTGGACTGAAAAGTACATGTAACACTGCTGAGGAAAACAGAGGTAATCAACTAATTTTTAACAGCAAGCGTGCCCAGATGTTAACAATGAGAGCTTAACACTTTCATGAGCTGCCAGGACACTACTCAGAAAAAAGCATTTAACAACGTGCTGGTTTGCATTTTCTGCAATCCTAACCCAGATCCATATTCCATAACCATAGCGTGGAAAGTAATAAAACTTTTGCCAAGTGTAGGTCAATGGGCTAACTTTGCATAGGACAAGTCTGAAGGGCCGACTTCTCTTAACTATTCATGTGAAGGCAGCACCCAGTTTACCTAGCATATGACTTACATATGCACAATGGCAGAATACAAAGGTACAAGGAACTGCCAAGGTGTTTCCTACACATAAGCTGAAAAGAGCAGTCCCAGATCTTGAAGAGAAATATGGCAATTACAGTATGTGCTTTGGCAAGGGAACACCAACTTTTCAGGGAACAAAAAATGAGAAAAGGCAGCATTCTCACAAGCCAAGCAAAATAAACCTGCCATATCATTCAAACTTACACTCTGAAGTCAAGCGTGACAAAATTGCTACTTTAGCCATAAAGAAAAAAAAAATCCCCACACTGCAGAAAGTCAGGAAAAATGATACCCCAAATGTGAACAATTGAGTTGGAACACATTTGGAAGAATGTAATGAGTTCAGTTCAGCTCAGTGATCTTTCTTTTTTTTTTTCCTTTTTAAAGATTGATTTATTTATTTTGAGAGGGAGGGAGGGAGGGAGGATGGGAGGGAGGGAGGGAGGGAACACGCTAGCTCTCAAACAAGGGGAGGGGCAGAGGGTGAGGGAGAGAAAGAATCTCAAGCAGACTCCCTGTGGAGCACGGAGCCCCACAACGGCTCCATCTCACAACACTGAGATCATGACTTGAACCGAATTCAAGAGTCAGAAGCTTTACTGAATGAGCCATCCAGGAGCCTCAGTGATATTTTTGAATGGCAAGAATTAAAAGGAAGAAAGTCATGAAATTATAAGCTTAAAATCAGAGATTATAAATGAAATAAACCTCACTGCTAAAGAATGCTAACCATTGTGAAGTCAGTTCTGATAGTATAATACCTATTTTAAAGTCATAAACACTAATTGTTCCCATAATCCTCCTCCAATTCACCACCATGTCAAATACTCCTCACCCTCCCCTATCCCCCTCTTGGAACCTCACAAGACCTAGCTTTGCCCTCAGACCTACCTGCCTTCCCAGGGTACACACAGCCCCATCAAGCTCTTGAAGTACCTAATGTGCCAACTTATCCAGAAGAAGTAATAACTTACAAAATTGAATATTCACTAGGCTGAGTGTCATTAAGTATAATCTTAGTGAAGACAACAGCATCCTTACCAAAAGAACAAAACCCCACTGCAAAATTGCCATCCCCCGGAAAAGACCCACAGAGAGAAGCTGGCTAGTGACACCACATAGGCAACAACAGCTCTGCAGCAAGTGAGGTCAGCACTTGGACAATCTCTGGAAGGGGCACAGAAAAGGCGGAGATGCAGTTTATCCTACAAGAACTTACAATTTAGTGAACAAAACAAGATGAAGTACATGATCCCATCAGAATAGAGGACCAACTAGTGAATAATGAAGAATGGAATATCTAGACCAAATCCTACGAGCTAGAGAATAGTATATTTAAAACGAAAGAACTTAAACAAAGCATTGGACTCTTTTTAAGAGTCAAAAAATTGTACTGCTTTCCCACCCCCACCCCCCAACCCTGGCAAGGCCATTCAATTCAATTAAGTGAACAAACACGTACTAAGACTATACTATGTGCCTTCAGTCCTATTGATAACAAAGACTACTTTGGTGTGGTAACCATGTCTGTGTCTTTACCTTTCCTGTTACCTACCTCAACTATTTCCTGGGCATGAGAATGCATTCTTGATTTTCAAAGGGCTGTAGTAAATTAATAGACAAAACTTGTATTTAGATGACTTAAAATGAATCACGTTATTTCTATCACATATTTGCCTTAATGATTACACTGTGACAGGGTAAATTAGCATTTTATGAAATACTATGAGTATGAATGCTATGGGTATTTGTCAAGGTCAGTCCAAACTTTCACGGTTTTCATTCATTCACTCAATAAACAATCAATGGGCATCTTCTAGTTCCACATATTGAGGATACAAGATACAAAAAAGGAACAAAATAGATCAAGTTCCTGTTCTAATAAAGCGTTCTTCCAATTTTAAGGTATGAAGTACCAGTGGAAAAAACAAAAAGAATAAAAAAAAACCATCAAGAACACTATAAATTTAGGATATCTGGGTGGTTCAGTTGGTTAAGCATCTGCCTTTGGCTCAGATCATGATCCCAGGGTCCAGGGATCAAGTTCTACATCAGGCTCCTTGCTCAGTTGGGAGCCTGCTTCTCCCTCTGTATGCTGCTCTCCCTGCTTGTGATCGATCGCTCACTCTCTGACAAATAAATAAAATCTAAAAAAAAAAAAAAAGAACACCATAATTTCTATAACCCACATTAAGAAAGCCGAAAGTCAACTATCCCCGCGTTCTAGGAATCATTCATTCCCCAAAGAGAGGCACACACAGTGGAATAGAAAAAACACCATTTATAATGTAAAAGATCTAGATTTGAATACATCTCTGCTAATTCTGTGGCCTCCGGCAAATAGCCATACTATTCTGGTTTCATATTCCTCATCTACAAAGTAGGCAAAGAACTCCCAATTTAGAGGATTGCCATCATGATTAGAAGATATTCATATAAAGCAATAAGCATGATATCTGTCCCACAATAGGTACTCCATAAAGAATGGCTATTAAAATTTTAGGGTATTCTGAGATCACCACCTGAACCAAAATCAAGAGTTGGATGCTTAACTGGGGTTGCAGACCCCAGAGAAAATTTTTCTCTGGGGTCTGCAACATTTCATCTTCCCATTCTACTTGTACTTTTCTGATTTTTTATCCCTTCTCAATAAGATACCTCTTCTTATCATTTAAAAGGTTAATATTTCCCCAGGATTTGCCAATGTGAAAGTTTATCCTATCTTTATAGATTTATCAGGTATTTACTTTTTACTTTTACTCTACTATATCTCTCTCTGTACCTACCATTCCCCTGAGTTATAGCTTCCTGCTGAATAATTTGACCAGAAAACTTGAATATGTTCAAAACTGAATTCATAGTCTCTGTATTTATCCATAGTCTCTTATTATTTTTGGTTTGTGGGGAGCCACCCAGGCACCCCACATTTTAAATACCTTTGAAACTAGGTTAAACATTTCCCCACCAATTTGGTAACTGGATATAATTTATGTCTCTAGACTTTACTCTTTTTAAAATTGGAGTCTTAATATTTTAAACTTTATTTTTAAAAGATCTTTACAGGAGCACCTGGCTGGCTCAGTGGGAAAAGCATGCCACTCTTGGAGTCATGGTTCAAGCCCCTTGTTGAGTGTAGAGATTACTAAAAAATAAATACTTACGAAATAATAAAAGCTCTTTATAAAATAAAAAAATAAAATAAAATAAAATAAAATAAAGTAAAATAAAATAAAATAAATAAAATTTTAGGGTATTAAAAAACATCATTCCATAGCATCTAACTCAGTGCTAGAGACACAAAACTCTCCAAATATGTATGTTAAAGACATTAAAAATGAGGCTAAACTATCATTACAAAGTATCTGTTCTCTAGGGAGTCCTGGTTGGAGATTGATGTTAAAACTTCAGTGTTTCAGGGACGCCTGGGTGGCTCAGTCAGTTAAGCGGCTGCCTTTGGCTCAGGTCATGATCCCAGGGTCCTGGGATAGAGTCCCATGTTGGGCTCCTTGCTTCGCAGGGAGCCTGCTTCTCCCTCTGCCTGCGGCTTCCCCTGCGTGTGCTCTCTCTCTCTTTCTCTAATAAATAAGTAAAATCTTAAAAACAAAAACAAAAAAAGTAACTTCAGTGTTTCACACTTCTGATACAAATTCTCTAACCACTTATAAAAAAGGACAAGATGATCCATAATGACATGATGAACTAGCCTCTAAGGGAGGGATTCTTTAGAGAGAAAAGGCCGTTTTAAGAAATGTTATGGAATCCCTAGAGTTGACTTCAAATCTTGAGAACCAGAGTTTTGAACTACTAACTGCTTCTTTATCATGATGACATTTATTAAGATATACAGTCAAGTTAAAATATTAACAGAACAGACTTTCTAAGAGTCCACTGCCACACTTTCAGGTGCTAACAAAGATATTCAGTCACCTGCTTTGAGTCCATTTCAGCTGAGTACAGGTTATGAAGGGATCCCTTTATTCAAAACTGAAAAAACTCAAACAGCATGCTTGGCAACCACTTTAATTCAGCAGTTTTCTCCTATGCCAGGTAACCTAATTTTCTTCTGTTCTTTCCATAAATGTCACAGTATCAGAGATCCACAATGGCTCATCATGGCTTTTAAACCAGCACCAGTGTTATAACCAGTGTTACAAAAGATTCATGCAATAAAATAATGTCCAGGAGTCCTTCTCTATCACTAATGATCTGGAAAGCTAGGAAAAACAGGAAAACAGATAAGTACCTCAAGGCCTAAAATGTACTGGGTCTAATACAGATAGGAGCCACAAAAGACAATCTGCACAGAACAGTAACTTCCCACCTTCTACCTCTTTTCTCTGCACTGCCAGCCTCAGTTGATCACTGTTTCCTATCTTTAAATATTTGACATGATGGAGATCTCGAACTTTTAATTTCAACTTTAGGAAGACACATTGCTAAATCTGGCTATGATCTTCAAGGCAATGATGAAATCAACAAACAAATCAGTTTAAAATCAGATTGGTTTATTTTTTTTAAAAATTACTATTCTCCCGGGACACCTGGGTGGCTCAGTCGGTTAAGCGGCTCTCTTCGGCTCAGGTCGTGATCCCAGGGTCCTGGAATCGAGTCCCACACTGGGTTCCTTGCTCAGCAGCGAGCCTGCTTCTCGCTCTGCCTGCTGCTCCCCCTGCTTGTGTGCTCTCTCTCTCTCTCTCTGGCAAATAAAATCTTTAAAAAAAATTACTATTGTCCCACTGCCTAAAAATCAGTGATTATCTCCACTCATTAGTGCCAAGGAGACTAAAATCAAGAGCTTGACCCCCCAACTGCTTTGCTCTCAGTTGCCACCAGGCAAGTTCCATCCCAGCAGCCCACATCCCCTCTTACAATAACCACTGTTGCTGTGGCAGCAAACTGCTGGTACCAAAATTCCAGTTCATTCTAAAGTCATCTTTTCTACTCCCACTGATTCTGAGTTTATTCTTACAATTATTCTAACACACTTAGATTTTGCTATTTTCAGTTTTCACTCTCTACTTTCAGCTGCCTGCATCCCCGAGGGTGGCCCACGTGTGTGGCTTTGTGAGCACGTATCTCTGGGTGCACACACCCAAGTGAGCTGGGTCTCTAGGTCCTGCATGTATGTATCTCTGTGTGCATCTCTCTGCATACACATGTCTGACTCTCATTCATGTGCTCTCTTTCTCTCCATCAACCTATCTATCCACCTGCCTCTATCTACCCCTTTCCCATCTCTCAGTCTCTCTTCCACTCAGCCTTTTCCTCTTTCCCTTTCTCTACCCTCTCCCCCAGCCCCCTTCTCCAGTCCTTCTCCACTATTATTCTATCTTAAGATGAACTAAAGGAGACAGAGAAAGATCCTAATGTTAAGACTAAAGACAGATTATTCTGCCAATATGGCACACCAGATACACTAAAAGCTCTAACACTATAAGCACTTAGGAATGTGAGATAAAATATAAGACATCCTTTGAAATGCCTTCAAAAGTGTGTGTCAAGAAAGTAAGGAAAATGACCTGAGGCCCTAACCAGAGAGTAAACTGGGGTCTTCCAGAAGGGATGGGCTAACCAGCCCTGCAAGCTGGGTCTTAGGGTCACCTATCATCCTGGCATAATTACTAATCTAATCTCCTTTTATTTAAAAGTGTTTTGGTTGGAAGTCACCTTATTTCAATGTCCTACAGGGTAGGATATAAGCCCGCAGAGTGGACAGAAGTTGGAACTGATATTTTTACATATATGGGCTAAGATCTCAAGAAAAACTAAACTGGAAGAAAAAAAAAAAAAGTCATGAACCTAGATGAGAAGGAGGTTGGGCCAAGAGAGGAAAAGGCTCCCAATCCCTCAGTAACTGGTAATCATTGGTGTGTCTCTATCTTTAATGTGGTTTTGGAGTTCTACTCTAAACACGTAGTTTAGGAAATCCCTAGACATATTTATATCAAATTGGTCGCATGTCAGTGATATCCCTGGGTACCTGACAGAATTAACTGTAAACTGCTCTGAAGAAACCTGCCTCCCAGAGCTCTACCAGATTATATCCTCTAAAGACAGGCTCATCATTCAAAATAGCAAGATACAGGAGGAAACAATCCATTATAAGCAAGAGTCAGAAGACTCAATAAACAGCAAGATTAGGCTTTCAAGAACTTGGCATAAGAGAACAACTGGATAGGCACCATAAGATAAATATGTGCACAACTGTATGCACTAACTAAACACATAAAGAAAGAAAAACGTAAGGGGAAAAAGAGCATTTTGGAAAAAGCCCATGTCTATATGTTTATTCACATATACCTATACATGTATGTATATGTATACATGTAAACACACGGATATTCCAGAAATTTAAAACACAGTCATTGAAATCTGAAACTAAATAGATGGATTAAATGGCAGATTAGACTTGTCTGAACACAGGATTGGTGCCCTAAAAAACACACCTGAGGAAATCACTTAGAATGAAGCCCAGAGAGATCAAGAACTAACGATATATAGGATGAAAAAGTCCAACTAACAGTGGTTCTGCACTCCATAACCAGTCACAATAAAAAGACTCTTAGCAAATTCCTTTCATCTGATAAAAGGTATCTTAATAAAGGCTATCTGCCCCAAGCCGATGGCAATCCTCACACTTAATGGTCAAACACCAGATGCATTCTCCTCAGGTCAGGAAAGAGGCAGCGATCCAGCTACCTTCAATTCAACATTATACAGGATGGGCAAAAAAAAAAAAAAAAAAAACACACAACATAAAGAGAATTTACTGGACTGCAAAGAAACATAACTGTTGTTATCTGCATATAATCCTCTACTTAGAAAATACAAGGGGCTTCACAAATCTACTGGCATTAAATACAAATTAAGATACAGAAATTATTTTCATTCATTTACCTTAGTAATCGTGCTCAACTAAAGGAACAGCACCATCTCCCTTACGCTATGGTGTTTAGAAATGTGTGGGGACAATTTTGGCTGTCACAAGGATCAGCAGCTGCTACTCATCTGTTACCACAGTCCCACACAATGAGGAACTGTGCTGCACAATGTCAATAGGGCATTCACTGAGAAACACTGTGGCGTGGAGCAAGAAACAATTAACAAATGTAATAATGGTAATGTTAAAAAGGCTCAATTTACTGTTACAAAAAACTATGATTAAATTTAACAAAAGATTGTAAGATCTTATACAGAAAATTATAACACTTTATAAAAAAGCTAAAATAGGGCGCCTGGGTGGCTCAGTTGGTTGGGCAACTGCCTTCGGCTCAGGTCATGGTCCCGGAGTCCCGGGATCGAGTCCCACATCGGGCTCCCAGCTCCATGGGGAGTCCGCTTCTCACTCTGACATTCTCCCCTCTCATGCTCTCTCTCACTCTCTCTCTTTCCTAATAAATAAATAAATAAAATCTTAAAAAAAAAAGCTAAAATAAATATATCTGCCTATGAATATTCTGCGCATGTGCACGCGCGCGCGCGCGCGCGCACACACACACACACACACACACACACTCATAAACACATGCAGTTACTCACATGCATATACATCCTTACTTGGCGTGGCACCCATCCGGTGTCAGACCCCTTGCTACATGCTGAGCTGGAATATAGCACTAAACAGCAGAAAAGGTTCTTGCTCACTGAATTATCAATCCAAGTGTTTGAAAGTTTAAAGATGATCACTCCGGTCACAATTCATACATATTACAAACTAATCTCTTCCACTTTGAAACTAAAATTCAGGCAGTGGCTTTTCCAGGATCCTTGCTTCATCCCAATATTACTCTCCTTTGAGCATTTTGCTGATTACTACTACATCCACCAAAGGTCAGGCAGGAAGAACATACAAAAGGTTATAAAGTCATCACAGAGGGAGTGGGGGGTTGGAAGAGCAGTAAGAACAATGCTACTACATGCTCACTTCCATATTAGATTTAGTAGTGGTGTAAGGTACAAGCTAACACATCCAAGAATATTCTGTTATAACCCACAGTACTGTTGTTATTTGCAGAAAATCATCCACTTAGAAAACAGGAATAAGCTCTCGCTGCCTCACATGTTTGGTCATCACTCCTCTGTACAACTTGCCAGCCCCATATAACTGGCTGGCCTAGTTTCCCACTTCTCTTTGCCTTATACCCTTATACTTTGTTTTCCCCACACACACACCTAATATCCTTTGTTTCTCATGGGCTTGACCAGAGCATCCCTTCTGCCAGGAACAACCCTCTCTAAGTAAGCCCACCTATCCATTCCTGCTCCCACCTCAAATCTGGCCAAGGCTTGGTGGTGCCTGGAAGACCTCTGGACTCATCTAGGTTTGCTCACTTGCCCTTCTCCACTCCAACGAATCTTGGTACATACCTGTGTTCTAGCAATTTTCTTCTATCTCCATAATTGTTGATTTGAATGCATGATCCCCCATATGTGTACTGACTGTATAAAGGTCAGTGAATAAATTCAGATATCTTCTATATGCCACCAAGGTACTGAACCAGACACATATATTAATACAAAGATATTCCAGCATAGTCCCCCCTACCAAGGAGCTTCTATCTAGCTCTGACCCATATATACACATACTTATTTCGACAAATTCTTAAGCAATTCAGAATGCAGAAAGGATCACATGAGTGACACTGACGGGAAGTGCTCCAAGTATTATTGGTAGAACAGAGATGACTTCCTAGAACAAATGAGATTTCAATGGACCTGACAGATGTTTATTTGGAGAAGGTGGCTCAGAGGCAGATGCATTTCAACCAGAAGGAAGAGGATGGGCCAAGGCACATGGTGGACAGAAAAAAACCTTTTAGGGGATAGCCAGGAGACATATATGGCAAGCCTAGAGAGTTCAGTAACAAAAGCCAAAGGAAAGGAAAGCGAGAACGGTGGATTCAGGCCAAACTGCAGAAGACCAAGAACAAGAAGCTGCACTTTTCCTGTGAACAAAGAGGGACAAGCCACTTATGGTGTTCAAAAATACAAATCTGGCTGCTGGTATATGTGTTTAGAAAGATATCCACTGGAAAAAATTTGAAGGTGAAGGGACAAGTTTAAATTCAAAAAAAGGAGAACAGAAAAATCATGCATCAGATAAATTAATTGAACAATGCTTACTTTGTCCTGGCATCAAATTACTAAGCATATATGCAGTGTTTAAAGTCCAGCAGAAAAGATATTAAAAAAATGTGTAATTGAAAGCTAAAAGACTAAATTCTGGTTTCTGCTTAGCCACTTAGCCATGCCACTTCTCCAAGTCTCAATAAAGGTAACTCTGACACCTTCTTTGTGATTAGAGGTTAATGCAGGTTAAAGCCAGTGGGATTCATGGGCCACGTGGGGACCACATGGAATCAGTACCATCTTAGGATAAGGACCATGTGTGCAAAGTCCAAATGCTCAACAATAGTCAGCTGAATACTATAAATAATATAAAATAATGATCAAGTGAAGTAGCTCTTCTTAATGACTGAAGGAAAGAAAAGAAAAAAAAATTTGCAAGGACCAACCATTAACTCAAATATAAGATGAATGCAAAGAGAAAGAATCTCCTAGCAACCAGCCTCTCCTGAGAGGCATGAATTAGCACTATCACTGAAACAGGAAAAACACCACTTGGATCACTGATATTTTAACACCAGGCAAATAACTAGTCTTTTACATATGGGCAATACTGATGAAATATGCTACTGTAGACAACTAAAAAGTGTCCAAAATGACACCCAGAACACCAGGAAAGAGATATTTAGCTCCATCATCATTACTTAATTCAACAATCAACCATTGTTCATTGAGAATCAATTTGATGTAGGCACTGTGTGCAAGAAATACACTGGTGAATGAGCCCATGGCCCACTAGAGTGTAAGGCTAGGGATGCAGTGAAGCACACAAATTGGCCAGCAGTAGGTAAGTGTTTTGCTAAGGGCAAGTGCTATGAGAGGAGAGAGCTGAGGCTTCCAAAAGCAGGTTAGTTAGCCTAAATGCAGTAAGAGTAAGGGTACTAAATGCAGAACTAGTGTATCAAAGACACAAAGTTGTTTTGTTTTGTTTTTAAAGCACATACTGAGCCTTTAAGACACACTTAAAGCATGTAAGAGTGTAAGGAGGAAGTAGTGAGAAAGAGTTCTTGGAAGAGTTAGGATTTTACTGCAAGGGCACCAGGAAGCTACTGAAGGAGTGATGTGACATAATAAAATACACACTTAAGAAAAATCACCTTTGGGCGCCTGGGTGGCTCAGTTGTTGGGCAACTGCCTTTGGCTCAGGTCATGATCCTGGAGTCCCGGGATCGAGTCCCACATCGGGCTCCCTCCTCCGTGGGGAGTCTGCTTCTCCATCTGACCTCTCCCTCTCATGTTCCCTCTCTCTCATTCTCTCTCTCTCTCTCTCTCAAATAAATAAATTAAATCTTTAGGAAAAAAAAAAGAAGAAAAAAAAGTCACTTTGGCTGCACAATGGGGGTAAAAAATGAAACAAAGGAAGATAAGACCAGAGGACAAGACATTAGGAAGGAGGCTGTGGCCATAATTCAGGTGGGAAGGAAGGTGGTTAAATGAATTGGATGGACTTGAAGATACTACAGAAGGGCCCAAGGCATTTGGTAACGGGGCCCTGCACAGAGGGAGGGAGGGAGCAGGAAGACCCAAGCAGATGTGCTACTGGGTTTATCTTACCTGTGGGAAAACAACAGTCTAATAGCCCAGTTAAACTCCAAACACTAACAGCCATGCTAAATACCTTTAATTGTTCATTTTTCCCATTTCCCAATACCATTTCCTCCAGTCTAAACAAGATAACCTGCTACTATCCAGAATAATGGAGGCAAACCCAGCCTAGGCAGCAGTTTCCTGAACCTTCTCTGCCTACTATTTACTCTGAAGCCTTAAATGATGGCCAGTGTGTAACCCCTGACCTTCCATGATCTAGTTTCTTTGCCAATGATTGCAGAAGAGGTCAATACCATGAATTTACTTCCCAAACCAGGTTTACGGCTGCTTATTTTAGAGCAAATGATGGCAGAAATTTTAAGCTGTGAAAATGTTTATCATTTGCTTATATGCATAAAGTCCTGAAGGAGGGTTTGTTGTTGTTGTTTTTTTTTTTTTTGCTTTTGCTTTTCTCTCCAAGGATGTACTGCCAAATTTAATCTTTTTAACTATTTTAATAAATCTTTTTAAAAGTTCTGTTTGACATACTTTCCAAGATCTTGTAAATGATGTCATTTGTTTCTCATTGCAATCTCTTAGTTTCATTGATTCTGCTTCCTTTCTAAACCTGGTGATGCCAGGGTTTCATTATTCATTACCCTCCACCAGTTCATGTCTCTTTAGAATCCTACCACCAAAAAATCATTGGTTCTTCCTTCTATAAGATTCCATAATGCAAAACCCTGGCGAATTCCTCCAGTGAAAGAAGCCACTCAGAAGCCATGAAGATCAGGAACCTCCATCTGCTAAAAAAACAAACTGCGCATTCAAGGTACAGAGATCCCCACACCTCACCAACAGGGTTGGCTTTTTTGTATCCATTTCCCCAGATATCCCTAATCGAGGCATAATACTGCTGATACACAAAACAATCCTAAGGAAAAGCCAAAAACACTACGTCTCTTCCTTTGCCTCCCCCAAGGCAAAGCCGTGAACAACATGTAGTGGTAAAAAGCGCCCCCCTGACAAAAGCACACAATACCTACCATCTGGGACACAGGTGGCTCCTGATGCGCAAACTGCTGATGTAGGGGGGATGGCTGGTGGTTCTGACCTGGGCTGTGGGGCAACTTTTCAAGCCATCACTACCCCTCTATTCCAAAAAGAAGCCCCACCCACACAGCCTGAGGGACTGCCAAAGAGAGCAGCTGATATGAGCGCGCCAAATGCAGCATGCAATATAGAAGTTACGGCAGAAAGGGACCTTACCCTCTTTATTTCTGAAAGTTAATCTGCTTCCTGTTAGGTTCAGAATGAGGCTCACTTTGGTTCCCAGCTTCAGCATCTCACTGTTTCAGGGGATTTTTACAAAGCCCCTTCTTGAAGACCCTCTTGAATTGAAATGGCAAAACCACAGTAAAGGAGCAAGGGCAGGGATGAAGAGAAGCTAAATGGAGATTTTAAGGAGTAAAAATATGGGAGAGGAGCAGAGAAGAAAACTATCCAGTCATGGACCAAGATCCTTCTGTAGCTAGTAGAACAGCACGAATGTCATTCCAAAAGAGGCATACAAAAAAGTTCCACTTAACATGACCACTTGGAAAAACACCGTTTCTTTGTATCTTTGGATACAAAAGTGCAAGATTGTTATTTCAGTAAAAATAGCAGTTTTACTTTATGGTAATACTAAGAAGCCATCATAAAAATCCCTATCCAATCTACTTTTGCAGGCTTATGGCTAAGCTGTAAAGACTTGATTTTTAGAGTTAGAACCTAACTCCCGTTTTCCATTCCTCAGAGTCTGGCCACAATTCAAGCAAATAAATGCCTTAAGTCTGGGGGGACACTGGGAAGCAACTTATATTGTGTGTAAGGTGAAAGTGTGTACGGGAGTGGGGTGTGCTGGGGATAAACACATAAAAGCATAAGAAAATTCAGTCCACAACAAAATTTATTTATGCATTTTGGAGTAGGCTATATTGAATAACATCAGGAGAAAATAAAGTTACTAATGTTGAGATATCCAAGTAATAAATCAGACATTTTTTTCTACTTTCAAACACAAAACCACTGAAAGCCCATACTTGCCACAAGGAACATACAACATAAGAAAAGAGGGCAGCAAGAGATCCTTGGATCAAATTTTCATCAACTGCTCCAAGGCACCCCCCCGAAAGGTCTCCGAGATGCTGGGGGATGGTTCTGAAGAAAGTGCGTCTTGACTATCAACCATCAACCAAACCTCAAGCACAGGGTGTAAAAAGTGTCATCCTTCAGCTCTTTTCCCTTTGTTTCTGTAACTAGGAGGTCATCAGCGAGGCTATCAGAGGGCCCTGGGGGTCATCCCTGTCCTGAGTCAGTGTTTCAGTCTGGTTCAGTCCACAGTCAGCCCTATCCTGCTCTCCACCCCTCATATTCCTTCTGCAGTTTATGATACCTGGATGTCTGAGCCCAACCTCCACACACAAACTCCTATGATAACAAGGACTATACCCTGTTCACCTAAATACACCACACAGTGTTAGCACAGAGGCTTCTCTATCGATGTATCCTCAATAAATGACTAAATAATAAAGCAACTCAACCTCACCTGCTAAAATGAGGAAATAACTGAGTAAGGAGTCTTACAATACTCTAATACCATGTCCTATTACTTCGATGTTATATTCACAAAACTTCAGAAAACTTTATGTAATGGAGTAGATAAAATAAATATGTTCCACCAACATTTCAGGCTGATTATTTCCTCTGAGTTTCTGCTACAGGTATTGTTCTCCTTTTTCTCTTCCATTTGCTCAAGTCATCTTTACAATAATAGCTTAATAATTAGTGTATGCTACATTCCAGGCACTGTACCAAGGCATTTCACCTATAGGAAATCCAAATTCCCCACCATAACTATTGGGTCAGCAGATCAGGGGACCCCAGAGGAGACAACAAAATGGCGGTTGTTCCTCCATCTTGTCTTCTCTGCCCCAGGTCCTTCCCGAGCCCCTCTGCCATCTTACTTCAGGGAAATCGGAGGGACTTTTTGCCACATCACCTCGGGGGGGAAAACAGCTAATCCTATACCATATAAGACCATGTATAGGCACCCTCCACATCACTTGGTGGGGGGGGAGCTAATCCTATACCATATAAGGCCATGTACAGGCACCCTCCCTCATGCCCATAAAAACCCTCATGTACCCTCCCTGGGCGCGACTTCCCGGCCTTACTCCCTTGTGAGCCACGGAACCTCACCTGAGAGCGCTTCCTTTAAAGCTTGCCTCCATTCTACTTGCCTGGCTCCTCTTTTCCACAGCCTGTTCAAACATGACAATAACCCTGAAAGTTGCTAAAGTTATCCTCACCATAATTTTTTTCTAATGAGGTATAGAGAAGTTAAAGAAAATCTCCCAAGCTCACACAGCTATAAGGAGTGGGCGGATTCTAGGCCTGGGAGAGTAGGGAGATCTGACCAAAGACAAAGGTCATTCTTTTCAATAATACAATGCTACCTTGGACCCATGAAACCACCTCTGACATTCAAAGATTCTATATTAATGTCCTCTATTGTTCCACAAGCATGCAACACTGGAGCAAAACCTACCGGGGGCAGAAGTCTTTAGAGCTCTTGTGTCTTCGTTTCCAGGCTGTCAAATGTTGTTTTACGCTGTATCAATGTATTTATTTCTACCAGTAACCCCCTCTTTTTTTTTTCCTTTCTTTCTTTTAATTAGCCAGTAACTGGGAGATCAATTAACCACACTTATCAGACCTGGTGTGAAATTCACCCCCCCTGACAATCTGCAATACAATGTGAGCCCCAAGTAAGTGCTCACCCAGTACATATCTGATTGAGTAATGGGGATAGTAACTCCCTGCGGAAACTTAGCCTCCAGGCAAGTCATAATGCCATGATCTGTTGAGCTGCGTAGGAGCCATAAAGCCATTCTCCCGGCCCCTCTATTAATCTGGGAGTCACTCCAACAACTCACTGAATCTTCTACCATGGGCCTTCCTAGACAACAGGGACTTGGCTTGCTCAGTGTCATGATGCCTCAAAAGATACCATCCACTTCATTCCTTCATACCTTTGGAGAAGATTCCACGGCCCTCTCTGCTAAGAGCTCTAGCCCTAGGAACCTTCTCTCAGCTCTGCCTCACAATGTGTTTGCATCCATCTAGAATCAACTGAGGAACCCCATCTGAGCAAATTCCATCTAATTTTACCCGCTTCTAAATCTAAAATCTTTAACAATAAAATTTCTTTACAAAATATGATGGACTTGCCTGTGAGTGCTAAATAGAGTTTATTCTCTTCTGTATGGCTCAGCTTTGAGGTCATGAAGCGTTTGAAGGAGTTTCTGCTTCTCACGTTTGATTTTTCTGTCTCCTCCCTCCCTGTGTATGGGTCAGCACTCTTGCCTCTCCATTTTCTGCTTTTAATTGACTAACGGCTGAGAAAGAAAGCTGTTTTGTTTGTTTAGGACTGAATGCAAAAGAGCATGAGGGGTCCACTAGGGAGAGACCCTAGGCAGGGGTATCCCCTCATACCTAGGGCACTGACTCCCCGAAAGCGGAAGCCCCTTGTGAATAGGACATGCAGCCAGGTTTGGGGAGAACTGGTTTAAAATTTCAGCACACAAACTTTAGCATGGGCTCTGGCCCTACTCCCCACGTGTCTCCTGCATTCTAGACAGCTGAGGCAAGAGACAGGGAAGATAAGTAAGATTACAGTACTCTGCTTGTCATCTGCCTTCACCCCTCCCTGCTCACTACAGTGGAATCTCTGAGAGGAGGGATCTGAGGGAAGGGACTCTCTGTCCTATATACTGTGGAATCACAATCACTGATGCCTCGAGCGCCCAACACAGAGTAAGCATTCCACAAAGCTGCTGAATGAGGGAGGAATGAATGAGTAATCTAATTAAAATTTCCCTTCCATAATTAACATCCACAATGCAAAATCTTTTATAGACTCCTTATGAGTTGGAACAAATAAATTCAGGAAAGAAAACTCCAATGAATTCTGACAACAGGAGAAAGCTGATTCTTTTCAAACTTAAACGACAAAAAAGAGTGCAATTTCATCAAAGTAACCAGTTATAGGTACACAGTCACCAGGTTCAACAACTCTGAGATGTGCTAGCTGGAGTCCTTCAGCACGCTGATATGACATCCCCCCAAAAGCCCACTTCCTCTACAGAATTCAAGGGCAAACATAGAGAAACTACTCTATAGGAAAACACAAAACACCTCTTTGACCTTGTAGCGAAGGTATTGCTTCCAACTATTTTTTAAACAAAGAACACACACACACACACACACACACACACACCAAAAAAGGCGGGGGGGGGGGGTATGAAAAAATAAAACAGCAAAAATAACAGGTGGAAAAATTTTAGAGAGAATACAATTCTATTTTTGCATTTATGGATTTCCCTAGAAGAGAGTTAAAAAATAAAGCCTGAATTTGGACTACAGTAAAATAAATGTGCAGGATCCAATATAAAGATGAGTACAGATCTCTTTTATGATCCAATTGCTACTTATTTCTAGCAAAGTATATCATCTGTCAGAAGAAACTAAAGACACCACGGGGCACAGCCTCCCTGAGCTGAGTTCTGTCTGTGCAGCAAGAAGGAACAGGTAGGGGGGCGCCTGGGTGACTCAGTGGGTTAAAGCCTCTGCCTTCGGCTCAGGTCGTGATCTCAGGGTCCTGGGATCGAGACCCCACATCGGGCTCTCTGCTCAGCGGGGAGCCTGCTTCCTCCTCTCTCTCTGCCTGCCTCTCTGCCTGCCTCTCTGCCTGCTTGTGATTTCTCTCTCTCTGTCAAATAAATAAATAAAATCTTTAAAAAAAAAAAAAAAAGAAGGAACAGGTAGAGAGTACATGGAATGGAGACCTGTGGACAAAACACCCAAGAGCTCCTGGACACCAAGAGATGAGAAAGAGAACACTGATTACACACACACCAGACTGAAGTGGGGTGGTCACAACCAGAGATTTTAAGGACAACTAACATCCAAAGCAAATGGAGAAAACTCTTAAAACTAAAACCATGCCTATATAATCAGGGATTATCTGAAAGTAATAAAGAAACTAGATAAGCCAAGTATATAAGCAAATAAGATAATAAAAGTATCAATTCAAAGATGGAAAAATAGAATACACAGCTCAGGACAAATACAGTGGAGCCAACGCGTCAGAAAACCTAGTTGGACAGCTACACTGAAATGTGAAAACTACGGTGCTTCCCCCGGGGGGAACTTTCAGAGAGGGAAAGTAAAGAACTGGCTCACCGCTCAATTCAGATGGCATATGTATATATATATATATGTAAAACAGATGACAGAGAAAGCAGAACAATTCAACCCCTTTTTACAGCCATTTATATCCCACAGAATCTGAAGATTATGTTTTCAGTCCCTATATGTCACTCTACAGCACTTCTAAGATTCCTGGAAGTCAAATTCATCACATCTGCAAATGAGGAGGAAAAAAAAAAATCACCTATCAGTATTTTACCCACTTTTAGATCTAATACATAACTTCTATTTTAAGAAGAAAAAGAATTGGGGCGCCTGAGTGGCTCAGTGTTAAAGCCTTTGCCTTCGGCTCAGGTCATGATCTCAGGGTCCTGGGATTGAGCCCCACATCAGGCTCTCTGCTCAGCGGGGATCCTGCTTCCTCCTCCCTCTCTGCCTGCCTCTCTGCCTACTTGTGATTTCTCTCTGTCAAATAAATAAATAAAATCTTAAAAAAAAAAAAAAGAAGAAAAAGAATTTACTTCCTACCTCAATCTGTAACAGGTTATAACCTGCCTTTCAAACATTCCAATTCTGAGGAAATGAGAAAAGGAATACTGTACTTCCGGGGGGTTCACCTCAGACACAAGGAAATGTGATGCATAACTAATGATAAAATTTGAGATGCAACCACCAAGGCAGAGCTGTTGTGAATTTAATCAAGTCTGTTGAGCTTCAGAGGGATGGATAATAGGCAGCCAGATGGACAAGATTTGCATTCAGAAAAGCTGCACTAAGAAGATCCAAATAAATGTGCCTCAGAATCCTGGCATCAAAGATCTGCTGCCCAGTTTAATAAAACCTGAATTAAAACAATCACAAAAACAAAAATGTTTAAGCAATCCATTTCATTTCTAAAGCTGAATCAATAATAAGGCAATTAGCCTAGCACAATAGAAGCTCAGTCTTAATTCTTTTTTTGTTCCATTTGAGTGCTCAAGCATTGCTGCCACATCAGGCTCTGATCCAGGTTGCACTGAGAGAAACAGAAACAGAGAGGACGAGAATGTGTGAATTCTTTCTCCATAACTACCTGGTGAATGGTGAAGTCAACTTTATAACTTGAACACATGTGAGTGCAATCATACACACTCCAGTGCATGCAACAATTGTTATTCTTCTGCAAAACCTGAGACATGGGGTAAATATAAGAGGAAAAACACTGGGCTATAATGTTACAGCAAAGTACCTAGAGTCTGCTATTTTAAGTCAGCATGACTATAAAAGAAAAACAAAGCCAGATTTTTCCGGGGCCTTCAAAGGGTTATTCATATTTCCTGGTTTGTTAATCTAGTAAACAGTGTTCAATAAAATATGCTAAAAGCTAGAGGCTCAGCACTAGTCCTGGCTCCTTCTCATAACTCAGTGAGAGGATGGGCGGCCAAGCCAACCCATACCAACAGAGCCCTAGGCATGCTAGGTAGGTGGTCACAAGATGTCGAAGACCCATTTTGCACTTTCTCCAGCTCCAAAGGCCAGTAAGTGGAGGGGTTGAGATTCAGAGGTACCCCAGGCATGCCAAGCCTCACTGAGTTCAGTTAACAGCAACCCCACAGAGACCATTTTCTTCCAAATTTTTGATGGAAGTTTAAGTGGAGCCTCTAATGGATGGATTCCCTGTGTCAAGAGAAAAGAAGGGGAAACATTCATATTGATTCAATTTTTTTCCTACTACAATTTTCAAGGTTTGATTTAGTTTGATTTTTTTGATTTTCTCAGCATTCCAAGAAATCCAAGATCAACAACATATTTCTACTTCGTATCTTTCAATTTCAGTTAATTTTTGTGGACTATGTTGAAACAGGAAATCTTACTTGTTTGCATGATGTAATCAACTGCCCATTAAGAAGAGAAAAAATGTTAACAGTGATTAGCGTTGATTTCAGTGATGGCTTTAACTTGGTGAAGGGTATTTTCTTCCATAATTATAACGTCCAAGAGAGTTCATTAAAATCTAACCTTTCCATGGTTACTGTATCCAACCGAAGGGTCATTTCATTCAGACAAGTTTTCAGTAACCTCAGACCTTTCTGAAAACCCTCTAGGTAAAATGTCCCTTTCCCCATGCCATTCCCAGCTGGTCATCCACATCAACTTTCTGAGACGTTAAAGCGCTCAGGGTTTTGTTGTAAATTACTGCCAGCCTCCTCTACAAAGTGTTCACTGGCCTTACTCCTATCCCAGCAGAATTATTTGGGTGAGGACTATTCAACAAGAAAGCCAGAACGAAGGCTATGGCGGGGAAGAGCACTCCATCCCTAGACATAAAGACGCTCCAGACACGAGATCGGACACTGTGCACACACCACCTCCCCCAGATACACTTCGCTCAGCGCCTGCTAGACAGTTAAAGGCAAAGGGCAAAGGGAAGCCACTGTGGTTGTAAAGGACCAAGAGAAGCAATCAGTTGCATTTTCAGAGGATCCTTGCTTTAGGCCCCTATGAAGATCTTCCTCCACTGACCAAAACCCTGCTTTCTGATTCTAACTCTCCACATTCATGATCAGGTTTGCCCAGTTTTTTAAGGAGAAACTTCAGAATTAAAAGCTGTGCTCTGCCCTGGTTTACTTCTGCTTGTTGTGCCACAGTTCTTGGGTGGGATTCACAGTCCATTCAAGACAAACAGCTTTTCAGTAAGCATGTACTTAACCAGCTAGGCTGAGTCTTTCCTACAGCCGTCCTGTGGTCCTCCCTTGGTTACATGACACAAGCTGGAACGGCGTCTGTGCTGGAAGGTGTAAAGGCTCCAGGTTGCTGGACCATAAAGCATGGTGCTAAGACCCCGGGCCTGGGAGTCACCCAGAGCTGGCTCATGTCCCACTTTGGCCACTAACAGCTATGCACCCTTGGGCAAGATCCCTAACATCCCTATGTCTCAGATAGTGCCAGGATTCCTACCCACACATAAAAAAGTCAAGGGAGCAAGAAAGAAAAAAAAAAAAAAAATCACGTGCTTCACTGAATTCCTATCTATTCTACAGTATAACAAAATGTTTTTCAAACTCCGAGTTAGACCCTTTGGGAGGATATGATATCAATTTAGGGGATCATAAATCATACTTTAAAAAAATGAAATAGAACAGAAAAGTTCAGAACATAATAAATATAAAATGCATAAGGGTAAATATTGTTTCATGTGTGTTTATGAATATAAAACATAGATTTGGGTTCGGATAATAAAATGTACTTTCTTACTATGGGTTACAGTCAAAAACCTGGAAAACCACAAGTGTATCAGTAAAACACCAATAAGGTTATTACTACAAAGACAGCAAGCCCAACTGCAAAGAGCCTTAAATATAGCAGATTTTCTTTCACCTACTGATTAAAATCTTTTAAAGGGTCTAGTCACTTGAGGGAAAAAAGTAATTAAAAAGAATCCAAAATAGGCTGCCAAATGCTGCTCAATTCAGACGTCCAATAAGTAGCTTTTGCTAATTCAAATATTAGTATCATGTACCTTCTCAAATAGTAATTTTGTAGATTGCCTCTGCAACTTTAAGCTATTAATTCCACTCCTGGGTTTCTACCCTATTGTAGAGCAGTATCACCACATTTACATGCTATATAAGTTGGGGAGGGGTTCGTTTGGTTGTTTGGTGGTAGTGGTTTTATTTTAAACAAATCCAGCTTTTTAAAGAAGAAATTGCACATAAATATTCACAGTTCTTTCTGTACAAGGCAAGCTATAGGAACTTTTTCTTTCTTCTAACTTTCGTGTATTTTCCAATTTTTTTCTAATGGGCGTATCGCACATTCAAAATGGAACGGATGATACAACAAACTTTTCCTTTTTAAGTATACCAAGGCCACAGAGTTTCTGAATTTTACCATTAAATTTCCAACCTCAAAGTACAAAAAAATTTATTCTAAAATAGCGGAAATGTTAGCAGCTGCTTTCTAAGCGAAAAGGAAAAGGAAAAGGAAAGGGTCAATAAGAACTTCACACCATGAAATGGGAAGACAGACATCAAAAATTAAACAAGTAAAGGTTAAAATTTATTCACCTCTGAATAGGAATATTGTTTCAATCTAAGATAAGCAGGGTTATGCCTGGTTTAAGGCAGGCCAATAGTATTACTGATTTGATATGAACTAAAGAGCTACTTTGATGTCTGAATAAAAGGGAAGAACTTCGTATTTCATTTCTCATTTCTGCAGCAGTTAGCCTAAAGATATACTCAGAGATGAACAAAAATAACAGGAAAAACCAATAATCACTCTGAGCCCCAAATGGAGAATGAAGTACAAACTGTTATAGGAGGATGTTTTCAACATTACTGCAAACATTTACATCTCCAATATGTATCATTGTTATTTACCATCTTTTCTCTAAAGCTCAACAGGACAAGTTCTACAAGTTCACTTGCCCCCATCTTTATTAATTCATGCAGGAACAAAGAGAAAATTATTAAACTAATAAACAAAGTATTAGCCAGATCCTGGCAAACATTACTATTTGAACTATTAAAAGCAAGGGGGAAGACAATGTCTTACTAAATACTGCACTGAGATTGGCACTGCTGGGCCCAATGCTGCTGACATTCCAGTTGCCGTGGAACGCATGCAAGTGTTCTACAACAGGGCAATTCTGCTGCTGGCTTAGGATGACCATGGGAAGGAAAAGGTGTGCAGTGCCCAGGCCCTTCCCCAGGGGGAGTCAGTAACTAACCAGGCAGTGAGCATTCTCACAAGGAGCAGCGCTGTTCTGGGGGTAGAAGACGAGAGCTGCAAGCTTGCCCCCAGGTAACAGGTCAAGCAAGCCCAAGCTGACCCAAAAACTAGGAGGGACTGGCCTCAGGAAGCTCCTTAGTGTGTCTGTATCCGTTCTCAACCTATATGATTAAATTTCACTTCTCAAAGCTAACCACCTCAAGTTGAGTGTCATATAGAATTATTCCTCACAAAAGGCCAAAAAAGGAGGAACCAAATCAAACAAAACTTGCTTGGAAAATTACTCTGGTTTCTTTTGCTCAGCACAGCCTTTGGCCTGGCTGTACTCTGACATCAAAAGAATCTGTGTTAATCACCGATTTTCTAGTTATTTTAAGAAGAAATGGAAAATTACCAACTCATTCTGAGTCTGAGGCACTTGGTAACATTTACAGTTTACCAAGTACACACACAAAAAGCTAAGAATACAGCCAGCTCTGAGCCTACCAAGCAAAACAACTACACTCAAGCAGCTGATCAATATGTGATGGAACAAACCATGTTTCTTCTCTCTTCTCTCAACTTCAAAATTCCCTTTTGTATACCGAAAGAGAAAGAGAGGAAGATTATTTCACAATTTATAAAACACACATGCTAATACATTCACACCATGGTCTTAAGTCCTTATCCTTACCAATACAACCTCCTGTGCTGGGGAATACATGTTTATTCTGCATAAACTCTTAAAAAAAAAACTAATTTGTATTACACATAAAATTTGTTATTTGGTGCGTAAACATGCAACGAATAAACCTTAAAAAACAAAATTGGAGGTTATAAATTGCAGGAGGCATTTTTATTAAATTTAATAAATGAATGGAAGGTTCAATTCTAAAACTGGAAGATTTTATAGTAGGGGCACCTGGCTGGCTCAGTCAATTAAGTGTCCTGACTCTTGATTTCAGCTCAGGTCATGACCTCAGGGTTGTGAGACTGGAGGCCTACATGAGGCTCTGCGCTGGGCGTAGAGCCTGCTTTTAAGATACTCTCTCCATGGGACGCCTGGGCGGCTCAGTTGGTTAAGCGGCTGCCTTCAGCTCAGGTCATGATCCTGGAGTCCCAGGATTGAGTCCCACATCAGGCTCTCTGCTCTGAGAGGAACCTGCTTCTCCCTCTGACCTCTCCCCTTTCATTCTCTCTCTCTCTCTCTAATTAAATAAAATAAATCTTTAAAAAAAAATACTCTCTCCACACCCTCCCTCTCCAATAAATAGATACACACACACAAGATTTTATAGTAGAATCCTCCTACCCCCCAAGTCACCTCTTTTAAACAAAGGAATAGAGTCCCACAGGAAGTAATCTCTCCAAGGTCCCAGATAAGTGGTGACTAGAACACAGATCCCCTGGTTCCAGCCCACTGCTCTATCATACTAGGCTTCCTTTAGCAACACAATCTGCTTTAGACAAGAAATTTGACCCCTTGCATTTAATGGTGTCATTCTCCAAAACAGAGAACAGAGAGAAAATTTAAAAATTAAGTAAAAAAAAAAGTTTTTTAATCTACCATATCTTAATAAATACTAATTTACAAAGTGTAAAAAAACAAAAACCTACCAGTATTATCACTACCCTCCTTGAGTACCTCAACCCCAACTTTCAGAATATGAAGATACAGCTCTGGAACTATGTAATCCTGACAAGATATCCTTCCTAATACACCACAGAAATCTTTCACAGAATAATCTCTTTATTCCAGTTTATCTTGGTCAACTCAAGAAACCTACAACTCCCAGGGTGTCCCTTAAGATGCCAATTCTCTACACAACCTCTAATGACATCCTCCAACTCCTAAAACCCTTTCCTTCTGAAACTCACAGTCATCCTCAGCACCATACTCTATGTCGTTCCCATGCAGTGTTTCCCACACCCCACAACTCCGAGGACACTGCTTTCCTACACGGTCTGGTATCCTCTCTCAAACCGGATCGCTGTCATGTTCACCCCATGACTCCTTTTCCCTCCAGGCCCTGCTCTTCATCACTGTCTCCCCCATGCTAAAAATCAAGGTAAGGATCCTGCGCTGCTCATGACCTCCTGTCCGCCAGGACCACATCCTCACCCTCCCCTAGCCCCATCCCCACAGTCACACGTCCTGTAGTCACCAATAATGACACTCCCTGACCTCAACACCAAGCAGTCCCCTCAAACATCATCTCCAATCATCCCAGCTCACTCTCTCTGGTATCTCAACCCCAATTCCAATCAATTCTTCAACCCATTGAGACCATTCACACTGATTCTACTACCTTTTTTGCTACCTCATCCTTTCTATGACCTCATTTCCCTCTTTATCCAACTCAGTGTGAATGAGTCATCAATATAGTGGCTCCCTGGTTACGTTCTTGTCACCACACTCCTCCATCCCTCTATAGAACTCTCTTGGTAAACCCTAGATTGGGTTAAATCTAACTCTTCACCCCCTCCATATCTGCCCCAGCAGCTGTACCCAGCTGGAGAAACATGCATGGTCATGTGACTGGTCCCACTTTCAATTCTTGACAATCCTCCAGTGGACCCTTGGTGTTGCTACGCAGCCTCTCTCTATTCACATAGTCCTTCAAACCCCCACCATCCATCCTACTCTTAACTTGCTGCCCATTCATCTGAGAAGACAGAAGCAGGAGAAGCACTGCACCCACTCCCACCTCCACTCTGCCCACCCACCTACCTCTATCCCTCAAATGCTTCCACCTCTGGTTCCCACTAGACACATGCTACGCTCCTCAAGGCTGACCGCACCACCCCTCTCCTCTCTCTCAGCTTCTACCACCACACTGTCAGCTCCTTTTCACTCTCCCTTGCTTCTTCTTTATCTTCCCTCCCCATGACTCACGACTTCATCCTGCCACCTCAGGCACTTCCCTCTCCACCTATACGAGGCCTGCTTGGTGACCTCAGCCACCAGACTCTAAATAGCCTCAACATGCAATGACTTTCACATGTTGTCCTCTGCATTGATCTCTCCCCTGCACTCCCACACTGACCATTCTACAACCTCCTTGACAACCTACTAAAGCAATCAAAATCAACCTGTTCAAAACCTACTCCCCCCCGCCTTCCAGTCTTTCCCAGCTCACCAAAAGGCAGCTCCACTCCGCAAGAGACTCAGACCTGGACTCATATTCTACTCCTCACTGTTTCCCACACACACACATTGGATACATAAGCAAACCCTGTCCGTTATACCCAGGATGTAACCACTCCTTCTACTCGGGCTGATGTGACTCATCATCTCTCCCTGGTCTCACGCCTCTTGACTCCTCCACAGCAGCCAGAGGAATCCTGTCAGTGATTACAGTCACATCTTCCAATCAAATTATAGACCAAGCACAAATAGCCAACCTTTGTAAAACAGATTGAGCACACAGGTGAACAAAAATTACATGAAGCCCAAAAATTCCCCTAAGTGTCACATGTGCTCATTACTTCTGGCATTACATGGCAGAAACACTATACTTGGGTTATTAGCTATAAATCTTTCAAGCTACTAAAAAGACATAACTACTAAATAACACCTCAAAAGCTCTTGAAACCTTAGAAATTAACATTTTATTTAATTATTTTCAATCTTGCCATATGTCTCTTAGGAAACAGGATTGTGTAGCTAAAAATCCTTAAGTGACTGAGATGATGATGATAATCATTAGCATCTTAAGGACCAGTGATGTCTCCTATCATCTGCTTTTAAGTATAAATAAAAGTATCTCTCTGATTTATGTTTTCACCAATAAAAAAACCAATCTCAGGCTCTCCTGGGTTCAGCAAGCTGGTGGGAAGGAGGCTGGACACAAATGGACCCTTGCTCTCCACCAACAGAGACCCTGGCAAAGAAGGAAAGTCACTCATGAAAGACAATTTGATGTGATAATAATTCCTGTTCATGAATTTTATGTTCAAAATATATACTATACACAGCAATTGTACACTACCACGCCTTTACTAAAAGCAGGCAAAGGACAGGAAAAACTTCCTGCACACAACTGTGTTCTGAAAGTCAGTTAACTTAGGACAATTAAGTAGGATTTCAATTAACTAAAATGTTATGTATTTAGGGGGGAAACCACATTTTTCCATTGAGCATGTTTGTCCAGTGCCTAAATCAGAGAATACTTTAGGGATTTATTCGTCATGTTAAGTATTTTGAAGAGAACTTTTGAACCTCACTGATCTATGATCTCATTTCTCAGGCAATTAATAAATAACAGAGTATTACACTGTGGAATCAAACATTGGTTAGAAGCATATCATTTCTAAAAAAAAAAAAAAAAGCAGCAGCATATCATTTCTTTCTTGCCTGCTATTTCCTTATCAGACTATATGATTGATTATAGCCACATTTACTTGAAAAGATCCAAATAGCCATCATTTCTCTCCACCTTTTCTGCTGATCAGCTACCAATCAACAAAGTCTGATATCTAAAAAAAGCAATTTTCCTTTTAGAAGTCTATAGTATAGTCTAAATCCCAAATTTTCTCCCATGAGACAAATAACCACGAAATATTTTAGGAGGTCAAGGGGACTTTCTGATTATTTTTTAATAGAGCTTCCCTAAGGACCTTTTCTTATGAGAGTAAAGGGTGCTAAATACAACCTATAAAACATGAAATATTTAGAAGTAAAAGCATCTACTGTCTGCAACTGATTCTCAAATGGTTTGGGGGGAAAAATAACAGTATGTGTGAAGAAAAAGAATAAATAAAACAAATGTGGCAAAATGTTACTAGCTGGTGACTATAGGTGAAGTTAGTCTTTCGAGTCCAACTTTAAGTTTGAAATCGCTTACAAATAAAACATTAAAAAGCATGTATTAGCAGTTTTATATACACAGAAGAAAAGTTATTTGAGATAAACTATCTCCCCCACACCCTCCCCCCTCGTTTTTCTTCCCCCTCATTTCCACCCTGACTACCTCCTTTCCTAATCAAGCTTCTATGAAAAGTAGTCTGTCACCTCCTACTCCCTGCTCCGAGTAGCTTTAAAACATGGCTTCTGTCTCCTCTCAAATGAAACTGTTCACGCCACAGTCATCAATGACTTCCTAGTTCCCAAATCTGCCAACAAATTTCAGCTCTAACTGTACTCCATCTTTTCTGATAGGGATGTGGATTTAGCTCCTGCTTCTAAGCTCAGTATCTCCATGCAATTTTATTTTTTTTTTAAGATTTTTTATTTATTTATTAGAGAGCGAGAGACTGAGAATGAGAGGGGAGAAGGTCAGAGGGAGAAGCAGACTTCCCGCAGAGCCGGGAGTCCGACATGGGACTCGATCCCGGGACTCCAGGATCATGACCTGAGCCGAAGGCAGTCGCTTAACCAACTGAGCCACCCAGGCGCCCCTCTCCATGCAATTTTCTTACTCTGACCCTATATTTTGCTGTTTCATAGAAGACCCACATTTTGTCCCAACTCATGTCCATTCCTCATGCACTGCCTTGAGAAGGTTCTTGAAGATCCCACAGGCTCAGTGGGAAAGAATGGTGATCATTTAAGCAATGTCTGCAGTGGGGGGACAATGGGAAGTACGAGTGGAGATGGAGCAGCTTGTCTCCTGGAATCTGACATCCCTCTCTGCTTGACCTGCGTTTGATTTCTTACTCTAAATGCCCTTGTTGGGTAGAGTTTCTCCGACAACTGCAACTGGTTATTTTCAATACCTGCCAAATTTTATCCTTTAAGGCATACCTGTCCCCTATTTCCAGACCTATACTGCCAACCACCCACAGGCAGCTGCATTTACTATCCCACAGGCATGAACCCATCACCCTTCCAGCACTAAAACGTACTCATTATTCCGAAACCACAAACTGAGTTAAATGGCACTGCTGGTCACCTTCTTGTCCAAAGCATAAACCTAAACATTCCTCAGACTTCTTCCACTCCCTTATTCCTCACATATCTAAATCCAGCCAACTCTCCTATTTAACTGTATTTAGAAGGTCCTCTCTTATCTGTACCACCTTAAGTCATCATCTATCACCCGGATGATAGATGATATCTATCATCTATCACCCATACTGCAATATACTCCTAACTCATCTTTCTATCTTTTGTCTCCTACACCCCCAAACCCACTCTCCATACCGCTTTATTAGGATTATCTTTTAAAAATACAAATCTAACTTAATTTGTGAAAAAAAAACTGTAAACCAAAAGCATATGAAATGAAGGAGAGAAGTAACACAAAGCTAGATCATGGCCCCATCCCACAGTTCTCCTAGATTCTCAGCACCCATCATCAGTGGGACTGACAATTCTCCCTGTGGCCCCTCCCAGGTTCATTACTCATATGCCATATGTTCCAAATATGGCAATGTCTTTGGTTCCCCGAAGCTTCATGTTGTTTCACACCTCTGTACTTCAACTGGTTTTCCCTTACCTATAAAGTCCTTGTGCTATAGGCAAACTCCTATTTGTCTTTTAAAACTACGTTCAAGGGGCACCTGGGTGGTTCAACTCTTGATTTTCACTCAGATGATGATCTCAGGGTTGTGAGATCAAGCCCCATGTGGAACCTGATTAAATTCTTTTTCTCCCTCTCCCTCTGTCCCTCCCCCTGCCCTGCACATACTGTCTCTCATAAATAAACAAACAAACAAACAAACAAACAAACAAAGCAAACAAGCAAACAAATAATAGAACTATGTTCAAATGTCAAGTCCTGTAAGTAGACCTTCCTAACTTTCACCAAAGAACCTCCTATCCAAGCAATTTACAGATGTCTCTGGTCAAGTTATTTCCAAATCTTTTCATTCTAAAGCTCTCTCTTTCCCCATATACTATAAGCCTGATGCATAATCAGTGGTTAATAAACTGAATTAACTTTATATCCCTTTAATGACTCACTGCTTCAAATTAAAAGTTCTAATTCAAGGTTACTAACAATTTGTCACTTATTTATTTCTCCTGTGTATGTATCTACATCTTCCACTTCCACCACACTTATGTACTTGTTTATGAACCAGCCTCAGGTGGTCAGCAAACTTTCTCCATAAAGCTCTAGATAATAAATATTTTAGACTTTGTGGGCCATACAATCTCCACAGCAACTACTCACCTCTGCACTGCAGGCAAAAGCTGCCAAAGACTAGATGTAAATGATGGTCATGGCTTCAGGCAGCATAGTCTGCCCTATCCTAGACTAACTTTCACCTCAGGTTTGTTCACACTATCCCTCTAGCCTGGAAAGCCTTCTTTTCTCTCTTCTGTATGCCCATCTGGGTTCTCTTCTGCTTAGACCCAACTCTGATTTAGTGCCTTTACTCAAGAGAGCTTAGACGATGCTCCTATCTCTACATTTTTCAGTTCTTAAAATAACAGTTCATTTGATATTTAGCCTCTTGCCATCTAGTGAACATATGAGCCATTTCGTTCACCTACCACCACCGTAAGCCTTGAAGGGCAACAAGTCCTGATTTCAAGGTTTGAAAGGCCCAAGCTTAGCTTATGACCCTACACATAAGGAGCATATCAAGACTCTTTGCTAATCGTGTAAGCTAACATTTCTAACCGACATGTTATGCACAGGTACCCTTTCACTATTTACTCAGACCTTTAAACTATTACTCAAAATTTCATTCCTTTATAACTATTTCACCATTTTTTACATTTTCTATCTAAAACTATAAATGAAAACTTCTCCTTTTAAATAAGGTTGGGTATTTTTTTTTTAGGTATGATCATCTGTAATTATCTTAAATCCTAATCCCAAGTTTTACTTTCCAGAGAAACACATTTTCTTTTATTTTACAAGAAGTCAAAGGTAAAAAGCTTCATTAACTTAATTAACTTTATTAAAGGCATCTACACTTTAAAATGGGGTACACCAGTGCTCGCTTCGGCAGCACATATACTAAAATGGGGTACACCAGTATTAACTCAGTTTATGCTAATAACCTACTGCTTTTAACATTCAATTTCTGAGCTAAACCCATATTAATGGAGGACTAAAATTAAGAAAACAAGTGTACACAATGCAGATACACAGAAAAGAAACCCTGTGTCACTTTCTAAGGCCACAAGCACATAACATCTGGAAAAGCTCTTATTCTTCCTGTCAATGTCCCTGCCAGAGTAAAAGTAATTTCAAAAAAGACTGTTTCTGCTTCTTTGCTAACAATAGTTTAAAAGCCAACTTGTTCTCCACTTACAATGGCTCCATTCTTCAACATGATGAAACAGGCTGTATTCAGAAGGAAGAGGCCAAAACACCTGTCAGTGCTGCAGAATCTCTCCCACTTCCACCACCCTACCTCAGCCTCAGACCACAACATTCCCTACAGGGAAACGTCATGCAAAGAGAGGGCCTAGAAGAACAAAAGCCCATCTTCCGAAGAATGAGATTTTTATGGAGTATGTTTTTGGTCAGGCTATTTTATCATTGTAGCACTTGGAAATCAGAACTAAGTTTCTATATTAAACTTCTACTACTACTAGATTTTATGTCCCTTTAGTGTGAGGGAAAACTTCTATGAAACTGACATTTTCAAAAACTTTATATTTCAAGCAATTTAAGTCAGTATAATTTTAACATATCCCTTTCTTTAATAAAGACGAGGGGGTAAAAAGGAGGAAAATTCCCCTTCCGTCGCAAACATTTATCATCTTGATTTTCTATTACAGGCCTGGTCTCAAGTAAATAATCTATATGCATACTATTCATTTCATTCTAGCTCCCTAAGAGACTCCACCTTCGTATTTCCAGCAAATGGGGTCTCATCAGGGAGGTGCTGCTTTAACAATACAGAATGAACTCTGGATTTGCAATCATAACGCTCTTGGCTGGAGAAAAATCATACCATTTCTCAATGCCTCAATGCCTCAATCCCATGGCTACATAATAGAAGTAAGAGCAGTCATCCTTAAACAACTTCATGGGAACACAAATCAAAATAGCATATAAAAAGAGAGGTCTTAAAACAGTGATGCTACATGAAAATCTAGTCATATTTCAGCTTAATTTATAAGTTAGACAATCTCTCTAATAGCATCATTAACAAGTGTTATTAACAAATGTATGCAATGTTTATCAGAAGACAAAGTAACAAGGGACTGGAGTGTCGTAGTGTGCTCAATTATGGGTCATTCTACTTTGGAATCTGCTTCAAGCTTCATCATTTCTGCCACCCAGGATCTCTGTATTTTTACAAGCTGGAAGTCCTTTTTTTCTTGAGGTCTTTTTTTTTTTCTTCCAATAGATGGTTGCCACTACTGGAGATGTTCCAAGGTGCAGCTGTTGAAAAACCAGATGCCATAAATGGGTCTAGAACACTGGTATAGTTGCAATCAGAAAACTCAAGGTTTATTTGAGGACATCTAGGAAAGAATCATCTGGAGGAGGCATGGGAGGTAAGGGTCCAGGGCAGGAGTAAGCAAATCCTGCCCCAGGCTGTTTTTATAAGTAAAGTGTTACTGGAACCAGCCAGGCCCGTTCATTCACATCTTGTCATGGTGACTTCTGCAGTACTGTGGCAGAGCTGAGCAGCTGAGACAGGGATCATGTGAGCCTCTCTAGGAAGAGTCCACTGACCGCTGATCTAGAGCTAAGGAAAAAGGTCAATCCTGAACACCAGGAAGTATCTGGATACAAGGAATGCAGGGAGTACAGATGTCATTCCCCAGGAAAAGAAGAATGTCTACGGCAAATTAATTTCCAAGAGGTGTACAGGCAAAAGTAAGCAGAAACCATCGCAGAAACTTTAGAAATAACCCCATGCTCTCTCCCTCCTGCCTCCAAGTAACTTCCTTCCACAGCCTCTCTCTCCTAAGCAGAAAGCAAAACTAGTTCTTATAAGAAAAACCACAAGAAACAGAAAACAATTGTATTTAGCTCTCTGAAAACATTGAAAAAAAAAGGCACTACTATTCCATCCTTTTTATCTATGTATGCAAGAAATATAGGGATAAATCATTTATTCAAGAGCCTCTTACCCTGTAATGCTAATTACCTCAAAAAACTCTAAACACTTGAAAGTGTTTGGAAAGCATTTACATAACCCAAATATATACTTTAAAAATAACTCCTAAGAGAGCATTTTTGTCCTCATTCCCTACCCTTTTGCCCTTCCTTTACACACAATTAAAAAACAGATAGGGTGTGTGTTAATGTGTTTTGAATACTGTGGAAGTCAGTAAAGTTCTAATGCAGCTAGTTAAAGCAACCCTATAGAAATAGGTATTTTTATCACCATTTCACAAATGGAAACTGAAGCTTACAGAGGTGAAATATGCAGTCACCAACCATATTGATGCGGAAACAGGTTTGAACCAAATCTATTGGGTTCTAAAGGAGAAAAACATTTTAATGTGATTTTTCAAAATGCATATAAGAAAGTATAAAGTGAAGGGGAAAAAAAAGGAAAATTCCACAAATATAATGTAACTTCAATGATGTAAAGAAATATATTAGAAAAAATAAACTGGAAGGAAATAAAATGGTAAAAGTGATATTCTGAGGGATTCACGAATTCAGAATATTTGTCTTCCTCCTTTGCAATTGTATTCAATTTTCAAATTCTATGATGAGCATTATTACTATAAACAGAAACAAATATAATTTTTTAAAACGTTTTTAGAAGTATAACCATTCAGGCCAGTTGAAGGTCAGAGCAAATATTTTTTTACATCTCAATCAAGGTCACTCTATATTTCAGCACAATTAAATGACTGATGAATCATTAAGGAGAAATTGAATCTTGTAAAAGACTCTGCCTTAGAAAAGAAAAAAGCCCATCATAGGTGCCGTATGTGCTTACATTCAGCACCAGAATAGATCTTAGAGATCACTGGGTCCAACTCACTTTACAGATGGAAAAACTGAAGCCAAAAACTTAAGTGCTTTCCCAAGGACTTACCAAAAAATTACTGTTCTTTTGACTACATCATATTAGGAAGATTTCCATCGAGTACAGGTAAAATTAAAAGTTTCAAGCATTCAAAGTGGTAAGCTTCAACTCTTAGGAAAAGCCACATGTACATACTTCATGTCATTCCCCAATTATGCCGATAAATAAGACATTTCTCATTATTTCGGAGGAGTTATGAAAATAAATGGCAATGACTACATCACTGTCTTTATAAAAATTTCACATCTTATTCAGCCTCTACTGCTAAACTGCTTGTCCTCCATGGTTAATTTCTATATTTGGTGCTAGAGTTTAGAATAGCATCTATGCCATTTTCTAAGCTAAAGACAGATAATGATTTGTTTCAAAGCTAGCTCACTCTTTTTTTTTTCCTTTCTTGGCAAAACTGGACCTGTGGTTATTAACACAGAGATCTAGATTTTGTAATTCTGTTCTACAACCACCTTTAATGCCAAGGTAAAGGAGTTATCATTTGTTTTCTACCGTTTGCCTCCTCCTCCCCAACACACACTTTTCCTATTGCTAATGCATGTATGTAATTAATATGCTGCCACAAAATGATCTGAGTTTAATGTTCAGTTATAGGTGGGCATACTTTCCAAAGACAATCATTATGGTATTATCTCTGCAGAGCTGTGAGGGTAGCTCTTGACACTGTCAAATCCCTGAATTCTAAGCATCTATAGAGGAGAATAAAGAAATTCCACAAGATTATTTTAAACAATTTCTCAAGAAGTTCACACAATATTCTTTTTTTTTTTTAAAGATTTATTTATTTTATAGAGAGAGCTCACTCACGTGAGTCGGGGAGAGGAGCAGAGGGGGTGGGGGGGTGAAAGGGAATCTCAAGCAGACTCTCCACCAAGCACAGGGCCCAACACGGGGTTCGATCCCACAACTATAGCTCATGACCTGAGCCAAAATCAAAAGTCTGACATTCAACCAACTGAGTCACCCAGGCACCCCTGGACAACAATATTCTTTCACAGTGAATAGTAGGAATTCCTGAACCATCTTCAGAAGCTTGAAAACAAGCCAGAAATTTGCCCTAACCAAGGTAATACACAAAGAACATTTTCATGAATACCCATAAGAACCTAAAGAAAAATTGGAATCACAAAACTAACGTTAGCAGGAATGACTCTTTTAAGATCATCCAGTTTAATTCCTTCCATTTGTAGAAGGCCAGAAGGCATGTGACAACTGCTCTGGTCATATAGCCAGTGACAAGGCAGGAGCAGGGACCAAGACTCCTGTATACCAAAACTAGCATTTTTTTCTTCCATATATGCAGCCTGGAGATTCCAGAAATCCAACTTCCAAAGGCAAAGGTGTAAGGTAGACCACAATAGGAAAGACTATATCTTTTTTTTTTTTTTAAGATTTTATTTATTTATTTCAGAGACAGCATGCTTGCACAAGCAAGGGAAGGGGCAGAGGGAGAAGCAGACTCCCCGCTGAGTGGGGAGCCCATCACAGGGAGTGACTGACCCAGGACCCTGAGATCATGACCTGAGCCAAGACTCTTAACCGACTGAGCCACCCAGGCACCCTGGAGAAGTGGGGAGTAGCATGCTACTCACATAGGTGCACTCAGCAAAACCACCTTGTATCTGTCCCTGGTGGGTTTCCTCTTCTTTCTGCTTTCTGTTGGGGAGAGAAGGATGGGAATGTAGGAACCTCAAGTCTATGGAAAGTTGAATAAGGACACCCAGAGGGTGACTCAGGTCTTTCCTGGTCACAAAAGCCCATTCGGAGCCTCTCTAATTCTCCCACCAGGGCATTTCAACCAAATTAGACAAGTCATGGGATCTGGACACCTCAGAACTTTCTACTTTTAAAAATTCCTGAATTGATCCAGGCCCTCTAGTATACTGCTGGTGGGAAATGTAAACTTCTATGGTGGGCAGTTTGGAAATATCTATCAAAATCAAAATACATATATCACTTCCACTTCCAGAAAGATGAAATGGATGTATTTTCCCCAAATTCTCCTGCTAAATAAAACTAAATCCCTGGACATTATATATAAGACAAACATAAGAAGACTCCGAAAAGTAAAGAGAACAAAGCAGACTAGCTAGGAATATCAGGACCAGGGGAACTGTGATTGATTGATTGATTGATTGATTTTTTTCACCTCATATAGCTCAGACCTGGAGCTGAAGAAGCAGGCAACTGGCAAAATGAACAAATGCAGACCAAAAAAAGCCTGTTCTCTCTAGCCAAAAGCACACAAAGGGACTCATCTCACAAGACAGGAAACTTTTAGAAAATAACCACTCTAGGGGCACCTGGGTGGCTCAGTTGGTTAAGCAACTGCCTTTGGCTCAGGTCATGATCCCAGAGTCCTGGGATCGAGTCCCGCATTGGGCTCCCAGCTCCATGGGGAGTCTGCTTCTCCCTCTGACCTTCTCACCTCTCATGCTCTCTCTCTCTCTCAGATAAATAAATAAAATCTTTAAAAAAAAAAAAAAAGAAAGAAAAGAACCACTCTACTCCAAACAAACACCACAGAAAAGACTGTGGCCCCAGCTCTACTCATACCAACAAAGACTAAATGGGAAGCCTAAATGTCTACCCTCAAAAGGTGGCTAACAAGGTACCCCAATGCTCCCACCAGAGTAGGGTCAGAAAAGACTAACTAGGGAGTTAGCTGGGACTTCATTCCCCACTGGCCAGTAATACACCTCCCCAACAACAGTAATAAAGAGTCCCCCACCCCAAACACACCTTAGTTGTCAACAGAACTTGAACTTCTACCTCTATCAGACAGTAACAAGGCAGTCAGTGCCCCTCCTATCTCCTATCAGTGCAATGTCATAAGACAGCTAAAGTAAAAGGTTTAAAAAAGAGCCAGGGTCTCACTGCATAATAAGAAAACCAGGTCTCAATCAAAAAAAAAATCACTCATCACATCGAGAAGCTGAAAGATCTCAAACTGAATGAAAAAAAAAGAAAATCAATATATGCCAACACTAAGATGACACTGTCTCGGAATTATTAGAATTAGAATCATCTGACAAAATTTTAAAGCAGCCATGATCAAAACACTTGAAAAAAAGCAGTTATCAAAACACTTGAAACAAATGCAAAAATAGAAAGTTGCAGCACAGAAAAATGGGAGTCTCGGCAAAGACACAGACAATATAAAGAACAACCAAATGGAAAATTTAGAGCTGAAAAATACAACAATCAAAATAAAAAGCTCAATAGAGTTCAACAGCAGAATGGAGGAAACCGAGGAGAGAATCAGGGAACAGAAAAAAAGGAAGGGAAGGGGAATGGGAAAGGGAACGGAAGAAGGGAGGGGGAATGGGAAGGGAAGGAAAGGGAGCAAGGAAGAAAAAAAATTATCCAACCTCAACGACAGAGAAAAATGAACTGGAATTATTAAAAATAAATAATAATAAACAAGTCAAGCCAACAGGATTGTGTTACAAAGGTCTAACATCTGTATCACCGAAATCCCAGAAGAGCTAGAGGACAGAACTTGAAAAGTCCTTGAAAAAGTAATGGCTGAGAAGTTCCCACATTTGTCAAGAAACATAAACTTACAGACTCAAGCTGAGTTAATCTCAAACAGAATAAACCAAAGAAATTCACATCAATAACTTCTAAAAACTAAAGGCAAAGAAAAATTATTGAAAGCAGCTAGAGAAAAACAGCACCCACCTATAAAGGAAAAACAAACTGCAGATTTCTCATTCAGAGGAAACTATTTTCAGGTGTTGAAAGAACTGTCAACCCAGAATCCTATACGCAGCAAAAATATCCTTCAGGAATGAAGAGGAAATCAAGATATTTTCATGAAAACTACGGGAATTTGCTGCCATCAGACCTACCCTGAAAGAATGGCTAACACAAAGGAAACACAAAGGAAATGACAAAAGGAAAAAAACCAACTTTGGAACATCAGGAATGAAAAAAAGAATAGCGCGTGCAAAAATATGGTACCTACAAAAGGCTTTCCTTCCCCTTTTGAGTTTTCTATACAGTACCAGTAGAAACCAAAAGTATAACAACACGGTCTGATGTGGTTATGAATGTACGTAGGGGAAATATTTCACACAACTATATAGCTCCTATATCTAACATATGACCTGTTACAAGGATAGTCACTAAATAATGATAAAATATTGGAAACAACTTCAATGTCCATTAATAGAGGACTGGCTAAATAAACAATGATATACTTGTACAATACAATATTACATAGCTATTAAAAAGAGTAAGTTAGAAATTTACATACTGGATCCAAACAGAACCCCAAGGTAGGCTGTCACGGACAATAAGCAGGGCCACAGCTGTTGTGTAACATGCTATCACTTGTGTGAAGATAAATGTACATTTCTATCAGTCAGTCTATAAACGCAGACTGCCTGTGGAGAGCCACACAGAAGCTGGTAAGAGTGCTTGCTTCCAGACAGAGAAATTGCATCTGAGGAGCAGAGGAGGCTGTGGCGGAAAGGGGACAATTTCCTCCATTTACTATTTTCATTCCTTTCCATTTTTTTATTATCTAATTTTAAAACTTCTTAAGAGAAAGTAAAAACTTCTCACCCTGAACACAAGACCTAGAAGGATTCATCTAAAGCTCAGGGGAAGTAGTAAGTATAGTGAGGTATGTGTATTTATTTAAACATGGCTAACATTTTATAAACTCTCGAACTGCCAAGCAAATTCTTGCTACATTCATACTTAGTTTCATTTAACAGAATATTTTTAATAGTCAAATTATAATTGAATTGAAAAGCATGCTAAATATATTGGATTCTGAGGCCTCAGCTATGGAAAAATGTGATTTCAAATGATCAGGTAGTTACCTAAAAACACAGGGCAAATAGGACATAAGACCCTCGTGAATATTTTGGTAGTTCAAATCCAGTTCCATCAAGTCACACCAAATATAAAGCTTTTAAAATTGGCATTTTAAATTATGAACCTACAAACCAGGTCACTGATAAGAAATGGAAAAAAAAATTAATCTATTTAAAGCTTTCTGAAAATTCCACTTTTATCAAATGAACAAACACCAAAACTGGTTCAAGTTTTAAAACTTCAGAAACATCACAATCATGACAATACGTCTCTCCTTGGAGCAAGGCTCAGGCTGAGATGGGACATGGGCTAATATGCCTGAGGTTCAGGTGAAGCTGGATTCCCTCACAGTCACTGCAGACCAACTGGAAAATCCTCAGCCAACCTGGGAGGTAAAGTGAGAAATGGCAGCAGTGGAAAACCCAGCACTGACAAGGCCACGGTGAACTGAGAGGCAAAAGCAAGAGCTGAGTGATGCCCGAGCTGGGTTCTGACCAAAGGGAGGCAGGGCATTGTACCAGACTCTTCAGATACTAGGCCCCTCAAGATAATCTCAGATACACGTTGAAGAATAGGGAGACGTGGTGAGAATTACCTTAACTTGCTTGGAAAGAGTTACTTTCTAAGCACTGTACCCCACCACCAGACATTCCTCTCAAAACCCTATCTTCTCCAAAATACAATGTCCAAATTCCTAGCCTGGCATTCAAGGCCCTCCTCTCTGGACCCTCTACAAAACTTCCCAAGCTGCTATCCCCACTACTGCCCTCCCCAGTCCTTCAGGTCCACTCTCAAGGTGGGCCGATGTGCTGACCCTGCTTCTGCCCACCTTTCCAGCTCCCACCTCTGCACTTCTCTGTCCGCCTAAAACGGCCTCTCATCCACTCCAGAGTGTATCCTGCTTTTTTGTAATTCAGTTTACATCTCCCTCACTTCTTAAACCTCCTGCTGACCACCTCCACCTTATGAAGTATTACAGTTCTGCTGCTTCAGAACTCCAAGAGGAACTATACATCATCATTACCAGAGTAACGGGGAAAGGAACTTAAATATCTTAATGACCAGGGTGTGCCAGATACTATCTCACTTTGTCCTCACCCAAATCTACTATTTAATACCTAAATAGTATACTATGAGGAAGATAAGGCCCAAGGAGGTTGGGAAGGGCATTTAAGTACAAGCCCATATACTCCTAAATACAAAAGGTTTTGGCTATACCAACAGTTCTCAGTTTGACACTGAAATATTCTAATGAATGGTAGTAAGTAAATAAGTAACTTGTGGAGGCACAGAGTTGTAATGGCAGTGTGACCATGTCATAGTATCTTTAAAATAAAGACAAATGCTGCATTCTATAAATGCAATGTGCATGATTATTTTAGGATAAAAATAATCTTCCACATTACTTACCCTCAGGCAGAACCAGTCCTCCATGCATGTGGGCCATATGGCCTGAGTACAGCCCAGTCTGAGACCCACTAGGCTACACTGCTTCTCAAGGGAATAAGGCAGGTTTATTCTGCACACTGGGCTTAATCTCTTACAAGGGGCCTTTGTGCACATTCTATCTTATTCCACCTTAGGTAGAATGGATAGTTACTCTCATTATTTCACAAATGAGGAAACAAACTATCAGGGAGATAAGCATTTTTCCAAGGGTCCAGCAACTGCTAAATGCCCTGGCAGGGATAGGGTTGCACTTCTGACTCCTACACTTGTAATATTTGTTTCCAACCATCATTCAGTTACATGCCTTCAACAGTGTCCCCTCCATCTCTGAGACATGAACATCCACATATTGAAGTCTACTTTCCCTAAAGCACTCAGAGTCCCTAAAGCACAAGAGTCTGTGCAGCAGGGGACTTGGGTTTCCTCCTTCAACTCCTCTCCCTAGGTTCTCCTTCAACCATTTCAGGTAGGGAATCTGTTCATTTACATTCTAAATTTAAGTTTAGATAGGGAGAACACAGAAGATGACACATAAAAAGGCAAAAAGGAAGAGTAAGGGGCACAAAGTGAAGAAAAGGGGGAAAAAAGGGAACCAATAAATGAGGTAACAGGTAACTGTTTACCCCCAAGTAGCAGCCATAGTTGAGAATAGTAAATCTGCCTAGATCTAGATAAAAAGTATATTCTCAGAATTTATATAAAGAAAGAACCAGGAAGAATCATTCCAAAGACAGTTATGCACTGGTTTCATTCAAAGCATAGGATTAGAAAGTAATATTTCATAAGCAGAAAAGGGAATCTTGTTCTTCAATTTGAGGGAAAAAAATATTTGACAAAGGGTCACATCAGGACAAAGTATAAATATAGGAAAATAAAGTTCAAAATTAATCAATTTGTCTTTGATGACTTTTTTAAAAAAAAACATTTGCCAAATGGTGCAAGTCTCTAAAATTGAACACTCACATGAGTAATTTTAATTTCACCAATAAGGACAGGATAAAACCCTGCAGACAACAGCCAGATTCCTTCCACATTGTGGACACCCTACTCAATAGTCTGCCCAGCTGGGCCTTCACCAAGAGCCGTGGGAGTCATAACTAATTCATGAGGGTAGAAAAATTACACAGCCATTGCTTTTCCTTGAACCTGTTATGCCCAAATCCCCTATTCAGAGAGAGGGAAACAACATAATAACACATGGCACTAGGCCAGCCTTTTCTAGACTTGCCTTTGTAGGGGAAAAACCTAAACTCATAATGAGAGCCCCACGACAGAATCACATTACCAACTTGGGCTGCACCTTCTTCCTTCATGCTTCATGTCACTTAAAATACTCTAAAGAGAATGAATTAACAGAAGTTTATTCTCCAGCTAAAAAAATTCACAAGCAGCCTTCCCCCATCCCTCTCTGTCACTCACGAAAGTGTGAATATGATTGACGACACTTTGCAGCACTCAAATTTACTGTCAAGGAAATACTGCCAATAGCAGTCAAATTTGTACAGTAAAAGGCATCGCTTTCAAAAACTACTATTTCTGAAGACAGCAGAGCTAAGTGTGTGATATATATACTGGAAAATCTGTGTTTTTTCTTTTTATGCCTAACAGTTAACATATTGCTTAATTATTCTACTTTGCGACAGAGATCATTATTCTTCACTTCTTTTCTTTGACAACAGATACATTTTACTATTTCACAAAAACCTGTAAGATGATTATGTTGATATGAGATTTCCTTATCGTATTAAAGGTTAAGAAGAAACTAAAAAAGTGTTTTTATTAACTAAATAAAAAGGCAAAAAATAAATGTAAAAGCTGAGAAAAGAGTGATGGGAATAATATTTTATTTCATTTGAAAGGTCTTACAATAGAAGGGGGAGGAGTACGACGGGGAGCACTTTAGTGACATATTATTTTAAAGAGAAGCTATCTTCATGTCCATGTGCCAAAGTGAATCCTCATTCAGATAGTAAAATCAAGGTACGCATAGTACTAGTACGCATTAGTACAACTAAAAAGATTTAATAATGTTTTACCACATTCCAGATACTTAAGGATCAAATAAAAAGGCACTGATAAAAATGACAAGCAAATTAACACAATGAGTCCCCAGAAGGTCCTTCGCCTAACAGAAGCCACTCAAGTGAGACTCCAGAGGCTGAGGTCATCTCTCAGTTCTGCCACTAACTAGCTGTGACCCCTTCTGAGTACCTGTTTTTTCAGCTGTGAAATTAGAGGCTTAAACTAGATGTTTTCTTAGGGTTAACTTCCAGTTCTAACATTCTCCATGGTGAAGAACCAGCTAAAGAAAAACCTGAGATACCAGAAAATTTTATTGGGGTTCTTGTCCTTTCTTACACTATGTAATTACAATGTGTTTTGTCTTTCATATTCTATTATTGGATTTTTCTTATCCAACAGGAAGAACTGAAAAGTTCTTTTCCAGAAAACGTTTGAATTTCTTTTTTTTTTAACATTTGAATTTCTAAACTTAAGTATAATTAAACTTATAAAACCCAAAATGTGAATGTTTTTGCTTCCATATCAAAGAGATTGTCATTCTGTGATCCAAAGATTCCACTCAAAGGAATAGATTATTTCTCTTCATGAGATGACTGATCAATATATATGTTCTATCAGATACCTTACTAAGATAAACAGGTAAGGAAGAAGAACTTAAAATATAAAAATAGGGGCACCTGGGTGGCTCATTTGGTTAAGCATCCGACTCTTGATTTTGGCTCAGGTCATTATCTCGGGGTCCAAGGATTGAGTCTCTGTGGGGCTGGGCAATCAGCAGGGAGTCTGCTTCTCTCCCTGGCCCTCTGCACCCCCCCCCCACATACACAAATTAGCACATGCGCACTCAAAGATAAATAAGTAAAATCTTTAAAAAAAAAACACACATTATAAAAACATTCAAACAAAAATACGCACCGTCATCTTATGCCCACTGTACAAGTCTGTTCAGTTATTCTTTTTTTTTTTAAAGATTATTATCCATTTATTTATTAGAGAGAGAGAGATTGAGAATGAGAGGGGAGAAGGTCAGAGGGAGAAGCAGACTTCCCGCAGAGCCGGGAGTCCGATATGGGACTCGATCCCGGAGTCCCGGGATCCCGGGATGACCCGAGCCGAAGGCAGTCGCTCAACCAACTGAGCCACCCAGGCGCCCTGTTCAGTTATTCTTAAGTGATATGAAAATTACATGAAGGAATGCCTAAAATTCAAAGTTTCAAAGGTAAGCAGTTAGAAATATTAACTATTTATTTACAAAATTTAGACAATTCCTCTTTATTAGGGCTATTGGACAACACGCACTCTGAGGTTCTCTCTCATTTCATCACTCCAACAGTCGTCGAAGGCAGCTATTAGTCTTCTCGTTCAGGATAAGGACACCAAAGCTGAGTGTCCTTAAAATAAAAATATCCATCCAAAGTAAAACAGCAAGTAATGGAGCCAGAATTCCCACCCAGCTCTTTGGAGTCAAATCTAATCCTCCTTCCTCTACTGTCAGACAATCAGCATTAAATATACCAATAAAAACGACGCCACATGACTCAAGTACTTAAATCACTGATCTATTCAGAAGGTCTGCCCACACTGACATTCCGTCCACAATATGATCTATCTATGCTTGTGCCACTCCTCAACAGAAGAAAATGCACCACGGTTTCTCCCAGCCTCTGCTTTAAATACCTTACACACCTCAATGCCAGCAAAGCCATGGTGCATTTCTCCACTTCGCGTATGTGAAAACAGAGGATCATAATATGAAGCTCAGGAACTCACTCAGGAACTCAGCAACTCACCAGCTCAGACCAATAGCCTGTAAGTGGTGGAACCAAGGGGCTGACCGCGCTCCTAAGCCTGAGGATGGACTACGGGCTTCTCCTTTCCCAACAAAATGAACACAGCTTTATCAGATTTTGCACTAAGAACACATGTCAAAACTCTAAAGAATGGCAGCTTAGCCATTTTTTTAAATACAGCACTGTTTTCTAAAGCATTTGTCAGCTAGATCAGAGAGAATTCAAAGGTTAGATAAATGACAGGTTGAAGCTACAACCTCAAGGACTGTTTCTCTCTCTCCTTTCATGCTTACAGAAGGTGGGAGGGAGGGAGAGAACTCCTAAATGTAGCAATTTTACTTACAAGATCAAAGACAGGACAGGAAAAAAACAACAAATTATAGAACCATGCTTCTCTGCAATTAATAGGGTAAGTATAAAAAATATATTCATTAGAAAGGTTTATCCAAATGGCCAAAAATGAATCGCTTCTCAGCCTCTTGGCTAAGATCAAGTGCCAATGACCAAAGAGGAATTTAAATGCTAGATTTTTTAAAAATTATATATACGCAACTTTTTTGGAAATACATCTACTGCATAAAATCATGCTCATTTACAGAGTCATACCAGTGATAGAGGCATGAACAAAAAAAATCTTTTTTTCTTCGTAAACTGGGTTAAAACATCAACCGTTACCTTCAATTCTGACAGGCAGTTAGACAACAGTTAATCTTTAAACTCTAATTTTCACCTCTTAATCTGCTTCTCTCAAGCACTTAATAATCTACACTGGCATTGCTATTATTATGTGGCCAATCTACTCCTCAAGTGAAAAATTCCCATACAGTTCAAATGGTTATCTCCTAATTCATTTATATAACTTCTGATTTTCAGTCACAAGATCATCCACATCTCCCTTTTTCTTTTCCCACTCCTTCCCTACACCTGTGCCTTTAAGAAAAAAAAAAAAACTACTACGAAATCCATTATGACTTGAACTTGAAATTCTATGGTAAGATTTTAGCATCTCATCATTTTTTTTTTTTTTTAAAACAATCAGACTGAGAAGCAGGGACTTCACTAAGGTCACAGAGTTCATGGGTTGGAGAGCCAGGAACAGGACAAGGGGGCATACAAAGTCCTCTCTGTTTGAAGCTATTCTTTAATTTTATGCTAAAACTGCTACTGATAGAGCCCATCACTATTAAACTGTAAGTCAAATATTCAAGGTTATTAGTTCCTGAATAATCAAGGGTTATTTCAAAGGTACAAAGAATTTCCCAACTCACTTGTTTAACAGGCATTCTTTAAATACCTGTTCCAACAATAACAGAGATTCTGCATGTTTGTCTCTAATATAGAGATACATAAAGAGAGCTTATAATGTGATTGAAATGACTCCAATAAGTGTAAGAATAAGTAAGAGTAGAACTATCAATTTACTGAACAGTTACTAAATACTTGGAACTGAGTTAGGTAACTTAAAAGAGATTATGTCCATACTCATAGCAACCCCATTTTCTTCCTATTTTGAAAATATGTCAATGGAAGTTAGGAGTTTAAATGATTTGTCTAATATCAAACACCCAGGGAGGACCTACATCAGCTATTTTCAAGATCTTTGGTCTTAGGACCCCTCTATAACTCTAAAAAAGTACTGAAGACCTCAAATAGCTATGGTTTATGTGAGTTACATCTCTTGATATTTATCATATTGGAAATTAAAATTGAGAAATTTTAACACTTTCTTTATTCATCTTAAATCAGAAATAAGAGTTTCAACTTACAATAAAAAACTATTTCTACAAAAAATAACTATACTTCTCAAAGCAGAAGTTGCTAAGAGCGACGTTATATCACATTTATGCAAATCTTATGTCTGGCTTAAGGCAGGACAGCTTTTCCTATTTGCTTCATCACTCAGTCTGTGGCAATATGTTGCTTTGGTTGAAGTATATGTACAAAATCTGGCCTCACACATGTAAGAGGTTGGAAAAGGGAAGAGTATTTTAATAGCCCTTTCAAATAATTATATTCTTCTTTGATATCATGCCAAAAAAGGGTATTAAAGTTAGTTGCAAATACGGAATCTGAAACCATGCCAATGAACCTTTCGTACTCTGTTAAAATCCACTGGTCTATCTTGTACTTTGAATGGATATTTTATTCAAGCAAGATTCTCTAACATTTTGTTGTTCACCTAAAAAATACTTATTCATGGAGTTGTATAGATCTTCTAAATGTTGACATATTTCATTATTAATTTTTTTTAAAAGTCACATTGGGGAGCCTGGGTGGCCAGTTAAGCATCCAACTCTTGGTTTCAACTCAAAACATGATCTCAGGGGCATGAGATCAAACCCAGCATCAGGCTCATACTCAGCATGGAGTCTCCTTGAGATTCTCTCCCTCTCCCTCTGCCCCCAACCCCACTCACTCACTCTCTAAAATAAAATAAATAAATATTTTTTAAAAAAGAGAAAAAAATCATGTTATTATTAGCCCCACCTCATCAGAAATGTCTTTAAGTAACAGAAAACTGTTAAAACTTGATAAGAGATACAAGTTTTCCAAAATTCTAATTTTTGCATGAAAACATGACCTTTATCTTGCCCACAGGTACTGCCAGCTGTTTTCCTTGAAGGGACCAAGTCATTTTACGTATTTTCAGGAAAAGAGCCACCTGAATAACTGTAGTCAACTGTTCTTTCAACTAAAAATGTGTTCCAAGAAGGAAAAAAAAAAAAGCTAATTTAGCTTGCAACTCAATAATCACAAAGGTGCTGCCACTGCTTTAATGCCTGCTAATGAGCCAATGGTTTTACCCACCATTGCCCCTGTACCATTAGTGCAATGTCCAGACAGTGAAAAATGCAAATAACTATTGATATTATTTTGAAAGCATTTCTGACCTCATGATCTACCCCCTGAAAGGACCAAAGACCAGATTTTGAGAGCTGCTGACTTACAAATCTGAAAAAACTAGAATATAACATACCCAGTATAAGAGTAATGAATAAGTTGTATAGCATTTATTGAGCACTTAGCACACACTTGACACTGAGCTCATTTTTATGTGCATGATCTCAATCTTCAGACAGCACAATGAGATAATACTATTTTACAGATGAAGAAACTGAGACATGGAGAAATTTAATCAGCCCAATATCTCAAAGCTAGAAACTGGCAGACCAAATATTCAAAACTCTGTCACCTGACCCCACAATTTATTAACCTTTTTAATCTGAAGATCTAAATCATAAGTGAACTCAACATGTTAGAAAAGCATAAAGGTAGTTCTATGCTGTGCCGCCTCTAGGGTATGGTGAAAAAGGACAATTGCCTACAATTCTTTCTCTTTGTAGCCTAAGAAAAGTCAAGATCCAGGAATGCAGTCAGTAGTTAGGAGTGGAGTTGACAATTCTTTGGTACATTTAACCAATCCCCAAATCTACTAACCCAAAGGCCCTTGTGGTAAATTATATCCCCCTCCAGGACAGTCGTACATGTTCATTACAACAATTAACTATCATTATTTTTATTGAAAAAAGGGAGAGGAGGTCTAGATGTGTTTCAGGTCCTGAAACTACTTTAGTCAACTCTGAGCTCAAGATGGGAGGTACCTCAAGAACCCAAATTTCCCAACCCAAGATGACCCTGGTGTTTCTCAATAAAAATGAAAACAAACATGAGGCTCTTCCCCACCTAGTAACCCTTGTTTAGTGACTCTAAATAACTTCAGAAGAGAAACTAGAGCTGGACATTTCATCTCTTTTGTCATTTCGAGTTCTGTGTTTCACAATATTCAGTCTGATTTTTACTGCTGGACATTTCATCTCTTTTGCCATTTCGAGTTCTGTGGTTCACAATATTCAGCCTGATTTTTACTGCAAACTACTAACCTGCGGCGTCATCCCTAGGAAGATTAGAAAGAAAAACAAAACACAGTTAAGAGTTTCTGCCTTTAACTCCCATTATACTACACTTCTCACCAATCACTTCATTTATGCTATTTCTTTCATCTCAGTACTGGATGAAAACTCATGGGGGAGCCATGACTGGACAGCATTTAATGGTTGTGTTTTGGTTCGCCCAGCATTTATGGAGTACTTACTATGTACACAACAACAGACTGGCTCTGGGGACATGCCACCGAGTAGCAATCTTGCTCTCAAAGGGTTCATGCAACAGTATAGGTCAGCTTACATCCAGGCTGACATACATACCCCTCAACCCCATGTGATGTCCAATATCAAGATCAAGTTCTTTAACACAATTATTTGTACAGTCCTCTACTTTTTAACAGATTTCCCTTGGCCAAGCACACCTTTGAGATGTGTACAGGATTAAGAAGGAACAGCTGTTCTTTGGTTGAGTGATACGTTCCTTCAAATTACTTTCCAAACAAGAATACCTCAAGATATTCCCTCGTCAGGTTGTCAGATACAAAGACAGTCTAGTGAATTCATCATGTTACTTGTAAGAGACTATTAAATCAAAGACTATGCCTCACTCCCCAGACTGGTTAGATCACTAGCACTTGGTACTGCGATTCTGGTAGGTGACTAGAAATACACTTGTTATGAGCTTAACATATATGGAAAAATCTCATATAAATAATAAAGAAAAAATTATTACAACTAAACCGTGTGGCTGCTCCTCAAATGTTTAAATTAAAAACAAAGTACTTGTGCCTTGCACCAAGCAGGGGCCAGGCAAGGACTCTGCTGCCCTAGGGTGGGTAAAACAGTCCCTAAAACTTACTCAGGAAAAACAGGATCCTAAAAAACTCATTCCATGTGAAAACTAAACTGTCAATGTAAATATGGAAATTGAGAAACAGTCACAATAAAGACTTCAGTTAGTTTCTTTTTTTTTTTTTTTAAGATCTAATTTATTTGAGAAAGAGAGAGAAAGAGCAAGCATAAGAGGGGGAAGGTCAGAGAGAGAAGCAGCCCCCCTGCTGACCAGGGAGCTCATCCAGGGACTCCAGGATCATGACCTGAGCCGAAGGCAGTCACTCAATCAACTGAGCCATCCAGGCACCCAAGACTTCATTTAGTTTTAAAAAGGATTTTGTTAATATGTGTAGTCAATTCTTCCCACACGTCAGGAATCTGTCCTACAAGCGAGTGAGCCGTGGGGAGTCGGGAGTTGTGCAGGACAGATTAACTCTAGGTGGCTGGTTTTTCCCATCCGCGTTACCACTCACAGACACCAAAAGTAACAACTGATCAAATATACACCATATTTTGTAGTAAAATTCAATTTCACAAACATACAACTTTTCTGTGTATGATTTAAACATCTCATGCACAAGTATTTGGAGAAAAATGCAGACTTACATTATCTTTTTAAAAATTAAAGTTCATCAGACGATAATTTTTTAAATGTAAACAATGAACATCACCTCCAGACACACTTGAATGGTTAATGTGCTCTGACAGACACATTACCATGGTCAGAAAGACCACATATACAATGACTACAAAATTAATCCAATTAATGACATCTTACTTACACTGCATATGGATATGCCATTTTCAGTGAATGATTTTCAGTATTACATGTCACTAGTTAATGTTTAGTGATCTTTAAAATAAGGAAACTGATGTCAGATATTATCAGGTAAATAAAGTGCTAGAAAATGACCAATTTGATGTTTTAGCTATCACTCGACTATAAGGATCCAAGTTTTAAAGATCTTAAGGCCACAGTAAGGGGTTTTATCAATTCTGCTGTACTCCGGGAATGAAACGCCCTTTTATCTGTGTCTGTCTACTGTTTGACTCTCAAACTCTCTTCAAGGCAACCATTATATATGAATGAAGCAGTTTGTCTTTTAAAATTTATTGCCAAAGTCACTGGTACCAAATGATCACTGTGAAATGAAATTATGCTTTGTAAGATGAAAAGCCAGTTTAACTTGGCCCCAAAACTGTACTTTAAAAGAAAACAGAAGATAAACCATATAAAAGATAAACCATAATTCAATATGTCTTAGGAATAAGACACATGTTCTACCACACAAAATATTTCCTTTCAGAAATCATTACTGGGCAGGCTCAGAAAAGAAGTTAAACACACTGCCAGAGTATCTAAAAATTCCTTCTCTGGAATCTAGAACACACCCACATAAAGACACTGAATACCTCCTAAAAGGCCATGATACAGGATTTCAAAAATTTGTTTAGATTTTTCTAAAGTTCTATTATAAACTAAACATACACAACCACAGTATTAAAGAAACCTTATAAATTGTCAATCATGACATCCTCACTACCTAGTACAGTAAAAGGCATAGGTTTATAACTGACTCTTAGAAGATGCCCATCTCTGGGGCGCCTGGGTAGCTCAGTGGATTAAAGCCTCTGCCTTCAGCTCGAGTCATGATCTCAGGGTCCTGGGATCAAGCCCCACATCGGGCTCTCTGGTCAGCATGGAGCCTGTTTTCCCCTCTCTCTGCCTGCCTCTCTGCCTACTTGTGATCTCTCACTCTCTGTCAAATAAATAAACAAAATCTTAAAAAAAAAAAAAAGATGCCCATCTCTCTGAAATGTTCTTCTATATTTTCATTTTTATCAAACATATTATCCATTATAAAAAGAAATATTGAACAAAAAATGGGAACCAAAAATCAAGAGCAACACCACCATCATCCAAAGTACAACTCAGAAAAAAATCCTGGAAATATTTTGGTAAACTTTATTCTAGTACGTTTATTGTGCATTTAAATAATTATAATAGTGTATGGAATATATAAAATGTTGTGCACTGGCTTTTATTGCCTATTTTCATTTTAAAAGTATCATATGCAGGGCACATGGGTGGCTCAGTCATGAAATGTCTGCCTCGAGCTCAGGTCCTGGTCCCAGGGTCCTGGGATCAAGCCCAGCATCAGGCTCCCTGTTCAGCGGGAAGCCTGATTCTCCCTCTCCCACTCCCCCTGCTTATGTTCCCTCTCTTGCTTTGTCTCTCTCTGTTAAATAAATAAAATCCTTTTTAAAAATAAAAAATAAAAGTATCATATGCTCATTGCAGGTCGTTTAGAAAATGTAGGAAAAACAAAAATCCAAAATCCCTCCATTTTGACATTTTACAGTATTTCCTTTCATTCTTTTTCATTTATTTATATAAAGTTGAACTCTGCGTCTATATAAAAAAAATGCTTTAATTTAAGCACAGTTAGTGCTGGAACATTCCTAGAAGCTAGCTGGAAGATAATATAAAGAAGCACTTCCTGAAAGAAGATATTTACTTATGGGTTATTTTGTTTTGCTGTATAAATTCTAAAATACTTACTCAACTCCTTCCATATAAATCTAAAGGTACATAAATCAGTTACTTAACTTTCTAGGTAATAAAATCACCACTACATTAATTTTCATAAAATTCTATCTTAGTCAACAGGGTAAAAAAATACAATGTAATTCTCTTGGCACAGGAGACATGATTATCTCAATCATGTAAATAGTAGTTTCATGTTACTGTAGGGTCCTTACGTACTGAGAGAGATAAAAGCCTCTGCTCTCAAGGAACTGGAAATGAAGAACATTAACACTGTGTCCTAAAATACAATCAAATCTAAAAACTGGATCAGAACTTAGCTATAAATTGGATCAGAATTTAGCTATAAAAAGTTACCAATATACCAAGATTGCCTTGGTTGTTTTAACAGTCCAGCTGAACCTAATCCCTCCCCTCATACCAGATTCTAAACCTTCTTATATTCTTAGAAACCTTAACAGTATAAATTATCCCTTCTCTCTCCTGCATTGACATTTAATCTCCTCATCCATATTTAAACATGACCAAGTCTCTTTTTAAAGGGAGGAGGAGAAACTTCCCTTTCAACCAAGATTCTACCCCAACCCCACCTACAGCTACCAACCAAACCTCTTAACAGAGTCCCTAGATACACTATCTCCATTTTCTTACCTCCTCCTCACTCCTTAACCCACTCCATTCTGGCTCTTATCCTGCTGCTAAAACCTGCCTCCCATTGGCTGCTGCTGACTAACATGTGGCTAAGGGTACAAGCTTTGTAGAATCCTCTGGACTGAAGCAGCATTTGTGTGTGCTCACCATTTCACTCTTCTCTCCAGGTTTTCTCCCTGCCCATCCGGCCACTCCTTTTCAGGCTCCTTTAGACTCAGCCTCCTTTTCCCAGCCACTAAATGTTAGAGACACTCATGACCCATCCCTGAAGGCCACTTCCTGACTTAGCCCCTATACCCTCTCCTTCGGTAGGCTCACTAGTACAAGATGGCTCAGAAGCATACCTTGGTCCTAGACCTGTCCTCTAGGCTCAAGATCAATCTGTTTAACTGCGTACTGCACGTGTCCATTTGGATTTCTCAGAGGTAATTCATACTCAATATATCCTTGTACTCCCAACTTGATGTCTCCTGCACTGTTCCCTGAAGTTCATGGAACCACAATGCAGTTGCACAAACCAGAACATGATTCCCTCACCCCATGTATCCAACACATACTGTCAGTGTTACCACCTAACTTTCTCTCAAACAAAATTCTCTCTTCATTTTCATCATCTCTTACCTATAGACAAGTCATCTTTACACATTAAATCTAGATCTTTCTAATCTATTCTCTAGAGCAGTCAGCCAATTCTGACTATGTCTGTCTGTCTTGTGTGCATCTCCCTCCAGCCCTCCATCTATCTATCCCTCCCTCTCTTGCTTGACCCCCTTCAATGGCTTCTCACTGCTCTTACTATAAATTCCAAAAGCATTCATATCGCCCACGAGGACTTGCATAATCAAGCCCCTGCCTGTCTCTTCAGGACTCACTCTATATCACTCTACTTCTCACTGTCTTGTTCTAGCCAGACTGGCTTCCTGCAGTTCCTGGATGACAAGTCACCTGCTTTCCCCTCTACTCAACACACCCCACACCATCACTACCCTAGCTCATCCTTCAGATCTCAGCTCAGCATCACGTTTTCAGCAAAATCTTCCCTGAGCACCCCCCCACCTACCGGTGATGTCAGGTTCTCTTTGTTTTAGGCTCTCACGGAATGCACACAGCACTCATCATGGTGGTATTATCTGACTAACGCCCTTCTATCTCACCTGACTATACTCAACAGAAGAGCAGTGACAACATCTGTTTTTGTTCAACATTTTAACTCAATGCTTGGTTTACAGTAAGTATATAATAAGTAGCTATTAAATGAGTAAAATAACATATAATCAGACGAAATGAGTCAATCAAGAGAAGTAGTCCAATTTAAGTGCCCACAAACTATAAAAGTGACTTCCCCTTCACCTTCATCACTAGGTAATAACAGGTAGTTTACCGAAAGGAAGGTAAGTTTAGATGTCTTGGCTAAGTGGTTCCTGCGAAGAACTGCTGCCAGGCCCAGTGGGGGCCATGGTCCAGAACACAGCCTGTGGTGCTAGGTTCCTCTCAACAGTTGGCAACTGTTAACACTTGGTTTGCTTTTCCTTAAATCCCAATGAGGGATATAATTTGAGACTTGATTTCAGCCTGTCTTACCAAGACCTGTGACAGGTTCCAGCTGGCATTATAACTTATTGCTGGCAAATCTCAGAAGCTAGTTCCAACTTCCTTGTGATCTATATTATTTACTTATGTATGTATCTCTGTAGGTCACAACAATTTATATAGAGAGTATGTGTGTATACCAATAAATATTATATTTTACAAACACATATTAAAACCTACGGGGCACTTATTATGACCAGGCAGAACACAAAAGGTTTTACATGCATTATTTCAGTTAATTCTTACCACAAGGCTTTTTTAGTCTATTACCATACTCATTTTAATGAGGAAGCTGAGGGTTAGAAAGGATACATACTTGCCCAAGGTTACAGGCTGGTACATGGTGGGGATGGCACTCAGTCTGGCTGGCTCTACACCCACATTCTCAATCACACTGCCTCTGTCATCTCTTCTCCCCAAGAGATCCTTTGGATAACTTTACTATGCTTCTGCCAAACCACTGCCAACAATCAAGAGCTCATCAGGACCTTGAAAAGAACAATGTTGTTTTGATCTTTTTTTTTTTTTAAGAGAAAAAAATATACCATCTTTCGTGTAATCTTTCCACACTAAAGTCAGGCCCTGGCCATACAATGAGCTGGCACAATGGGTTTACTCTGAGATTCAATTCCACCATGGAGTGAATTTTGAGGCCAGACATAACCACATTCAATCATACACACCAAAAAGAAGCGGCAGGGAAGCTACAATGAGTAATATAATTTATTTTGTAAGTTTTCTGAAATTAACTTTTTTGATTGCACCCTTGCCGGTGTAGATGGGAAAATACAACACGTACTTTTTAGGAAGCAAGTTTTTAAAGCACTGAGAAAATAACCATGTTCCTCCCTAGAAAAATGCTCATGTCCTACAAACACCATGTACACAGCAATGCCAGCACTTCTGCATTACAGTTACTCCGTGTCCACTTTTCAAAAACAAGCTTTATTCGACACAAGTCAGTCAGAGAAAGACAAATACCATATGATTTCACTCATATGCGGAATTTAAAAAACAAAGCAAATGAATATGGTGGGGAGGGAAGGAGAGGCACACAAGGAAACAAACTCTTAACTAGAGAGAACAAACTGAGGCTTAGCAGAGGGGAGGTGGGAGGTGGGTGAAACAGGTGATGGGGATTAAGGAGGGCATTTGTTCTGAAAAGCACAGGGTCTTATATGTGAGGGATGAATCAGTAAATTCCACCCTGAAACTAATATTACACTGTATGTTAACTAATTGGAATTTAAATAAAAACTTGGAAAAAGCCTTATTGAGGTAGTAATTTATATAAAATTAAACGTACCCACATCAAGACACAGAATTATTTTCATAACTTCACCAAATGCCCTTGTGCCCCTTTCTTAGTCAATGCACCTGCCCTCACTCCCGCCTCCCCACAAACCTTGATCTGCTTCTGTCACTATAAACTGGAATTGTCAGTATAAACAGGATTTGTCCATTTCACATAAATGGATATAGTATCTACTCTGGTCCACTCTCTACTTATGAACCCTTATCCAGTGTGCACAGTGTTGTAAATGTTGATATTTAATGTATTCCAGCTGTTCTACTTCATGCAGGAATGCTCTATTCCAGTGACTCACAAGGGGTGTTGAGGCTGGTTCAAATCCCATGTATGTGCATACATGTACACACACACACACACACAGTGTGAAAACACAAAAGCCCTAGCATAGCACAGTACAGCACTCTACCTAGTGCACACTGCAGTTAGCACAGATACCCGGGGGAGTGTGAACAAAGTTCACTCTACCCGGGGGCTAGAGTGAACAAAGCCCAGGAACCACTGGAGAGCTCCCTTAGACACTGGCTACTACAAAATCGAGAGCCAAAGTTAGGACAGGCCCTTTGGCCTCTCTGAAATTATATTCAGCCTCACTTCCATCTCATTTTACATTTTCTATCTCAGCTTTCTGTCATCTTTCCTTCCATTCTTAATTTGTGATATCTTACATATGTGATCTATCAAACAGATAGATCATTTCTTCCAGTGGACATGAGGGCAGGAAGGCAGGAACGGGACTTACACAATGTTGTGTACTTCCTCATCCACCAGAGATCTTGTCTCCACACAAGATAAAATACTCACTAATCCACCCTGACTGCAGCAACATTCAATCCTGGCTGCACAACAAGACTCACCTGGCAAGTTTAAAAAATGGTGATGTCTGCGTTCCCCCAAAACGTCAATCGATGGGTCTAAGATGGGGCCCAGGCCTGACAGACTGTTAGTCTATCAGGGGATTTCACCAGGCAACCAAAGATGCCCCGCCCTGAGGTCGGGTTCTAGGCAGGGCACCTCACCTAGCCACACTACTGTGAAAGACCCGACAGAGGCCATAATCTGACACCTGCCACAGTTCTACATTCCAGTATTTTAATGCCTCAGGCCAGTCAGAGACCAGTTAAGTTTGATGGCAAAATTCATCCCGTGTAGCATGCCCACTGCTCCAGCTTAAACATGAATTTTTCCCTGAGCTTAATAAACTTGTGATAGAGTCTGTTGCATTTGACCACTAATTTAAAGCTCCCAAATATTTTTTTAGAAATCTTGTTTCTGCTCTGTGTAGGATACAAATATACTTCTGAAGAGAGCATCAATGTTTCTATGATTGTGGTTCTGTCTAGGCCAAGACAGGAAGTCCCAGAGGCAGTGTGGCTACTCCTCTTCATAAGTCAATCTAATAATAATGAAGGAACTACAAAGGCTATTGTGATACATAGGCAGGTGGAAATTTGGATCCTTCCTCAGAGGAAAACTGTGAAGTCTTTTCTGAAGTCTTTTCTGTCAGAGTGCTGGCTTATGCAGAAACAATTCAGGATACTGCTCCAGGGTAGAGTAGTTTCCAGAAAGATTTTTGGCCTCAAGTTAGCATTTTATTTTTGAGACAGAGAGTTCCAAAGAGATAGATTTTGGCTTTAAAGTCAGTGAAACAATCAATCAATCAATCAATCAAGTCAGTGAAACCATTCGTTCAGCCTCAGCAAATTTCCAGATAACCGATGCTTTAATGTATCATACTATTAAAGAAATTCTAAGAGAATTTTTAAAAGTGTATTACACACAGCTCTACCCTCCTAAACAGAGTGTTTTTTTTATAATCAAGGTTCTTAACAAGAAGTCCCCCGATTTGTTTTTTAAGATTTTATTTATTTATTTCACAGAGAGAGAGAGATCACAAGTAGGCAGAAGGCAGGCAGAGAGAGAAGGAGAGGCAGGCTTCCTGCTGAGCAGAGAGCCCGATGCGGGGCTCGATCCCAGGACCCTGAGATCATGACCTGAGCCAAAGGCAGAGGCTTTAACCCACTGAGCCACCCAGGCGCCCCTAAACAGAGTGTTTTAAACAGTATTTTACCGGGCGCCTGGGTGGCTCAGTTGGTTGAGCAACTGCCTTCGGCTCAGGTCATGATCCCGGAGTCCTGGGATCGAGTCCCGTATCGGACTCCCGGCTCTGCGGGAAGTCTGCTTCTCCCTCTGACCTTCTCCCCTCTCATTCTCAGTCTCTCGCTCTGTAATAAATAAAAAATAAATAAATAAAAATAAACAGTATTTTACCTATTCTTGATGCCTATCTAAAGTCATCATAAACCTCAGCAACTATGTATTAATACAGCAAGGTGCTCTGGGCTATTTGCACCAACACTAAATGTAGTTTGGATTGTGGTGGGGGTTCTTTGAGACTTTGGTTTATATTTCTGTAGTTTTTCTGTCTCTGTCTTCAGTCTCAGGCCTTCCCAATAACCTGTTGCCAGCTGGCCAACCAGGCAACACGGCATGCTTGTAGAGAAGGTCTCAGAGCAAAGGCCTAAGTGCTACTACTCATTCTGGGTAGGACTGGGGCGGATAATGTAAGAATGGGTGTTGGTGTGCATGGTGTGTTTGTGTGTGTGTGTGTGTGTGCTGGTGCAGTCCAGGGCAAAGAGGAGCCAGGGTTTTCACTGAATGAAGGCTCTGGTGTGAGAAGGCTGATTAGACTTCTTGGCGCTATTGACTGACGGCAGGGCTAAGTCTCCCAAGGAGATAGCTGGAAATTGCAGTCCCCTCTTGGAATCTCTCAGCAGCATAAAAGAGAAAGTGACCTCCCAGAGGAGAACCGGGTTCAAGGTTGGTCATGGGCACTGACTGAGTTACTGACAAGGGATAAACTGTTGGTTTTTAGTTCTTCTGAATGCAAAAGCAACACACAGAACTATTTAAACATTTACACAATACAGAAATCTAAGTTTATGAAGTGGAAAGTCCTCTTCAATAATGTTACACTCCCTCTACCCAGGTATACAACACACATTTTTCTTCCTCATTCCTTTCCTCCTCAAGGGTCTCTCACTCCCCTCTTACTCGGACGTTACAAATCAACACTGGATCTTTCTTACTGTTCTTCAGTGAGCCCTTCTTACCTGAGGTACCTTTTCAGAGTAGTACAAAGCTCACTTTAAGCCTTGTATAATAACCTATTCTAGGAATGTACCATAACATAGTTAAACAAGCTCCGATAAAGAACTTTATAAAACTATGCTGTGATGAACTCCCTAGATCTTTGCAAACATACACAACTATTTCTAGGATATATTCATTTACATGGAAATTCCTAGGTCAAAAGGCATGAATAAATTTAAAGAGATGTCTTCCAGTTGCCTTCCAATCAGGTTATACCAATTTACAGAACAATTTTTAATCTAATACAATGCCAACGTGATAATCTTTAGGCCTATTCAAGGTTCCTAGCCAAAACAAGGGAGAAAATAATAAGAATAAGTCAAATAAATGGGTTGTAATCACTTGTTGCTATGGGAACCACATCCCAAAGCCAATCCTATTGGGAGGGAGACCCTCTCTCATCAGGCAATCTCTGCAGAAGAATGGGGCCTGCCTCGCTGTGCACCCAGGAGACATAACTACACATGTGTAGAGCAGGAAGGGATTTTCACAGCTACGCCTGGGAACACAGCACACAGGATCTCTCCAGAATCAGGGAAGAGAAAAAAAAAAAAAAAACAGAGGCTGAGGTCCTAGCCAGTTTACTGGGGCAGGAAGAGGGTATTAGTGGCAGAAATCACAGTTCTGTTTGTTTTTATAACCAATACTGTATCTGACATTTTGACTTTCACTTTCCAAACTGGCGTAGTTAAAGGAGAATGTGGATTAGGCATTTCTCTAGATTTGTACCTAAAAGTAAATCTGATCTCAGCAAAGCGACTACCTAAAATCACACAAATCACACAAATCACACAAAATCACAGTAAATCTGATTTCAGCAAAGCGACTACCTAAAATCACACAATGCACGAGTTTTAAAGCATGAATTTTGTGATCCTTATGTGCCTACTTGGGAGGGTACATTTTGGGACACAAATACCTTGGTTCTCGGCCGTACTCCTTTATGTTGCGAGACAAGGCACTAGTCTTGCCTCTTGAGAGCTGGACCAGCACTCGATAATAACAGACACACTTCCCTGAGATGATTCTGTGAGCATCAAATGAGATATTGAATAAGAAAATACTCCAGAAGGCACAAGGCACAGCACAGGTAGAATTACTACCCACTTAGGGCAAGTGAAATAACAAGGCCCTGAGTCTAAGCAATTTTCCCAAGTCCCCAGACCCTTTAAGGAGCTGAGCCAGGATGTGCGGGCAGCCCAGGCCATCTGACTACACAGCCAGGCTCTTACCCTCTCTGGCTTCTCTGCCACTGTATCACTGCCACACTGAAGGGTTGACTCAGATGTCATCTGAATGGCTCATCTCCAACCCTGATGTTCTACTCAGTGATTTCTATTAGGTAACTGAAAAAGTGACCTTTGGGTAAGCGTAGCATTACTGGAGTTCAAAAAAAGCAAATCTGAGAATTTTCAAAGGACTGGGTCTATGAGAGAGCTCTGCTACTTTTAATCATTCACCTAATCTGGCTATGGCCAGTAACCCCCGGAATCAAGGCAGGCCAAAGTTCTTCTTGCACAAAAGCTTTCCTTGCACAGTTCTCCAAAGGACTCAGCTATTGAAACAAAACTCAAACATTTGCTACCATTCAGCAAACTCAAGGAAAAAAAAATTCTTTAATAAACTGTTAGTTTGCAGGGTACCAAAATAACCTACTGCTTATAACAAACACCCTCAATGTACATGCCCCCTCCCCACAAAAAAAGGCTCTTTCAGTAGAAAACTATTAAATGAAAGCAAATGATCTATAGAGAGTCAAACAAAATTAAAGGCAAATATCACACAGACAAAATGCTAACCAAAGAAGGCCAATCATCCTATTTCTGGAGACTGAGGGAGGTGGAAAGTGCAACATACAAAACACACTCAGAATAGCAATTCACAAATCGAGTGATTTTTCAGCCCCGTTAATTAAGGCAGTAACTGTGGATGATTTAGTACCACCTAACAAAATTTGAAATCAGTTTCAAAGACTAAAATTTACTGAAAGCAAATACTATTTTATTGCGCTTTTAGAGAAAACTTTCATAAGGGCCTTTACTCTAGCTAGACAATTAAATGAGTCGATATTCTTTTAAAGATAAACAGGGGAAAATGTGCCAAAGGTAGATATCTTCGTATTTAACTAGATGTTAAAAGTATTTTGTCTTGAATGGCAAAACTTTCTCCTATCCCTTCAGCTCTTAAGTGACAATAACTAAGTCTCCCCTTCCTCCCAAACTAAACAAAAATTAAGAGAAACCTCTCTTTTTGGTCCCATCCACTGATTAAATGGCTCAGTGGGTTGAGCGTGTGACTTCAGCTCTGGTCATAATCTCAGGGTCCTGGGATCTAGCCGCATGGGTGGGTGAGTTGGCCAGCAGCTCCCCACTCAGCAGGGAGTCCATTTCTTCCTCTCCATCTGCCCCTCCCCCTGCTCGTGTTCTCTCTCTCTCAAATAAAATCTTTTTAAAAAATAGATATTTCTAAGGTTCATAAGTTCTCAACATTTTTAATACTAAGTATAATAACCACCATTTTCTGAACATCTAATATGTGAAAAGCACGTTGGTACTTATTCAGATTTAGTTCCCTCAAATACCAATGCTGTATGATGAGGAAACTGAGGTAAGAGAGGTTAAAGAAGCTTGCCCAAAGTCACACAATTAGGCAAATGTTGAAGCTAGGATCCCAGATCTAATTCTAAGCCCAATGCTTTTTCCCAAATACCACAACTCCCTGTATAAAATTGTGGCTGAAAACCAGATGAATGGGCTAACCCATCCTGGCAGCCACCAGGCCAGATGAAGGGGAAAAAAAAAAAAAGATTCCAGAGCGCAGAGGTACCAAGAACTAGCAAGTGATAGAGAGCAGTGTTTAAAACAAAAGGCTCCAGAGCCTGGTTGTCCTAGTGCAATCCTGGTTCCCCTACTTAGTAACATGATGACTAGGGACTTACCCTTTCAATATCTATTTCCCCATCTGCCAGACAGGGATAATAGGAGTACCTACCCTCATAAGATTTTTATGAGGAAAGAATTAAAATTCACCCAAGATTGAGAACAATTTCTGGCCTCTACTAATTCCTGTACTGATATTAATAATAGCAAATATTAACAGCAAAGACAAAATGCAGAATGACTTGATCCAAATCTAACAGGCTACTATATAAGCCAGGAAAGAAATCATGAGAGAAGTTCTAACAGCAAATATCAATAGCAAAAATAGAAGAGAATGCAGAATGACTCCATTCAAACCTAACAGTCTATTATATGAGTCAGGAAAGAAATCAGAAAAGTTATTTAAAAAAACAAACAGGGTGGCGCGCCTAGGTGGCTCAGATGTTAAGCGTCTGCCTTCGGCTCAGGTCATGATCCCAGGGTCCTGGGATCCAGCCCCGCATTAGGCTCCCTGCTCAGCAGGAAGCCTGCTTCTCCCTCTCCCACTCCCTCAGCTTGTGTTCCCTCTCTCTCTGAGTTTCTGTCAAATAAATAAATAAAATCTTTAAAAAAAAAAAAAAACAAAAAACAAAAAACAGGGTGAGTGGTAAGAAATGGCATCCAGAATGAAAATGAGTGACTAAGCTCAGGAAATCAGGGAGGGAACTGCCCCTAACTAGAGTAAAAGTTCACCCCAGACTCCAGGTTAAGGGAATCTGGGTAGGCAAAGTCACTTGCAACTGGCAGTTTTGAAAACAAGCCAATGGGGTACGAAACTGAGTCTCTGACAGAAATCACCTGACTCTTCTAAATACCAAAGGGAACCAAAAGAAAATGACTAGGCCTTAGACTGGTGGTAAGAAAATGAAGGTAGATTAGCCAAGCTCTGGGTTGTTTGTGGCAAGGAAGAAAAGGGACAGAAAAGGGACGGCTGGATAGCACAGGAGGACACCGGTCTGGTGAACCTGCATCAAGCTGAGCAGTGGAAAATGAGAGTTGGGATTTACTGCAATTAAAGAGAGACAGCAGCATGAAACACCGTGCTGTGTTAATGACGATCTCCCCTACAGTATGCAGACAGTAACTTCACCAAAAGTCCACAAAGCAGGAATGCCATCCTAAAGAAGTGTCCTCTCCTTTTACACTTGGCCTCAGAAAGGTAACTCCAGAAAAGCAGAGGTGGCCTATGGGACATCTGCATGGCTGCATCCCATGGCCTCAGCTACGTCCTGCATTCCAGATACAGCCCGAAAGCAGGGTAGGCATCAGCGTGAGAGCACGCAGCCTCATCTCAGTTGGATGACAGGCCTATCAATTCAGCTGGATGTGTTATTAAGAAATAAATGAAAATATGCAAATTTACATTTGGCCATGACAGGCTCACATTTGGCCTAAAATGCTACAGGGTATGATACTGAATTAGTAAACAATGACACATTTTTCACGCAGTCAGCCAAAGCTAGAGTTCACATAAGATTCTGAAATGAGAATTCAGACTCAGTTCCATCTAGACTCCAAATTAAAAGTTAAGAATGATCCTCCATTCACATTCAGCTTAGGTTTGACAAGAGCAAAAGTGACATAAGAAAGCATCTGTTTTTGCAGCTTGAGAGCTATTTTTTTTTTAACTTTACTTAGCATTCAGTTCTTATTTTTTAGGTGAGACTGTTTTCATTTTCAAATGAGATTTTGAGGTAAGATAGTGATTTTCTTCATGATTCAATTATCAGGGACTGGATAAGGTGACCCTAGATCCCACATTCATTCTCCAGAATCCCCACACAGGCACGGGTTTTACATCATTCAAATCACACTCCAGCCATTTTCACCCTTTTTTGAACCTCAAATCCAGTCACTAAAAAGCTACCTGTGCCGAGTCAGAGGCATAAAAATATCATCACGGCAGCTTCACACCTTCTCAAGAAACAAGAGGCAATCAGTGAGAAAGACCTAGAATACCCAGGAAGACCTATTTTCTCAAACTAGCTCCAGCCTGCCCAGTAGGACTATTCCACAACCTGGCCTCCCTGCATTAAGGCTAACAATTTCAGAACTTTATCAAGCACTCTTCCTTCACAGAGAAGGATATGACTCCTTCAACCATTGCTATATACACTCCTACTTATAAACAAAAATTAAAGTATGATGCAGATTTCTCTAGGAAGCAAAGTGGTTTAAATGAAAATTTCTGGAATTTATATTCATGATATTTCCACTATTTTATCTATAAAAAAAAGACAGCACAGGAAAAATCAAGCAAGCATAGGCAGAGGACCCCAATTAAGAACAACAGAAAATTAAGAACAGGAGTCACCAAGACTTCTCAAGTAGAGAAAAATAAAATTGGATAAGGAAGAAATCATTTGCAGGACCGAATCTGAACTGTGCTTAATAAAATATGACGGCCAAATTTTTTTTCTTTTAATTTTATCATACATACTTTTTAAGTGTTTTATGAAATAAAGCATTCAAGATCAATTCAAATAATGAGTAGGGATGAAACTAAAATGAATGGCTAGTCTGGGATAGTCTCCCAATTATCTCTCCACTCATTCCTCAACCTATAATTTAGCACCTCTCCACCCTGCAAAGAAAGAGAAAGGCCCAATGTGATCTAGCTCTTCTTTAATGTTCCCATGGCCAGCACCCTGGGACACACGTGTATTAGTTATCCCAAGAGGTCCCCAGTCAGTCTTCCAGCCTCAAGTCTCCACCTACCTCTGCCCTCTCTGCCAGTGTTGCAGTATCTCTAAAATGGTTTCTTCATGCTGTTTCTTTACATAAAATTTTTTAAGGCTAACAGGATAAAACCCAAATTCCTTAGCATCCTATCCCATTAAAGATGCTTCACAATAAACCTCAACCCCCTTTTTTACTAATTTTTCTTCAAGAATTCCTAAATAATAGTATTAATACAACTGAGCACTCACAGTATGTCAAGACCGCAACCTAAGGACTTCATATGCATTAACTCACAACTACTGGGTGCCGTAAATACTGTTATTATTCCCATTCCATGTCGGAGAAAACTGAGCACAAGCAAATAAACTGCCTGTGTCGGGTCTCCTATGAGTAAGCAATGGGGGACAGGATTCCTATCAGCTGGTCAGACTATAAAGCCATACTCAGAACCACTATGCTATGTTGGTCTCTACCTTCCATTGCCCACCTCCCCCCCCCATGCCTCTCATGCTTGCAACTCTCATCTACTCTGAGTTCCAATAGCATATGCTCAATTCTAACTTATCCCATTTGTTATCATTTTAGGTAAAAACTATGACCACAGCACACCTGAGTGCACAATATCTTGCATACAAAAGAGCTACTTTTGCATGAATTCTGTCCACAGTACATGGCTGTCCGAGCTTAATATATGGAAACTGGTTGACTAGCATGCTTCTGCCTAGTTTTCTGCAGTTTCTCCCTCCTGGGCAGAGAGCATTTTGTGGTATAGTAGCTTTCCTTGAAAAGATGCAGTGATCAAGCAATGAGAGTTTCCAAGCCCTTCCATTCCTCCATCCCAACTGCAGGCAGACATAGGTATGTGTTGGTTGTGAGACAAACTCATTCAACACTCCATCCAGGCCACAGAAGAAAGCTTCCTACCTGTCCCTGCTCCCAGCCATTAGTGTTTGCAAGCCCTGATATAAAAGGGAGCACTTAGCTCCCTGGTACATAAATTCTCCACTCTTCACTCAAATTAAAACTAAATGATTCAGTTTCAACCTTACAGCACAAAATCCATTTTATACTTAACAGCCTCAGCCTCAAGCTTTACTGATGATTTTTCCTAAAGGAGACACACTCCAAAAGGCCATGGGTTTAGAGCTTTTTTAGAATGACTGCAAATGGTATCAGCTGAATGTCACTCAGCATCTTGCTGAAGGCTTCCTTGGAAACAGCTGATGAGAAAAGAGAACAGATTGCTGTAGAGGTCAACTATTCCTAGTGGCTTGCTCTTCACTCTCCTAGCTCTGTCAATCCAGATATGTTGAGAGATCCTTAATACGTGTATTGAAATCTTTTTTTTTTTAAAGATTTTATTTATTTATTTGACAGAGAGAGAGACAGCGAGAGAGAGAACACAAGCAGGGGGAGTGGAAGAGGAAGAAGCAGACTTCCTGCGGAGCAGGGAGCCTAATGCAAGGCTCGATCCCAGGACTCTGGGATCATAACCTGAGCCCAAGGCGCCACTTAACAACTCCTGTTGTTAAGGAGCCACTTAACAGGCTCCCCTGTAGTGAAATTTCTTCAAATTCTCTGCAGCACAGCGAAATCAGTTCTGATAGCTTCCTTGTTCATTATTATTGGAGCATGTAAGTTAAAATAAATTAACACAATTAAGAGATGCAGATATAATGCCCTCAAGTACCTAAGACATGCCACAGAAGGCAAACACCAGAGGACTAACACTGTGCCCAACCAAAACCTCTACAAAACATCCAGTGTTTACAAATGCATCCTGAGGAATTGGGTTTTAATACAATACAAAAATATCTGCTCCATCAAAATAAATGGTGGGCCGTGTAGGACAGAGGTAACACTCACACAAACCCTAACACAATAACACAAACTATCCTAAGTTTCCAAGTCATGTCACAGGTTGCTGATTGAATATACAACATTCACTAGAGTCACTACCTGCCACAGATGCCAATTCCCCTTCCTTTTGATGTGTAAAGCTGTTCTTTAAGTAAGTATGGGAGGGGAACGCCTTGGTTGCTCAGTCGGTTAAGCATCTGCCTCCAGTTCAGGTCATGAACCTAGGGTCCTGGAATCGAGGCTCGGACTCCTTCCTCAGTAGGGAGCCTGTTTCTCCCTCTGCCTGCTGTTCCCCTCCTGTGCACACACGCTCTCTCACTCTCTCTCTGATGGATGAATGAATGAATGAATGAATAAGGGAGGAGCGCCTGGGTAGCTCAGTCGGTTAAGTGTCTGCCTTCAGTTCAGGTCATGATCCCAGGGTCCTGGGATCAAGTCCCGCATCAGGCTCCCTGCTCAGCTCAGAGTCTGCTTGTCCCTCTCCCTCTACCCCTGCTTGTGTTCCCTCTCTCACTGTCTGCCAAATAAGTAAATAAAACTTTTTTTTAGGAAATAAGTATGGGAGGAAAAAAGCAACCATTTCTTCTTGATATCCAATATGCCAACACTACATCACGAAAGGTTGTCTTTTTAAAAATCACTGGTTTTTAATATATAAAAAACTATTTCTCATCAGCTATTTAGTCAGAGTTGGCAATGTTGTTTGCCTAGCCCACTGAACAACTGAACTCCCTCATTTGAGAGGTATGACAGGAGGAAACTGGCCTGCAAAGTTATTTAAAAGTGGGCAGTCCCAATAATTCCTGTGTAGGGTACCACATTCTTCTCGTTCCCCAAATCTGAGCCCCTGCCCAGGCTTCTCAGGAGACACAGACATCAGCAGGGCTGGGTTCCTGGGACTCCTACCACCCTTTCCTGTCTCCTTCCAACACCCAATGAGGCAGACCTGAATGGCAAAACATCTTCCCATCTCTCAGGCATCCTCTTACTGCAGCCTGAGATAAGTTGCTCTGAAACACAGTTCTAAATTATGCCATTCTTCCCTTGGGTACCTATAGAACCAAGCTCCCTCTCCTCTGAAGGCATACAACTTCCCCCTACCTTCCCTTCCATCTGCACTCTCCCTCATGACCTTCTATGCACCCTCATAAAGCTGCTTACCTTCTCCCCAAAATACACCATGCCTTGTCAAGTCCCAATGGCTCTGCTCCCGCTGTTCTCTCTGCCTGGAATGACCAGTTTAATCCTGGCTCCTCATTCCTCTAGACTGCAGAGAATCTCTGCATCCTTCAGAGCAGTGTCAGTCTCAAGGTGTGGCTTGAGAAGGTTCTAGCTGTACCTCCAAACTACCTCAAATACTGTGCATGCTGTGTAACCCCTTCTGATCAGACCACCACTCTATCCCTAAGCCCTTCTTATTCATGGAAATTCTGAAGTTACCACTTCCAAGTTCAGACCACATTTCATCTTCACTACGAAAAGGTCTGCTGGCATGAAATGAATCCCTCCCTTCAACCGTGGACCTCAACTTCCTTGAGGGCATGCTCTGTGGCAGGCAGTCTGTAGGTTTCTCCTCTACCCCTTCATTCCCACCTTCTAGCATTCACTCCCTTGTATAATCCCCTTTCCCGAATGTGGGTGAGGAGAATCCTTCTAACACCCAAGTTCTATGAATACGCTTGGAGGCAGATCCTTCCCCAATCACATGTCCAGATGAGACAGACCCCAGCCACGGCAGTCACCTGGATTGTATCCTGTGAGAGACCATGAAGCACAGGACCCAGCCATGCCCAGACTCATAACACACAGAAACTGTCATAGTAAGTTCATTGTTTTTATGAATGTGTGTGGTTTTAAGCTGTTAAATTTGTGACAATTTGTGATACAGCAACAGAAAACTGAACAGAAGGGACATGTTAAAAAGACTAGAAATTCTTGGGCTAAAAGATCAGTATCTGCAGCTCCCTCTTTGACAGTCGCTCAGGAGCAGAAGGGAACTTGAGAAGTCCAACTTCCTCTGGCTCTGCATCCCCCCTTTATGAAAGAGGGAAAGAGAGCAATGTGCCTGCTGAATAGCATAACTCCCCATCTCCATCTTTACTTCTCAGTTAAGTTCTGAAAAGTCCGCCAAATTTCTATCTCCTCTGCAGGGTTTTTGGTTTTGTTCTTGTTCTTGTTTTTCCTTCCTAAACTCCTGGAGTTCCAATGTCTCCTGTGCTCAGCCTTCCCCTGCTGTGGCATTTCACAGTTGGCCGCCTCCTGCTTGCTTAACACTCTCCTCCAAACAAGACCTCACCTTCCCGGTTCTCCTCCCACCTGTAAGAACACTCCCTCTAAATCACCTTCAAACAGCTCCCTCCCCAGGCCAAATCATACACCATATATATGTCCTCAAGCTTCTGTCCTGGACAGTTCTCTTCAAACTTCATACCATTTTCCTGAGCAATCTCATTCATTTTTATGGTATAAATACCACTTACTTGCTAATAAGCTCAAATATACCTTTTCAGGGCAAAACCACATATATCCAGTGGCCTGCCAGACATCTTCATCTGAATGTCTCACAGTCACCTCAAACTCTAAACATAATCCAAAAATTAATCTTATTCTATCTTAATTTTGCTCTTTTTGCTCTTTCTTCTCCCGCATTCCTAACCTTGTTGATTTCAGCACCAACATCCACTGAGTCATCACTGAATTCATACTAGACCCCTTTCTCTTTACTCCCCCTTTCTCCAACCATCCACTGAGCCCTACTAATTCCATCCCCTAAGTAGCCCTTGAATCTATCTCATCCTTTCATATCATCCTGCAGACCTTCACCACTTCTCTCCTGCAAACTCACCTCCTTGACTGCAGTGTTGGCCTCTTAGAATCTAACCCCCAAGAACCACATGAAAAACAGCATAAAAATCATCTCTTGGCATCTGCCTCTCTTGTGACTCCCTCCATACCCCCTCTAACACAATACCAGAATACTTAACAGATCAATCATTCAATAGGCACTGTTCTAGATACAGAAGAAACAGCAGTGAACAAGTCTATTCACTTTCATGAAGCAGCTCACTGTGTATGCCTCTGCTTTCACTTATGCTGCTGTCCCTAACCCACAACTTGACCCCCATCCTCTTGCCCACCTAGCAAATTCTTAATTCCATCTTCAAAACCTTCCTCTGGAAACGCTTTCCTTTTTATCCCCTGCCCCCCACAGTCATTCCCTCTTCTCTGCAACTTCTGTACTTTGGGAACATATGGCTATTTTTGTATATAAGTTGCATAGTAATTTCTTTGATTATAACCCCTTCTGCCCTTCTAGACTGAGCTACCCAATGGACTGTTTCTATTGATCTCTGAATCTTCCATGTGTTAGCACCATGGCTGATTTTGTTGTAGGCAATCAATAAATGTGAAGGTAACTGAATCTCCGTGTGCAGTTAATTGGATTATTGTTTTCATATATATGTTCCTCCTGTAACAGGGTTATAATTCCCACTCCCCTCGCTCCCACTACCCCTGCCATACCCTCGCATCTGGTCGAAGTTTACTTCTCCACCTCACTGACTTTGGCCAAGTGGCCCCCTTGGCCAATGGGATGGAAGCAATCATGTTTTCCCCATCCCCATGGAAGCTATGAACACAACTGCGTGGTTTGGCTCAGATTCTCCTATACTCCTCCCCTCCCCATGAGAACTGCATGTCCCAAACAAGCTGCTTTTTCAGTCTGGACCCTGATTAATAGACACTTGAGCCAAGCAGAGCCTCGCAGAGGCACAGCTCACCTGCACCCCTCATGATATGAACAAGAAATAAAGGCTGTGACTGTAAGCCAGTAAGATACTGGTGTTGTCACCCCAGCAAAGCCATCCCAGATTCTCTAGAACATTCCAGATAGTCATCAAATCTCAGCTTAAACACACAAATTGAAGGACAGCTGTTTTTTAAAGAACACTGCATCACTTTAAAATATTTCTTAATACTGATGCCAAATTTACATCCTCCTATTTTTCAAGCTTGGACCTACTCTTACCCACAGATATTTCATAAGACACATGTAACAGCCTCATATTTGTAGACAACTATCATACGATGTCTGAAGCAGACTCAAGCCTAAGCATGTCATATTCCTCCAACCACTCTAGGTAATCTCTGTCAATAACCCTTTTAAATATCTTGGTCTTATTCCTCAAAATATACTCTCAATTTTGTTGAAATCTTCAAATGTGGTACTAGAACTGTAACAAATGGCCTGATAGATATGGCCTGACCATGGAAGAAATCCCTTACCAGAACACAAAACTTATCTTGGCTTTTTCTTTTCTTTCCCAGGTTAGCATAGCAGCACAAAAATGCTACAAGATGGAAAAGATACAGTTTCACCATAATCTTATTTCAAACAATATTGTGGTCAAACCAAATCCCTAAGCCTTGATCCTATGAGAAGTTTTCAAGCCTCCTGTATTTATATATCTAACAATAGACATTTTACATGTATCACTGCTAACCATTACCTTAATTTTATTGGTCCAACATTCCAAATACCAACATCATTTAGACCCACACTCTACCATTCAACACTATTAACTAGCCTTTGCCCCCCCCCCCATTTTTTGGTGCTTCATATTTGACAAACTTTTTTTTATCATTTTAATCTCTGATGGAATTACTTAACAGGTAAGGGTCAAGGTTAGAGTACTCCAACACTAAAGAATCTGTTCAAGGTAAAATGGTGACAACAAAGTCACACATGTTGTTTAATCTGTCAGAAGCCCCTTACCCTCCACCCACCACCATGAATACTGCCAACCAATATGCTTTTCTACATTTTCCACAAGTTCTAAGACTTGCCCCAAACCTAGCAACAGGAAATATACGAGCAGTGTTCTCCAGATCAGCAGCATCAGTATTACCTGGAACATTTTAAAAATGCAATCTCTAGGGCGCCTGGGTGGCTCAGTTGGTTGGGCGACTGCCTTCGGCTCAGGTCATGATCCCGGAGTCCCGGGATCGAGTCCCATATCGGACTCCCGGCTCTGCGGGAAGTCTGCTTCTCCCTCTGACCTTCTCACCTCTCATTCTCAGTCTCTCTCTAATAAAAAAAAAAAAATTAAAAAAAAAAATGCAATCTCTAGCCCCACCCCAGACCTAAGGTGTCTGAAACACAACCACTGGTTGAATCGGATGCCACTCAAGTTGAATCAGGGCTCTAGAGCATTTCTTTGACTGGACTGTCCAACAAGTCTCCCAAAAATGTATGATACCCTTCTGCTGATTCTTCCTCTTCGAACTTTAGCCTGCTCTTAGCTCTTATTTCTGAGTAGCCATTAACTACTTAGCAAGCCTTTCTAGCAAAAATATAACAATAAATAAATAAGGCAAAGTCAGGGTCACCAGTCCAGAGCGCTCAGAGGCTGTCTTTTCTCCCATTTAGGAAAATGAGGGCATTATTTGCCTTATTTTGTGACATTTCTTTCCCACTGTTGATGATTTTCCAAAAATTATTCATAATGCTTCTGTGATTACATGTGGTAGTTCCCCTAGCCTCTGAGACAGAACTTTTTAAAATCTCTCTTAATAATTGTCCTCTCAGCTGTGGTTTCAAACTGTGAGGTTGGTATAGAACTAGAGCAGGGATGCAAGTTGGAAAGAACCTAGTTGTTTGTTATATGTCCCCCTATATCATTCATGAACGTGTCTCTTTCTTGGTCCTGCTCAAGACAGAAGATTCTGTTCCACTATTTTGTTTCATCTTCAACATTGGTGAAAGCCATGTTTTAGTGTGGGCTTTGACATTGTTCGATAAAGTCAGAGCTTCCCATGAATCCATAGTTTCCTCTGTCTAGGGGGACAGAACAGGGTTGACTTTTTATTTTCTTACTTTGCTTTTCTGTATCATCTAAGTTGTATATAAGAATCACAGACAACTTTTTCACATAGGGACAGAATATTTCTATGTATATATTTAAATCTTATTTTAATGTGTGTTCTTTGAAGCATTCCCTGCACTATGTTTTTCTTCCCTAGGAACCATCTGTACATCAGTTTAACTGAGACAATTTCTTCTTTAATTTTAGAATTACATTTTTCTGCTCCCTCATCATCTTGCCACTCTGGCCCAGCCTCCAGAGAGCAGACACTGGCCTCTCTTCTGTTCACAGCTGTTCGTTCCCAGCTGCCTGCAGTCACTGCACAGTGACTCAAACTTCTCGGGAGTGTGTGGCCCAGCCGCCCTGCGCCCAGGGGCCCCACCGCAGACACTCAGTCAGCAGCTGCCGGGGAAGCGGCAGTCACCCACAGCCAAGCGCCCACGCCTGTCTGAATTCGGCGGGCTCTCCCAGGCGGACCATCTGAAAAAGAGGCAGCAAAGGCACTGAAGCTATCATTGTTCCAACCTGGGCGCTCCGTAGCAGGCTTATTAGTATTCAAGTGGGATCATCATGGCAGATGCCACACTTACCCTGCAAAGGCAGCTGGCTACACAGCATCACAGCTCCCAACTTGGATTGGGGTCAGAGGCCTGTTAACCCCTGGTTGCACTACACAGTCTACCAGTCTTTGGGGGGAGAACATGGCCTTCTTAATGTAGTCTGTTGGCCTAATAATAAGGTATTACATAGAATAAATCTGATTTCTCCTTCATGCCTGTGCCTGGATCAAAGTAAAAGATTAATTCTTTATTTTTGCTTTTCTCCATAACTAGAAAGTAAGAATGATAATCAAGAAGGATGATGGAAGAAAAGAAAATTGAGCCATTAATAATGAAACAATATGATTTGTTGGTTGGTTTTAATCAATTTCTAGTGTCAGTTTCTCTAAGTCTTTGTTCATTCTAACTCCAACATCCTGGAGTAAAGCTGGAGATTTTTTGTTCCATTTTTCCTCTGAAAATAAATTTCCCTCAATCCATTACATCACTAATTTTAAGCAAAAAAAAATATATATATATATATTTTTGAATGAGAAAGATGCCTTGCTTGAAAGTAGCAGCTCCCTAACCACCCTCCAGAAAAATACTTTGGGAAGCTTAGAATTGATTCTGTCCAAGGCAGCTGTCGAGGGAAAAGACTGGCAGATAATCATGTAATTTGGAAATAACAGAGCTAAAAGGAAAAGGTGTGTTGTGGTCCCATCACAGGTTCTAAGGTTTCAATATTACCTCCCAAGCAATGAGTATTTAACTAGACAGATGAACAGCATGATCACAAAAGAGCACATGTGCAGCTTCCTCTCCATAGGTGAGCCAACATTCTCTCACAGAACTTTGCACGCATCTCTGCCCCTCCGTAAGTTCTACTCTTAGTAAACCTGAGAAGGAATCATCACAAAACAGTGCAGGATTCTGTGCCACGGAGTATAAAACTCCACCAAGACTGGTGGTCTTGGTGCTGGTGCTGGACACAGCACCACACAGCCGACACTTGGGCTGGGGCCTGTCAGCCACTGCACCTCCGCTGTGGACAATTCTGCCGTCCTTCAGAGCACAATTTATTGCAGTCAGTGTTCCCTAAAGCACACATTCAGAAGTCTTTTCTTTTCTACCATCTTCTTCTCTCCAAAGAAATAAAGTGTACATTAAAATAATAGATCAATGCCACTGTATGCCTACTATTAAAAAGAAAAACACAATAGCCTGGAAATTCATGCTAAGGTTTCCACAGCAACTGTTCCACAGCCCAACTCATAACATTAACCATTCCATTCATTTTTAAATGCTTCCAAAGACTCCAGAAGAGAAAGGGGTGGTTGGGGAGATGACCGAGTTACAGTAGTGGGGGGAGAGAAGACAGACTCCCTTGTTTTCATGTACTTGAATTCTCCCCACTGAAAATACTGTTTAAGTACATATTGCGCCATTAATATTCCTAATCCCAATTATCTAACAAACAGTAGACAATCCTGGAAAGATCTACTGATAGTTTTTTTGGTTGGGGATAAGAGAGATGTTCAGGAAAAATTAATTTTTAGGACAGAAATATGCATTCTCAACAAAGCATAGTCTTTTTTTCCCTCCAACAAAGCATAGTCTTAACCCAGCACTAGAGGTTATTTCAAGTAATCCAATCAGGTTGGCAACTACAAGGCTCCAGACCATGATGCAAAGTGTCTTCTTCTGTGAACTGGCTAATTCAACAGGACCAGCTGAAATGCCCTGAGCATTCATTCCCAAAGTCAGGGGGAGAGGATGAGAAGTTTAATTGTGTAGCTTCCCCTCCTAGAAGGGGAACAAAACCCCCAGCCTTGTACCACGAGATTATGAATGAAAGGCCTATTCACCAAACTACAAGGAAAAGTTTTTATTATTTCAGAGTTCCTCCATAAAACTGCTCACATCATATATATGTTGCTGGAAGGGAATCCAAATATAAAGAAAAGCTAGCCATGTGGCTTAAACAAAGAAAGAGAGACTGGCATATCCAAAAGGCTTTTTGGTAAGACTCCAGCTCCACATGTTTTCCAAGTGCCCCTATAAACAGGAGAACAATAAGCCAGGCCTTCCATTTCACTATGGGCGTGTGGCCTCAAACACCAGTTTAGAGGCTGATCCTGTATTCAGGATCGAATGTCCCCATTCTGTAGAAGAAAGCTCTTTCAGGGTTCTCAATGCAACAGTCGTAGGATTTTCTCCCCCAATATGAAACCAAAAGGAGAATATGCTAAGGGGAAATCCAACTATATATTTCCCTATCAAAACTCTGCATATAAAAATAAAAATCTATTGCAGGAAAGACATAACCCCTTTTTATTTGAGGAAAACAAACCAAAAAAATAGCCTGTGTTTTCCTTTGCAGGAAGATGTTCACCCTGAATTTAATCTAAAAAGCATCCTTCCTGTGTTGATCCATATGGCAGGCAGGCTGGGACCTGAGGTCATGTCGCCATCTTCTCACCGCTTCCAAATCCTAGCACCCAAGTTCAGTGGCAGGACAGGAGTCTTCCAGGAGAGGAGAGCAGAGAAGCACAAGGCACCAGCCTCTGAGGGAACCCTGACCCTGGCCAAGCATTCCAGAGCGTAAAAAAAGCCCGGAGCATAGGAAGCATCCCTGAGCATGGACAAGCATGCCTGAGCATGGGCAAGCATCCCTGAGCACAAACAAGCATCCCTGAGCATGAGCAAGCATCCCTGAGCATGGACACGCACGCCTGAGCACGGACAAGCATCACCAAGCATGGACAAGCATCCCTGAGCATGGATAAGCATCCCTGAGCATGGACAAGCACGCCTGAGCACGGACAAGCATCACTGAGCATGGACAAGCATCCCTGAGCACGGACAAGCACGCCTGAGCACGGACAAGCATCACTGAGCATGGGCAAGCATCCCTGAGCATGGACAAGCACACCTGAGCACGGACAAGCATCACCGAGCATGGGCAAGCATGCCTGAGCATGGGCAAGCATTCCTGAGCATGGACAAGCATCCCTGAGCACGGACAAGCATCCCTGAGCACGGACAAGCACGCCTGAACACGGACAAGCATCACCGAGCATGGGCAAGCATCCCTGAGCATGGACAAGCATGCCTGAGCATGGGCAAGCATTCCTGAGCATGGACAAGCACGCCTGAGCATGGACAAGCACGCCTGAGCATGGACAAGCACGCCTAAGCACGGACAAGCATCAACCAAGCATCGGCAAGCATCCCTGAGCATGGACAATCATCCCTGAGCATGGACAACTATCCCTGAGTATGGACAAGCATCCCTGAGCACGGACAAGCATCCCTGAGAATGGAAAAGGAGCCCTGGGCAGTCAAGCAGAGCGTCAGCAGCCAGACACTGGGTCCACAGTGTGGTAGGGAGTTATGATCTAAACACC
>CM052807.1:26572051-26622400 GCA_028533885.1 Nasua narica | reverse complement strand
TCTGACAATAACATCACTCTCCAAAGTACCCTCTGCCTCACATGTGGATCAACATGAGAAGCTAAAAGGGAAAGCAGAAGGGAAGGACACATATGAGTAGGTGGGCAGGAAAGGAGGTAGCCAACACTGTACTGAGATAGCTTTTGGTATCTCCTCCTAAATGAGAAATCTCCTGAGACTGTTCAGTCCTAACTCAGGCACTGCCAGCATGACTACACCCACCTAGCGTTCTCAGTCTCAGTCTGGGAAAAGGGTTCCTCTGGTGCCCTGCATACAAGGCTGACCCCAGAAGTGTATTTTGATTCCCTCCTACCATCACTTCTGTGTTTCTCCCTCACCTCCTAGAACTCAGCCTCCTCAATCCAGGGCCAGCAAGTCAAATGGTGCCCCATATCAAATGCCTGTCCTAGTATCCAAAGTATTCCTAGCCCTAATTATCTGAGTGCCCCAACCTCTAACACCACCAGTCAAACTCTTCTGTCGTATGGAGATCTCAGCTAGGTAACCAGTCAAAAACTACCTCCTGAACTAAGATGGAAGAAAATAAGTGACAGCTCCTTAGCATCCCAAAGTTATAATATTTGTATCTAAATAATAATAAAACTTACTGAACTCAGTAGGCATAATTTCAGGCAATATGGTAGAGATCTGAAAGGGAGGAAGCTTTCAGACGCTTCACTGCTGCCTGCACATAGGCCCAGGTACCAGGAAAACTCCCCTGGACACAGCTTCTTTTCTTCAGAATACAAGTTTCCCACTAGCTTCAAGTTTGTTCTGCCCTGTTTATTTTCCTTAAGAGTTCACACAGCAATGACAGAGGGATGCTAGCTCTGGGCAGGAACAGGACTGTATCATGAAGTGTGGGAGTCAAAGAGTTCCCTTGGGTGCCTTTGTAATAAGCATTACTTTGAATAATCGCACATTAAGGCCAACACTGGAATTGTAATAGGCAGAAAAACTGATCTGACTCTAATGCTTCCAAATTTTCTGTACCAATAGGAGCTAGGATTACAACCCTTTCAAACAGAGAGTCCTAGAATCACAGAGCTTTAAAGGAATCTTGCAAATAGCCATTTGCCCCCAAGAAAAACAATGCTGTGTTAGTAGGCTAGAGCAGATGCACAGATTCCTGCCTGGTGAGCTTCGTGGGGAAAGAGCCAGCAGAGGACTCCAGAGGTGACTCAACACCCCACCCAATGATGCTGGAAAACCTCAGCAACCACTCCTACAGTTGCACAGGTAGGCGGTGACCCTTGCCCAACAAGAAATCTTCTTTTCTCATGGAAGTACCCCCTCGGTCAATGTCAAACTATCTTGAGCTCCTCCATCAATCCAAAAGAGCAAAGCTGGAGTGCTGCCCCCACCCACCCAAGAACAGAGAACCCAGAACGGTGGAAATATTCCTTAGAGTCAGTGGAAACATCGGGGCACCATGGCTCATTAACGGTACCACAGGAGAGTATGTAACATTCAATTACTCAGGACTAAGAAGAAGAGCTAATTATCCAATTCAGGAATTATCCAGGACTCACTTCCCTCTCTACTCCTTCTCTTAGCGGCCTGCCGTTTCTCATGCTTCAACTAGGGAGGAGTGAGGTAAATAAGAAGAGAGGTGAAACACCAATCGGCTTGTCTGATAAGTGGTTTGGGAAGGAAAATAAAACTACTAATCAAAAGGAAGCTTCCAGACTAATTACAGCTTTCTATATTCCAGGCTCTTTCTATTGGTTTCCATATTCCATGATTTTCCTGATCCTGTTACCATAGGTTAGAAAGAGATGGGTCTAAAGTTTCATAAAAATGAAACATTCATTGCCACATGCACTAGTTACTGAGCACTTGCTAAACACTGTGTAAAACACTGCACTGGGGACAGGGATATGAAAAAGCTTATAGAGCGCCTAGCCCTCCAGGAGACACAACTTACGAGAGAAGGCAGACGCAGAAAGAGCCAACTGCACTGTCATATAGAAGTGTATGTGCTGGGAGAGACCAGAATCTTCTCTTAGGTGTCAACCCCATGACACCCACACACTGGGCTACCAGAGAGCAGCTCTGAAACTCCACAAAGGATGTAAGCTCTGCCTCTCCAAAGAAACCCAAGCCCTAAATGGAGCCTTCTTTCAGAAACAATAAAATATAAAAGTAAGAGGTTTTTTTCAATTAAAAAAAAAAAAGAGGGGCGCTGGGTGGCTCAGTGGGTTAAAGCCTCTGCCTTCGCCTCAGGTCATGATCTCAGGGTCCTGGGATGGAGCCCCACATCGAGGTCTCTGCTCAGCGGGAAGCCTGCTTCTCCCTCTCTCTCCGCCTGCCTCTCTGCCTACTTGTGATCTCTCTCTCTGTCAAATAAATAAATAAAATCTTTAAAAAAAAAAAAACTCATAGGAATTAAAAGCGCCACATAGCCAGACACACAGACACACAACACAGAGCTCAGAAGGCCAGCCCTTCACCTATCACTTTCTAGTGAGACTATTCTTTTTTTTCCTGTTATCATTACCCCAGTAAGCAAGACCCCAAGGAGAATAATGCAGGAGTTACTAGTTTAGGTCACTTTTAAGGAAGCAGATAAATAAAGAAAAGAGGATAAAACAGAACACTTTGTTAAAGGAAATGATGCTGCTTCATTACACATTGCTTACCTTCTTTACCCCCAAATTCCTAATTCCTATTTTAGAGAGCAAGAAAAAGGAGGGGACAGAGAGAAAAAGAAACAAGCTGGGAAGAGCAGAAGTTTCAGAAGAGAAGTCTTTCAGTAGGACTGTGGGAAGACAGCAGAGTAGGAAGCACCAGCCGTCTGGCCCCCCTCCCTGCAGTGGCAGAGTTGGTCTGATACAACTATTTTAGAACTCTGGAGTCCGATGAAGACTTGCAACTTCCAGAGAAGACCCAGAGAGCAGTTGGGCCAATATCACCTCTTAGCACAATAGTAGAGCACGAGCCTGTTCCTGCAACAGCTTGCATATAGCTTTCAGGAGCCAAGGTGGACAAAAAGTATCCTGACCTCCAAATCTCAGGGATCTATGCTCTGACTGCAGACTGTAGCTTCTGATCGCAGAGGCAAAAAGGCTGGCAATTGTTGCAAGCTCTTCCCATTCTGGATGAACTGACTTCCCTGGGACTAAAAAAGCTGGCAGCCTTTTGACCCCTTCATTTTTCACTTTTTGCCTTTTGGAGAGCCAGATGTTAAAAAACTAGAACATTCAAAAAAACATTCACTACATACACAGGGAAAACTGGAAAGTGATTCCACATGCCCAAAGACAGGCTCAGAAAGGACCTAAAGCTTATCCTCAGCACAGAGAAAGCCTACAACAATCAAAACACAAACAAAAATAAAAACAATAACAACAACAACAAAAAGTAACCCTGGGGAAGGGGAAGAATCTGATTTCTAAAGTTATTACCTTATGAGATTCAAATGTCCAGAATTTAACAAAAAAATATCACAAGACAAGACATACAAAGAAACAGGAAAATATGACCCATTCAAAGGGGAAAAAAATCAACAGAAATGATTCCTGAAAAGAACTGATGGCAGATATATTTGACAAAGACTTTAAAATAACTGTCTTAAAGATACTCAAAGAACTAAAGGAAACAGCTAAGAAAATGATAAAGATGTAATTCTCTGACATCAATAACTGAAAGAGGCGGGGACAGAGCTGTAAAAAAGCAGAGTTTTTTTATGTTACTGAAGTTAAACTGGTATAAATTCAAATTAGTGTTACAACTTTAGGGTATTAAACAGTATCCCCGCGGTAATCATAAACAGCTATGGAATATACACAAAAGGAAATGAGAAAGAAATTTCACTACAAAAAATTAAACACAAAGAAATACAGGAAATGAGAAACAAAAAACTATAGGATAACATATAGAAAACAAATAGCACAACATAAGTCCTTCCTTATCAGCAACTACTTTAAGTGTAAATATATTAAACTTTCCAATCAAAACAACAGAGACTGGCAGAATGGATAAAAACATGTGATCCAAGTAGATGCTAACTACAAGAGACTCACTCAATATCCAAAGACACAAAAAGATTGAAAATGAAAAGGTAAAAAAAGATAGTCCATGCAAACAGTAAAGAAAAGAGAGCAGAGGTGCCTATATTAATATCAGACAAAAAAAAAATTTTAAGGGCGCCTGGGTGGCTCAGTTGGTTGAGCAACTGCCTTCGGCTCAAGTCATGATCCCGGAGTCCCGAGATCGAGTCCCACATCGGGCTCCCAGCTCCATGGGGAGTCCGCTTCTCACTCTGACCTTCTCCCTTCTCATGCTCTCTCTCACTCTCTCTCTCTTTCCTAATAAATAAATAAATAAATAATCTTTAAAAAAAATTTAAATCAGAAAAGGCTATAAGATACAAAATATAAGGATATCATGTATTAATAAACAGCTCAAAACAACGGAAAAAAAACCCAATACTAGTATTCACATACCTATAACAGACATCAAAATACATAATACAGCGTCTAAGCATCTGCCTTCAGCTCAGGTCATGATCCCGGGGGATCCTGGGATGAAGCCCCACATCGGGCTCCCTGCTCAGCAGGGAGCCTGCTTCTACCTCTCCCACTCCCCCTGCTTGTGTTCCCTCTCTCGCTCTCTCTCTCTGTCAAATAAACAAACCAAATCTTTAAAAATATATATATATAAAACAAAAACTGACGAATTGAAGGGAGAAACAGTTTCACAGTAATAGCTGGAAGCTTCAATACCTCACTCTTAACAATGGACATGACCAGCAGACAGAAGAAAAGGAGAGAGAGGCCCTAACACAATAAACCCACTAGATCTAACAGACATATACAGAACAGTCCACCCAACAGCAACAGCGTACAATATCATGCACATTCTTCTCACATGCACATGAGATATTTTCGAGGATACAAAATATGTTAGGCCGCATATTAAGTTTCAATAGATTTAAAAAGGTAGATATACAAAGTATTTTATCTGATCACAAGATGAAGTTAGAAATCAATAATAAAAGTAAAACTGGAAAATACAAAAAAAGTGGCAATACACTTTTAAACTCAATGGATCATAGAAGAAATCACAAAGGAAAACAGAAAATACTTACAGATGAATAAAAATGAAAATACAAAACCAAAAATTATGTAAACACAGCAAAAGCAGTGCCAAGGGGGAAATTTATAGCTATCAATGCTTAAAGAACAAAAAAGATCTCAAATCAACAACCTAACCTTACAAATTAAGGAGCTAGAAAAAGAAAAACAAACTAACTGGGGCACCTGAGTAGCTCAGTCAGTTAAGCATCCGATTCTTGATCTCATCTCAGGTCTTGATCTCAAGGTCGTGAGTTCAACCCCAGAAAGAAAGAAGGAAGGAGGGAAGGGAGGGAGGGAGGGGGGGAGGGGGGGAGGGGAGGGGAGGGGAGGGGAGGGGAGGGGAGGGGAGGGGAAGGCAAGGAAAGGCAAGGAAAGGAAAAAAACTAACCCAAAGCTAGAAGGAAAGCAATGATAAAGATTAGAGCAAAGATGAACAAAATAGAGAACAGAAAAAACAAGAGAGAAAAATCAATGAAACCAAAAGTTTGTTCTTTAGAAAGATTAACAAAATTAAATATTTAGCTAGATGGAAAAAGGAAAAAAAAAGATAGAAGACTAGAATTATTAAAATGAGAAACAAAAGTAGAGACTTTACTACCAATTCTATAGGCATAAAAAAATTTTTAAGAGTACTATGAACACTGTACACCAAAAAATTGGGAGTTCTGTGGTCAGAAGGTCCTTCAAAATTGAGGTAAATCAGAAATGAGAAACTTGTCCTAAAAACAAAAACAAAAAATCTGGACTAATAGGCCCAAGAAGTCCTAACATTTCAAGAGCACCCCTAAACCATCAGCCCCACTAAGAAACGCCTGCAATGACTGCAGCAAGTGGCAAAGTGATCCAGATATTTCATCTTAAGATCTGATTCTTCAACCAACCAACCTTTCCAGGTGCCCCGCCCAATGATTTTTTTCTTTTTAGCAAATGTGAACTATTCAAATCTGCAATCAAATGAATGCTTTTGTTAAACAATTTAAATCACATTAGAGTTTTCACAGTGTGAAATTCTTTTAAAGACACATAAAAATGCTAATGATAACTTAATCCAGGCAGTTTGAGCAACTCCTTATTTTTCAGCATTCTCAGCATTAACCTATCCTCATAAATTACTCCCACCCAGGCTTCTCAGAGTGAAAGAAATAAACTAAAAGGTTTAAATCAGTAAGAGAAACCAGAAAACTCCCCGACAGGTCACTAAGAGGAAGAGTCCAAGACCAGCATAGCCTTGAAGGGCATTTCTAGTCACACTTCACACCTCTTGGAGAAGGTAGGAGGTGCACTTACTACTGCAAGTGACCTATTTCCCAGCACTGATGAAAGGAGCTAATACCTAAGTTGTGCTGAGCACTGGAGAGCCAAGTAACAGGTTTACTGAACCAAAGTTTTGTCCAAACAAAAAACAAAAAACAAAAAACAAAAAAAAAACCTCATCTAACTCATTCATTCTGCCCACCCAGTCATACCTCAGGACAAACCGCTTTCTTGTATGCCAACATATACACTTTTTCTACTGACTTTACTTACCAAATGAAGCCTTACCAAATGAAGCCTCTACTGACTTCACTTACCAAATGAAGCCTAAGCCTCAACCATACTTAGAGACTGGAGAAAATGGCCTGGAAGTTTAATAAATGCAAATAAGCTCTAAAGCCTTAGCTCACCTAGTCAGCTGCCTCTTCATAAAGAATGACTTGATGGGCGCCTGGGTGGCTCAGTCAGTTAAGAATCTGCCTTTGGTTCAGGTCATGATCCCAGGGTCCTGGGATAGAGTCCCACATCGGGCTCTCTGCTCAGTGGGGAACCTGCTTATCCCTCTACTCCTCCCCCCTGCTCATGATCTCTCTCAAATAAATTAAAAATAAAAAAAAAAAAAGAATGGCTTGAGAACCATTTAAGAGAAAAGGTATTAAGAAAAGCATCAGGGAAGCAAAAACTAGCTGTATGAGGCCTTCAGATCAATATCACTCTTTACATAAATTCTCCCCGAAAAATCTGTGAGCAAGGGAGGTATCCCTATGAAACAGGTACAGTGAAGTGGAAGGTACATGAACTAAGGAAAAAGAAGCAGGGGGTTGAGGTACCAAATGATGCCAATTCACACCAACTCACAGACATGTATCCCCAAGGAGCAAGGCCATGATTTCTCTCTGGATGGATAAAAGACACCACTCATGACAAAGCCAAGAAAAATCTCAGGACAGCAAGGGAGAAAGCACTGCTGTTTATTCCCTCTTCCTGCCACAAGTCAATTCAATTTGTCATGTATTAAAGGATCTTTCTATTGGTCCTGTGCTAAATTAAAAAAAAAATCTGACAGTTCTTAAAAACAAGGAAGACTTTATTCAGGACTACTGTGATAGATGTCAAGACTATCGCAACAGGGGAGAGAGACGGCACGCAACTCAAAATACCTGGGTTGGGTTCTCTAAGTGCCCACAACATGAGTCTTCCTGGTCTCTCTGTCCCATTCTCTCCCCATCATGCATGTCACCTGGGCATCTCACTTCTCCTCACAACTCTACAATGACCCCACAGCTCTGCAAGATTAGCCTGGGATTCGAGGCTTCTCCTCCTTCACCTTCTCCTCTGTTCTTCTATGAGAACATGCCCTTCCACCAAAGTGGCCACCTACACACATCTTGGACTCTCCTGCCCCCTTGCCTCTCATCTCTCTGTATCCCCACCAACAGAAAGTACCCCTTGGACATCTAACAAAATCCTAATTCATTTCAAGACTTGGTTCTAATCCCAATGCCTTTGAAGCCTTCTCGGACCCTCCCAGCTGGCCCTGACCTCCTTATCCTTGATGAGTCCACATATTATTTTTTAATGCATTTAGCCCCATCTGAGTTCCAAACTCACTGAGGGCAGGGATCCTGCCTTGGACCACTCTGCATCCTTCATAACACCTAAGAGAGTGCCTTCCCTTGGTCTTTATGTCCATAGGAAAGACCTTTTCTTTCTTCCTTTACCATAAAAATCAAATTATCCAATAAAACACTACAAACTTAAAACTAATAGGAATAATCTATCAAAAAGTATGATTAAGAAGGTGCTTCCCACTACATTTACAAACAAGAAAGAGCAAAAAAGAATAAAAAGAGAGCTCCCTTTTTAAATTTTTTATTTAAATTCAATTTAATTAACATATGTTATTATTAGTTTCAGAGGTAGAATTCAGTGATTCATCAGTTGCATATAACACCTGGTGCTCATTACAATGAAGCGCCCTCCTTAATGCACATCACCCAGTTACCCCACTCCCCCACCCACCTCTCCTCCAGCAACCCTCAGTTTGTTTCCTATAGTTAAGAGTCTCTTATGGTTTGCCTCCCTATTTCTCTCTATTTTTCCTTCCCTTCCCTTATGTCTATCCATCTTGTTTCTTAAATTCCACATGAGTGAAATCATGGTATTTGTCTTTCTCTGACTGACTTACTTTGTTTAGCCTCTAGTTCCATCCATGTCATTGCAAATGGCAAGATTGCATTCTTTTTGATGGCTCAGTAATAGTCCATTGTGTGTATATATACCATATCTTCTTTATCCATTCATCTGTCAATGAGCATCTGGGCTCTTTCCATATTTTGGCAATTGTGGACACTGCTGCTATAAACATTGAAGTGCAGGTGCCCCTTCAAATCACTATGCTTGTATCTGTTGATAAATACCTAGTAATGCATCTGCTGGGTTGTAGTGTAGCTCTATTTCTAACTTTTGAGCAACCTCCATACTGTTTTCCAGAGTGACTGCACCAGTCTGCATTCCCACCAACAGTATCACCTTTCTCCACAACCTCGCCAACACCTGTTGTTTTCTGAGCTGTCAATAAGAGAGCTCCTATCTTAAAAGATTTTACTGTTATTTCCTTGTAGGTTTATATACATTTTCTAAATTTTCTGCAATAACCATATATAACTTTTATTAATGCAGAAAATGTCACCTTAAAAACACTATAAGGAACATACAATAAATGTTCTAGGAATTTAGAGAAGGCTGAGATTCATGTGAGTAGGAACAGGACATGATATGATCACGAAGAAAGTATAGGCAATGAAGGGTTGGCAGACAAAAAGAGGACAAGGAGGAGAGAGAGAAGAAAGGGAGGAGGAGGACAACAGGAAGAAAAAGGAAGGGGACAGGGAAAGAATCAACTTCTGAGGCTGTCATTTACTGAGAACCTACTAGATCCCAGGCTATTTACAAGCATGATCTATCTCATCTAACCCTTGCAATCACTGTTAAGTAGGTATTACTATTCCCATTTTAAAGATGACAAAACTGAAAACTAGGGTGTGACTCGCCCAAAGCCACACATCTACTAAGTGGTGGAGTCTATTGGAAATGGAAATGGAAAGTCTATGCTTTCCATTCTGCTAGGAATTTTTCAGCTGGGTTCTGTGTTTATCAAAAGGATCCACAGATACTCAGCCTCAGGACCCGATCCTCAGTAGGAAGGTTCTGAGTTCCCATTCAGCATAAACCTGAGCAGTTCCACTGTAATCCATTTTATTATATATTTTGAGTATCGATATGTCATTTTTTTAAAAAAAATAGGAGTTCCAACATTTCAAAAAATAAACAATAGTTTGAAAACCACTGCCCTACGCCACACCATCCCACTACAAAGGCCCTGAGGTGGCTGAGATATATTTGGTAGTCATGCTGGGCTGGGGAACACCAAAGGAGAAAGAAGCCTGTCCTCGATGTGTGTTAGAAATGAGACTGAAACATGAGGGCCTAGAAAGTTCCTAAGACCCTGAAGTAAGGCAAAGAGAAGGAAGCCTTTTATTAGTTGACACCTGTGAGCCTCTGGCTCATGCCAAAACCAAAAGTGCAGGCACATCCTCTAAGCAACTAGCATTTAAATAAAAAATTCCAGAAAACCTGTTGTTTTCATTAGGACTAGCTTTGATATAAAAAATTTCAAATACCAAAACAAATGCAACAGATGTGCAATTCTATTTTAAAACCACTTGAATATGTGCAAATCTTCCAAAATAATGTGTTTTTTCTCAGCATTCCTGCTCTTGGGGTGTGGATACTGTCTGCTGGCTCACAAGGCATCCTGGGCAAGTTTTTTGGGATGTTTCTCCATCTCAGGTTTGCCTCCTACTAATTAATCATTGAAAGACAGCACAAAAGGCTTTTAGAGGAATTCAAAATTAAATGACAAGTATTTATCTATATTCAGCCACAAAACAAAATAGGATCAAATTATGCTCTTACATTGATTTAATTTATATACTATATTTTTTTTAAGATTTTTATTTATTTATTTATTTGACAGAGAGGCAGGCAGAGAGAGGGGGAAGCAGGCTCCCTGCTGAGCAGAAAACCCGATGTGGGGCTCGATCCCAGGACCCTGAGATCATGACCTGAGCCAAAAGCAGAGGCCTTAACCCACTGAGCCACCCCGGCGCCCCTATACTATATTTTACACAAACAAAATCTGATAGTTCTCACAGTTTGGAAGTATAATCCTCATGAGTAAGTCAACGAACACTTGGTATGAGATTTTCCTCACTTTCCACTTCCTAAATGCTGAGCTGATTTATTAATAAGTGATATTTTCTGTTTAGAGGAGCGCAGCCTTCAGATACACAAGCGTTAATTCATTTTGTTCATTTGGCTTCACACTCATGACCAGTATCAGATGATGCCTTTATAAGAGATGGTAACAATAATGCATTCTTATTCTACACATAGGTTTTCTGAGCCTGGTATTTAATGGCTTTATGAAGGTCAACAGATGAAAGGGTTTTTGAATGATTCTCATTGCTTAGCTGTAAAAGTCACAATTCTCTAGCTCTTAAAAGTTTGTTCATAAATAAAATCACGGAGCTGAAACCATTCTGTTTGAACATACTCCTAGTAAGCATCCTACATGTGCACCAGGTGCTGCAGTGATGCGAGGAGTTCAAAGATGAAACAGATAGTGCCTGCCCTTGAGAAGTTTGTGAAAGGTAGCAGGAGTGAAATATATGTAAACAGACAACTTCTATATAACTTGGTATAGATCAGAGTACTACATAAACACAAAAAAAAGCTGTAATGGGCAGAATAGCCCCAAAATGCCCACATCCTAATCCCCAGAACTTGCAAATATGTTACATCACGTAACAAAAATGAATTAAAACTGCAGATGGAATTAAAGTTACTAATCCACTAACTTTAGAACAAAGAAATTATCCTGCGTTATCTGGTGGGCCCAATATAATCCACTTAAAAGTGGAAAGAGGAAGCAGAAGGGGAGAGAGAGAAAGAGAGAGAGATGTGTTGGCAGAAGCAGAGTTCAAAGATGCTTTGTTGTTCACATGAAGATACAGGAGGGGACCAGGAGACAAGGAATGTGGCCAGATGAGATAAGGAAACAGGACTGTCCCTACAGTTTCCATGAAGTGCCAACCCCTTGACTTTAGCCTACTGATACCCATGTCAGACTTCTGAAGGTGAGAACTGCAGGACAGTGCATCTGTACTGCTTGAAAGCACTAGTGTGTAGTCCTTTGTTATGGCAGCAATAGAAAATTAATAAAGAGCCCTTCGGTTGGAAAACAGAATTATTTATATGTGAAAAGAGAACACTCCTTCTTACCAACACTTCATCAGCCATGCCTCAGCAAGAAGAGCAAGGCCACTAAACCTTAAAGCTCAATCCAGAAATGCAAATACCAGGTAGCACACATTCATGATGTTATAAAAAGTCTCCAGTGACTGTCCCTAAAACATCTGTTATATACTCACCAGCCAGAAGAGTGGTGATTTGGGAGACAAACTACTCACCAAATACAAGGCCACGACTATTCGGCCAGCACCACCACTGTGAACACTTTGGCGGTGCAGGTACAAATGCTCACGTAGACCTTCCCAATGTCTGCTACCTGACGGTCTAGTCTGCTTCAGTCTTAGTCAACTGACATTATAAATACAGCCTACTGTGGAGCACAACACTTAAATGTGATACCAAAAGAAGCTGCAGAATCATTTTCCAAACACTGGCCTGGAGCCAGAGACAGTTTACTCTTCTGGAATTGCTCTCCAGAGGAGTCAAAAATAGCCCCACTTACCTGCCAGGCCGCATTGTGAAACACTAAAGAAGCATGAAAAAGCCAAGAGGGCAGCTTCCCCTGGATACTAGCCCAGTATTTGCTCACTTGAGATGATTCCAGGGAGCACAATCTCAGCAGGACTAAGGCCAGAGGCGAAGGGCCACACCTAATTTGGTTATTTTCAGGAAAGCCCGGCTTTGGCAAGGAATTCCACAGCTGTGTTCGCAATTTATCAATGATCTGAGGCTTTAAATATCATATTGTGGATCGGTAAGCTCATGCAAGAGGAAAACTCTTAATTCTACATGCTATATACGTTAACTACTAAATTTGTTCTAACACTAAATCCAAAATTTTGTCTCCTTTTCTGAACTTGGTTGTCCACAACAAATTTTTAAGTAACAAATTCAATGTAACAAACTTTCAGGAATAGATGTGTGTGTGTATACTTCCCTCCTCCCTTTCCTTTTCTATCTGCTCAATCTCTTCTCAGGATTACCACCTGACATCCTACTTTGCATATTTGATCAACAGACTAAGCAATTCCCCTTCCAACCATCCTTGTTCCACATGTGCACCAAGAGAACACTGAGCAAACAGTCTTGTTGCAGCATAGGGTTACATTGTTAGCTTAGTGTAGAGCAGCCTCCTCTTCATTTCTATCCTCCTCTGGCACTCAGAACAATCTTAGTCATTCCAATCTTCTGTTTTCTTATGGGAGCTCCTCCAACCTTTAGACACACTAAAGGGGAAAATAAATATATAACCATGATGCACACAGCTCTCCCAGGAAAGGCCTACAAGATGGTAACAGTTAACATGCTTTACTAGGGTCCCTTTCCAACTGAGACCTACCTTTTCTCTAACACCAAGATTACGAGAAGCTAAAGATCCCAAGGCCCCACAGATTCTGCTATAATACAAAAATAACAAAAGAAATCACAGAATTATGTGGTTAATGGGAATGTGATAGGGGCGCCTGGGTGGCTCAGTGGGTTAAAGCCTCTGCCTTTGGCTCAGGTCATTATCTCAGGGTCCTGGGATCGAGCCCACATAGGGCCCTCTGCTCAGCGGGGAGCCTGCTTCCCCCTCTCTCTCTGCCTGCCTCTCTGCCTACCTGGGATCTCTCTCTCTGTCAAATACATAAAATCTTTAAAAATTTTTTTAAAAATTAAAAAATAAAATAAAATAAAAATGGGAATGTGATAAAATAATTTCTCAGTCAATACTAAGTTAAGCAGCCCCAGGTCACATGACACAAATTCTGAGTTCAAGCTAACGGAATGATCTGGAGGACCAAAAGTACAACAATTTCCTATTCCTCTATTTCTCATTTTAATCAGATTGTTGGAACAAATATATAAATAAAGAACCAAAATACCTAAATCAAGAGGATCACTAGTACAAATGTTTAGTGATGTTCAGAACTCACACATATAATTTATAAGTTATCTAAATGTTCACTGAAACTGACAGTATAGTGCTAACCTCTTTTCTTTCAAGTGGTTCAACAAAGAGCCACTGTCACTTTCAATTAAAATACCTAAAAACCTCATTCTTAGGAGAAACCACAGTTTTCTCATTTAGGGAGCATACATCAATATCTTACACTGGATGGCTCTAATGATAAAAGTACGACTCGGTTTTAAAAACTTTGTCTACTGGGGCACCTGTGTGGCTCAGTCAGTTAAACGACCAAGTCTTGATTTCAGCTCAGGTCAGGATCTCAGGGTCATGAGATCCAGCCCTGCATGGGGCTCCCTGCTCAGCAGGGAGTCTGCTTAGAATTCTCTCTCTCCCACACCCTCTACTCCCCCTTCCCCCGCCTCACACTGTCTCTCCTGCTCTAAAATAAACATATTTTTTTAAAGACCTTTTTGTCTACTATTAGGAGGAGCACAGTGAAACTAAATTTCACTTGTTTAAAAAGTAGTATCAGGGGAAGCCTAGATGGCTCAGTCAGTTAAGTGTCCGCCTTCAGCTCGCGTCACAATCCCAGGGTCCTGGGGAATTGAGACCCACATCTGGTCCCTTGCTCAGCAGGGAGCCTGTTTCTCCTGCTTGTGCTCGCTCGCTCTCTCTCTCTCTGCCAAATAAATAAATAAAATCTTAAAAAAAAGTAGTATCGGGTGTTTGTGAGGATAGGGAACAAATGAAATTTTCAAACTCTGTTGGGAGTATATATTCCACTTTGGAACACTGTTGACAAAGTATTTTATACATAAACTAAAGTTCGCAAGTAGCAAATAACAATATTACACTCAAGTTGTTTCACTGTTTTAGATTTTAAATACAACAGAATTTTCAGTGGTCCCAAAGAACGAGGGAATTATAATCACTGTGCTATAGCACTGTTTATTTCAACTCACTGTTTAGCTCACAGGGGTTGAAGACACACATTACCCCAAAGTGAGTTCAAGATTACAAATCATTATAAACTTCCTTTTCACAACTAATGTGTAAAGCTACATCAAAATATATGGGGCCAAATACACAAGATTTAACTTCCATGTAAAGCAATGTTTATTAAAGTAAAACAAAAGCCTCAATAGTTACTTCAGCAAATACCTGGAATCTAGACCAACAAAAGATTTGGTGGGGGAAGAGTTATCACTGACATTGTTTCTAACAGCAGGCACACGGCAGTTAAAAAAAACAGTCTGACTTTCAGTCAGTTCTATCATGGTTTTTAAATCCTCTACAGACAGCGGACCCCTGTGTTGCCTGCAGATGGAGGGGGAAGCCAATCACTCCCATCTCCCTACTCTTGGTTAATCACTGTGTGCCAATTAGGGTTAAAAAGGATAAGTAATAAAAGTATGTTAATCTGAAATTTACATACATTTTATAAATATGTGCAATTTCTTTGACCTAATACCTCCAGGTCTAGGTATCTATTCTGTGAAAACACGCAAACGTGTGCCCAAAGAGACATGTGCAAAATGTTCAGGGCATCAATATTTGCATTGACTATGAGACAATACACTATATTAATGAATTAGAAAAAAACAGAATAGCTAAATAAAATACGATGTAAGGATACAACTGAATATTGTACAGCAATTAAAAGGAATAAACTAGAGCTCTAGGTTTTACCTATAGTATTCTAATTCTTAATTTCATATATCTGTATAATACAGATTTAATACTTTCAAATTACAATAATGAAAGATGTAAACAACCAGATTATTAGCCACCATTAATTCTCAGCAGGCCTAAAGCTGTTATAGTCCTGGGTTTCTGCTGTATCTTGATGCCACAACCACTGTAAAGCATGAGATGAGCTCAATCCATACGCTGGGAACAAAAGTCCCCGGATCAGATTTTGTGCATTAATGTGAGTTCCTGGAGATGACTGCCCTTAGCTTAAGTGGTGGCCCAAAAGGAATTCATTAATCATCTAAGCACTGGCAGAAACTTCTGAGTTAAACATGGGTGTACATCTTAGGGGAGAAATTAGATAGTCTTCCCAGAGGCATTACATAAGGAGCCAACAGACTTCTCAGAGGGCAGACTGCCATCCTAAGTCCACAAAAGTGTTTGCTAAGGAAAGCTCCTCCACCAACCCAACCTAAGACTGCCCTAGGCCAACCCGTATGTACAGGATTGCCCTGGAGCCATGTCAGTGAGTAAGTGTGCAGACCCAGATGGAATCAATGTGTGTTCAAGTTCTACTCCAGTGAGTTATGATCTGTATCAAGGTCACTCCTCCCACTGCAGGGTCACTAGTCTCATCTGCTTACTTTCCAAGACATTACCAAGCCAAGTAGCTATCCTAAGACACTAACAGGAAACCCCCCTGTAACTAGAATTTGTTAAGAGTAAGTTGTTATAATTCATTATTTCTGAAAGTGTTGTCTGTGGAACATCAGACTGCATGTGCCTAAAACAAAGAGGATTCCATAAGTACGTAAGTCTGGGCAATGTTGCCTTATATGTATTCTTACTCCCACTCCCCACAATGCATGCCATTTATCACATTAAATATTCAGAAAGGGCTATATGAAAGAAATTTGCTTTACTCTAAGCCAGGGTTTCCCAAACATATTTGACAAAGGAACCTTTTTTCCAACCTAAAATGGCCCTTTCCCATACTTGATCCTAGGAAGTCCCTAGAGTTACCGTTAATACTGAAGATTCCCAGGCTCTATTCTGACCTCTTGAACAAAATCTTCAAGGGAGGGGTCATGTCATTTAAAATAAATATCACAGTTAAATTAAAGCAATTTAAAAAACACTGACAACTAGCATTTGGTCAGAAACACTACTTTTTGTTAAAAATGTTTCTAAATCAATCCCTTAATTCAAGGTCACTATTCTAATCTAAGCATTATTATCCACTTACAGTACTGAGGAGGTAAAGAACATATCTGTACTGGTCTCGAGTATGACAGCAGTAATTTTTTCATCCTTGGGTTTTTCTCTCACTAAGTTAATCATCATCACTGTAATAACAACTGAGCTCTTAAATATATTATCTCCTACAGTTTTTCACAAAAACTTACCAGAAAAGTACAATCATTTTCCCCATGTTGAGGACATGAGGAAGCGGGCTAAGGAAGTTGAAGTGATTTGCCCTAAGTCTGAGTTTCTCAACCTCGGCACTGTTGACCTTTGGTGCAGAAAACTCTAGGAGGGGCAGGCAGCCTGTCCTGTTTAGCAGCATCCTTACCTTTACCCAGCAGAGGCCAGTAGCACCTCCCCTCAGTTAGAACAACCAAATATCGCCAGCAGGCAAAACTGGTTAGGAACCAGAGATAAGAGCGCACTGCCAGAACCCTCAGCACTAGTGTCTCCGCTGGCCTCCCGCCGCCACCCTCTGCAGGCTTCCCCCTCCGCATGCTTATACACCCAGAAACCCAGCAGGCCGGGCTGGAGCTCTCACTGCCCTGCCTCACAGCCAGTCCACACTCAAGAAAGGCCTGAGAGAAGCCCGTCAGGTGAAGAGTGAGATAAAAGGTGAACCAAGTGCCAGCCAATTTCTGGCACAAACACCTCAAGAGAAATAATGCGTGTGTGCCCTTCTGTCCTGCCAAAGGCTTCGGTTGCACATATGAAAGATTCTCAATCTGTTCTCTTAAAAATGAACCATAGAAAAAGCATTCTGCCCAAATGGCATACCTAGTTAATTCAACACATGGGAAAGATCATTTCTAACACACTCTCTTTATATGAAAAAATTATTTTCCATAATAATTATGTAAAAATCAATAAATATTGCTTACTTGTTTTGTTCTTTAGGATTGTAACAATCATTTTTCTAAAGATTTTATTTATTTGAGAGAGGGAGTGAGCACAAGAAGGGGAGAGGGAGAGGGAGAGGGACAAGCAGACTCCCCCCTGAGCACACAGCCCCACACAGGGCTCAATGCCAGGACCCCAAGATCATGACCTGAGCCAAAGTCAGATGTTTAACCAACAGAGCCACCCAGGTACCACAAAACAATCAATTTTAAAATGATAAATTCCACGGGGCGCCTGGGTGGCTTAGTTGGTTAAGTGTTTACCTTTGGCTCAGGTCATGATCCTAGGGTCCCAGGACTGATCAAGCCCCACATTTTGCGGCTCTCTGCTCAGTAGGGAGCATGCTTCTCCCTCTCCCTCTGCTGCTCCCCCTGCTTATGGTCTCTCGTTCTCTCTCAAATAAAATCTTTTAAAATAATAAGATAATAAAATGACAAATTTCAACACATTATGCAAATTTAGCAAAATATTTATTGTATATTTATTAGATAACTATTGTATAACTATAACTATTGTATAACTATTGTATAACTATTGTATAAACTAAAATTGGCATTCACCAAAAAAAACAAGTACACCTCAAGGTTTGCACTTTTTCTTTTAATTTTTTTTTTAAAGATTTTATTTATTTATTTGACAGAGAGGTCACAAGTAGGCAGACAGGCAGGCAGAGAGAAGGGGAAGCAGGCTCCCTGCTAAGCAGACAGCCTGATGCAGGGCCTCGATCCCAGGACCCTGAGATCATGACCTGAGCCGAAGGCAGAGGCTTTAACCCACTGAGCCACCCAGGTGCCCCTTTGTTTTAATTTTTAAGCAGAAAACAAAAACTGAGAATCACACACAATGACTGAATTATAAACCTCAATAACATTATCACTGTTCACTTCAAATCTACCGTTTAAATGCAGAAATATGTAGTACCAGAGCGGTTAAATGCACAAAAATGTTTAAGGCAAGCTTGAAAAATTTTAAACTCTTAGAAGTCTCTAGAAATGAATGCATGTCACTAAGTACCCAGTGTTGGGGGCCAACCATGTAATTAAGAGTCTCTGATTCAAGTTCCATGTAGTATACAATATCTATCAAAGGATAATCAAAAAGTGCTCATTTGAAACTTACATATATGTTATTAAAACTCAAGTTATCGTAGCAATCAATTATTTAGAACACCAACAAAAGGAATTTTGGAAAAGGAATATGTTACCACCGACATTGTTTAGAACTCCAGACACAGTTTTAGACTTTTAGATTTTGCAGACAAACTTTTTGGATGATTTTATTATTGTTATTAAATTCCCTGCAAACAATGCACCCCTTATCATCTGCACCAGAGCAGACCACTCCCACCAGCCAAACCTTGGGACAACACAGTCTGCCTAACATGGTTAAAATGGTACTCAAGAGTTTCAAGTCCAAAACCAGTTGGCTACAAAAGGCTAATGGAAAGAAAAAAAGTCACAAGAAAATCATCATAAAGGAAATGATGAAATGGTCAAGTCTCTGGGTCCCATCTCAAGTCCAATTCCAGCTTACCATGTATGTCAGGCAAGCCATGAAATTTCTTCAGGCAATTCAGAGTTAGGAGACAGCCTTTGAATGCTGGCTGCTGTGTAACCCTGGGTAAATTACTTAACCTTTCTGGGCCTTTAAATTTTCTCATCTTCAAGATGGATATATAATAGTATCTGCCCCAGGGGGTTGTTGAAAGTAATAAAAGGAGAGCATAGTTAAGTGCTCTATATAAAACAGCTAGCTGCACCTGAGCAGTATCTTGAAATTATTATATCTGGGTGATGAATATATAGAGATCATTACACTAGTCTCCTTAATTTTGTATTTTTTTTTAATTTTTCACAATAAATGCTTGAACTTAGTTGGTATCTTAATGTTCTTTAAAGAAGCATACCTCAGAGATATAGTGAGTTCATTAAATTCCAGAGTATTGTAATAAAGCAAATCAAATTAATTTTTTGGTTTCTCAGTACATATAAAAGTTATATTTAAAGTTAAAAAAAGAGTCAAGGGCATCTGAGTGGCTCAGTTGGTTAAGTTTCCGACTCTTGGTTTAGACCCAGGTCATGATCTCCCAGTTTTTGGACTGAACCCCATATTGGGGTCCATGGTGAGTCTGCTTCAGATTGTCTCTCCCTCTGCCTTTCCCTTGTTGGTGCTCTCTTGTGTGCACGCTCTTTGTCTCTAAAATAAATAAATAAAACCTTTTTTAAAAATTTTAAAAATAAAATTAAAAAAATAAAAACAAATAGTTATGTTTACAATAAACTATAGTCTGTTAAGTGTGTAACAGCATTATGTCTAAAAAGCAATATACATACCTTAATTTTTTTTAAAGATTTTATTTATTTATTTGACAGAGAGAGAGATCACAGGTAGGCAGAGAGGCAGGCAGAGAGAGAGGGGGAAGCAGGCTCCCTGCTGAGCAGAGGGCCTGACGCGGGGCTTGATCCCAGGACCCTGAGATCATGACCTGAGCCAAAGGCAGAGGCTTTAACCCACTGAGCTACCCAGGCACCCTACATACCTTAATTTTAAAATACTTTGCTAAAATATTTTAGCAAAAAATATTGCTAAAATATGTTAACCACCATCAGAGCTTTCAGCAAATTGTAATCTCTTTGCTGGTGGAGAGTCTTGTCACAGTGTTGATGGCGGCTGACTGATCAGGATGGTGGCTGTTGAAGGCTGGGGTGGCTGTGATAATTTCTTAAAATAAGACAACAGTGAGAGCACCTGGATGGCTCAGTCAGTTAAGCATCTGCCTCCAGCTCAGGTCATGATCCCAGGGTCCTGGGATCAAGCCCCTATCAGGCTCCCGGCTCAGTGGTGAGCCTTCTTCTCCCTCTCCCACTCCCCCTGCTGGTGTTCCCCCTCTGTCTGTCTGTCTGTCTGTCTCTCTCTCTCTCTCTGTCAAATAAAATAAAATCTTAAAAAAAAATAAGACAACAATGAAATTTGCCACACTTGACTGACTCTTCCTTTCACAAATCCTTTCTCTGAAGCACGCAATGCTGTTTGACAGAATTTTACCCAGAGCAGAAATTCTTTCAAAATTGGAGTCAATCCTCTTAAACCCTGCTGCTACTTTGCCAACTAAGTTTATGTAATATTCTAAAACCCTTGTTGTCATTTGAACAATCTTCACAGCATCTTCTCCAGGAGTAGATTCCATCTCAACAAACCACTTTCTTTGTTCTTCCATAAAAAGTAACTCTTCATCCATTAAAATTTTATCATGAGATTGTAGCAATTCAAATATAACAATACGAAAATGTCTAAAAGACTGCAGGCAGTACCAAAATGGGACACAGACACAATGTGAGCAAATGCTGTTGGAAAAATGGCACCAAATGACTTGCTCAATACAAGGTTGCCACAAGCCTTCCATATGTAAAACTAAAACACACACACACGCAGTTATCTGTGAATACAGCAAATACAGCAATACAGCAAAAGCAGTAATACAAGGTATGCCTATATATAACACACAGGAGAAATAAGGATTTCTAAGGTCTCTTTGAACTTTAAAGCCCTATTATATACATCAGACGGGAAAAAGGGCTCAATTCCTAGATGCAAATCAGGAATGAGGCAAGACATTCCAGAAATAAACTCAGACCACCAGTCTGAGAGTGCCTGCTCTCAGATTACTCTAGGAGTAATCACTCCATAATTAATGCTTTACACATAAATGTTCAATGACTAGATGCCGGACTAATTCCAGGCATTCATTACAAAGCTACAAACCAAAATGGGACCAGCACTTCCAGATCCAAGCTCTCAATGATCTGAGACTTGTATCTGGCCCAGGAAATAACCTGAATCATTCTATTCTTTGTGGAGAAGAGAAGAGTAAAAGACACAATGATGAGAATTGATCCTGAGGGAAGGACATAACCAAAAAACGCTGTATAAATTGAATGAATTCATACCACAAATGACTTTAAAGCTTTCCGAGGGAATTTTACATTCAAAAGACAGAAGAATAGGCATTCATAATTAATTGTATTTACTGACCATACAAAGGAGTAAATTATCAGCAAAACTTAGAGAATCTATTACAAACCAGGAAAAACACCTATGACCACACAAATACACTTTCCACCAAGCTGAAATGGAATGGCTGTCTGAATGTATACAACATACAAAGTTACGTAAAATTTTTAAAGACAGTAGAAGTAGTTCAGACAGACCAAAAACGGGGGGGGGGGGGGTATTTCCAGTACCTTGGAAAATGACATAATTTCACTTGAGAAAACATCATAAGAATCATGATATGTTTCTGAAAGACAATACTGACCCCAATGAACTCACCTTCTGAAAAAAGACAAACCACACCTCTCTTCCCTAGCTCCAAGTGACCCTCAAAGCATCATCTTCCTTTCCACTAAAGCAATCCACAAGTTTTTAATCCAGTACTCATGAACATTTTGTCAACAAATGAAACAAACAAACAAAAAACACTGTTTAAGAGTTTTAAGAGCTAGAACAGATGTTTTGACTTTGAATCATCCAATAGTATAAACATATAACTACATAGTAGACTGTTAGAGTTCATGTCCTATTGGCTTCCAAAACACACCTTTCCAGGTGTGAGCTACCAATGACAGAGTTTTCCAAGTTCAAAAAGTCCTATCACAAAGTAGTCCTCCTCAATCCATCTATTAATTCCTGTGCATTTCTTCATTCAGCTGTGTGTCCTGCTTTGTTGGACAGCTTCAGCACGATGACTGCTAAAATTTCTGGAAGACAGCTAGAATTCCCCCTCCTGTGTGATGAAAGGAGGTTTCAAATCCTCCGACAGATGGCTCCACCGACTGTTGGCCCAGATTAACTCACTTTCCTAACAAGTTCCAGGGTAAAAAAGGGCTGGGATGGAGGACAGAGATATAAGCAAGAGAGGGCGCTCAGCAAAAGAAGCAAAAATGAAATGGGACGGAACCAGAGACGGAGATAAACCACAAGAGACTCTTAATCTCAGGAAACAAACTGAGGATTACTGGAGTGGAGGGAGGTGGGAGGGATGGAGTGGCTGGGGGATGGATGCTGGGGAGGGTACGTGCTATGGTGAGCACTGGGTGTTGTGTAAGGCTGATGAATCACAGACCCGTACCCTTGAAACAAATAATACATTATATGTTAATAAAAAAGAAAGAAAAGAAAAAGAAAGTAAGAAAAGGGGGGGGAAGCAATATTCGTGCATTCGTGGTCTTTCTATATCACTTTCTTTTCTTTTCCCACACACTACACTTTGTTCCCAATAGTGTTACACTCTAAATCAGCTAAAATGCCTAACTTTATTACAGGAAAGGAAATGTGCAGTTACAAGATACGCAAAGCTGAGATCATGCAGAGTTATAATCATCCCTAAATCCAAAAGTCCTTCCAGCTGCTCACTCAGTCACTCCCCTAGTATCAAACTGCTCGTTGCTAGGTCCCTGGAGAAAAATGTCTTTGCCTCTAATACAGTCTGACTCCATTTCTGATGTTTGACTGCTAACAGCTTTCAAGTCCTAGCCCTCCCTGGTTCCCTTTCTGCCCCACATGTGGGCAAGCTCATAAGAAAGCCCAGGGCCCCCCTTCTTTGGCACAAGCAGGAATTTCAAACCACCTAAGCACAGGCAGGCAAGCAATGAAGACTTCAGCCAAGCTCATCTCTGCACAATAAAGCCATGCCAGTCTTTTCTCTGCCCTTTGACAACACTCTCAATCTACTTCAAAGCCTGCCTCATGCTCCCCCGACAAAGAGTCACTATGTGAGTAGAAGCCTTCTACTACTCTCCTGGTGTGTATGTGGCCTCGTCTTTGACATATGAACCAATTTGGGCCCGTCCCATCTCTATAGAGTGGCAACAGCATATCCCCAAGTAAATCACCCTGAATAGTCCTGACTTCAAGTCTGCTCTAAGGAGCCACTTAGCACACTGACTCTTTTAATGTCTCCCTTGACTCTGGCCATAAGAAACCTCTCTCTAATTAAAATAAGCAAGCATCCATTAGGAAGAGGGAGGCCTGAAGACTTGTGCCCATTCTATAGCTGACTAACCATATGCCTTAAGACTGACATTTATGAGTCTCATTTTCCACACCTATAAAACTCCCTAACTAGTAAGATCATGGTGGGTATCAAAAGGGACAGGATATGGGACATCACACTGACAATCGTAACTCCTACATACTGTACTTCGGAGGTGGGAGTTTATCTCTCTCAAAATATCCTGCATTCCAGCTCCCTCCCCCATCACCCCACTTCCAATCTCCTTCAGGTTCCCTTCTGTCTCTGCTCTAAAGGCTCTTGTTGGGAGCTACTAGTTCACTAAAACAAAACCAACCAAAAAACCCTCCTAATAACTCTTCTCATGACACATACACCGTACTTAGCATAAGAAGCAACCAGAGAGGACTCCATGCAAGCCCTTCCAGGAAGGTAGGTTCCTAGGTTAGGACATGGAATAACACCAGCCAAAAATCTCTTCTTTTATATAGTAAAGCACTGAAGATCACATGTCTTATCACACGCACTGAGGCCAACATCTGAAGTCCCCTTCCAACTCCTGAGCCCTTTGGAAGAAGACAGTTATTTTGGTCACACCACAGAGAATCCACTTACAAAAGGAAAGCAATTTCTCCCACTTAAAACAAGATCTGCAATAAGGAAAAACTCAAAAGCCAAGTAGATGTCCATTTTGAAAAATCTAAATATGACAAGAGTCACCTCCAGGTTAGTTATCCAAATAGTAGGGTTGGGATAACATGTGCAAAAAGATCTTTCAACTCTTTAAGGTAATTGCTCCAATACTCATGAACATTTTGTCATCAAATGAAACAAACAAAAAACACTGTTTAAAGTGCTGAGAAGTCAGGTCTCAATGTAAAAATGGGCCCAGGTGAAACCTGGTCCCAGCTTTGGCACAAGCTGTTTGGGGTCAAAGTTACTATTCAACTACCTCATGTCTCAGCTGCCTTGACTGTGACACTGCACAGAGCTCAGCCACTACCTGCACTGCATTAGCATCATTGTCCAAATGAACAAGGGAGCCAACTCCTGGAAAGGATTGACTATTGGAAAGTACACACTCACTCTGCCTGCTTCAGACATCTTAATGAACTCAAATATCACTCACAAAAACATCTGACAGGGGGTGCTTGGGTGGCTCAGTCGGTTAAGCATCTGACTCTTGATTATGGCTCAGGTCATGATCTGAGGGTCATAGGACAAAACTCTATGTCAGGCTCTGCATTCACCACAGAGTCTGCTTATCCCTCTCCCTCTGCTTCCTCCCCCCTCCCTTGCTCTCTCAAATAAATAAATGAAATCTTTAAGGGGGAAGAACATCTGACAGCTAGGAAAACTGCCAGAAGTCAAATATGCAAATTCTTCAGTTATCTGGTGTCCTTCAACATCAAAGCTATCAAGAAATCACCAAATGGTGATCTATACATCCAGTAAAGCAGCCTCTTCTACCTTAGCATCCAGCAAAACAGGTAGCTATTTAACATGCCCTCCTCCTTCCAATCCTAGCCCACAGGAGTTCATGCATTAATCTCATATTTATCAATGTCCTAATCCCTCTGGGACACTCTATCTTGTACTAAGGATGAAAGATAAGAGCCTGGACCAAAGACAACAGACCTATAAATAATATAAGACAACATCAGTTGGATATATATATATATATATTTAACACCTATTACATGCTAGTCCAGCAGTTCTCAAAATGTGGTCTCTGAATTCCTGAAGGTCCCCAAAAAACTTTCAGGGGTTCTGCCAAGTCAAAACTACTTGCATTGCAATACTAAAAGTTTTTTTTGCCTTGTCATTGTGTTGACAGCTGCAGTAATGATGCAAATGCAATGGGGAGCAAATCTGCTGATACTTTTCACAAAGCCAGGTAGTGACACCAAACTGTACCAGTAGTTACTCTATTCTTCACTTCATACACCCACAGGAAAAGGGGGGAAAAAAAGCTCAATTTCACTTAAGAATACCCTTGATGAAGCAGTAAAGATTATTAATTTCATTAAAGCTCTAGCCTTGACATGAATATTCTGTGATGAAATGGGAAGTATTTCAATGGTCATCTTGAGGAAAAGCACCTAAGTAATTGTTTGGGTTGTAAGCTAACCTAGCCACTTTTTTCAGAGAATATCATTCTAACCTGAAAGAACAAATGATAAACCATGGCTATTCAGGCTTGCATATTTGTTAATTTTTGAGACAATATTTGACAAAGGAAGCCTTAAATTACTTCAAATACTTAAGGCCAGTGATAAAACCTGAGCTTTCCCCAAAAGTCGGAACTCTGGAAAACTCTGCCTGCCATCACAAACAATCAGGACACCTGTTATGATGAGCACTGGGTACTGTATGTAAGTGACAAATCATTGAATTCTATTCCAGAAACCAATATGATACTGTATGTTAACTACCTAAAGTTTAAATTTAAAAAAAAAAAAAAAGAACATGAAGGGAAAATTTAAAAAGAGGAAAAAAAGGAAGAAAAATACTCCAATCTCACAGCTAACATTATATTCAATAGTGAAAAGTTGAAAGATTTTCCTCCAAGATCAGAAAAAAGACAATGATACCCACTCTCACCACTCTTATTCAACATAATACTGGAAGTCCTAGCCAGAGTAACGGGGCAAGAACAAGAAATAAACAGCAGAAGAATTAGAAAGGAATAAGTAAAACTGGCTCTATTTGCCGATGACATGATTTTACATACAAAAAAAATCGTAAAGACTCTATAAAAAACCTCTAGATATAATCAATGAATTTCGTAAAGTTACAGAATAAAAACTTAAAAACCAGCAGTGTATCTAAACACTAACAATAAGTTATCTGAAAAAGAAATAAAGAAGACAATCCCATCTAAATGGTATCAAAAACAATAAACTAGCATCAAAACCAATAAAATACTTAGGAATTAATTTAACCAAGGAGGTGAAAGATCTCCACACTGAAAATTATAAAATACTGATGAAATAAATCAAAGGAGATGCATATAATTGAAAAGATATCCCATGTTCATGAATTGGAAGAATTAATCTTGTTGAAATAACTATATTATCCAAAGCCATTTATAGATTCAGCACAATCCCAAACAAGAGTGTAATGGCATTTTTTATAGAAAGAACAATCCTAAAATTTGGAAGCACAAAAGATTCCAAAAAGTCAAAGCAATTCTAAGAAATAAGAACAAAGCAGGAGATATCACACATCCTGATTTCAAGCTGTATTATAAAGCTATAAGCTGACAAAAACACATAAAAGGCAATGGTACAGAATCAAGAACCCAAAAATAAACCCATGTATACACAGTCAACAAATACCTGACAATGGAGCCAAGAATACTCAATGGAGAAAAGATAGTCTCTTCAATATATGGTGCTGGAATAACTTGAAATTTACATGTAGCTTACCCCTAACTTACACAACTCATAAAAATTAACTCTAAATGGATTAAAGACTTAAACATAAGACCTGAAACTATAAAACTTCCAGCAGAAAACATAGAACAATGCTCTTCAACATGTGTCTCGGCAATGACGTTTTTGGATATAATACTAAGGGATAAGCAAAAATAAATAAATGGGACTATGTCAAACTTCAAAAAGATTCTGCACAGCAAAAACAAAAAAGATCAACAAAATGAAAAGACAACCGACAGAACAGGATAAAATATTTTCATATCATATATCTGATAAAGAGTTAATATCCAAAATATATAAAGAACTCCAGAGCAAATAATAATAATCCAACTGAAAAATGGGCAAAGGACGTAAATAGACATTTTCCAAAGAAGATACACAAACATCAAACAAACACACGAAAAGATGCTCATCATCACTAATAACTGGAAAATGCAAGTCAAAATCACCATGAGAACACCTCATGCCTGTTAGAATGGCCATCACCAAAAAGACGAGAGATAACACATGCTGGCAAGAATGTGGAAGAAAAGGAACCTCCGCGTACTGTTGGTGGGGCTGGAAACTGGCACCGCCACTATGGAAAACCGTATGTTTAACTCATGTTTTCAATTCTGTTCAGTATATACCTAGGAATGCAATGGCTGGGTCATAGGGTAGCTCTATGTTTAGCTTTTTGAGGAACCACCAAACTGTTTTCCACAGTGACTATACCATTTTATATTCCTGCCACAACGTATGAGGGTTTCAATAATTCTTAACACTGTAAATGGGGTCCTGAGACATAAATGTTTGAGGACTGCTGGGCTGAGGGAGTACTGAGATAACAGTCCCCTTCCTCAATGAAGCCATTATGTACCACAGCTCAGACTCAGAAAGACAGATTCAAAAATTACCTCTTAGAGCTTCTGAGATACAATATAGCTAACAGTTTTCCTGCCCCCCCACCAGCCCACACCCAAGAATGGAGCAGTTCTCTGCCATTGTTGACTGTGGTTCTAACACCATTAATTGCCGCACCACTCAATTTTCTCTATTCTCTCATCTCTTTTACTTTGGTTAGTCATCTCTTTTACTCTTCTCTACGCATCTGTAATAGTCTGAGAACTTGTTTCTTCACCTACAAATACAATTTCTCTCAATTACTTGTAACTTTCAGTGGTGCTCCAGAATTCCTAGGATATATTTCGCTTAAATGAAGTTCTGCAGTATTTGTTACATTTGTGAAGCAGCAAAAACTAAGGCCTAACTATACTTAAACCAAGTCTCAGATGATTTTTGGAGACAGTAGTTTCCCCAGAATTTCAGTACCCCACCAAAATTTAAATAATATCTCTAGATATTTGGGACACTAAAATATAGTGACAGAGCACAATCACAGAATTAGGAATGTGCTTTACACTAACACAACCCCAAAGCAATTTTCCTTTTATAAATTTTAACTGGAATAAAAATTTTAACTGGAATAGAAGTATAAAACAAAATTGCATCATAATGATCCCCAAAGATGTCCACGTCCCAATACCCAGAACTTGGGAATATATTACCTTTCATGGCAGTAGGGAATAAAGTCACTAATCAGCAAACTTTAAAATAGAGAGAGTATTCTACACATTACAGATGGGTCCAATGTAATGGCCATGATCCTCGAAAGTGAAAAGGGAGGCAGAAGAGAAAATCGAAGTGATGAGATGTGAGAAGGACTCAACCCACAATGGCTGGATTTAGAAATGGGGAAAGCGGCATTACAGTCAAAAAAAGTGAGCAACTTCCAGAAGCAGGAAAAGGCAAGGATATGGATTCTCCCCTAGAGCTTCTAAAAAGAAACACCGCCCTACTGCAGGATGACTTTTGCACACGGAGACCCAGAGAAGACTCCCAAGCTACAGCATTGTAAAGTAACAAATTTGTGTTGGTATAGGTCACTAAATTTGCGGTCATTTGTTATGGCAGCAACAGAAAACTAAGGTAGTTTAAATCTATTTTCCCAGTAATTACATACTTTTAAGATTCCCACCCTCCCCAACTCCAATCCCCCACTCCCCACCCCATTCCACAAGAAGCACTCATCTGTCCACACCCTTCCCTTTGAGCTTTTCAACTTCCTTTCTTCCAATATGAACGCTTATTCTTAAGCCCTTTTTTCTGTCAACTGACAAGCATCAGGGTACCTGCTTAGTACCATTTCCTAACAAGCGACAAGTGCTTTTGTCTCCTTTGCATCCTGTTTTTAACAATCCAAATTTCTTCCAAAGAAACTGTAATGAAATTTCAAAGTGGTAATGACCACATTTCTCTCCTTTTTGTCAGCATTATCTTTGGCATTTTACCCATTTTCCAGTCACATGTATTAGGACCTCTAGTATGCTATGAATATAAATTGTGTCAGAATGCATATATGAGAAATCACAAAACAGTTTACCAAGATCAAAGTTGCATCAATAATATACCAATCAATAATATACTTTCAATTGGCTCAATTATGAAAGAGCACCTGTAACTACAAAACATATCAACACAATCTCTTGGTTTGAAAGCATCATTTGTCACTGGTCTCTTTGGCATAAGACATAGCACATTTTATAGCACTAAAAATTAATGTGAACACACTTATCACAAAGACAGATGACAGAGAAAACTCTCTGTGACTGGCTATAGAGCTCAACAGAGTGCTCTGTTAAAACGTTTATAGTGGTGTGTCAAGTTCTCACAAAGCAAGCTTCTTTTCCTGTTTCTCTGTTAGGAGACATCTGTATTCCTACTGAGAAACTGAAGGATCAGCTACCCAGGAACAATGCCAAATGCATTAAAAATTAATAAGAAGAAAAATTAACCCCATGGTAATGTTCCATCTCTTGTTTCATAAGCTTTACGATATATACACTTCACACAGCTGCCCTACTAAAACTTCAAAGCCTCAGCATTTGCTCTGAAAAAGAAAAGGCCAAAAAATAAATCATTCAATATGCCCAGAGTTCTGCAAGCAGAAGTACTTTAATTGGTAAACTTTAATTGTATAAGCTATATACTGCTATTCTTGCTATAAATATCATGGACATCTAATTATATGCTATTTCTAACTAGTTGTCAATTAAAAAAATGTACAAAATGCCACTATCAACCACACATGCACTACTTTCTTAGAATAAATATTTTCTTCTACTCAATCACCATGAAAAAAATGAAACTTATTTGCATGGGGCACTTCAGAAAACAGTACAGTCATAAAGAGGCATGCACTTCCTCCTTATTATATAAATTTCAGTAGATATATCAACACTGGAATGAAAGTACAAAGTAGAATACACCAGACTTTCAATCAACATAATGGGGGGAGGACACTAATCCACTCTGCTTTACACTTTATCAACTATCCAAACCTCCCTGGTGGTCTAGTGGTTAGGATTCGGTGCTCTCATCTATCCAGATATTCAACCAAACAATGTTGTGAACCAAGGAATTCCTTATTAACTATAATGAGGTCTATTGAGCACTACATGCCAAGCCTAGGCTTCCTCCCTAAAAAGTAGGTTTCATTATCCTCACTTTGTAAATTCACAAAGTGATCAAATGTAACCACTCCAAACCATATCCAGTGAGAAACAGAGCCAGGATTCAAACTCAAGTAGGCCCAACTTGGGCATGTCCACTGACACTTATGTTTTCTTAATACATTTTATTATATTTAAGATTACTCTGGGGTTTGAAAATCTTTCCAGTGTATAACCCAGCAGAGAAAATAAAAGCACAAACAAAAACAACCTTAATTTTTTTTAAAAGATTTTATTCATTTATTTGACAGAGAGAGAGAGATCACAAGTAGGCAGAGAGGCAGGCAGAGAGAGAGGGGGAAGCAGGCTCCCTGCTGAGCAGAGAGCACAATGTGGGGCTCTATCCCAGGACCCTGAGATCATGACCTGAGCTGAAGGCAGAGGCTTTAACCCACTGAGCCACCCAGGCGCCCAAAAACAACCTTAATTTTAAGCAATGTGCTTCATTTCATCTGTTAGATAAGATACACAGCTAACATATAATGGAACACAAAGGAGGAAGGCGGAGCAGGAAAGGGTGATTCCCAGCAAAAGCGGGAGCCAATGTGAGCAAAGGCAAATCGGCAAACAAGCCAGGTATAGTTCAGGGAATGACAAATGGAACAGAGTCTGTGAAGGCACACAGTGAGAGAAATGGCCCAAGAGATGGATTGGAGACATACTTCATGGTCTCGCATGCCCTGGAAGGCACTGGGGCTTATCCCAGAGACTCACAATGAGTCGTTTAAGGCTTCTAAGAGAAGATACACAAGACAGACTTTTGCAAAAATTCATCTTCATAGAATCAATTCAAACTACCCCATGCACACTGCTAACAAGTGAAATTCCTCTTCTACCTGACAGATAAAAATGAAGCCATCTGAATGCAGTGCTCCCTTCTGCCTCCCATCTTCTCCTCCTTCCTCATTGTCAGAGTTAAGGGAATCTCTGGCAGGACCCCATCCTTTGCCTCCTTCTCTGGCTTGGCTCTTTAAATTATTTTGAATCTTTTCTCCTATGCCAGCTCCATCCTCTGAGCCTTCAAAATACATAAGCATCTGCCATCTGGGGGAAAAAAAATAACAACACACACCTTTTCACTTTCAAATCACACCAATGAGTGATCTGTCCCCATTGCTGCATCCTTTGTTGCCTTTAATGTAGCAGTTTAGCTTCTGTTCCCATTTAAATCTTTAAGAAACACACCAGAGTACCATTAATAACCCACTGAATGCAATGGAATTTACTCAGCCTTCACCAACTTGCCAGAACATTCAATACTGTCTATCACCCTCATCTTGAAGTTTTCTTCCTTTGACTTTTGTGGCTGCCTCTCCTGGTTCCTGTCCTAACTGACCATCCTTTTCTGTTTCTCATTCCTCCACTTGCCTTCCAAATATGGGTACTGAATTCCCAAGGCCTATGGCCAGTGCCATAGGAATAATTATATCTCTGCCCTGTCCTAATCCGCCTAAGCGCAAGTCCCAAACTTAAAACTGTGGGAAGGATGAAAACACCAGTCAAGTCTTGTACAGACTTAGTTTGAAAAAGGCAGGATAAAACTTTAGAAAGGCAGATTGTGGAGGGCATCACGTGCCAGTGAGGGTCAGTGAAGGCTGCTGAGGAGGGAAGTCATTTGTTCAAAGTAATGTATGCAGAAAGTTAGCCTGGCAAGACTGTCAAGGATCAATTTAGAGGCAGGGAGGACCACTCAGTTAAGCCTTGGGAAATACAAACAGGAACTAGTGTGACAATAGTGGAAACAGGAAGGGGAGGTTCTATGAGAGTCTGAGTTGAATGAACAAAGAGACATCAGCTGTCCAGGTCCCCTCTCATCAATTGGCGAGTCCCTAACAGGTACCACCTTCCTCCTGTGTCCTTGCACAGGGCTGTGCAATGCAACTACTGCCACCACACACATACAGTCCCTGTTTTGAAGGAACATACAGGCCAAGTAGGCAAGACAGGATTTCTTAATCCAGCCTCTTTTTTAAAACCTCATAAAACAGTAAGCAAAATAAGCTACCAAAAGACAATCAACAACGAACAGGGCTTCCATCCAATTAGATAGGAAAGTAGTAATAGGGAAAGTATGAAGTACTTCACATTACCTGGCCAAGTTTCTGGAATAATTGCACAGCAATAAAAACAGAGCAGAAGATTCTGAATCATTATCATTCAAGGTCTATAATTATCTAAGTTTATAATTACAGTGTTCAAATTAGTCTTCACACCTAGCCCGCTTCCAGGCACACAGCAAATATAAATCCTCAAAGAATTTGTGGGGCAACAAAACTCACTTCCCCTCTCATACCCTCATCTGTGAAATCCTGGGATTGATTTGTGAGGCCTGAATGAGTATGAGGTAAATGGCAAATCATCTGGGCAATTTACTGAAAACACATGTTCCCCAGTCCCATGCCTATCAATTCTGATTTAGAAATCTGTGTTTTTAGGTAATTCTGATATACATAAGTGTACAGGTCACACTTATAAACATTCTTAAAGGTGGTCTGCAAAATTTAAAGTTACACAGGCTGGAATTCAAATGCAGTTTCTATGGTATTTGGTCACCTCTAACCTAATAAAAATATTTGGGGGGGGGGGGGCCTCTGGGTGGCTCAGTCACGATCCCGGAGTCCCAGGATCTAGCCCCACTTTGGGATCCCTGCTCAGTGACGAGTCTGCTTCTCCCTCTCCCTCTGCTCCTCCCCTGACTCACGCTCTCTCTTTCTAACTCACTCTCTCAAATAAATAAATAAAACCTTTCAAAAAAAAAAAAAAAAGATACTGATTTCTGAGGTCCCATTTATGAAATACTTTTATATGTGACTGTACATTAGTAAACTTAATCCCAGAAACACATTCCAGTTGCAATGTTTATATACCTTCAGCTGACCTACGTGTTAGTTCAGCACAATAACAAAAACCCTATGAAAATCTCGGGCAAAATAAACTCAACAAGGGAAAACCCAGTGAAGCAGTTTTCTCAAAAGCCTATGTTAAGCCAAGAAGTTATTCTCTTAATTTATATTTTCATAATTCTTTCCCATAAACAATTGATTTCTTTTGTGTTTTCTGAAAGCAGGAATCCCAAGTTTTCAGTGACTACTAATACAGTTCTGTTTAAGTCTTGCCAGAGACCACAGCTTTCCTAATTTCTGTTGAGCCTTTACCCTTAGCTTTGCAAATATGATTAACAATCTACCCCTGACACCAAACAATGTTCATACACTTAACAATTTGGCCAGTGCTTCTGGAGAAATGAAATACAGTACTGAGGAGTCCAAGGTCACAGGCAGGATTCTCTGTCAAGGCTCATTTGTTCTGCTTTTGTCCCTCTATCCCACTGACACCCACATGGAAGTCATCACCCACACAGTCACCAGAACCTAATATATTCTTTACTAATCTTGTCCACAATGCACTGCAAGGCCATTCCTGCCTTATAATTTATGAGTCCAGACTGCTTTTTATAAGTTTAGCACTGGACTACTTCCACAAAGCAAACTGGACAGACTTCCATGATGTCAGATCAGCAGGAAGTTCCTCAAGATAACAGTCAAGCTACCACCATTCCATCCTGTACACTGGAAAAGTAGAACATTGAATGATTTCTGACTATAAACAGTGATAAGATCTCAGAATTCAGTAATGGAAAGCACACCAGCTTGCAGTATGGAGGTCTGCTCATTGAGCCCAGCCTTACGACCTCAGATAGCTCTGAGCCTCAATAAAGGAGAGTCCAGTAAGATGATCTGAGGTCCCTCAGAGGATCTAAAATCCATGATGTATGACTATCAAAAATCTTCTTTAATGCCAACTGAGAAGGGCACTCCCCATGCCTGCAGCAAGCCTATCCCCCACAGGGCCGGTCTGTGGGTCTCTCAAAGAACTGAGAAGCAAGCCTTCTACATACCACCTCCATGCCTCGGAAAGCTCATTCTCTCCCTTTCATCAAAATTCCACTTAGGCTTCAACGTCCAGTCTGAGCCCTCCTCCTCCTTCTGACTGCACCCATGGTTCTCCTCCTCCCACGTGGGCCATGCGGCCTGCGACACTTACACCACACTACCAGTCAGTACCCGACTTTCCTCTACAGCTACATCAAACTCGGTAAGGAGTATGAAGCACAGTACAGTGCCAGGCACTCAACAGTGCTTGTCTCTTACACCTTTTTATAAAAATAATGATCTCTTATTTTGTAACTTTTCACTGCACATCTTATTTCCCACATAAACTCTCTATTCTTTAATAAATACCGTTATTCCCATCCATATGCAGCCCTACATTTTCATATGTTCAGTACTTATTGAAAGAAAAGATTTTTCATCACCCATTCTAAAGTTTGAGGATTTCATCTCCCTGCTAGTAACCATGCACTGTCCCAGATTGTTTCAGTATAGGTCCATTTCCACCACAATTTCAAAATTATTATTTAAAATAATTCAAGTAAATAAGCATATGAAAAGATATTCCACATGTCATCAGGGAAATGTGAATTAAAATGACGAGATACCACTACACACTACCACTACCCAATAAAATGGCCAAAACACAAATAATAACAATACCAAATGCTGGCCAGGATGTGGAACAACAGGAAATCTCATTATTAACAGAATAGTGGGAATGCAAACTGGTACTTTGGAACATAATTTGGTGGTTTCTCACAAAGCTGAAGATATTCTTACCATAATCCAGCAATCGCATTCCTTAGTATTTACTCTAAGGAGCTGAAAACTTATGTCCACAGAAAAACCTGCTTGCACATGTTTATAGCACTTTCTATTCTTAACTGCCAAAACTGGGAAGCAACCAACATGTCCCTCAGTAGGTGAGTGGATAAATAGTGATACATTCAGAAGATGGACTATTATTCAGCACTCAAAAGAAATGAGCCATCAGCCATGAAAAGATATGGAGAAACCTTGAATGCACATCCAAGGGCAGGCTGCTTCAAAATGTGCCACTCTGGCACACTGATTATTCTGAATAAAAGGTACTAAAGAGACATCCTACCTAAGAAGGATATTCAGACCCTCCTCCATCGCCCTAAAAGCAGGAACTAAATCTCCCACAGAAAAGGTACCCTCAGGGCACTTGGATGGCTCAGTTAAGTATCTGCCCTCACCTCAGGTCATGATGGGAGGGTCCTGGGATCAAGCCCCACATCAAACCCCCCACTGAGCCCCACAATGAGCCCCACCCCTCAAGTCCCACATAGGGCTCTCTGCAGGGAGTCTGCTTCTACCTCTCCTTTTCTCCCCCTCCCCCCACTTGTGCTCTGTCTCTTTTTCTCTCCCAAATAAATAAATAAAATCTTAAAAAAAAAAAAAAAGCTACCCTCCCTGTACCAGGAGCTAAAGAGACATCCTTATCACCAGAGATGGGAAATTTAGAGTCCAGAATGCTGTATAAACAACCCTTGTTACTTTTTATAAATTTAGTACCCCAGTCCAAATTCTGTTTAGAATTCCTTACTAATGGACACTCCCAGAGTTAAGTTTTCTTTGTCCTGTCAATTCCTTGCAGATTTATTGTTCCTTTGTCTGAAAAGTATAAAAATTGCCTGCCTCAGTCATTTCTTTCTCAATTTCCTTACTGTGCCTCTGTGTGCATGTAATAAAACTTTGCTTATTTCTCCTGTTAATCTGTTAAGACAGATTTAAATTTAATTCTCAGTCCAGATGGAAGACCTTAATGGATAGAAAAGAATTTTTCCTCCCCTTCAAACCAATCTCAAAAGGCTATACATTGTGTGATTCCAACTATATGATCTCTGGAAAGGCCAAATTATGGAAACAGTAACAAGATGAGTGGCTGCCAGGAGTTGGAGTGGAAGGGAGGAACAAACAGAAGGCACACAGAGGATTTTAGAGCAGTGAAAATATTTTGTATATGATAATGATGGACACATGCCGTTGTACATGTGTCCAAACCCACAGAATATAGAACACATCAAGAGTGGACTCTAAGGTAAACAGTGAACTCTGGGTGATTATGATGTGTCACTGTAGACTCACCAACTGTAACAAATAAACCACGCTGGTGGGGGATTCTGATAATGGGGGAGGCTCTGCATGGGCAGGGGCCAGGGGATATAGGAGTAAACTCTGTACTTTCTTCTCAATTTTGCTGTGAACCTGAAACTGCTCTAAAAAAACTGTCTTTAAAAATAAAGATAAAAAATAACACAGGCCACTTTCTTTCAAGAAGCCTCTGAACTTGAGACCTTTCTCAAAACAAAGATAAAAGTGTATCCTGACCAACAGTGTGAAAGAAAAAAGGTCCCCTTTTGTCCCAAACGTAAAATAAGCATCTGTTTTCAAGGCCAGACTGGAAGCAATGACCAGTCATTCAGGCTAACTCCACCAGACGTGTAGGCCCCACAAACACCACACCATTGTGTTTAGGGGGGCCTTTGGTATGCGAGAAGGCAGCAGCACTGGTGCCCAGGGCAACAACACAGAGCCATGTTCCTAAGTCCATGAAGAGAGGGCTGGAGGGCTCCAGACTTGCCGCCCACAAACCAGGTTTCTCTATTAAGTGATGCAACAAGACAGCATGTACAGAACCCCAGACAGAGACAATGTGGGCAAGAGCTCCCAACAGACCAGCCAAATGAGCTTCAGCCTCACTCAAGGGGGGTCCCTTTAAAGATATCACCCCAATGTCAACTCAAAAATTCAGGTTCACTTTATTTTTGCCCTGAACAAAGCAGAAAAAATAGACAAAAGATTTATGAATATGTGGATGCTACCTTAAAGCGGCCTTTGTGTAAACATAAAATCCCTAAAATGTTTCTCATCCTGATGAACCACCTTTCACAAATGCCAATTAAGAGGGTAAACTAGCACAACCTTGTGGGGAAGGTGGGAGCAGGTGGCAACAGAGAGCACTTCAGCAATGTACATTAAACAAAACAAAAATCTAAATATATACCTACCCTCTGACTTAGAAATGCTAATCCTAAGAATTTCCTAAGGAACAAAGATGTAGGCCCAAAACGTATATCTTCTAATGTCTTCTAAGAATTTTACAAAAAATAAAAATTGTCAATAATATAAAAAAGGATGATTAGATAAGTAACTGATGGCAGAATCATAAAACAGAATACCATACACTGATTAAAAATGATGAGACAGAAGTATGTTTATTGACATGGAAAAATTAAAGGAAAAAAATTTCAGTTTTATAATGGTACCCAAAAGGTACCTCTCACACAAGTTAAGGAAACAAGGGCAATGAAACAAGTAACACTGTTTTCCACAGCAAGTCAGTTGAAACCTTTTTAGTGGAAATTTTATATTGAACAATGGACAATTCAGTTACCCTATGAATGGCTCTGTCCTTTCCCTTCCATCACACTTACACTGGCATTCAAAGCACACCACTCAAGGAACTAGCAATGACAAGCCCCGAGACCTGTGCTATCCAACAATAGCCATAAGCCATGTATGGCTATCTACATTTAGATTCTTTAAAATTTAAAAAAAATTTTAAATTCAGTTCCTCGGTCACACTACCCACATTTCAAGTACTCAATAGCCACATGTGGCCGGTGTCTACCATATTAGACAGCACAGATATAGAACACTTCCATCATCACAGAAACTCTACTGGAGGGCACTACCCTAGAACGAAAGGAAAAGGGTAGGCTCAAAGAAGATAAAACAGGGCTTAACTAATAAAGAATGGAAGTGCATGCAGCCCAAGCTTCCAGGCTGGTGTCCACACGAAGCTGTCACCTGGCCTCTACAGCAACTGCTGTAAAACTGCAAACTCTCATCTGTTAACAGAGATGCCGGCAATAAATTATAAAAAACAAAGTATGCATCTAAGTGAAATCCTTTGAAGCAGAAACCTACAAATGTAAACCTTGGTCCAATGATACACAAAAGAGTTCTGTACAGTTCTTGGGAATGAATCCCATTCATTTCAAAAACAAACATTTCTTAAATTTAGGTCCAAATCAGTATTAAAGCATTTGATCACTCAACTTGTATATGAAGCCCCAAATCACATGCTGCTTTTTGCAAAATAAAAGAATCTAATTTATTCTCAAAAAGCAAATCAGTGCTGCCGTCCCATCAAGAAAACATATGTGGGGCGCCTGGGTGGCTCAGTTGGTTGAGCGACTGCCTTCGGCTCAGGTCATGATCCCGGAGTCCGGGGATCGAGTCCCATGTCGGACTCCTGGCTCTGCGGGAAGTCTGCTTCTCCCTCTGACCTTCTCCCCTCTCATTCTCAGTCTCTCTCTCTCTCTCTAACAAATAAATTAAAAAAAAAAATCTTTAAAAAAAAAGAAAACATATGTGTAACAAGCTAAAAGGAAATTACTATTTTTAGAAAGCCAATGACCTCACTGAGATGCACTTAGTGCACATATGTACATGAATTGATATCTTTGCATGTATCTACATATACAGACACAGAAAATGAGAAGAAAGTATGCATTTACTAAACACTCTAACACAGCATCTTCATCCTCCTAAGATACATCAACTCTTAATTTTTCAGGTCAATGAACACGAACAAGGAACTCATCTAAAGAGAAGAGAATCTCTTCCCATTCCCTACAACAAACAAACAAACAAACATCTTCTATCCGGTTTTGTGATACACTAATAATTCTGTAGTTGATAAATCAATCTAATCATTTTTAACTTATTTTGAGAGAATTTTCAGATTACAGAAGAACTGTAAAATTTCAGAGTTCTCATTTTATACTTTTCACTCAGTTTCTCCTAAGGTTAATAACTTATACAGGCAGAATATAATTTTCTAACTAATATTAATACTACTAAATATTTTTATTTAGATTAATAATTACTTTCTTTTTTTCTAATATTACACTTAACTGGAAATTTCTTTTTTTTTTTTAAGATTTTATTTATTTATTTGACACCCAGAGAGAGAGAGACAGCAAGACAGCAAGAGAAGGAATATAAGCAGGGGGAGTGGGAAAGGCCTGCCAAACAGGGACCCTGATGCAGGACTCAATTCCAGGACCCTGGGATTGTGACCTGAGCCGAAGGCAGACACTTAACGACTGAGCCACCCAGGTGCCCCTGGAAATTTCTAACATACAAAAATTAATGGGGGCAAAAGAGAACTGACAACTCAAAAAAAAAAAAAGAGAGAGAGAGAGAGAACTGACAACTCAGAAGCCAGAGAAGTTAACCAAAAACATCTCAATTTGCAATAGGTAACCCAGTGGGAGGGTAATCTTGACAGTAACAGCATACAAATCAAAGACCATTTTAGCTCTGGTTATTTATTCCTCTGTGGCTTTTACTCCTGTGAAGTTTATAATTTATTCAATTGGTAACAGGAAGGACAGAAAGTCTCCTTATTTGTTAAGCACAGAAGAAATAAATCTAGGGTTTCTTTTGACATTAAGATATTAACACTGCAGTAAAATAGTCAACCACTCATCCTACCCAAGTCTTTACATCATGAAGACAGTCAGACATGTATGTGTAAATATATATCTTTTTCTTTTCTAGTTGAGTATAAAATTTATGTTACTTTTGCTTTCAACTTCAAATGCCCTCCAGAAAAATAATCAATGTCCTCCAGGAAAGATAACCTATCTTATTTATACTCCATAAACCTCACCAGCTCAATAAACATTACTAGGTAAGTCTGAGACAGAACTGACTCTTAAGTATGAAACCCAGTGATAAAAATCTTTCACCTGTATTTGGAATTTTCCATCTTCCAAAGCATTAACACTTAAATTTCAACCTGATGCAAAATACACTTAAGTTGACTATTAAACATATCCTAACTGGCTAGTCTCACAAACATATACATGGTATACTTGGGATTTATACCAGCACTAGGAGAACTCACAATAAAAAATTTCCATATTTTGGGGTTCCTGGGTGGCTCAGTCAGTTAAGCATCTAACTCTTGATTTCAGCTCAGGTTATGATTTCAGGGTCGAAAGACTGAGCTCTGGGTAGGGCTCCACACTAGACATGGAGCCTGCTTGACATTCTCTCTCTCCCTCTCTTTCTCTCCCCCTCAAGGTCCCTGTGTGTTCTCTCTTTCTCTAAAACTAAAAAAAATAAATTTCCACATTTCAACAAGGGCCCAACTATCACTTAGAACCATTCCCCAGATTTATGCAGCCTTTGCTTTGGTAAAGACCTCAATTTGTACAAGAAGATTTTTTTTTATTTTTTTTAAGATTTTATTTATCTATTTGAGAGAGAGAGCACGCACACAGGAGCAGAGGGGAGGGGCAGAGGGAGAGAGAGAAGCAGACTCCCTGATGAACAAGGAACCAGATGTGGGGCTACACCCCAGGACCCTGAGATTGCGATCTGAGCTGAAGGCAGAAGCTTAACCGACTGAGCCACCAGGTGCCCTAAAGAAGTTTTTTTTAACTGTATTAATTACAAGACAGAGTTAATAGGCCTATGTATAAAGAACCCGTATTTTTGGAAAAACACGAAAACAGTAGCTAGAAAAAATGAAGTACAAAATCAAAATTCACAGAGGTGAATTGTCTAATAAGCATACTAATGGAGGTAATGTTCATGCTAAAGCTGACTTTCACATAAGCATTCAAAATTTTGGGGCACCTGGGTGGCTCAGTGGGTTAAAGCCTCTGCCTTTGGCTCAGGTCATGATCTCAGGGTCCTGGGATCAAGCCCTGCATTGGGTTCCCTGCTCAGCAGGGAGCCTACTTCCCCCCTTTCTCTGCCTGTCTCTCTGCCTACTTGGGATCTGTCAAATAAATAAATAAAATCTTTAAAAAAAAAAAGAATTCAAAACTTTTTAGAAATGTCATCTTTAATATTTTACACTACTGTGAACATGAATTCAAAGATTATCCTAATGATCTGACTCTCCCATCACAACATATTTTTAAATTAGCTAAATGCATAACATTATTTTTAACCAATTTAAAAACATATTATCTGGTGGTCACAAGCAACCTTTTGGTATATCTAATTACACAAGGGACAAATAGGATGCAAAATTTAGTCAATTTTCTGTTATTGGTGTTGATGTAGAACATGAATAACCTAAACACAGGAATTAAAAAAAAATTATTAAATCTGAATACTTCAATTTCACCCCTGCACGTCTGCTCTCTTGTTCCAAAGGATAGGAATTATGGGTGAAAGGGTTAAAAGACCAGAAATGATATGAGATATGAGATCAAGTGATTCCAAACCTCCAAGAGTGCTGTAACACACATCTCTCATCAAGTAAACTGGCTATAAATTTGGATCCTTCCATCATCTCTTCGACACCAATCTGGGAATGGGAACATTCAGATCTTTCCACATTACTTGAATTTGAAAATTATATTCTTCACAGGAATCTATAAAATGATTTTTGGAAAAACTGTCACCATTGAAAAAGACTGTATAAACTTCCCTAAACTCAAAAATCTTACCCTCTCCCTTCTCAAAGCCAATTCTTCCTAACTTCTCCCCTCCCTTCACTGACACAGCATTCATCCAATCTCCAAAGATTCAGGGTCAACTCTGAATCCTCCCTCTCTCTTAAACCTTTAGGCACAAAATTATATTGCTGCCTCTGTCATTTCTTTCAACAATGATTGCATAACTACTAAGTGTCAGGTGGGTGGGGAATACAAAGACTTTTCTAAAATAAAAGCCTTTGCTCTGACTCTTAGCACATTTGCAGTGTCAGAGTTGGGGGAGGGGGGATACGGCGGCAGCAGCAAGAGAGCTTCTATGTATAACTTCCTTTTCATTCCAACTATCCCACAGTCAGACTTTCTCAGTGAACTAGTGCAACTGATCTCACTGGTTCTGATCTTTTCCGATGCCCATCAAGTTCTCATATCTCCAACATATTAATCTTCCTAGGGCCACTTTGAGCAAGTGAGCATACTACCCAAAAAACCTGAGACACCTTAACTTGGCATTCAGGACCCTACATCACATTAACTCATTAGGCTATAACAGACCCAAGACTTGTCCAGACTATTCTACCTCTCTTCTGAGAATAAACTGACTCCATTCGCCATGACCCAAATAAATCCTGCAGTTTCCCACCTCTAGGCCTTTCCTATTGTCATTCCCCTTCTACCTGAAATGTCTTATGTTCTTCTATTCACAAGAACCACCCACCCAAAAGACCCAGCCCAATCCATTATTCCATGAAGCCATCTCAAATTACATGAGGCAAAAGTTCTCTCTTCCACCTATGACATCTTACAGCATATTCTTTTGGGTTTGATTTTAGCACCTACTTTTGTAACAACTAACATGGTACTTATGACACAGTGCCTTAAATGATAATATGTATACTTCTCATCTTTCACAATTAGAATTTCATGACCTATTCGAATTTAGGAACCAGAAATCAGAGGGCATGTCTCATGTATCTTTATAATACTTATGTACTTATTATGCTCCTCAGTAGACGTTCAATATTATTTTTTTAATGAATCAATGAAGATTTCAGTAAGCAAACTGACAATTCTCAAACTCATATTACAAATTACCCACATATACCTGAAAAATAACATGTAGTTTTTTTAATTCCTGCCTACTATATATCAAATTTTATTCCTTTGCCTCAAAAAGGCAAAGGATGGGGCAGGCACCTGGGTGGCTCAGTCAACTCAGTCAGAAGATTGTTTAGAATTATTAGAATTTTATAGTAAGAGAAAAAGAAAATTAGGAAGTCACAGTAACAGCATGACCCCAATTTGAAAGAAATATACATCTACATCTATGTAAAAAATACACATGTATTTGAGAGAATACAAACCACTGAATAAAGAAATGAATAAATACCTGCATTTTGGTAATCTCCAACCACATAAACCTGCCTTCTGGTCCACAGACCTATATTTTTTTTATTTTTTAAAAGATACATGTATCTAAACATATCATTAGGGTATTTTTGTTCATATTAATATAAAATAATAGTGTAAAATACTTAAAACAAGCACTGCTCTGGATAGTGGGATTATAGACAATATTTTTCTATAGACTTCTTTAAATTTTCTACAGTGAATATACTACTTCTATAATCAAGGAAATAACAAATATTGTCTTTTAAAACAAAATCATTCATTTTGGTCTAATAAAAGTAAATATGACATGGAAATCCAGCTTCTGGATCAATCTGATTCATATCACATTTAAGATTAAGTGACAATACAAATTCACAAATAATTAAGTTTCAAAACACAGATCCTTCCAGCAACTCCATTTCTGGATATATACCCCAAAGAATTAAAAGCAAAGACTCAAGCAGATGTTTATACACCCATGTCTGCAGAAGCATTATTCACAATAGTCAAAAGACAGAAGTAGCCCAAATGTCCATCAAAATAGAGTGGATAAACAAAATGTGATATATAGATAATAATGGAATATTATTTGACCTTAAAAAGGAATGAAATTCTGATAGATGCTGCACCATGCATGAGCCATTCATGCATCATGCACCATGCATGAATCCTTGAGGACAGTATGCTAAGGGAAATAATCCAGTCACAAAAGACAAATATTGTATATGGGGCACATACCTGAGGTACCTGGAATAGTCAGTCAGAGACACAGAAAGCAGAAAGGTAGTTGCCAGGGGCTGAGAAGGGGAAGATGAGGAGTTATTATTTTGTAAGTACAGAGTTTCAGTTTAGGAAAATGAGAAAGTTCTGGGGAAGGATGGTGCTGATGGCTATGCAACAATACGAATGTATCTAAGTGGTTCTGAACTATACCCTTAAAAATGGTTTTATGTCACCTATAATTTTGCCACAATTAAAAACACACACACATAGTTGTTTACAATGAGACAATGTCTGCAGAAGTCCAGTGGCTTTGGATATATCAAGGATAGCTTAACCTAGGATTCTCCAACAAACAACATCTATGAATTTAGACTGGATACAGAGTACGGTAGACAGAAAAAAGGCCCTGAGAACAACCTCATTCACATTCACACAACAGCTTATTACAGAACAGACCTGTACACAGGTGGGACAGGACAATGGAAGAAAACAGGACAATCAGAGGCAATATAATTATTTTGTATGGAGGTATCAATTACACCATAAAGTGAAAGAGGTGCAGAAGAATGGGTCTGCCGTGGTGCCCCAGACACCCTGCATTTATCCGAACAGGCCATGTAGGCAAGGTCTGAACCATAGTTAATATGATTTGGAGGAATATCTTATGATCTTCCTGTATCACAAGAAGGGGAGGCTGGTCTAAGGAGGTGCTAAGAGACTATCTTAGGCCATCTGGGCTGCTATAACAAAATATCACAGGCTGGGTAGCTTATAAACAACAGAAATTTATGTCTCATAGTTCTGGAGGCTAGAAGTTCAAGATCAGGGTACCCACATGATTGGATGAGGGCCACCTTCTGTGTTGCAGGCTTCTCCCTGTGTCCTCACATGGTAGCAGGGGCTAGGGATCTCTTTGAAGTTTCTTTTATAAGGTACAAATTGCATTCCTGAGTGCACCATCCTCATAATTTAAGCTCCTCCCAAAGGCCCTACCTTCCAGTACTATCACATTGTGCATTAGGATTGCAACACATGAATGGGGTGGGGGCCAACATTCAGACCATAGCGGAGGCCATCTCCCACAAACCTCCCTGTCTCTCTGGTGGCTGTCATGAGACAGGTTCTCACTGCATCCTGGGTTCTGGTGAAGTATAGGGCTCTCTACACACATGTCCACCCCACGACCAAATAGAGTTCCAAAATATAAACCCACTTAACTGCAATCTAGACTTGGCTTCGTGGCAGCAGCATATTGCATGACACAGGCAACCATTGGCCCCTCTTATTTCAGTGTCACTCTGTTTGGTGTGCTGGGAAAGGACTACAGGAAGCTAACACCTTTGGCTTATTCTTCTTTTCTCTGTGTGTAGGTTATCAACCACCTAAATCAAAAAGTGATTTTGTTGTATCTTTACTGATCAAATTGGTCAGGCCTTCGCCTTGCCTTGTCTTGTGTGTGTGAGCTCAACAAGTAGTCACAAAGGACGCCAAGTCCTTGAGATGACTGCTACAAACCAAATGGTACTCTTTACATGTGAACAGGATAAAGCAGACTGTTACCAAAATTCACCTTTTCAATTTCAATTGCTCTTATGTGCAGAACAGTCTTGTCTTCCTCCAATAAACCCATCCTTAAGAGTAGAGACATGTTCTCTTCTACTTACCTGTATAATTTTATCAGCTCCAGGTGCATAGCTTTATGCACTGGCAGTACTAGAAGTACTGCTGACCATCTGACACCATGTTATTTTGCCTCTGAGCCACAATGAGATAAGGTGCTTCATAGAAACAACAAGCAAAATCACAACAGTTTAAGAAAAGAGAGACTTATTTAAGGCCACATTTTCAGGCATCATGATTTGCTACTGACGTTACTGTGATGTTCTGTAAAGGAAAACATTATATCCATATCTTTTTAAGGGGGAAGAAACCTTTTTTCCAAACCCAGAGAAGAATTATTTCTACAAAGCAAATATCCTGCCAGAAACTAAGGAAGTGCTCAGGAATGATAAGGACATATCTAAAGAACACAGTTTGGAAAGGAACCAGTTTGAAGAGCCTCCCACCAACCAAACCTGGGACAATTTAAGCAACAAAAAATCAGAAGAGATTACAACTCACCAAATAAAATAAGAATCCATGACTTCATACTGATAATTACACAAATGAAGAGAAGGAAGAGCTCTTCCTTACAGTGCCTACCAAAAATAGAGAAGAAGCTAAAAAATTATTAATGGATATTACAACTAATGAATGAAAGTTTGATAAAAAAATAGAATACTTAGATCATCTCATTCTCCCCACCAATTACTTATTATTCATTAAAGTCATGTTACACTGAAGAAACCTGAATGGTATCACCCCTTAACCAAGTAACAAAGTTAACATCACCGAAGCTGAGACGAATAGATAGCATGTGCCTCTTGATATGATGCATCACTTCTGTAATATTCCTGCCAAAAGTGTATACACAACCTGAATCTAATCAAGAGAAACCATCAGACAAACCCAAATGGAGTGATATTTTATAAAATAACTGGCCTGTGCCCTTTAAAAATGCCAAGACTATAAAACACAAAGAAATGTTTATTAGATGTTGAATGGATGCAGTATCACTATTCGTTCAAATATTTACTGAGCACCTACTATGTGCCAGGGACTGCTCCAGGTAATATGGGAATATCATGATGGGCAAGACAGACATAGTCCCTCCCTGTCCCCACAGAGTTTATATTCTGGTGGGGAGGGGGAGACATTCAACAAACAGACCAACAAAGTTAAGTGCGAAAATGATGGAGCTGCCATAGTGGTGGGAGGATTCCTTTCTCTGGATTGTGTTTCTAGGAACAGACCCCCTGAGGAGGTGACACAGAATGCCCAGGGGCCAACTGGGTAATCATATTCCGGAAGATCTGGCAAAGCAGAAGCAAGAGCAAATGCACAGACAGACCCTAGACAAGAACAAGATTGGTAGTATGACACACATCCAAGAAGCCCCTGATGTCACTGTAGGAGAAGGGAGGTTTGTGCAGCAGGCAGGGACAAACACTAAGGACTGTGAGCCATGGAGAGGAGTTTGTGTTTACTCTAACCACAACAGGAGTCAAGCAGGGTTTTAGGCAGGACAGTGACATGGTCAACTCCACATCTGTTAAGGGGAGAGAGACAGGATTATAAGAAAGAACAGCCTGAAAAGAGTAAATCGTAAGAAGTAATTAATAATGAGAAGCCAGAGAAATTTGCTCCAACTTCCCAGAGATCTCTGCAACTACAATATAGAGCATTTCTTCTCTACCAGATTCTAACAGGAAATAGCAGCACTACTACCAAATCTAAATCTACAATAACAGAGTATTATGTGAGTAATACACGAGGGTAAATAATGGGAGTAGATTTTTCCAAAGCAGCACCATCCAGCAAACCTTACTGAAACCAAGTAAGTGGACCCTGCCATAATTAGAATCACTCTTCTGGTCACCGCATTCGCCCTGCCCCAATGCCACGTGCCTTGCTTTCCCCACCCTTATACCTCACCAGCTTCCCCACTCAGACTTCTGAGGCCTGTTAAGAGAGCTATCTACCACACAGCAGTCCCCAGAGACTACTCTTCCAGTCTCAACTTTTAACCAACAAAACAATGTCTTACCATGTATAAAGTTAAGCATTTACCACATACTTAATCTGTTTTAATTGAAGCTATAATTGGACTGCTCAAATCACACTCTAAAGACAAAACTCAAAACTAATCACCTGAGTAATCTACAAAGCAAAAAGAAAAATACTACAGGAAAGGCCTTCAGTTTCAATCTTCATAATAAAAAAATCTTTACAGCTATGTCGAAGTGTGCATTACTTAAAATGTTATGGACGTAAACATGCAAAAATGTTAATAAAAACCTTATTTGACTCAATTTATTTAAATCAACTACACCCAAAAACATAGTGTTATGTGAAGACACTTAAGGGGCAGTTTTAGAACAGAACAGAAATGCTAATTTCAAGTTACATAAACTGCTAAAAAAAAATCTAAGATAAGAAAACTGACAGATGTTCACAGCATAAGAATGTTTTGCAAAAAGTAGATGAACCTGGAATTTATGAGTGGCAGGTTCAGAGAGAAATAAATCGTAATTTCATTTAAATTTTATTTGTAATTTTATCCAAAACTTACTGATTTTCTAGCTTTTAAGTTAACAAAAGTCTCAAAGACATTTTTGTTTAATTTCTTACTATAAATAATCATGCTTTTCTGCTAAGGTTTGTCTTTGCAAAGTGGGTGCTAATTTATCCCCAACCTGAGTTTTATCCAAATTAATTCATTTTAGGACTACTATTTTGTGAGTACAGTGGAAATGCCCTGCCCCCACATCCCCTCATCAACCAGGTCAGAGGTAATCACTCTGGCATCCCTTCTACCTCTGTATATTGCAATCATCCATTTGCCTATCTGTCTCCCTTAATAGATCATTAGGACCTTAAGAGCATGTTTTTAAAACCTGGGTTTTAAAAACAAATATATGAGAAAATTATTTCTAACTGCCCTTCCCCAACCATTCACTACCCCCTCCCATCCTCATCCCTTGTATTCATTTCCCCAACAAACAGTGGTAAGGCTTCCTGTCCATACCCTCAGCCTTGACCTTCACCACGCCAAAGATGACTGAATATCTTTCACAGGGGAAGCCATCCTATTATCTTATCTAAATGAGCTCAATCCTTTCACCTGGGAAATTAGGGCGGAGATTCTAGTCAGTCTTTTGTGGACCTAGAATTGAAGACACTGGGGTAGGCATTTGCTACCACAGAGAAAGAAAAAAAGCTACTTTATAATAAAGATTTACAGAAAAATAAATATGAGACATAAAGATCAGATCAACTAAAACTGACAAGAGAATTTAAAAGTAAAATACTTAAAGAAACAGCTGCCTCAGTTCCTACAAGCTATCCAACTCCCTATTCCAAGTCCTTGTAAGATTCTTATAACGCCTTCCACAAAATATCCTCACAGACTTCTAATAATTCTTCCCTCCCCCACTCCCCACCCAAATCAGTTTTAGTGGACTTCCATCACAACCAAAGGATCTTAATTAATGCTTCTGATGAGCAGCCTCCAATACAGCCTCTAAAGTATCTCTAAGTATTCACACTCTTGTACAATACCATCCCCTTGAATGCAGGTTGGATTTTAGGAACTTGTTTCTAACAAACAGCAATGATGGAATGTTACTTTCAAACTTCCATTCTATAAAGTCAGTGGCTTCCATCTTGCAGGTCTCTCAGGCTCTCTTTCAGATCACTTGCTCTGGGGGGAGGCAGCTACCATGTTGTCAGCTTAAGGAAAGGTCAATATATCAAGGAACTGATGTCTATATCCGACAACAAATGACTGCCTGATGCCACGAACAGCCGTTAAAGTGAATATGGAAGCAGAACGTCTCCAAGTTGCGCCTTGAGAGAACTATAGTCCCAACACAGAGCTCAACTGCAATTTCATAAGAGACCCTGAGCCAAGGGCTCCCAGCTAAGCTTTGCCTGAAGTGCTGACCCACAGAAACTGAGAGATATTACTATTGTTCTAAGCTACTACATTTGGGGATAATTTACACAGCTCAATAACTAATATAATTCTCTAAGACATAATTCTCACTCAGATTAGCATAATTCTCACTCAAAAAAAAACTAACATGGGTCAAGATTAATTTCTTCTTGGGAATATTTAACCTTGTGAGAATGTTATGCTGAGTGAAAAGGCTCTGACTTTCTCCCCGACCCCCATCAGAAGACTTGGCTCTCAGACCACAAACCACTATAAACTAGTTGTGTTATGCTGAGGATAAAGCCCTCTTAGCAAAGTTGCCATATCTATAAAGTGAGGATCTCTATGGTACTTGATAGTATGAATGTTCTAGAATTCTATGAAGTCTTTTTTCTCATACTCAACAAAAACAGCATATTACTTCCACAGATCTGAAGACATCTATTCTGTCTCCCACATTACAACTTTGAATAATCATTTTACAAAATCCAGAATATATGCAAAATACACAAAACTGGTCTCCAATGCACATCTATCCATTATGAAATCTTTTAGAACAAATGTCCTCCTGATGAGCATAATTCATTACATAAGATGTTTAGGGATTAAGCCACCAACAAGTTCCACATTACTTACTGACTTTGGAATGAACCTATGTGTCAATCTACACTGGATCTTTCAGAAACAGTTTCCTTCTGCCTGTAGCACACTTCCTGCCTCTTCCCCACTCCCACCCCTCTTGTCCTTGCCATAGGATTGTCTTGGCAAAGTTGTCCCTGACCACATCCCCTCATCAACCAGGGCAGAGGTAATCACTCTGGCCTCCCTTCTACCTCTGTATATTGCAATCATCCATTTGCCTATCTTTCTCCCTTAATAGATCATTAGGACCTTAAGAGCAAGGTCCAAGTTATATTGATCTTGCATTCCCA
>CM052807.1:26478143-26571951 GCA_028533885.1 Nasua narica | reverse complement strand
CATTCTAGAATCACTTTCACATAGGGGATTTACCAATCGCTAAAATATTAGTTTAAAAAGAAAGGAACTCCCTAACTTCTCTGCTTGTCTAATTCCTTACAGTATTAGCATTCTGCTTAATATAGTCTCTTTATCTATAATAAGAACTCCAAACTGGAAACCTGTCACCACCTTTGAACTCTGAGAAAAATATAATAATAATAATTTTGTGATCAGTTTTCAGCCACCTCACACACTGATCCTACCCTCAGCATTAACAGTTATTTTCAAATAAAAAACAATAACAAGAGACATACATGAATTCTAGATAAACATCAGTGGAATTAAAAAAAAGTGAAATGAAGGCCAAAATATCATACACCAAGCATCTTATAATAATACCTGAAAATTAGATGAATTATTTACACAGTCAGAAACAAACAACACAACTAACTTCAATCTCAGTGATCACTCCCCATCACAGGCTGGCTAAACTGAACCAACAAGTTGTTCAATGAGAAATAGCTCCACAGACTGTTAGGCTAAATACACTCAAGAGCAGCATTGGTCTTTATTAAGAAAATATGATTTCAATTCATTATAAATACCCTTTGTATACAATACCCTAATAATGAGCTAGTTACCTGCTCACCAAAAGAGGTCCCATAAGGGCACCTAACAAGAAACACATTTGTTCATCTTGTTTCAATGCTTTTGTATGCTTAAAATGATGCTTAAATATTCAATAATTATAATTTTTTGTTGCAGAATTATGTCCCTGGTCCTCACAAACTGCTAAGAACTCTTATGTAAGTATACAAAATATGTTTTCTAATATTTTCATTTTGTGCAAACAGGCTTTGTATATCATTTGCATCTGAAAACTAACTCAAAGAATTCAATACACTTGAGTCTAGTAAGGCTAGACTTTCCCTGAGAGAACTTATTTCATGGAAAGAGGCATATACTGAGGCTGGTTAAACTTCAGATTCACTCTTAAAACAATACTTAATTTCACTTTGGAAAATACAGAAAGAAGAGGGAGAAAATAACCAAGGTCTAACAGTTTCTGCATGACTTGACTTGATCTGATGAGTTTAACTTCCATGTCCCTTCCAGATGGGCCACATGAACAAAGAGTGGCTCCTTCTTATGACTGCAAATAATCCTACTATGTGGTTCTGTAGACACCAACAGTCCCAGAAATAGTCACAGCACTGATGACTTGGTCTTCCCATCTTTCTACCAGGAGCCTCTGGTAGAATAATAGCCTCTCTGAGTAATGGCTCCAGCACCCCAGTTTTTCTGTGTTCTGTAACAAGGGTACTGAAAACCACCTCTCTAATGAATAGCTGTACTTTTATAATGATAACGTTTCCTAACAAATAATATGTGCTACTCAGGCATAGAAGAGGTTGACTATACATTTGCAAACTTCAGGCTTTTGGAAAATATCTTCAACTTCAAGAATCACTTCCAGGGGCGCCTGGGTGGCTCCGTTGGTTAAATGTCTGCCTTCAGCGCAGTCTCCTGGGATGGAGCCCCGTGTCGGGGAATCTGCTTCTTCCTCCCCTCTCCCAAGCTTCTGTATTCTCTCTCTCAAATGAACAAATAAAATCTTTCTTAAAAATTTTTTTTTAAAAAAGAATCACGTCCACTTGTATCTTTACACTAGGGACTGACATTTTTGGTTCAAATATTTTTAAAAGAAATGTTTGTCAGGAATACAACATCACCACATTTTTTGGAGCATTCTCCATCTAGACAAGTTACAAATTAAGACTTGAATTTTTAACCTCTACTTCAAGAAACCAACACCACTATTTCCTTACTCCAGCAGAAGTGCTCTCAGATAAAGAAACTGACTCTTGAAATCAAATAATTTAGATTCCTCCCTAAATATTTTTTCCTTAAGAATATAACAATGTAACACAGTTGCAACCAAGGGATTTTTTTCCCCAAAGGTTTCTACCAAAATGTTCTTGAATATCAGATGGCTGAATCAAACATCCATTCTGTTCACTGCCTGCCTCAGGAGGCCAGGTCATAAAGCTGTGGTTGACGAGATTTCAAAAGGTCCACAAAAATACTAAATTGCACTGAACACTTGTCAAACGAAGCCAAAGCTAAGGCAGAAAACATAGATCAGAGAATTACAGATTCTAATAGGCATTCCATTTTTATATTACTCATCAAAACAGACTCAAAAGTACAGTCCACTGTCAGTACTATAAAATATGAAAAACCCACATATGGAACTAGCTGATTTTAAAAATTGAGTAAAAAATAAAATTAAAACTGTTGGCTAAAAGAAAACTTACCATACCTTCCAGTATGTTACACCAAAAAGGAAGGGAGGAAGGGAGGGAGGGAGGGAGGGAGGAAACAAAAAAGGAGAAGCTCTAAGGGAAGAAAATTAAGTGATTTTTGAATTTCAGTAAAGAAATTACACACCTTTCTGGTATACATAGAGAGCTATCCTACAACCCATTGTCAGAATTGTGAACAATGTCTTTTCTGTCAAAAATACCATTAGGAGCACCATCTTAGAACATGATGCTAGTTCTAATGAGTTCAAATGAACAATGCATCCCTTTGCAAAACTGGTGGAGGAGGGGCAGGGCATTCACATCAAGTCTGAAGTTAATGGCACCTCCTGGAGCTGTGCAGCCTAGAGTCTATAAAGTTCCACCCCCAGGCCTTGAATGTGTCAAAGTGACTGAGATAGCAGAACCATTAGGAAGTTGCTCTACTGTTTCTTTTTCACCCTGAATCCTAAAGCCTGTAGCTCAATAGTTCTCAAGAGAAGTAGGAGGAGAGTTGCTCCCTTGGGGAAATTATATTTGGCGATGTAGGGAGACATTTGTGGTGTCATGACTGGGGGTGAGAAGACACTACCAGCATCTACTAGGCAGAGTCAGGGACACTGCTAAACATCCTACAATGGACAGGGCAGCCCCCACCACCAACAAAGAATTATCCCACCCAAAGTATCAACAATGCCAAGGTTGAGAAATCCTGGTACAGCTTCAGAACTTCTACTTTACTGAAAGGGTTCCTAAGGACCTAGGCTCAAGTGAATACACTTTCACATGTGAATATGGCTAAGTAAGATAAGAACCCATTTATGAACGCTACTTTGAGGAATAAAAAATATATAGGCAATTTACAGACTGTCCTTCTTGACTGGACATCAATATTGTGGTTTGTTATCACATTTCAAACCATGTTAATCAAAGTCAGATGCAGACAGCAAAGGGAAAAGTATTCATCTGATGCCTTGAACCATCAAACTTCCATGCCCAAAGTGAATGCACAGATCTAGTCTGAGGACACGGAAGTAGGGAGCAAGGACGAGGCTGCATTAAGCCATGCCCAAGAGGAGGTAGCTGGCTGCCACCTAGCAGGCTAATGTCCACACTCACCTACTGACATGAGCCCTTTGCTCTCAAACTTTCACTTCAGTTACACACTCTTTCCCACAAACCCCTTCATTCTTTCCTTCTAGTTCTGTCACAGTGTTGTCTTAGAAATATCCAGGCACAAGAATAAATTTCATTGTCAAAAAACCCAACGGATATTCCTCTCGGAATATTTACGACTTAAACGAGAGAAGAAAATACTGTCTGGATAGCCAGTCTCCTGGTTTCGTGTCAGAATTGCACAGGGCCTTTCCCAGCAGTACATCTCCATCAACTCTGAAAGTCACTGCCATGCTTGCTATCCATCCCAAATCGTTCTCAGGGATGCAGAGGCACCCAAACATCACCCAATACAAAAGCAACCAATCCACTTCAGAGGCCTATTCCTTACCACTCAGGGCCTTGCTGGGCTGTTGTGATGCATGTGGTGCTGTCTTATATTTGAGTCCCCCCGACTTATCCCACCTAACCATGCTGCCACAGCTCCTTCTCACCTCATCTCTCCATGTACTTCACTTCCAAATGCCCAGGGGCTGCCAACAGCTTCAATAACTTGAGTTACCGAGTAACCCTCCTACTGCAGAAGAGAATTCTTCACACAGCCAAGTGTGCTCACAGAGCTTGCACAGTGCTTCAGATACATGGCCTGTCAGAAAAAAACCGTCTTCCACAAAAAACAAATGGTTTGCAAAGCAAGAATATGTTCCCTACCCCTTAAATTTATCCCTGAGTCGTTAATACTTAAACTCACACTTTTGAATACTGGCTTTGCCAGGCTTCCTCTGTACTTTCTACAAAATGTAAGAATTGGAAAAATTAGACATTAGATTTATTTTATAGACAAGATATGCTAAAATTAAAGTGAATAAACCATTTATGTCTCTTCAGTAACACCAACTTTAGCTTTCAGGAGACAGAAGGCGATCTCTAATGCTATATAAACCCTGTTTACCCATGCTTTTCAAGTGAAACTACACATTAAAATAACAGCCCATCACTTAGACACAGCTGGAGGCTGTGGGGAAATAAAATTACCCATATAAACTTTCAAAAGTAATGCTCACTGGGAAGTAATCCTTGATGAATTTGTGAGTTTGAAATTTTTGAAACTGAATTAAACAGAGCATCATGACTTCATTTCTCAACCCGGACTCTGATACGGTACACAGAAGCCCTAAAACCTAGACTTTTAAGCAACTATACAAAGTCTGGATCCATACCTAAAAACCAGAGATAGCTTAAAGGATAATTATGATTACACTTAATGGAATATCTGTAATCAATTAATATCCTAAAAGAATATAGATTCATTAACGGACCGAATACTAAATTTAGAGTGAAACCTTTTCTTGAAAGGCAAAGAAAAGATGTCTTAACCCAGCCATCCATGCACTAATTTCTCTGATTAATGGTAAATTTGCAGTAAGACAAGGAGTTTAACAAATATAATCAAAATACGTTTAAATACTTCTCTTTTCCCCTTTTTGCCCACCAAGAACTGAAGCAACCATACACAGGAAACAATCTGTTTAGAAAATGCTTTAAACAGTACATTCATGGTTTTGCAACACCCAGCTATATTACATATGAACTCCCATGGAGAGTTTCTCCTATTCTGCCTCCTTAAAGCCAGAAGGTCTATAATCAGAGGTGTCCAAATAGAAGTGACTTGCATTTCACCATCCAGCTAAGATTTCTACAAGGCTCACAAAGAAACTGTCAAGGATGCAATTGCATTTGCTAACAATTATCTTTAGTGTGCTCCAGCTGTACTCTTCCCAGTGCCAAAAGTCAGCTGACAGGTCTACAGATGCTAGTACATCACCGCTGCGCATGGCACTCCCAACTACCACACCCAATGAAGCCCCACTGTACAGCCCAGGTAAGGAGCAAAGATCAGAAAATAAGGACCCAGGAATTAAAATAACACACACTAGGTAATGTGGCTACAGAGTAATGAAACCAGGTTGCAATAATTTTTTATCAAAGTCATATAACCATGGGAAACGAGACAATTAGCCCAGAAATGTTATCATCACCCAAACACTTTAGAACTACTTTTTTAGAACTGCCTTTTAGTTCAATTTTTCAGCCATACTAAAAAATAAATCAAAAATAAAAGTTTCTTTATAAAATCAAAACTAATGTATAAAATGTCAGCATTCTGAAAAAGGTGAGGGAAAAAAAAAGATTTCAAGGTTTTCCAATCCAGTACTTAAAAGCAACCTTCCTGGCAAGGCAACAGAGATGCCCAGACTGTAGTAGTTTGCAGCTAACCAGCCCCTGAGATGATCTCTTTTCTCAGATTCACCAAGACTTTCCAGGCAAAATGTTGCTGACTTGAGGTATCTGTCAATTTGTATGTTGTCAGATGACAACACTCAGTTGGAGCTTTGAAGCACCCCTTTCCTCCAAGAGGCAGACAGCAAAAAGAGCCCCTAGAAGAAGTAAAGGAAGATAGCCATAGGAAAGAGCTACAAACAAACAGCATAAACGGCAGAGGAAGGGAAAGGAAAAGTGATTTAGGTATCTTCTGAATTCTCTGCAATTGTGGATCTAGCTACACTTTCTGGAAAGAAATGGCCACAAACAGCCCCCAATAACTTGTTTTGGGCTGCTTGAGCTCATTTTTCGGCCCATCAATTCCCCTTTACTTAAAGAAGTATTTCAATATAATAAATTTATGCATACATACGCCTTAAGACCTTCTCTGATTCAAAAAAACAAAAAACAAAAGACAAAAACCCTGGCTTTAGCCTCCATCTAAGGGTCCGTATTAACATTCCTAGGAACATCTCTCCCATGACACAGTCAGCAGACTGCTTGGGTGGGCTCTATTATCTATCTCCAGGAGCACCACTACTCACTGCAGGACATGACGGTGTGACTCCAGAGAGATGGCAACCTGGAAATCCAGTGAAGTGTTAGACAGAGTAGTATTCCTACTCCAAGTTCAACTGCCAGCAAGCTTCCCATTCAAAGGTCATACAGCTCTATACAACCTCATCCTAACCAGTTTTAAAATTCCAGCTATCTTTCTGGCACCACCTTAAAAACACTGACTGCAGTGATGTCTTTGTTAGGATGAGCCCCTCAGGCTTCTACCTTCTCTGATTATTGAAAAGTTCACACACAGCCTGTTGTAGATCTTGGAACACGCTTAATATTTAATGCAAGAAAATCAACATGAGGACCATGTTCATAATAACATATATTCATCAAGTACTTTCTGGAGGCATTATAACCCCATTTTGATTCTCACTTTAGGTACCTCAGGGCTTAATACGTTTAGGCAGCATTTTTAAGCACATTCTTTTTAACAAGAGAGGGAAGTGAGGCTCAGCAAGATGGAGGCAGCATTTTTAAGCACATTCTTTTTAACCAGAGAAGAAAGTGAGGCTCAGCAAGATGGAGGTCCCACAGTAAAGGCAGAGCCATGTCTGGAACATGAGTCTCCTGATTGCTGAGCTCCTGCTCTTTGCCCTACACCACACTTCACAGAACTAGAGGCACATCCTGTAAAACCCCAGGAAGAGCCCGTCGTAGACCTATCCTTCTTGAGTCCCGCCTCATTCTTCAGCAAAAATAGAATAATGTTGAGTCTCAGAGCACAGAGAAGAAACAGTGTCCTGATCAAGATTCCCAGCAACATACTACTCAATGTTTCAGGCTGACACAAAATGCAGCAGGGAAAGTGAACTTCCTCCCTCCTTGCAGATACAAGCTGAAAATGATACTGAATGCATGATATCAACTGCTATGGACTCACCCCAGCTGCCTTTTTGTTGACTCATGAAAGGATTCATACTTTGAAGTATGACAGGCATGATACCATCAATAGCACTCTTGTGAAAATACCAAATGCTGCTTCCTTCAAGTAAACCCATAGGACACGCTTGGAGCTAAATTTCTGACCCTATGTAACTAAAACAGAATTTCAAAGCCATTCACAAGTCTTGTATCTTGTTATTTTTTTTTTCTTTTGGTTCTACCCTTTCCTAGATAGGAATGAATTTAATCTTTGTGTTCGTTTCATCCAGCCAGAAATGTGAAAGTAATTCATCTCCTTAAGATGATAAAGACAGTCCGCTTTATAGAAAAGAGTGAGAATATCTACCATTCTACAAAATTATTTAATCTTCACTCCTCTCAAAAAGTAAGCAGAAAAGTAAAAATCATAATCACAAAGTATTGCTAGCTCAAAGCATACAGACAATGAATTAATGTCTTATTAATGGCATGGGCCAGGCATGAGGGTAGAGGGTCAGTTTCTAGACCCAGGTCACTCCCTAAGTGGTTGTCACAGGGTAGTTGAGATGTGGAGCTCTAGCAAGCGATAGCAGATTAAATCCCAACTCTGACACTAACCAATTATGAAACCTTGAGCAAATTTCTTAACTTTTCGGTCTCAATTTCTTCTCCTGTAAAATATAAAGAATGATATAGATTTAAAAAGATAATACAAGTCAAGTAATTAGCACAGCACTTGGCCCAAAGTTAACACACGGTAAACTCTACTACCCCTGTCCATGCATGACCTGGGCAAGAGACTGCACCTCTCCAAGATTCAGTTTCCTTATCTGTAAAATGAAGAAGGGGAAAAAATGACTCCACGATTCTAAACTAGAGAGAAAAATAAGTAAGTAAAGGTCATGAAACTGTCATCGGTGCTTTGAAGAATGGCCCTCTCCACAAACCTTTAAAGTGCACCTCTCCAAACTAACTAATATGCATCAGTCGATGCTTGGTCAGGGTATCTTCACAAATCTCGCAGGTAGTGCAGCTAATAAATCTTAGTCTGGAATGAAAGTCCACAGATATGGGTTTTGTCCATCAGGCTGGAAATGGTAAGTGGGTCTGAGACACAAAAAGAAATCCACAGAAATGAGGTTGTAGACATTCAAAGAAATCAAGAGCAGTAATTTAAGCTAATTCTGTAACAGGTGCTTAGATTATAAATTGCTCCTTTGTCTCCCCACCTTTGTAACAGTGAGTGTATGTTTTCTAGTTATCCTTCCCAGACCTAGGATGAGCCCCTTTGGCTTCTAGTTTCTCGGTCTATGGGAAATTAAAACATCATTTGCTATATATCCTAGAACATTTCACATTTAATAAATAAAATCACCAGGAGTCGCTAAGTTCAGAATTACATATGCTCATGTAGTACTTTTTGGTTTATTAAGCATTTTGGCCTCATTCTGATCTTTAAGGATTTAAGGCCACAGCTAAAGCCATTCATCTTAAGAGATAAGGAAAAAGACTAAATATATCACACTGTTAAAAAGACTACAATTAGCCATGATTTATTTTGGTTTAGTTTTTTTTTTTTCTTTTGTTATGCTTTAAAACCTTTCTTAAGTTTCATTTTCAGGGTTTCACCCTACCTTCTACCTCTCAGGTTAAAACACAAACAAAACCAAAAAGTTTCATATCCACTCTACTTTCATTATTACAAGTCTCAGTCGTTCTCTACTTCCCTCCTGTTCTTCTTATGCAATAAATATACATGATGTACTCTAACTCCAACATCTCTGTAAGATGCTGACTTCACTCATTCATTCAAATATAGAGTGTCTTCAGGATAAAAGGCCCTTAGGTCACATCAGCAAACAAAACAAAAATGTTCTATTGAAATTCACGTACTAGGTAAAAATCATTGTTATTACCTATGTATATACTTACATATTATAGGCAATATGGAAGAAACAGTAATTCAGAGAATGTATACTAGGGTTGCTCATGGGGTAATAGGAGAGATGGTAAAAGGGGCCATCAGGAAGGCCTCACTGAAAAGATGAGGCATGAACCAAGATTGAAGGCAGTTGAGAGAGTTAGCCAAGAGGAAACATAGAGAAAAACATTCCAAGCAGAGGGACAGAGCAAAGGCCCTGGGGTGAGAGCATGTCAGGTATATTCAAGGAACAGCACTGAAGGAGGCCAGTGTGGCTAGAGTTAGCTGGCGAGTGAGGAAGGCAGGCAGATCACACAGGGCCTGAAGTCCATTGTAACAACTCCATCCATGGTAAAAGTCCATTGTAAAGCTTTTACTTGATATGAAATAAGGAGTCACTCCACTTTTTGAGCAGAAGAGTCACACGTTAAAGTTTTTAAAAGGATCTCACCATGGTTGCCATGTTTGTTTGAGAACAGACCATAGTGGGCAAGGCCAGAACCAGGTCTATCAGTTAGGTGGCTTAGCTGAGACGAGCAGCAGGAGAGATTTTGAGAAGTGACTGGATTCTGGATATATTTTGAAGGTTGAGAGCCATTCTTTTCTAGCAGATTGGATATAGGATGATGGGAAAATTGGGTTGTCAAAGAAGATAGCTGAGCTACAAAGGATGAAATTGCTAGCAATTATTTTGAGGGAAAACCCTAAGTGACACTTTGGTACAGATGTTATAGGCATTCTATCCTGATTTACTTGGTCTTATCAAATCTTAAATTCTCTTTAAGTCCACCCCTTTTTCTCTCCACCCACAGCAATAATCTAATCAGGGAAAGCCAGTTTATTAAAGATACATGATGTTTCTTCTCAGAGAAACTGTAGCTATGACTATAAAGACAGATACCCTCTCCCAGAAGCAACCCCAGGACCAGTAAATGTATGATGGCTAGCTAGTCAAGCAACAATGGGAAGTATCCACAGGTCCATTATTGGCTGTATGACTGTAGGCAAATCATTTTTCCTCTCTCTGCCTCATTTTTTGTGTTAAAGTAAGGATACTATTATCCATAGAGTTACCATGAATACTAAATGAGTAAAGAGATATCAAGCAGTTAGAGCAGCACTTGGCACAGAGTAAACATTATATAAGAGTTGCAAGTATTACTATCATTGTCGTTAAGTCTTTTTGTTAATTCTCAATCTCATAATAATTTTATGAGAAATAATACCTAGGGAGCTGAGGAGTCTCATATACATTTCCAAAAACGTGACTAACCTAATACTAAGGTACATTTGAGTTCAAACACAGGGCAGGTTGCTGGTAGGTGTCATAGAAGCCTAACAGCCCTAACTCAGTCCTGAAATATTACAGGACAAATATTATCCATTGTATGTTTTGGGCAGGGAAAACGTGGATTCAAACCTCATCTCTCTGTGATTTTAAGAAACTGACCTATCACAGACGCCCCATGAACTTCTCTGAACCTTTCAATTCTAGTTGTCTAAGATGTCTTTAAGGATACAGATGGTACTTGAGCACTTCGGCTTCTGTGATATACTCAAGAATGCTTCGGCTATAGTTTTTAAATATTTACTCATCAATATAATTCAGAAGTTACAATCTAACCTATTTCTATATGCTATTTAATTTAAACAAGTCTGTTCTCTTCTCCCAGCTTCTGATACTGAATGAATTCTACAGAAAATGCCCCTGAACAGACTTACCCAGCCAGGGATTCTTAACCCTACCTGCATCTTCAAATTACTTTATATTAATGCCAAGGCCTAGTCCTAGATTTCTGGTGTAATTGAAACCAATGCTGAGAACCAGAGATAGGTAAATCCGAGAAGTATTATCTACTGAATTTTGGGAGACAGAGAGGATATTGTTTAAATAGTGAATAAGCCAGTCTTATACAATGCTGATAGGCAAAAACATTTGGAAATAATTTCTCCATGGTGTGCACTAATATTGGGAAGAGGCTTTATTTTTATATAATGAATTAGAAAAATACAATCAAAAGGAAGATTCATGTTTCTTAGAGCCAAGCTGCATACTATTATTGACTATAGTAAGGAAATGGGGTAGGGGGGTGGGGGGAGTAATTATAATCAGGTATTTGGCAGTAAGTCTTAGAAGGATTTTGCCAGAGAAAAAGAGAATAGTATTGTGTGTTATTTCATTTGAAAGAAATCTCAGTTTTGGTCATCAAGTCAGCTTTGAGAAAACATTTGGAAGACCAGCAACTCTTGTTTTGGAAGTTTAGGATAGTTTAAGAGGCTCTAGGGCAGGTTAAAAAGATTTCTAACCTACGTTCATAGCGGCTTCTTACCTCAGAACTCAGTTCATATGATGATGCTAGTTTAAACCCAGAAATGCTGGGGCGCCTGGGTGACTCTGTGGGTTAAAGCCTCTGCCTTCAGTTCAGGTTATAATCTCAGGGTCCTGGCATCCAGCTCTCTGCTCAGCAGGGAACCTGCTCCCCTTCTCTCTCTGCCTGCCTCTCTGCCTACTTGTGGGTCTCTTTCTCTCTGTCAAATAAATAAATAAAATCTTTAAAAAATAAAAATACTATAAACCCAGAAATGTTAATTCACTATTTAAATAATATTCTCTGGGTAATATTACTGGGTAATGGCTTTCTATAATAAACTCATTCATTCATTCATTCCTTTAAAAAATATTTATTAAATATTTACTATATGCTAGACATTTCCTTCAGATGTTTGGACCATACCAGTGATCAAGACAGACTAGACCTTAATATCCTTCTAGATGCCTTTAAATGCATGAATTTAAAGTATAACTTGTTCAAAGACATCTAAAGAAATTAAGATAATTTCTAAACTAGAAATATCATGTGGAACCCTAATATACTAAGTGCCTACTATAAACCAGATATTATAGGAGTCCCTTTAATATATGGTACTCATTTAATAAAGTTGCTGTCCTACAGAGATGACATTACTATTTAGAAGAAACTAAAAGAGCCCAAACAATGAGAAAATTCTTTCCTTTAGCAGAATTTAAATTTCCATACTAGAGGGAATTCTCCATCCTAAAGCTGTCAAGAATGACTTATGACAGAGTTGTGTCAAATTTTTTCATCTTAGTTCAACTCAATCAACTGTGAGAAGATTTGGGGGTTAAAAAAAAAAGAAAAATCACATTGTCATAAGAATATATTTCCAATTTCACATTTTTATAAGTTGAAATTATGCAAACTGTGTTTCAAGCAGGATGCATAAACTACCTATCCATATTAAGCCACATACCTTAAGGATAAATTAGTACTAACCAATATACTGTGAGACATAAATAAAAGACATCACTAGGTGCAGTGATCAGTCCTTTAACTTTACAAACACTAGACCAAACATCACTCAGCTCAGTCAGAAATCCATAGGACTGTAATTCTGCCCCAAGCAAAAACTGAGTGACAACCCAAAAAAGTCTCCAAACCATTTTGATAATAATTGAGTTTGTAGTTTCGTTTTAAGTATTCAGGTGAAGCTATTTGACTCCAATCCTGCGCACACACACGCACATCCCCCCCCCCAAAAAAATCCTTTTTTAAGTTTTTAACGGAATAAGGAACTGCCAATTGGAGTCAATTTGTAAGTTTCCGGGGGAAGCTGATAACACGCCAACCCTGTTCTCCCAACTCCAGGTAGAGACTGATTCCAAAATGGGATTTACTCCTCATTTATGCCAGGGATCATCCATTCCCCTTGCCTTCTAAAGGACGACGAGCTCACCTCTCCCGGGAATAATTTGGCTTGTGGCTATGTTCACAGTGCCTGGGACGCAGGCTCTCGGGCGGCCCCCAACCCAGCACTGGCCGCTCAAGTCTGGACAAGGGCCAGCTCTTGTCACCTCTCGACCTGCACCCCTCCGCCCCCGCGGTACTCCCGAGCCGCCCGCTAGCAAAGTTTCCCCGCCGCTTGCTCGGGATCCCAGAGCTCCCAGGGTTAAGGGGACGAAGACCGGGTCCTGTCCCGATTACAGAAGCAGGCTGAGAAAGCCAAAGCAACCCCGGCCATACAGACGCTGGGGGTGCAGACAGAGCACGGCGGATGCAGGAGGGGTTTGGGGACGTCAGAAGGGGGCCTTGGCGAGGCCACGGCCCCGAGACCCGGACTCGCCCGCGCTCACCGTCGATGTTCTCCCGGTCGCTGATGTGCTGCAGGTTGCAGCCCGTGTCCTCGCGGCTCAGGTCCGTGTCGGGCCGGTAAGACTCCAGCCGGGAGTGGGCATTCCTCCGGAGCTTGGGGCTGGACGACACGCAGCACGAGGTAGTGTTCCCCATCTTCGGTGGCCCCCAGACTCCTGCTGCTCTCGCCTTCCTCCCCGTCCCCGGGAGCGGGGCGCGGGCGGGCGCGGGGCGCGGGCGGCGGGGGCGTGGAGGGGAGGCCCGCCCGCCCGCCCGCCGCCGCGGGTGGGGGAGGAAGCCGCGGCCGGCCCCCGGGTCAGCAGCGGCGGCGGCGGCGGGGCCTCGCCATGGGCGGCGGCGGCGGCGACGAGCGGGCGGCGGCCCCGGCTACCCCGCTTCCCCCTCGGCCTCCGCGCTCGCCCGCTGTCCCCTGGCGGGCCTGTCGGCGGCGGAGGAGCGCTCGGGTCCGCGCGACTGCGGCCGCCGAGCCTAGCTCACCCCGCCGCGGCCATGGCGGGCGGCGCCGCGCAGGCCGCCTCCCCCCCCCAGCGCTTCCCGGTCGGCGCCCGGGTCCCTGGCGGCGGCGGCGGCCTCCGCAAGAGGTTCCGGTTCAAGCGGGGAAGCCGCGTGTCCGTGCGGGACGGAACGGCGGGCGGGCGTGCGCACCGCTCTCGGCCCGGCGCTGCGAAGCCGGGTGCTGCCCGCGAGGATGCTCGGGCGCCCTCCCCCGCCGTCGGCGCCCGCCCCCGCCGCAGCCCCCGCCCCGCCCCGCCCCGTCGCCGCCTCTTCCCTCTGCCCTGGAAGCAGATCAGCAGCCGAAGAGGGAGGTCCGGTGCCCGCGCGGCCCCGCGCAGAGTGTGGGGTCGGGGCCGGGGGCCGCGCCTCACGCAGGCAGGCGTGGAAGCCACAGACCACGCAGTTGGAAGCTCAGCGTCTCGTTGCCCTTCCTCTCCGCGTCCTCCACCTCCCCCGGGCCTAACGCTGGGACAAGAGGTGTGTGGGGTGGGCCTACGCCGCCCTGGGGCCGGTGGGGTCCTCCGGGGACTGCGGAGGGGCCGGAGCGGGCGGGGGCGCAGCCCAGAAGCCTGAGGGGGGGCTGGGGGCACCCGGAGGGTGAGGATGAGGCCGCCTGCCTGGGGTGCGCGGAGGCAGTGTTTCACAGCGGGGGGAGAGGGGGTTCTTTTAGTTTGAAAGTATTTAAAAGAAAGGAGACCTTGATTTGGGACTTCGCGCTTCAATTTTGAGTTTTGCCAGGACTTGATGGTGACCTTGTTTTTAGCTGTGAGATAAACCTGGGGTCCCCTGGGCTACATTAATGTCAATTAGCTGCAGTGTTTTGAGTTTCTAGGAAATTAACGTGAGGTAGAGATAGATAACTTAACATCAGCTCTCCTTTACTTTTCAGCGCTGTGCGGTTTTGTCTTGCTGAGATCAGCCTGACCTGAAGCATGTTAGCTAAAATAAAGGTATGTGAGTGCCTGGGTCACGGGAGGTGTTCAGTAAATCGTGGGCTCCAATTCCTCCCGGCACACCAGAAAGACCTCCTTGCCTAAAGTGGCAGAAATAACCTTCCCACTCATTTTCCAAATAATCAATAAAGGAGTCATGAGAAGATTTTGGGGAAAAGTGACTTGAACACAAAAAATATGGTGCAACGCTCTTAATTTTATATCTGAGGAAACAAGTCGAGAAAAATGAAGTACCTTGATTTCCGTAAGGTCCCAGTACTAGTTAGTGACACATGCAAATACTAAAAGGGAAGAAAAGGAGTAAGGAAACTTTAGGCTTACATAGCATTAGCAACGTGTGGACATCTTGCCTGGGGGGTTATAAACACTTATTTCTCTTAATTCTTGATAACTAGCCTTTTTATTTTTTTTTTTACAACCTGTGCTCTCTGTCTTGCACTCATGTTTATACATTTATTAGTCAATAATCAAAAAAGCCTCTTGCTGTGAATTAGATTAATGCTATTTGTCGCAATAAGTGGCAGATGTCCTTGGAAAATAAATGGCAGCAAAGTGCTGATGCTGACAAGATGAGAAAGGAAATGTAAAAGGGACGTTCCAAAGAATCCCAGCCCCTGAAAAGGTGGGTAAATATCAACAAGACAAAATAATGTTCTATATTAAGGCAGTTTTGACCTTATTGCTTCCTAAGAAAGTTTGAATGGGACATAACTGCAAGTCAGTGAGTGTGTATATTCATTTTCAGAGCTACAGTGTGTGGGTAAGATGGATAAAAATTGGGACAGGGTTATCATATTGTCTGTTCTGATTGCTATTTTGGAAATGAGGCACTATAAGCATCCGAATACTGAACCATAGGTGTATGGCATATCCGCTTAGGCATATTAAATAATTTTTATTTGATTGCAGAACTTATAATATTTATATCAATGATAGGCTTTGAAGGGTTTAAGAGGAGAGGCAGAATAGCTGTCTGCAAGCTTCCTGTGCTGGTGGGTCATCGGGCAGTGTTAACTGAAAAGATCATCTGAAGGTGAGGGAAGACAGAACTGGGGGGCAGGGTAGCCACAGACTCTTGCCAAAGGATGGACAGCCATTGGTCTGTAGGGGCTTTTCTGTCCCCCACCTTCACATTCCCCCTTTGACATTCCTGCCTGTTCCCTTTAGGAATGCATCTGTTGGACTTATAAAGAAGTGTGACTTTTGGTCAAAAGGCCCAGGACTAGTGTGCTAAAGCCTCATCAGTGACTTTCCTGAGTGCCACAAACACCCCTTACACACACACACACACACACACACACACACACACACACACATACACATCAAACTCCTCCAGGCAAAGACATCGCCTCCTTGAAACTTAGGAGAGGTTGCAGAAGCAAAGCTATGCCAAGATGAAAATGAAATGTGTTTTTTGTTAAATACCTGCTAGAAGCCGTGCTCTGTACAATTTTTTTTTTCATCTAAGCCTATGCTGCTTCCCACATTTTACGAATAATGACACTTTAATTCTGATAATTAAACCTAAGATCAGAGTACTGATAAAAGGCCTAAGTGGAGATACTAACCTTGGTTCTGACTGCTAAGTCCATAAAGTCCCCTCTCAGCTGTATCACCCAAACACCTCCTGCCCCCACCTCCAGATATCACTGAACAAGAAGGGAACAAAGAAGCAGATTAATGAGAGAAGAAAACTGTAAAAGTTCTGAGTGAAAAAGAGATTTTAGTGTTGCTCCTCTCCTTTTTTTATTCTCTTTTTGAAGGAAGCTGGCAGTGACTGGTTAGGACTAGTTCTAGACTTGAAGAAGAGAGGGGATCTTATTTCTGTGGGCCCCACCCTTCTGACCAGAGTAAGTAGACAGGCAAGAAGGTTGAAGAGAAGCATATGCAGAAATGTGCATTTAGCCAGTGTTTCTGACATTGCATCACTGGAGAATCTAAATGCAGGGATACTTCGTCAGTAGAGTTAATCTAGCCCAGGATTGGGACCAGAGGGAGAGAGGGAAGGTGAGCACTGCAACCCAAGGCCCTCATCCTCAAATCATTCAGCCTTACAAGAGAACATCAACCTGGATATACTTATAGCCCACCCTGCTCTTTAAGTAGAATCATTTGGGTATTTTTTTCCTTCACCTTTCTCTGTAATTACTATTTAAGGTTTTGGTCATTGTGGGACACCTGGGTGGCTCAGTTGGTTAAGCGTCTGGCTTCAGCTCAGGTCATGACCCCAGGGTCCTGGGCTCGAGTGCCGCATCAGGCTACTTGCTCATCGTGGAACCTGCTTCTCCCTCTGCCTGCTACACCCCCCCACTTGTACACTGTCTCTCTCTTTTTTAATAAAATTTTCAACCACAAGATTTAAAGCATGATCGATGTTAGTATTAACCTATAAGATTATAAAAAACAAACTATTAAGAAAAAGCTACCTTAATTGAATCAGGTAGACCATAATTACAATCTTACTTCAGCCATACTTATATCCGTGAAATATGAATCACCCCCTAGAATACAGAAAACGCTGAGCCAAGTTAACCCAGAGCCTGGACTTTTGGTCAAAAGAAGAAAAATGGATGGAGTCTTAGGAAAAAAACCTTCCCAAAGTATATCTGCCCTTTTCTTCTCACCTGGTAACCAGTTTCCTATGTTAGTTACTCAACATTTGTAAGGCAGTAATGGAAAAACCAAGACTCTTTGTTGTACTACCAACGTTCTTCCTGTTACCATCTTATTTTCCAGTGACTTCCCCTCCAGACAAGGCCTCCATCTAGTCCTTGAAGCTAGGCAGTCCAAAATATGATGAGCCACTGGGGAAGTGTTTACTTTGATAGCCACTTGACCTTGACCAGTGTAAATGATTCATTTATTGGAAAAACATTTCTAAAGGTGTACTGAGCCAGGCACCTTAGGGATACAAAAATGGATAAGATTTAGTTCTCACCCTTGAGAAACTCATCATCTGGTAAGGAAACAGTCAAAAGATCAGGTCTAGAATATGTCCAGCAATGTGAATGATTGTAGACAATTAGTGTTAAAGTCGGAAGACGACCCAAGACTGCTACCCATAATTAAAAACCTTTCTTGCTTGTGGTTACATCTAAAATTCCACTATGGGAGATTTATTCCTATGAAGTAAAAAATTATTTTATTTATTTATTTGTTTGTTTGTTTGACAGGAGAGAGATCACAAGTAGGCAGAGAGGCAGGCGGAGAGAAGGGGAAGCAGGCTCCCTGCTGAGCAGAGAGCCTAATGTGGGGCTTGATTCCAGGGCCCTGAGATCATGACCTGAGCCAAAGACAGGGGCTTTAACCCACTGAGCCACCCAGGCGCCCCTTTTTTTCATGAAGTAAAAAGTTATATCCAGAGATTGTCAGAATGAGAATTCCCACAAGCAATTAAGGATCACTAGTAGATTAAACACTGATGCTAAGTCCCTTGGAGTAGAGTAACTGCCAGTAACTGTGTTGAGAAGGATTCTTGAGATCATACTCCAGCCCAACAGGGAAGAATGCTGCCATAAAGAAAGGAGGACAAGGAGAGAGAGCTCTGGTGCCATGTATTTCCTATCCATGATTAAAACTTTTGGCTATGAAACAAATACTGAAGCTAGGGACAGCCATAGTCTCTGGGTTTCTGCTGGGAGGAGGCCCACTTGGGAGCTGATTTATCTACCATGCAAATGAGAATTCACCCCCTGTTCCCAGGCTAACCAGCCTTAAGAAGTCTAAGCTCTCTCTTGCCCTTGCCAAACTCTTATCTGCTTTATCCCTCCATGCTCACCAACAGAAGAAATGGCAAAGGTATGTGCTGTCTCTGAGAGCTAGGATGTACTTTTGATAAGGCAAGTCCCAGCGTCTCACTGGGTCAGACTGGGAGAGGCTGTTACTTCTCTAACCGGTGTCAGTCCCCCATCTTCCTTTTTATGGAGCCCTCCATTTTGTGAGGACCAGCGGTACCTCCACTTCGGAGGTGCTAGCTGGCCATATGACTAAGTTTGGCCAATGATATGTGAGTGGAATCTTATAAGAAAGCTCTCTGAATGTGTTTCCTCTTCTCTGCTTCTTGGAATGGGGACATGATGGCTGGAATTCTAGAGTGTGCTTTGGAATACCAGCTGACCTTGAAGATGAAAGCCATGAACTAAGATATGTCCCTGTATGCTTGTTTTACATGAAAGAACTAAATTATGTTGTATAAGCCACAGTTTTTTTGAATTCCCAAGTAATATGCAGCCAAATCTGATCCTGATTTGGCAAGGATTTTATATTATCCTTTGATACAGTCATATGTCTTTGTGTCAGCAGTTTTTACTGGTTGGCCCTGAGATAATGGGGATTCTTGACTAGAACTGTGCAGTCATCTTATATACTTGGCTCTCCATAGCAGAATCGAGGTTGGAATGGATAAATGCAGTAGGCAGGTTCTGGAGTCAAGATTAGATTTTGTGACAAAAAGCAGTTGTTTCTCCAAAGACAACTTAGTCCCCATGGAAATTAAAAGAAGTAAATGCCTGATGCATTATTTTAATATGGCGCTCTTTCAGCATTCCCAGAACTGGAACCAAAGGTTCCTGTGAGCAGGAAACTCTAGGAACACACTGTGGTATATATGCTGAACATCCACCTGACCTAGGAAATTGATTCTTTCCTGTCAAAAAGGTGCTTAGTTTTGTTTTCTGGACCCCTCTTCGTGACTCCTCTGTTGACTGTTTGGGAAAAGGATAGAAAGTTGGTTTCTGCCACCTTGTATTCTTCCAAACACAGGCAAGATGTCTTTCTAGTCTAAGAGGGTTGGCACTGGGGACGTTGGTAGGGGATTTACTGAATATCTCCCGTGAGCCAGGCACTTTCACATACATACCTTTATGTTAGTTAACTGACCTCAGTTCAGACCCTGTTCCCAACATGACAAAACCCAGCAGCATTTTAAAAGTAAAATAAGGACAGTTGATGAGTTGTGTTAACTTATTGCCTCTTCCTCACATTTTTAGTCTCCAAGGACCGCCAAACACTCTACAGCTATAACTCAGCATTCAGACAGCCCTGGGGTCCCCAGGAGCAGCCAGGTAGATCCTACTGAAGTTGGCAATCCTGTCACTTACCTTCTTAAGATTTGTCAGTAGCCTCTCACTGCCTGTAGAATAGAAACTCCACTCTGCCTGGCATTCAGGCCACCTTTTCTCCAGCCGATCAGAACTGATCAGAACCATCATGCCTGCCATTCCTGTCTCGCTTTACTTGTGTGACCCCATCACCTAAACACCCTTTCTTCTCTGCTGCCCAGCTCCATGTTTTTAATCCTCGACCTTCAATGCCCAGCACACTTTTTTCTTAGTCCCTCTGCTGGAAATCATAAAGTCACATAGGTTTTATCTAAAACCACTCATCTCTTCCTCCTTGTTTTTATGCATTAATTTGTTTTATCTTGCCTACTAAACTCTGTGCTCTGAAAGGGCACCCTGTGTGCTTCCCTGCTTGTTCTTTGTGGCTCTTTGCCACAAGTCCTTGCGCACATCCTACATGGATGTGCGCAAGGACTATTACCTAAGTAAGAAACTAGGCAAGTACCTGAACATGCTCCCTCCCTTTTTAATCCCCGTGTCTCTCCATTCTTTATTCTCAACAGGAGAAGACCAGACTGAATGGGGACAGGGGAAGGGGGTTGTTAGTAATGACTGTACAAAGTCTTCACTGATAATTCCCTTTTATTATATATTGAAATATTTAAGGAAATATGTCTTGCATTGTGAGGCTTTTGAGATTGATAGATATCTATAGGCAATAAAGTGTTGATTACCTTTTATGCTTTCTTTGTGAATTAATTAACCAGGAAAACAGCCCTTATGAAATGGAATTGTGCTTTTCAGAGCCTAGCTCTGACTGTATTAGAAAGAAACATATCATTCATTAACTTGTTTACTTCAAAAAGAGAAGTTGGAATCCCAGAGCTTAGGTTGCCCATGCTTCATGGTTTTTTTTAAACCTGAAAGCTCCCAGTTCCAGAAGAAAAAAAAGGTAATATGCAGTATGTGTGTGCATGTGCATGCATGCAATGCATACATACTCAAAAGCCACATTCATCTAGTTGATATATTTTGCCAATTTGTCCAAGGCAGTGAAGGGGTAGTTTGCCCATGTCTGGAGACGTTTTTTATTGCCACCACTGGGGAGGGAATGCCCCTCTATCTAATGGGTAGGAGCAAGAGATGGTGGTGAACATGCTATAGGGCACAGGACGGCCCCCACAAGAGCTGTTCAGCCCAAATTGGCAGCAGTGCCAAAGTTCAAAAGTCATGTCTAAATTGGCCAGTTTTTTACTGCACAAATGTTACTGATTCTTTTCATTAGGAGGTACACATCCTTATACTTTTCATAGCACCTGAAAGAAAGCAACAAGTCATTATCTAGTTTAGCTTCCCACCTAAAATTGTTTAAAAGGAAAAAGTAACACTTGTTTTCAAAAGACAAAGATAGATTGTTAATTTCAAAACACTTGATAGGATTGACTTCTATAGGAGGGCTTTTAAACTTTAAAACAGTTCTCTAGTGGGCGCCTGGGTGGCTCAGTTGGTTGAGCAACTGCCTTTGGCTCAGGTCATGATCCCGGAGTCCCGGGATCAAGTCCCGTATCAGACTCCCGGCTCTGTGGGAAGTCTGCTTCTCCCTCTGACTTTCTCCCCTCTCATTCTCACTCTCTCGCTCTCTAATAAATAAATAAATAAATCTTAAAAAAAAAAAAAAACTTAAAAAAAAAAAAAAACCAGTTCTCTAGTTCCAGTTTTCCCACATCACTCTAGGAAGATATATATGTGAACCTGGAAGTTGGCCCAGTTGCAGATAAGCAAGCCTATAGCCGATTTTTTTTTCTTAAATGAGAAAAAAATCTAGGAGCTTAAAAGCGAAAAGAGCCTTTGAGAACATTGTTGAGTTGATGTACAAGGCACAGAAAACACAACTTGATTTATGCTAAAGTCAGAGGTAGTGACATTTCCTTCATATTAGCCCTCATTCAATATTTTGTTAATATTTTCCCTTTATTGAGGGGGACAGGATTTCTTTTGACCATTTGATCATTTCCCATATTTTTTTCTTTTACAATAATGTGATTATACTATATATAAAGTTTAATAGCCTCCATTTTTTTTCCTACAGTGTCTGAAGTACTTTCCCAAATCAGTAAACATTTTTTAAAAACTATCACGACTGGGGGTGCCTGGGTGGCATAGTCAGTTAAGCATCTGACTCTTGGTTTCAGCTGAGGTCATGCTCTCAAGGGCCCTGAGATTGAGCCACATGTAAGGCTCCATGCTCAGTGTGGAGTCGTCTTGAGACTTTCTCTCCCTCTGCCACTCCCCCCCAACTCATGCACTTTCTCTAAAATAAATTAAAAAAAAAAAAAACTATCACGACTGCAAAATATATCTTATAGATGTGCCGTGATTTATTTAACATTCCACAGTCATTGGACATTTCATTTGTTTCTTTTCAATATAATAAAAAACCATTCTTAGGTGTGCATTTTTATATACTGATCCTTTTTTGCATCTGCTTATTTCCATAAAAGGAATTAGTCTGAATCATCTTGACCAGATAGGAACATCTTTTTTTTTTTAAATAAAAGATTTTATTTATTTATTTGACAGGGAGACACACATCAAAAGAGAACACAAGCAGGGGGAGTGGAAGAAGAAGAAGCAGGCTCCCCACTGAGGAGGGAGGGCGGATGTGGGGCCTGATCCCAGGATTTGGGGATCATGACCAGAGCCAAAGGCAGGCACTTAACGACTGAAACAACTGAGCCACCCAGGCACCCCCAGATAGGAATATCTTAAAATCTCTTGATAAATGTTGCCATATAATATTTTAGAGAGTTCATACTATTTTGCACAAATGATTGTTTCCTTTCTGAAAAAACAAGCTCAGAAAGGAACTTCTGGCCATTCTATGATCTGTAATTGGATGAGTTTCCATTGCCTCTAACAACATTTTATACAGACCTATGTCACAGGATTTATTAATATGTGTTATTTTTTACCCACATTTCTCCAAGTAAACTCTGAAGTGGAAAGCAAAACTTGTCTTATTTTTGGTAGACCCAGTACTATGAACAGTGGGTTCATAATGCCTAACAGACACTCCACTCCTGAGAACAGCAACACCTGGCAGGCATGAAAGCACTGTCAGGTGAATCCCAAGAAGCAGTCATTGTCTCAGTCTTAGTTTCTCAGACCACAACAGTTTTGCATACCTAACAGAGGGAAGCTGCATACAATTAGAGAGCTGTATTCTAAATCCAGCCCTGACAATTCTTCCGCATGTCGTTTTTCCAAGTTCTAAATTGCTTCAGTGCATCCTGTTACTTACTTTTCCTTCTGTCCAGCAGGTGAACTTACATTTGCTTTTACCTGCAATGTTTCCTCATGATAATATCACCTATCCCAAGACCTTCAGACGCTACAAAATGACTACATGACTATTAGAAACCTCATAGAAACTTCTTCCTGTTCCTTACTTAAACTACTTCTGCATCTCCTGGAGACTTTACCTTGGCACCATATATGATGCTGAGTTTTAATGAATGTCAAACAGTCACTGCATGGTAAATGCCAAGAAAAACAATGAGTGATACAAAGAAAGAAGTGAAAATCTGTACCTTCTGCCTTTATCCCAGCTCCACATCTGTACCTTTTATCATCATCCCCAAGGATTGGGGTCTTCTGCTTGAAAATGGGATCAGTTCCACAACTTCTAAAGACTTCTTGCTATGATACTGGGCTAGAGAGAAGCTTTTCAAAGCAGGCACCTCCCTCAGTAGTGTGGCCTGAAGATGCAGGTCCCCTTTGCTTGGTCATGATGCCCTCACTGCCTAACAGGGTGCTTGAAATGCCCACTGGCCTCCCTTGGGAAAAAGGCCTTAAAATCCCATTTTGCCTTTGATAAGTGATTTTTGGAGTAATCACACATTAAAATGTTACTGTTCGCTAATAGCACAGTGTAACCAGTAAGTATATCTGATTAGCCAGAAGGATCAGTTCTCAAGGCACAAAAGGAATGGTAGAAGAGGGTTGTATCTTCATTCATAAAACTCTGAGGGGCTAGAGAAAAGGCAAGAGAGAACAAGACCCACTCTTAGGAGGGGCTCAGCCAGGAGCCACTGTGGAGAGGCCTGGGATTACTCAGAGGAAAACATGGAGGTGAGGGAATACACAGGTGACAGCGGATCAAGTGAAAAAATCAGCGCAGAGAAGACTTGGGTATAGGACCCCCATGACCCCCATGACCTTAACCTGCTCCCAGAATGTATAGGTCACAACTTTGCTTTGGGACACTTCTGTATATAAGTGCTAAAAGGAAGAGGGGAATAAGATTTCGGTTCCCCATCTCCCATACTCTTAAAATGCACATGGTAATATTGTGAATGGAGTAGAAAAAGGCTTTCCTTCTCAGGAAATAAAAAACACTTCCACTCTTATTAACAGTTTTCTCCACTCACAAGTCTGTAGAACTGATTAAAAAATATTTGAAAGGAGTATTAACATTCATAGATATTAAGTTATTTGGGCAAAAAAAATGCTAATTATTTTCATTTAATTTATAATAGTGAAAAACTCAATGCAACCTGAATGCCCTTGAGGCAGACTAGTTAAGTAAATTCTACTACATACAATGGAATCTATGAAGTCATAAAAATAAAGATGGATATACATCTATACTTATTATTATAGAAAGCCATGAAATATTGTTGATGGGGAAAAGATTAAATATGTGAGTGTATCATTTGATCCCATTCATGAAAAGTGATATTTCCCTATAAATACACATGCAAAGGGGTACATTGAGAGATATTCACAGATAGGCTGTGTTAACAATGATAACCATTAAAATCAAAACCTAGTTGATTTTGTTTTCCTCTCTTTTTTTTTTTTACTTTAAATCTGTTTCTTTTCCAAAAACCATAATGCATTTCCTCACTGAATCCTTTTACCTCAAATGCTTTTCTTCCCTGGCTAGTCTTTATCTAAAACCATTGCCAGCTAGAACAAGCAAGGATTGTAAAGTAGAATCCATGCAAATGAATAGAATGGCATCCACACTGGAGGACATTTCATCCATGGCCATAAGGTCAGGAGACAAAGGGAAATAGTGGTTCTGATGCAGGAAAGTGCAACCTGGATATTTGAATTCTGTATAGAATTCTAGCTCTTAGACTAACGGACATCAGTTATCATTTCTTGCCTTTGGGCACTGAACATGTTATCCTCCATTTACTTAACTTACTATATAAAATGATATTAGCTATGCTGCTACTTAAACTATCTTCTGTCCACTTAGTTTCCATCTTTTTGAGGGCTATGCCCCCTCACTGCCCCAGCCCACCCCTCACCCCAGGGCTGTACTCTGAGTAGCAGAGTAGAGGGAACTCTGTATGTTGAATCTATCAGTACCATTTAATTATTAAAACATTTTAAAAGACAGGGACACCTAGGTAGCTCAGTCAGTTAAGCAGCTGCCTTCGGTTCAGGTCATGATTCCAGGGTCCTGGGATTGAGCCCCACATTGGGCTCCCTGCTCAGCAGGGAGCCTGCTTCTCCCTCTCCCTCTGCCTGCCACTACCCTTGCTTGTTCTCCCTCTCTCTGTCAAATAAGTAAAATCTTTAAAAAAAAAAAAAAAGGACATTTTAAAAAGCAAATCTCCAAAATACAGACCATTGTCTTCTCCACTAAAAAATTTGACAAAGGTGTAAACTTGAAAGATAACAAAAATTAATGATATTTGGCATACCAAGGGAGAGTGAAAACATACTAATCCTCGAACCCAGCAAATGAGGCTCAATCCCTTTAGGAAGTCTCCATTTGGAAAGATGACCCTAGCAAATATCCTAAATGAGGTGATGAGAGACTTACAGTACCTGCTTTGTAAAACCAGAGCCAGCCTTGTGACTCCCCACTCCGAAATCCAGGTCTCCTGCTCCTCTGTTAATGCTTTCTCCTCTACATCATCCACCCTCAAGAAAATTATAGCAGCTGAGCTCTGTAAGTTAAACAGCATGATTAATCAACATTAATCTGCAACAATTCTATAAATTACTAAGAATTGAGCTTATTTTTTTGATTTGTAACAAAAGCCCTATACAACAAAGTAGATGAATAAATCCCCTGATTCAATTAATCAGTACAGCAAAATTACACCAGCGAGTACTTGGCTCTCTACTGTGGTCTCAGGGAGCTGAAGAACCAGTTGATAAGAGTGCAAACATGGAAGAATTGAACTGCCAAATAAGCAATACACCTAGTAATTGCTCTAAGAGCTAGGAGAGGGAACCATCACTTCAGGCTTTGGTGGCCTTTAGGAGCTCAACGGGAGACTCATATTTATTCAAAACCAAAAATCAAAAAGTCCAGTAAGGAATTTTCTTTTTAAATGGAACATTAGGCTACATTTAACAACAGTCTTTATAAAGAATATCTCGTTATAATTCTAATTCTCTGAATAACAGTTACCTGGATACACTTGAATATAATCAACATTCTTAAAGCTACATGAAAACGTCTGTCACCCAGCCCAGCTCACAGAAGCCCTAAGAGAGATTTACATCTAATGTCAACATAGTATAAAAATATGAAGAATTAACAAGCTATATAAATAACAAATTATCTACATAAGTTTTATCTCAAAATACAGCGTTGACATTTTTTGCTATCCTCGTTCAGTCAAGATGACCAGAACGGTCTCAGAGAAGCAGAAATAGAATTCAATTTGAACTAAAAAAATTCAAACCTGATTATATTGATAATGCCTCTTATTTCCCTTCTATTTTTTAAAAATCAGTTTTAATGAGGTATGGTTTACATAAAACCAAACACTCCTATTTCAATTGTCAAAACAGCTGGAAGAGTTTTAAGAATTTTAACATACCAGGATAACCACCACCACAAGATCTAGAACATTTTCGTTACCTGCCAAATACCCAAAATCTAGATCAGTACTCCCCACCCCCTCACCACCTCTCATCAGTTTTCTGTCACTGTGAATCAGATTTATCTTTTCTAAAATTTCATAAAACTGTAATCATACAGGATGTATAATACCCTGGTGTAAGGCTTTTTTTAAGATTCAGATGTGTTGTTGCATGTATGACTAGTCAAATTTATGACTAGTTGTGTTTATTGCTAATTACCTTTGCCATGTATGGATATTCCACATTTTTTATATACTACATTTAGGTTGTTTCTAGTTTTTGCCTATTACAAATAAAGTCATTATGGACATTCATGTACAAGTCTTTGTGTGGATATATATTTTCTTTTCTCTTGGACAAATATGTAGAAATAAGACTGCTGGGTTATATGGTAAGTTTATGTTTAACTTTATAAGAAATAACCAGACTTTTCCAAAGTACTGGTACTATTTTACATTCCCATCAACAATGTGTGAGATTTGTAATTGCTCCACATTCTTAATATAATCTTTCTTTTTAATTGTCATCACTCTAGTGGGTATGCAGTAGTAACTAAATGTGGTCTTACTTTTTTTTTCTTTTAAGTAGGCTCCATGTAGGCTCCATGCTGGGCATGGAGCCCGACATGGGGCTTGAACTCACAACCCTGATGTCAAGACCTGAGCTGAGATCGAGAGTAGGACACTTAACTGACTGAGCCACCCAGACACCCCTCACTGTGGTTTTACTTTTAATTTCCCTGATAACTAATGATGTTGACACATTTTGTATGTCTCTTAATATATTGGCTATTAATATATCTTGTAAAGTGACTTTTCAAGTTTTTTGCCCAATTTAATTAGGTTATTTATCTTACTGAGTTGTAGTAGTTCTTTATATATTCTGGATACAATTCCTTTGACAGGTATGTGTTTTGGGAGTATTTTCTTCCATTGAGTAGCTTTTGTTTTCTTTTTTTTAACTCTGTAGAAGTCTGATTTATTGATAGCTCGATATCAATAGCTTATCTCTCATTGTTTATGCCCTAAGAAATCTTCTACTACCTCTAGGTCATATAGATTTTCTTCTATGTTTTATGTTAGAAATTTTAAGTTTTACCTATTAAGCTTAGGTATATGATCCAATTAGAGGTTAATTTTGTATATGGAATATGGTAAGGATCAAGGTTCATTTTTTTTCCCATGTGAATATCCAGTTGTTCCTACACAGTTTGTTGAAAAGACTGTCTTTTCCCCTTTGAATTACTGTGACCCTTTGTCAAAATTATTTGACCATATATGGGTAGGTCCATTCCAGGATCTATTGTGTTATTGACCCATATGTTTATTGTATAGAATAGTAACATAGCTTTGTAGTCCATCTTGAAATCTGATAGTTTAAGTGTTCCTATTCAAAATCATTTTGGCTATTCTAGATCCTTTGTGTTTTTATACAAAAAATTTAGAATAAGCTATAAAATTGCCTGCTGGGATTTTGAATGAGATTGCACTGAACTATGTAACAACTGGGGGAAAATTGACATCACAATATTTAGTCTTCAGTTTAGAAACTTCGTACATCTCCATTTATTAGTTCTTATTTACTTTTGTTTGGCAATTTTTGTAGTTTGTTGTTGTCATTGTTTTTAGTTGTAAAGATCTTGCATATACTGTGTTAAATTTATCCCTAAGTAGTTCATCTTTTTGATGCTATAGTAAGTGGTATTTTATTTCAATTTCCAAATTCTCATTGCTGGTATATAGAAAGACTAAATTTTTGTATACTAACCTTATATATGCTAAATTCAATTCTTCTATTTGACTTTTAATAGATTATTTAAATTTTTCTACATATACAATCATGTCATCTGCCAAAAAGGCAATTTTACTTCTTTCAGCCTGTATTCCTTTTTTTTTTTGTTATCTATTGTACTGGCTAGGACCTTTAGTACAATGCTGAATCAAGACCTTGACAGCAAATGTCCTTGCTTTATTTTCAATCCCGGTGAAAGCATTCATCCTAACAGATGATGTTAGCTAAAAGTTCTTCAGGTACTCTTTGCCAAGTTGAAGAAGGTCCTTTCCATTTCTAGTTTTCTTTGTTAGGAGGTTTTTGTATTATGAATGGGTATTGAATTTTATTAAACATTTTTGTGTATTGCATAAGAGGATCGTTTGGTTTTCTCCTTAATGTGGCAGTTACATTGAATTTTTTTTTAAATATTAAAGCAACCTTGGGGCACCTAGGTAGCTCAGTCAGTTAAGTGTCAGACGCCTGATTTTGATTCAGGTCATGATCTTAGGGTCATGAGATGGAGCCCTGTGTCAGGTTCTGCACTGGGCGTGGAGCCTGCTTAAGATTCTAGCCCTCTCCCTCAGCCCCTCGCCCTGCTCATGGTCATGCTCTCTCAAATAAATAAATCTTTTTAAAAAAATATTAAAGCAACCTTGCATTATTGGGGAAAAATTCTCACTTGGTCATAATGCATTATCCTTTTTATAATTCTTAGATTCAATTTGCTAAAATTCACTAAGAATTTCTGCATCTTTCAATCAACTGTATCAGTTACTAGTTTTCTTGTACTGTCATTAGGCTCAAAGAAAATGGAAAAATGTTCTATTTTTGGAATGAATTTGTATACATTTGGTATTATTTCTCCTTAAATATTTGGTAGAATTTACTAGTGAATCCATATGGGCCTGGAGTTTTCTTTGTGGGAAGTTTTTATTTAATAATTAAATCTCTTTGGGGTGTGTGTGTGTGTGTGTATGTGTAAATATATATATATATATATATACACTAGTATATATACTAGTGTATATATATATATATAGTAGCCATATATATGGCTACCCAGATTTTCTATTTTTTCTTGAGTCACTATTATTAATCTATGACTTTCAAAGATTTGGTCCTTTTCATCTGTGTTGTTGTATTTATTTCCATAGTTGTAATATTCCTTTTTTTTTTAATGGTTGCAAGATCTGTGGTAATGTCCTCTTTTTTTTCTCTACCGATGGTAATTTTCCTTATCTCTCTTTCTCCCAACTCACATATCTGATCTCACTAGAAATTTATCAGTTTTGTCATTTTCCAAAGAGATCTTATTAGGTTTTAGTGATTCTCTAGTATATAATAATTTCCTATTCTATGTTACTATTATTTTGTTTCCTACATCATCACTTTTAACTCTTATATTTATTACTTTCTTCCTTTTACTTTGATTTAATTTGATCTTCTGTTTCTGGCTTCTTGTATGGATGCTTTGGATTGATTTTAGCACTTTTATAATTGAGCATTTTTTCATATCCTACAAATTTTGACATATCGGGTCAAAATATTATCTAATTTGTGATTTCTTTTTCTACCCTTGGGCTATTTAATTTAAATGTTTTGTTTGTTTAGTTTTAAAATATTTTAGGATTTTCTAAATAATTTCAGATAATTCCATTTTTTTTTTTTTTTCAGAAAATGCAAGCTGTAATTATTTCAATCCTTGTAAATATGATGAAGCATGCTGTATGACCCAGAATTTGGATCTATCTTAGTAAATGTTTTGTGTACACTTGAAAAAAATGTGTTTTACTGTTGTTGAGTGAAGCATACTATAAATGTAAATTAGATCCAGTTGTTCAATAGGATGATTCAAATCATCTATGTAATTACTGATTTTCTATCTATTTTTTCTGTCAAATACTAAGACAGGGCAACAGAAGTCTCCAGCTCTGCATTTGTCTGTTTCCATTTATGCTTCTATCAGTTTTTCCTTCATGTGTTTTGAAGCACTGTTTTGGGTGCAAACAACTTTAAAATTGTTATGTCTTTTTGATGAATTTCCAAATATGCATTGTTCCTGTTTCTTTTCCTACCTTCTTCTGGGTTGTTTTTTAGAAGTCCACTTTATTTCCATTATTAGATTATAAGCTATTTCTCTTCATTCTAATTATTAATGGTTCCTCTAAGATATACAGTATTGTTGTTTAACTTATTCAATCTACATTGAAGTAATATTAATACCATATCTTGTATAAAATATGTAAGACTCTTGCAATATTATGCTTGCTTTTTTCCCCTCTTGCCCTTTGAGCCCTTGTCATACATTTTATTTCCACACCTGTTAATGAACATCACAACACATTGTGCTTTTTAAATTGTTTTGTTTTTCTTTGCTCAGTTACCATTTTTAAAAATTAATAAATTAATACAAAAAATATTTCATACTTAATCCACATATTGACCATTTCTGGTGCTCTTCATTCCTTTGTGTAAGTCCAAGTTTTCCATCAAATAGCATTTTCCTTTTGCCTGAAGAACTTCCTTTAACATTTCTTTTAGTACAAATATGCAAGTGACCAAGTCTCTCCATTTTTGTTTATCTAAAAGTTTGCTTTTGTTTTGAAGAACATTTTTACTGAATATAGAAATCTAATTGACTTTTTATTCTTTTAGCATTTTATAGTCATTTCATTTTTTTCTTGCATATTTCTGATGAGAAGTTTGCTATAATTTCTATCTATACTCCTCTGTGTATAGTGTGTTTTCCCCTTTCTCTAGCTACTTTTAAGAAGTTTCTTTTAATCACTTGTTTTCAGCAATTTGACTATGATATACCTCAGTTTGTGAATGTGAATATGTGTGTTTTTTCTGCTTGGGATTGGATTCTTTGGGATTCCTGGTCTGTAGTTTATAGCATTCATTAAATCTGAGACACTTTTTAGCCATTATTTCTTCTGTTATCCACCTCCCCCTTTCTGGGTTTCACATATATGAAACCACTTGATATTATCCCATAGGACCCTGAAGCTCGGTTCACTTTTTTTAACCACCTTATTGACATATAATTTATAAACCATAAAGTTCAGCTGATTAAAATGTACAATCCAATGGTTTTTAATATATTTACAGACTTGTGCAACGATTACCATAATCTAATTTTAGAACCTTTACACATCCCCAAAGGACCCCTTGCATGCATTAGCAATCATTCACCATTCCTTCTCTCACCCAACACTTTCCAGACCTAAGCAACCACTAATCTACTTTATGTGTCTATGGATTTGTCTATTCTAGACATGTCATATAAATCATCATGTAATATGTGGTCTGTTGCAACTGCCTTCTTTCATTTAGCATAATGTATTGAGGGTCATCAATGTTGTATAATTTATCAATACTTCATTCCTTCTGGTCACCACATAATATTCCATTGTGTGTATATACCCTTGTCTATCCATTCATTAATTGACAGACATTTGTCTTCACTTTCTGATTATTATGAATAATTCTGCTGTGAGAATTATATATCCACGCAAGTATGGACGTATGTTTTTATTTTTCCTGGGGTAGATACCTAACAGTGGAATTGCTGGGTCATATAATATCTCCAGTGTTTAACATCTCAAGGAATGGCAAACTGTTTTCCAATATGGCTGCACCATTTTACAGTTCTTACCAGCAGCAAATGAGGCTTCCAGTGTCTCCACATTGTTCTCAATATTTGTTACTGCCTGTTTTTCACTCTTAGCCATCCAGTGGGTATGAAGTGGCATCTTACTGTGATTTTGATTTGCATGATGGTCAGTATCTTTTCATGTACTTATTGGGCAATTGTATGTCTTTTTTGGAGAAATATCTATTCATATCTTTTGCCTACTTTTAAAACTGGTTATTTATCTTTATGTTGTTGAGTTATAAGAGCTCTCTACATTCTCTGGAAATAAGTCATTTGTCAGATATAGCATTTGTAAATATTTTCTCCCATTCTGAGTTGTCTTTTTATTTCATGGTACCTCCCACATGAAGACTGAACCACATGAAGGAATGAACATTCCTATTACATGAGGAATGTTCTCCCATATGGCGGACTCTTGTCTTATGGTAGATTCCTTCCATGTGGTGAGGTCCTATTTCGTGGTGGGGCCCTTGTACATGAGAAGGTCCTGTTTTGTGGTAGGGTCCTCCCACTTTGTAAGGTCTTCCCATATGGTGGGTCCTATCCCTGCAGTGGTGTAGACCTCTTATATAGTTGAGTTTTCCCATATGGTGAGGTCCTCCTACATAGTGAGGTCATATCTCATGGTTAGGCCCAATCTGCCTCCAAAGTCTACATCCTTACCTCATCTATACCTTCCAGAGAAACTCTAGTCTCAACCATCATCTTCCCTTCTACAACCTACCCAATCTTACTTTCTTCCCCTTTATACCCTAGTGCAGACCCTTATTGCAAAGAGGGTCATTTCTTCACCCTTGTCCTCTGAACTGCTTCTGTCTCCTCTTGATGGCTCTCCCATGAACTCAGACCTGTTACTGATCTCCGCCTCTTGTTCTCTGCATGATTATGATTACTTGGGAGAGTTTGGAATGGAGTCCTTTGACTTGAGTATCAGTGTTGAGAACTTCTGGAACCCCCTAGTTAAAACATCTGTTCCATTAAATTCTACCTTTCTCTCTCCTCCCTTTTCCTCATAACAAGCTTTGACTGAATCCAGAATATAGTTTGATTTCCATAGTTTTCCCGCATAATATTCACACTAGTTCTCTTACTGGCATCCTTGGTTGAGGTGCTCAACTCTAGAATATATTGTTCAATATGGTAGCCACAAGCCACATATAGCTATTAGTACTTGAAGTGTGATCAGTCCAACTGAGATATGCTACAGTTATAAAATACATACTGAATTTCAAAGACTTAGGAACAAAAAACTGTAAAATACTTGACAAATACTTTTTTACCTTAATTACCTGTTGAAGTGATCATATTTGGGGTATCTTGAGTTAAATAAAATATAAAAATTAGTGTCACCTGTTTATTACTACTTCTTTTAAATATGGCTACTAGAAAATTTTAAATTATCTATGTGACATATACTCTATTTCCATTTGACAGCACTGCCCTAGAACTGGTCATGTACTCCTTAAGCTATGTATTCATCCATGGCCTGAAACTGTGATGCAGCCAGATTACCTAAAGACTTACCTGCCCCCTGGACTCGTCTTAGTGCTATTTCGCAGGACTAGACCACCGAGCCCACAGACCCAGAATTCAAACCCAACAGGCCCAAGGCTAGTTTGTCGTATCTTTGAACACAGCACCTTGGACATCTCAAGATGATCTTTTATCATAACTTGAGTTTCTCCAGCCACTACCCTTTCCGACTCTGCTTCCTTTCTCTTCATTTGGTCATCTCAGCAAGCCCCACCTTGAGCCCACCTATAATCTCCTCCAGTCAGTTCACTTTCACGGAACCCCCTTGTCCTCTACTCTTCCTGCATAAATGCTGCGTATGTTACCAGGCCCAGGCCACCTCCTCCATGAAGCTTTCCTCACTGCTCAAATAATTTATTGTCCTTCCCTCCAATGCAAATCCCTATAGTTATATTCATTTTCTGCTTCACCACTTAGCAACGGGGCACTGTTCAGTAGTATTCCCACTTTCGTATATGTAAAGATGTCTACTTAACTGGTTAGCTCCTGAATGGAGGGATCATTTCTATATTTCTTTCCACCACCGTCCCTCAACCTAACAGAGTCTGATAGGTGAGGCAGGCAGGTAAATATTTGGCAAACAACTACTTCAACCACTGATTAGCCAAAATATTCAGTAAATTAAAAAATAGCACTTCCCAATCTCTCTAGTTAAATGGGAATTTACTGGGTTGTCATTATTATTCCAGCCCTTGCATTACTACATTGCTGCTGTTTGAGTGACCAGTATATCAATAGATTCCTGAATAAAACTAAAAATGAAAGCAAATCCATGCTTTTTGTTATTACCAAAGGGAAATATATAGTCAGAACTGCAAGAAAATTATGTTTGTGGTTAAGCTTCTTTCACATTTTATTTTACAATATAGTAGCATAAAGCAGCTACCTAACACTTAAAAATAAAAGAATCATTTACTTTTCTAAACAAGCCTTTTAGATTCCATGTAAAAAAAAAAATAAGGTCAGATCTAGTGAAACTGATTTTTTCTCGCTTCAGTAGATACAGTAGTATATATATATCTTCTTAATTACTAGATAAAGGACTAAATTCAAGTCTGCTGCTTAGTTTTCAATTGATGAAGCCAACAATTGCACATAGGTAGTTGTTACAGAGAGGGTGAAGACACAAATCAGTTCATAGTGTGAGAATACAGAAAAGATAATACTTTAATTAGTCAGATATTAATTTGTTACTGTTAACGGATTTTGAGTCACTAGAGTGCCTTGGCAAACTTGACTTGTGGTATCAAATACTATTTAGCAGCCAAAATCCTGGTTAGTGGGAGCTCATCATATAGACATTAAATTCTATTCAAACATCAAGAAGCTATTTCCCTAAAATCTAGGAGTCACCTCATACTCTATTACAAAAAGAATTAGGTAATTGGCATGCTTTATCTTCAGATAAACCTTGTAACTTTGTAATGTAAAACATCATCTAACCAATACCTCCATCATTGAATTCTTGCCTATCAAAATGCTTCAGCAGCACATCCTACGATTCAATTGTGATTGTAATACACTATCTTGGTATGTTCTGCTTTCATTCTTCATTGCTGTAGTTATTGCCTTAAAAACAAATAAGAAGCTAAAACAGTTTCACAACCATCCAAGGGAGGCTCAGAAACCAAGAACTTTTTTTGGCAAGATGTCCACAGAACAACTTAATTCAGTAAACATAAAGAGTCAAAACTATTCCCACTCAAAAATATGTTTAAAAAACATTACACCAATGTTGGCAATAACACTGAGGGCCTTACTCCAGCAAATAGAAATTGGTTCAAACTTTCCAAATGAAAATTATGCAATCAAGACTCATCAAAAGCCTTGAAATATTATAAACCAGTTAATCCCCAATTTCCATTTCTGTGAGTTCATCCAAAAGAAGGGATCATTGATACATTGAAAGACAGAATTCTCTGAGCTAACTTTGGAAAACAGTATGGAGATTCCTCAAAAAATTAAAAATAGAGCTACCCTATGACCCTGCAATTGCACTACTGGGTATTTACCCCAAAGATACAGATGTAGTGAAAAGAAGGGCCATATGTACCCCAGTGTTCATAGCAGCAATGTCCACAATCGCCAAACTGTGGAAAGAGCCAAGATGCCCTTCAACAGAAGAATGGATAAAAAAGATGTGTCCCATATATACAATGGAATATTACTCAGCCATCAGAAAGGATGAATACTCAACTTTCATATCAACATGGACGGGACTGGAGGAGATTGTGCTAAGTAAAATAAGTCAAGCAGAGAAAGTCAATTATATGGTTTCACTTACTTGTGGAGCATAAGGAATAACATGGAGGACATTAGGAGAAGGAAAGGAAAAGTGAATTGGGGGAAATCAGAGAGGGAGACGAACCATGAAAGACTGTGGACTTTGAGAAACAAATTGAGGGTTTTAGATGGGAGAGGGTTGAGGGGTTGCATGAGCCTGGTGGTGGGTATTAAGGAGGGCACATATTGCATGGAGCACTGGGTGTGGTGCATAAACACTGAATTTTGGAACGCTGAAAAAATTAAATAAATAAAAAGAATTATATGGGCTATACATTCCAGTGCCAAACGTTTGGCTAAGTTCTACCATCAAGGAAATGGGTGAAAAAGAACACAGGAGAAAGGTTCACCTAAGTATCTTCTTTGGAGCATGTGCTCAGGGGAAACACACATTCTGTGTCTCTCATTTCCCAGCCCTGCCCACTGGCCAGCTCTCCTACTCTGCAGCCAAAATATCTCCATGTGCTCAACAGTAGCCTGTTGTTAAATAAATTATGATCCATCCAATGGAATAGAATGCACCACTAAAAATCATATTGGGGCCACCTGGGTGCCTCAGTCGGTTAAGCATCTGCCTTTGGATCAGGTCATGATCTCGTGGTCCTGGAAATGAGTCCTGCATTGGGCTTTCTGCTCAGCAGGGAATCTGCATCTCCCTCTCCCTCTGCCCCAACCCCATGCTTGTGTGCACTCTTTCTCTCAAATAAATAAATAAAATCTTTTTAAAAATCATATCAGAGGGGCATCTGGGTGGCTCAGTGGATTAAAGCCTCTGCCTTCGGCTCAGGTCATGATCTCAGGGTCCTGGGATCGAGCCCTGCCTCGGGCTCTCTGCTCAACAGGGAGCCTGCTTCCCCCTCTCCCTCTGCCTGCCTCTCCTGTGATCTTTTTCTCTCTGTCACATAAATAAATAAAATCTTTTTAAAAAGTTCTTTAAAAAATCATATCAGAAGGGGCACCTAGGTGGCTCAGTTGGTTGAGCGACTGCCTTCGCCTTGGGTCGTGATCCCAGAGTCCTGGGATCAAGTCCCACATCGGGCTCCCGGCTCCACGGGGAGTCTGCTTCTCCCTCTGACCTCCTCCCCTCTCATGCTCTCTCTCACTGTCTTTATCTCAAATAAATAAAATATTTTTTAAAAAAATCATATCAGAAAAGAATATTTAATAAAATATCACGGTATGTTATTACATATTTTAAAATAATATTACTATTCTTATTAACAGAAGGGGAAATGGGACCATTTACACCAAAATGCTCAAAGAGGCTGGGATAACAGGTCACTTTTATTTTCTTTTTCTGTTTATCTCTCTTTTCTAAATTGTCTACCATGAATGATTAATAATCAGAAAAAAATTATTCAAAATGATTCCAGCTCCCCCCACACAAATGTTGTTTTACTTTAATCTTGGCAATTTAACCAAAGCAAGTTGTGTGGTGTCTTCCTCTACTCTGAATTGTTTGAGTGGTGTGTAGGTTGGACCTTGGGTTTGCCTGGCAGCATCCATGCTAAGGTGAACCATCTGGAGGCACTTGCCCCTGAAACAGGTGATTAAGTGCAGACTTAAGACTTTGTTGACAGTAGGGACGCCTGGGTGGCTTAGTTGGTTGAGCAGCTGCCTTCGGCTCAGGTCATGATCCCAGCGTCCTGGGATCAAGTCCCGCATCGGGCTCCTTGCTCGGCAGAGAGCCTGCCCCTCTCTCTGCCTCTGCCTGCCTCTCTGTCTGCTTGTGTTCTCTCTGTGTTAAATAAATAAATAAAATCTTAAAAAAAAAAAAAAAAGACTTTGTTGACAGTAAAAACAAGGCTTTTGTACGGCAGAAGGGACCTCAGTGCAGTGGCAGTTGTGTAGGCAACGACGCCAGAAAGGAATCTGTAAGTATTGCTAGCTAACAGGAAGGGTAATTCTTCCTATATACATCATTCCTTAGTGACTTGGAATAGTAAAAAGATATCCTTAATGATCAAAGGATTTACTACATTGTAAAGAATTTGAAAAAAAAAAATGGTGTACCATGTGTTGTACATGGTACCATGTGGTACTATGTACCATTTCTTCTCGATGTTCTAGAGAAGAAATTGGGAAGACCGTTATCATGCATTTGGCATTTTCTAGTTCTTGTAACACTTTCACATACATGGGTCCAGAAGAACCTGTGCAGCCATTTAAGGAAGGTATTAAAGGTGTTTTTATCTCTGCTTAGCAGATCAGGAAATTGAGGCAGAGGGAGGATGGAGGAGCTTGTCCTAGGGCACAGTACACAAGTTGGACGTAAAGAGAAAGTGAAGACCCAAGTTCCTGATTCCCAATCCGAGGTATGAAACCTACTAAAGAAAAAGGAAGTGCTGTTGTGGAGTAATGGTAAGTGTGATGCTCCCATTGCCTCCATTTTACACTCTAAGTTGTGTTCTCCAAGGCAGAGGTGGGGGCACATACCCCAGGGTAATATGATTTACTGAGAGGTAGAAGAAAATATTAGACCATCTATGGATGTTCATTTTGTAGCAAGGAAGGTAGGGGGGAAGGAGGGAGGGAGGGGAGAATTAGGCTTTACAGATATTTAATCTATAGACTGACACTGGTACACTCACACAGTCCTACATCAGATAGCCATGGGTCGGGAGCAGGATGTGTGGCACTCTGAAGGGGGTGTGGGGCCCATGTGCACGAGTTTGTATAAATGGGAGTTTCTAAGGACCTAGTTAATATGGATTATGTTACAGAGCTTTACTAAACAAACCCTCAGCTAAGTACAAGGTAAAAACAATGACAATATAATCAATTCTAACAGGAAGTCACCCCAAAATAATTCTAAATTATCAAGAACAATATTTAAATTATAAAATTATATCAACTATTTTTATTGTGAACTTGCCCTAGTGAATGATGTCCCTTGAGATATTAGCTAATTGTAGTAGTACAATATGTATAATTCAAAATTAAATATGCATATATATGAGACTGAATGCTCAAAAAAATGTAGTACTAGATGTAAATAATCAGAAAACAGCTTGGAGGTCACAGCAATAAAGCTTATGAAAAATCTCCACTTCTGTTTGAGTGGGACATGGTCTATCTAACTCTTCCACTGTCATTTAAGAAAAGCGGCAAAATGACTCTTTCCCCAGAGTTGTGTTATACTGTTTCATAATTGCAGAGTCTTGAAATTCTCCCTGTCCGTGGCCACTGGCGTGCCTTCCCACATACCCATGCCATTTAACTTTTTTTTTCTAAGATTTTTATTTATTTATTTGAGAGAGAGAGCGAGCAAGAGAACAGGAGCGGCAGCAGAAGAGGGAGAAGCAGACTCCCTGCTGAGCAGGGAGCCTGAGGCAGAGCTCTTGCCACTTAATTCTGCAGTGAAACAAAGATGACCTTCCTTTGGCCCTGTGCCCCGCTTCCAGGAGAGCCCTAGCCTAATCCTCCCCTCCCAACAGCCTGTAGATTCTCCATCATCTGCTCACGCTCCTCCGCTCTTCCCCCACCTGCTTCTGTGTGGCCTCCACCCTCACCCTGAACCCATGAGCTCACTTCTTCACATGGCCCAAGTGACCACCTCCTGACCTGTTTATGTAGGGTGCCGTTATTTCTTCTATTTTCCTGACTTTCCTGTAACTATCGAAATCAGTTGCTCTTTTTTCCCTTGGCAGTCTCTTTTCCTTGTTATGGCACCTAACCCTATGCCCTATCATTGCCTTGGAGGGATATCCTTTTTTCTCCACATGGCTATTCTCAGATTTTTGTCTCCAGCCTTGACCTCTCATGCATAGTCCTCTCCATTTACTCAGATATTTACAGGATTCCCACAGACCACCTCAACCTCAATGTATATAAAATGAAACAAATCCTCCTCCATGTATCTTCCTGATTTTCATTGCCTTATCAGAAGCATCACTATTTTCAGGATTGGTAGGGCAAGAAATTCTGGAACACTCTAATCCTTCTTCTCTCATTTATTATCCTCATCCAAGCTGGCATAGAGTCCTGGCAATTTGCCTTTAAGGAGTCTCTTAGATTTGATGTTTCCTCTTTGTTCTCTGGGGCACACCGCACTCTGGACCCACATCAGCTCACACCTACATCTCTCCTATGTCTTTTGCCTGGCTCCCTTCTCAAGCCAGTATCTGCCCTTCTAATTGGCCACTAGCCCATGAGGCTGGAGCCAAGCTAAACTCACTAATAGCTTGTTTCATGATGTCACTCTCTCCAGGGCTCAGGAGCCAGTGAGCTTCCCACTGCCACTGGGTCAAGTCCAGGAGCTTTTGCTTGCCCTGTGGTATCTTTCTGAGGAGACTGCTTCTAGCAATCCCATTTTATCTCTGACACCCAATAGATGTTCTGTTCTCACTGGAGTGTCAGAATCATTAGTCTCCTGCCCTCTGCACCTATGCTATCAGCCTTTTGCACCTTACAGACCTCTCTTTCATGTGCTCTGCCATCAGATGACCTGTCCAGTCCCAGCTCTGCCATTTATTACCACTGTCACCATAGAGAAACTACATCTCTGAACTTCACTGTCTTTGTTTTTGAAATGTACATATTGCCATCTAATTCCCAGGGCGGGGGCGGGGGTGTGTGTGAAAGGATTGAATGGCACAACATATAGAAGGGTAATTATTTAGCCCAACACTCAGTACAGGGGTCATAATTGTACCTCTTCTTTGGGGTAGAAATTGTGATTAGCAAAGTAAATAGCATGTGGTGAACACTTAGTTGGGTGAGTGCGTAATAGGAGGAGTAAAGACGTAGTGTATGTTGGCCTAAACAACCTTCAGCCTCTATTAACATTACCTGACCACAGACCCTGAAAATTTTCATTCTTCTTTTAACTCCCATGATACTTAAACCCTAACATGTAAAACATTATGACAGACTGTCTTTTGAATTGTGTCGTCTGTTGTCCCACCTCCCTAACTAGTTTCCAAGTTCCTTGAGGGCCAGGATGATGAGATTATTACACCTGACATTCATCAAGTGTGAACTATGGGCTAGCACTTGACATTGATAAACTCACTTAGCACTTGTGACAACCCGATGACAGCTTGCAGTGGTCATCCCTGTGTTAGGAATCCAGGAACAGAAGGCCCAAAATCGAGGATACTGGTGAGCAGCAGAGCTGAGACTCTGCAATCTGGCCCAGGGGCCAGGTGTGCTCCAGTCTACTGCTCCCCAAGGCGTGGGATCCCACCCACTGGAGTAAGTATGAGAGTACTCAGGATTTGGTATAAGTTCTCTTGGAGCAGACATGTTCCTTTAAAACTACTAGAGAGGAGGGGCACCTGGCTGGCTCAGTCAGTAGCACTCTGCCTCCTGATCTCAGAGTCATGAGTTTGAGCCTCATATTGGGCATAGAGATTACTTTTAAAAAAACTGAGAGGAATAAAACCCAAAAAACTATGTGAGCTGCCACTACTGCCACCTTTCTGGTCCCTTGAAGACTAAACTGTCCTTTAAAGAACATCCTAAAAGGAATCAGAATTCACACAAAAGCCAAGATTACTATATGTTGGGTTAGGAAATTGGTATGGTATAAATGTTTGTGTCCCTTTCCAAATTAATATGTTAATTTCTAAAGTCCAAAGTGGTGATATTAGGAAGTGGGGCCAGGAGGAGACTAGGTTATGAAGACAGAGACCTCTGGAATCGCATTGCTTCCCTTATAAGAGGCCCAAGAGAGCTCCCTTGCCCCTTCCGCCATGTGAGGCTATAACAAGAAATCTCACGCCCCCACACACACCATGCTGGTGCCCTGATCTTGGACTTACAGCCTCCAGCACTGTGAGAAATAAATTTCTGTTGTTTTTAAGCAACTCAGCCTTTCATATTTTATTACAGCAGCTGGAACAGACTAATAAATGAAGGAAGAAAGAAAAAGAGAAGAAAGAAAAAGAGAAGAGGGAGAAAGGAAATAGAAACATATGGCAGAAGTAGTGGGAATAGCAAACAGAAAAGAAGGGACACCAGAGAGGCCAGATCTTCCCAAATAGCCTCCACCGGTTCGAGTGTCTCATTCTGAATAGCCAACAACCTTCATTTATGTATAGCTTTGCACTTGCCCTTTCTTGGTTCCCCCAAGCAAAAGGAAGAGTTCTACCCTGAGGTGCTAGATTGGATGGACCGAAGGCTAGGGAAGAGGCTGCTGGAAACCCAGAAGAGAGGCCAGTGGCATGAATGCCCCACCAGGGAGACCGTTCCTCCTCTGGAACTGTCCTATGAGAATGCAGTATTGCACAAGGAAGCACAGTACTTGGTGCTGACATTCACACTGTCCCTGACGACAAATTCAAGATGGCGTATAAAACAAGAATTTAAAATGCAAACTTAACACAAAATGTTTTACAACACTAAAAACTCGCTTTGAAAAACAGGGGTGGATTTCATGCACCTTGTATCAACCAGTTTTTTGGTAGAAATGAAGCAGTGTAAATGAAGGGCCAGATTGACACCATCGTCCCGAGGGTCATTACTTCTAAGGATCCTGTATCAGCAGCTGGATCCCTGGGAATTTTGCTGTCATCAGGGTGAAGGAACCAAGCAAATATCTTTTTCAAATGGACATTTCCTAGAAGTATCCACATATCTCAATTACCAGTACTCAAATATAGGAACATAGTAGGACTATTCTTTAGTTCTTACAGGAACAGAAAATAAGGAGGATTAAGAAAAATGAAGCATGCAGCAAACTGTAGGCAGCCTAAACCTCACCTCTCCTCTGCCTTGTTTAACTGGTAAACAGCTGCTTGGTTACAATCTTATGACATCAGATGCTGCTGCAGCATTAGTTGGTTACAATGAACTCACTATTAGCTCCTGTCCCTGAAATAAACAACAAATGTGCCGATTTTTCAAAAACAAACTGTTTTGCATCTAATATGTATTTCATGTTCCTGCTCCCTGCAAGCCTTTCCTGAAATGGACTTGATAACATCCACTACACTTTAAAGAGGATTGCTTCACATTTCAAAGGGTACCAGCATGGGTTTTTATAGTATATTTCTTAGCAGGAGGGAATTACAGCATAACCTGCAGGAACATTTTTCTCTTACACACTCAACTGAAAGCTTTATAAAAATAAAATAACACTTTGCATTAAAAGGTGCATGTTTACTATTGGTATTCTCAGTTACATTCAAGCAAAAGGACAACTGGCCATAACCTTTCCCTGACAACTCTGGCTACAGTTTTCTCCAAGCAACATAAGGTTTCATATTTTTCCAGAAGAGACAAAAGGGAATGCATCATGAATTGTTTCTTAGATTTTTAGTTCAGTATCACACAACGCTTCTGTAGTAGGCTCCAAAATACTACATATAGTTGTAATAGAACCAGTAATGAGTCATTACCCTTAGATCAAATTACAGTTGAATTAATTATCTTCCATCCACCTCCTTTCTTTGGCTCCCCTTCCTCTGATCTGAGCATCTGGTCTTCCTAACCTCTAACCTCACTACTCCCCCTAATAGCCCAGTGGTTTTCAACTGGGGTGATTTTGCAACCCTAGAAGACATCTGGCAATGTCTGGAGACAACATCTGGTTGTTGCCCCTATGGGGTGCTACTGGTCCCTTGTGGGTAGAAGCCAGGGAGTTTGCTAAACATTCTACAGTGCACAGGACAGGCCCCAACAACAAAAAAAAAATTGTCTGGCCTCACATGCAGGTTGAGAAACCCTGCAATAACCTAACCAAAACATTAAAACAAAACAAAACAAAAAGCCTTCTCATGACCTGCAATGGATCCTTATTTATTAGCTTACAGATGTCAACCTCCTCAGCCTTACTTTCAACAACTCCTAACATGCAACTTTTAACCATAACTACATAATTACCTGCTGAACTATCATGTGCAAGAACTGCAAAGATACCAGGAGATTAAGAGCTTCCCTCTAGAAGCTCAGCCTCTGATGAAGAAGACATTTCACCAACAGCGTAGGTAACAGCAATGGTCTGTCTCCTGCTCCTGATTACCTCTCATCCCAGGCAGACAGTGATGAGTGCCATGTAGAGAGCAGTGGAAGCTTGCCTCCTACTATTGCCACACAAACCCTGCTCTTGGCTCTCTTTTGCAAAGATAAGATACTCATGGATCAGGACACAGCATTCAGATTTCTCAGTGAGGGGTGATTGTGCACTAAGCTTTCTCCACTCCTTCCTAGCCCTGCTCAAAGATTTGTAGGCAGCCGGCAAGGGTTAAAGGTGTGTGCACAGCAGCGTGGAACAGTGCAAACCAACCAATGCTTTGGGAATTGAGATCAGTATATTTAAACTTATATTGCTAAACCTCGATTGATCAAAATCCCCAGGAAAAAAAAAACAACATGTATGTAAATCCAACATGCATTTGTTATATGGGAGAAGACTGTAATACACTGTAAACTCATGGTTTTTCATTTTCTCTTTCTCCCTTGTCTCTTTAATTCCTAATAAATTATTCTTTGATTATACTAACTAAATATCCAATACCTACAAGAAGCATTTATATTTGAATTTCTCCAAATGCAATTTTCTACGCAGACTTGATTATCTGTCAGTGTGATGGTCACTGTGCTCTTACTGCTAATTGAGAGGTTAATATTGTTGTCAATGGCTGTGATCTAGATTGAATTTGTCAACCATAAATTGTTCATCCTGAGATGCCCTTGGGTGCCTGCAAATTGCTTGTCTCAGATTGACAGCTTTGTTCTTGATTTTAAAATATTAACATGTCAAAGTATTAACCTGTTTTGATAGAAATATAGCAATAAAAACTCTTCTGAACAGAAAAAGAGAAGCCTTTATATGTATATCTCAACATATACATATATGTGAGGCCCACATATCTCAGGTGTTCAAGAAATGAGAAGAGGCTTCAATGCAAGCTCTGTGCAGCCAAGAATATCTGCAAAATGATGATTCCAATCCACCATAGACTACGTGGAAAAGAAGGTACTTCACTTTACCTTCATTCTCCTGGGTAGGACATAAGTGATTCCACTATAGGATATTTCCAGGGAAGTCTTTATATCCTCTATCAGACATCTTTTTCTAGTGTTGATGAAAACATATTTACATTTCAATCTATAGTTGGGCTTCCATCATGTTGAAGCATAGTGGCCACAAATGTGTTAAACAGGATATTATACCTGTGTTCAGGCAACAATATTTCTGAAAGCTAATACAGTGTTGTAATCAAGACCTTAGCTCTGAGGCCAGATTGTCTGAGTTTGAATCCACTTACTTGCCACGTGACCTCTCTAAGCCATCCTTTCTCCAATTGTCTTAGCAGCAGTCTATCAATCTCTTCCTGCCTCGATACCTAGAAAGGAGGATAACAGTGGGACCTGTCTCAGGGGTTGTGGTGGACCCTAAGTTGGTTAAAGAATGGGCTAGCACATAATTAACATTCAGTGGATGATAGTGATTGTTACTTAATCATTTGTGATGGGCAATATCCATTCATTATGACCTCATATTTCAAAATGAAAAACCTTCCTGATGTTACATATACTTATTGCAAAAAATAGTGATGATATAAACAAACATGTATAAAGAAGAAAGTAAAAGTACCTTCTGACCCTTCCCCTTAAAAATAACCACTATGAAGAGCTTGGTATAGATCTTTTCAGACATTTTTATGTATGAGCTCATACATACACACACACACACACACACACACACACACATACACACACACGCGTACTTATATACTCACACCCATGTAAATGAGCTAATTTTTTTTTCAGGTTTCTGCCTCTGGTTTCCTCTCCTTTAAAATTATGAATATCTTCTCGATGATTTTGATTTTTATGTTTAAAATGTTAAAGTTTATGTTTACCTTATTTTTATGTTTAAAATGTTAAAATGTTAAAAGTTTATGTTTAAACTCTAATCCTAATGGGCTTTATTTTTGTAAGTATTATGAAATAAGAATGCAATTTTCCCCCCACATGGTTATCCTATTGTCTTAACACCAATTATTAAATAATTCCTTCCTTCCCTCGTTGATTTGAAATGCTAATTTTAACATATACTGAATTCTTATATATAAGTGTAAATTCTTAAAGGCTTAGCTCACTAGTTGCGTAAAGGTGGCATTAAATCTACTTCTTTCCTACAACAAGAAACAGGACTGTAAAATTTCTCTCCAATACATAAGTCACTCTGAGGTTGTGATTTTTCTATTCTTTAAGTCACATTTTTATTCTGTTTAGGAGATGAACAATGGAATTGCATACACTAAATGCTAATTAATAATAAGAATGAGGTAAAACCTAGAATACTAGCTTGAATAAATAATAGACCTTATATCACTGGTCTGAGAAAAACATCATATTTAACCTAAAAATGCTTTCAAGAAGTATATCTGCAGGCATATTTTTCCCACTGAGTAATCACTAAGTAATGGAAAGGAGTAAACATAGATTTCAAAGAACCATATGGTAATGATAAATAAAAAAACATATGGACAAATGCAAAAATAGTTACAAGATGCAAATATAACCAAAGGGGAAACAATTGCTTCTGGCCATGAAGCAGTAACTGGTACTAGATTTGTCCTACCATAATAAACAACAGGACACCAGAGAAGATACATAAAACAATTGTTTTCAGACAGTGAATAACAGATGAAGCTGAACTGTAATCACTGAGAGAAGTGAAACAAAGTAAGGCCTATGATGGTCCCAGTTTTCTTTCTGGAGCTACTTTTCAGATGATGATGCAGGGAAGGGTAACTCTAGGAGAGCATGGCAATCCTGCTGAGTTGAGGAAAGTAATGAGTTAGGGAGGCTGAGGCAGCTGGAATTTGCAGGCGGAGTACCAGAAATGAGTAAGCTTGGCAGAGCAAGAGCTCAAAATCTGAAGAGGAGCTTTGTGGCATCTATGAGGCCAAGCAGAGAACATTAGTAAGGGCACTCTAAAATGAACCTCCATAGCTAACAGAGATCTCTGAACTATACACGTTCTGTCCGGACAGAGCAAAGAGACCTTGGAAGTACAGACGACCCTTTAACAACATGGGTTTGAACTGCACAGGTGAACCTAAACACATGGATTTATTTTTTATAAGTACAGTGCAGTACTGAAAATGCATTTTTTTGTTCCTTGTGATTTTTCTTAAAAATATTTCTTTTTCTCTAGCTTACTTTATTGTAAGAATACAGTATATACAGTATATCATACATATAACATACACAATATATGTTAGTCAATTGTTTATGTTATTGGTAAGTCTTCCACTCAACAGTAGGCTATTAGCAGTTAAGTTTGGGGAGTCAAAAGTTTTGTGCGGATTTTTGACTACATTGTAAGAGGAGTCAATGCTCCTACTCTCATTTTGTTTAAGGATCAACTACATACTGATGCAAATTCTTGCATTATTGTAGAAGTGGCATAATACCATTTGAAGGTACATTAATAATCAAAGATGCATGCCATAAGCTTTATATCAATCATTAAAAAGTAGAATGAATTAATATAATAAACCAGTCAAGGGAGTACTAAAATGGAGTACTAAAAATGGAGTACTAATAAAATGGAGTACTAAAAAATAATTAATCCAAAAGATAGGAAAAGAAGAAAAATGAAAGTATATGGGACAAATAGAAAACAAATAGCAAAACAGTAGATTTAAACCTAACCATATCAATAATCGCATGTAATGCATATGGACTAAATATTCCCATTAAAAGAGATTATCCAACTGGATAATAAAGTTAAGTCTTACTATATGCTTTCCACAAGAAATTCACTTTAAATATACAGATACGGGGCTCCTGGGTGGCTCAGTTAAGTGTCTGTCTTTGGCTCAGGTGCTCAAATCGAGCCCCATGGTGGGCTCCTTTTCTTCTCCCTCTGCCTCTCTCCCCACTCATGCTCCCTCTCTCTCTCTCTTTCAAATAAATAAAATCTTTAAAAATAAATAAATAAATATACCTACAGAGGAAGGATAAAAGTGGAAGGATGGAAAAAGATATACCGTGTAAACATGAAACATAAGAAAAGTGGAATGACTATCTTCATATTGGACAAAGTAGACTTTAGAACAAGGAATATTCCGAGAGATAAAGAGGGATGTTTTATAACAATAAAATGTCAAATTACTAAGAAGAAATGACATTCCTGAAGCCTGGATGGCTCAGTGGTTAAGCATCTGCCTTTGGCTCAGATCATGATCCCAGGATCCTGGGATTGAGCTCCATGTCGGGCTCCCTACTCTGCAGGAAACCTTCTTCTCCCTCTCCCACTCCTCCTGCTGTGTTTCCTCTCTCGCTGTGTCTCTCCCTGTCAAATAAATAAATAAAATCTTTAAAAAAAGAAAAAGAAATGACATTCCTAAATGTGAATATACCCAAATACTTCAAAATACATGAAGCAGGGAGTAGTAGGGGGACCTTATGCTTGCCTTGTTCCTCAAACACAGATAGAAAAATACGAAACACTTCTAAATACCCAAGAAATCAGTCAAGGACTGAGAGAACAAACGGCACATCTGAAGGGAGAAAAAAGGCCACATTGTGGAAGGTAGGAGCTGCAGAGAGTTGATTTAGGGGAGAAGAGAATTGCATGTGCAGTGAAGAGGGAGCCTTGATTGTGGAGAGAGGAGCAAGAGGGAAAGAGAGAGAAAGCAGCACAAAAGGGACTACACAAGAAAAACTCTTGTCCAAAACCATTGACTAGGAAAAGGACAGGGGCTGATTATTCTAAGTTTTTACAAGCAGCAGAGCTCGAAGTCTGAAATTTTAGAAGTCTTCTCCGTAGCTGGGGTTGAGCCCAGTGAGCTTAACAGTGCTCCTGTGGAGAAGGAGAACACAGAGTGGGCAGCATGGCTTGAGGATCCCCTGAGGTGCAGGGGGAGAGACAGCCTCCCTCCTTGGAGTGCATTTGGGAGAGGTAGCACTGCCCCTTAGGGGACAAAAGACACAATGGGCACCATTGAGACGTCCCATTAATTAGTATAGCAGCAGAGGTACCTGCTGAAGGCAGCTAACCCGGAAGCATATTTGGCTGTGTTTTACCATTAAACTCTGAGCCCCTGCTTTTCTGGGACAAACCAGCATGAACCCAGTGAACCCTCCTTGAGAGGATCAGTGGAGGTCCTTACCCTGCCAGGTCCCTAAAATTTGAAATGTTGAAACCCAGCTGGTGAGCCTGAGATAAAACACAGGAGCACTTTGCCAAGAGGCAGAGAGATGCCTCAGAGACAGACACCATGAAAGCAGAGTTCTAATAGAGCTAGGGACACAAGAGGGGGATTGTTCAGTTTTTTTGTGAGGGCTTCCTAAGCTGTGGGCAGGCATGAACTCCCCTCTCTGTGGACGAGAGAGTGGGGTGATGCCATCCAGTCCCTCCACCAACCCCAGCCCACAGCACAGACATACTTCAGTGGGCAACACACTGCCTCCAGTGGAGACTCAAGCCCTGGCCCACTGTGTCCTGTAGGTGCATTTCCACTGGAATAAGTCTGCCTGAGAATCAGTACATCAGGCCCCTCCCCCAGAAGACCAGCAGAGACCCCCTACATGCACTGAGTCTGATCATAGAGTGGTACGGACCTTCAGCTCTAGGGACATAGGACCTAGTTTTTTTCCCTAACAGACCAAAACACACCTAGTTAAAACTTGCCACACACTAGACCAGGTCCAAACACTCCCCACTGCAGGCAAGGAGAAACTCTGCAGAGGACTGATCTGAGGGAAAAAGCAGTCAAATACAATAGCAGAATGCACACAGCATACACCAAAAAAAACTTCCTGAAACGCCAGGCCCTGGACAGTATATGGCCTATTCTTAATATAGCCATTACTCTTCAGGAACAGAAACATACAGGCTTCCCTAACACACAGAAGACAGAGACCTAGATAAAATGTCAAGACAGAGGATTTCACCCCAAAGGAAAGAGCAAGAGTTCACAGCCAGGGATCTAATCAACACAGATATAAGTAATATGCCTGAATCAGAATTTAAAATGACAATCATAAGGATTCAGCTGGGCTTGAGAAAATCATAGAAGACACCAGGAAGTCCCTACCACAGAGATAAAAGACCTAAAAATTAGTCAGGCTAAAGTAAAAAAAATGCTATAATGGAGATGCAAAACTGACTGGATGTTTTGACAACAAGGATGGAAGAAGCAGAAGAATGAATCAGTGATATGGGTGATAATATTATGGAAAATAATGCATCAGGAAAGAAGATGGAAAGAAAAATACCAGATAATTAAAGTAGACTTAGGGAACTCAGTAACTCCTAAAAGTGCAATAACATTCATATCATAGGAGTCCCAGAAGAAGAAGAGAAGGAAAAGGGGGGAGAAGGTTTATTTGAGCAAATTAGAGATAAAAACCTCCCTAATGTGGGGAAGGAAACAGACATTGAAACCCAAGAGGCACAGAGAGCTGCCATCAAAATCAACAAAAGTCAGCCAACACCAAGACATACTGTATTAAAATTTGCAAATACACAGACAAGGAAATAATCTTGAAAGCAGCAAAAGGGAAAAAATATCTTTAACCTGCAAGGGAAGACAAATAAGATTTTCAGGAGATCTCTCCACAGAAACTTGACAGACCAAAAGAAATTGGCATGATATATTAAGTGTGCTCAATGGAAAAAATATGCAGCCAAGAAGACTTACTCCAGCAAGGCTGTCATTCAGAATAGAAGGATAGATAGTTTCCCAAACAACAAAAATCAAAGGAGTTTGTGACCACTAAACCAGCCCCGCAAGAAATATTAAATGGGACTCTTTGGGTGAGAAAGAAAGACCAAAAGCAACAAAGACTAGAAAGGAACAGAGGAAATCTCCAGTATTTGATCTTTCCAGGTAATACAATAGCACTAAACTCATATCTAACAATAATCACTCTGAATGTAAATGGACCAAATGTTCCACTCAAAAGACATGGGTTATCAGAATGACTAAAAAAACAGGACCCATCTATATGCTGCCTACAAGAGACTCATTTTAGATTAAAGACACCTGCAGATTGAAAGTGAGGCGATAGAGAACCATTTATCATGAGAAAGCTGGAGTAACTATGCTTTTCTCAGACAAACTAGATTTTAAACCAAAGATTATAACAAGTGATAAAGAAGGACACGATATCATAAGAAAGGGGCCTATCCAACAACATCTAACAATGGTAGGTACTTATACCCCAATTTGAGAGCACCCAAATACATAAATCAGTTAATAACAAACATAAAGGAACTCATTGATAATAATACAGTAATAGTAGGGGCACAGATCATCTAAGCAGAAAATCAATAATGAAACAATGGCTTTGAATGACACACTGGACCAGATGGATTTAACAGATATATACGTAACGTTTCATCCTAAAGCAGCAGAATACACATTCTTTTTGAGTGCACATGGAACATTCTCCAGAATAGATCAAATACTGGGTCACAAATCAGGCCTCAACAAGTACAAATAGACTGAGATCATACCATGCATGTTTTCAGACCAAACATGTCAAATACATGGAGATTAAAGAACATCCTACTAAGGGAAGAAGGGGTTAATGAGGAAATTAAAGAAGGAATAAAAAAAAAAAACAAACATGGAAGCAAATGAAAATGAAAACACCACAGTCCAAACCCTTTTGGATGCAGCAAAGGTGGTCATAAGAGGCAAATATGTAGCAGTACAGGCCTACTTGAAGAAATGAGAAAAGTCTCAAATACACAACCTAACCTTACACCTAAAGGAGCTAGCAAAGGAATAGCAAATAAAGCCTAAAGCCAGCAGAAGAAAGGAAATAATAATGATTAGATCAGAAAAATATAGAAACAAAGACCCAGTAGAACAGATCATTAAAACTAAGAGCTGCTTCTTTGAAAGAATTAATAAAATTGATAAACCCCTAACCAGACTTATCAAAAGAAAAAAGACCCAAATAAATAAAATCTATAGATTTATAAAATCTATAAATAAAATATAAAATATAATATAATAAATATATAATATAATCATTATATAATACATAATGTGTTATATATTATATAACATATATAATATAAACAAAATATAAAATAAAATCTATAGATTTATTTTCTAGATTCAAAAATCTATAAAGAACTTATCAAACTCAACTCCCAAATAATAAATAATTCAGTTAAGAAGTGGGCAGAAAGGGGCACCTGGGTGGCTCAGCGGGTTAAAGCCTCTGCCTTCGGCTCAGGTCATGATCTCAGGGTCCTGGGATCAAGCCCCATGTCGGGCTCTCTGCTTAGCGGGGAGCCTGTTTCCCGCTCTCTCTCTGCCTGCCTCTCTGCCTACTTGTGATCTCTCTCCGTCAAATAAATAAAATAAATAAAATCTTAAAAAAAAAAAAAAGTGGGCCAAGGACATGAACAGACATTTTTCCAAAGAAGACATACAGATACCTAACAGACACATCAAAAGATGCTGAGGGGCCGGGGAGGCTCAGTCAGTTAAGTGCCTGACTTCTGATTTTGGCTCAGATCAGGATCTCAGGGTTGTGAGACCAAACCCCAAATTGAGCTCTGCACTCAGTGGGGAGTCTGCTTGAGATTCTCTCTCTCTGTCTCCCTTTACCCCACCTCCCCATGCTCTCTCTCACTATCTCTCTAATAAGTAAATAAATAAATCTTAAAAAAAAAAAAGGTGTTCAATATCACTCATATCAGAGAAATACAAATCAAAACCATAGATACCTGTCAGAATGGTGGAAACTAACGACACAGGAAACAACAGATGTTGGCAAGGATACGAAGGAAGGGGAACCCTGTTACACTGTTGGTGGGAATGCAAACTGGTGCAGCCACTGTGGAAAACATTATGGAGGTTCCTCAAAAAGTTAAAAATAGAACTACCCTCCAGCAATTGTACTACTAAATATTTACCCAAAGGGTACAGAAATACAGATTTGAAGGTGCCCATGCACCCTGATGCTTATCGGAACATTATCAACAATAATAAAACTATGGAAGGAGCCCAGATGTCCATTGACTGATAAATCGATAAAGAAGAGGCAGTATATATATACCAAGAAATATTACTCAGCCATTAAAAAGAATGAACTCTTGCCATTTGCAATGACATGGGTGAAGCTACAGTGTTTTATGCTAAGCAAAATAAGTTAGCCTGAGGAAGACAAATTCCGTATAATCTCAGTCATATGTGGAATTGAAGAAATAAAACAGATTAACATATGAGAAAGAAAAGAGAGAGAGAGGGAAACAAACAGTAAGGGACTCTTAACTATAGAGAACAAACTTGAGGGTTGATGAAGGGAAGTGGGTGAGGAAATGGGCTAAATGGGTGATGAATATTAAGGAGGGCACTTGTCATGAGGACTGGGTGTTATATTCAAATGATGAATCACTACATTCTACACCTGAAACCAATTTTACTGTATTTTAAAATAAACACTTGAAATAAAAAAAAAAAAAACTAACAAAAAACCACACAAAATATATGAGGAAAAAAAAAAGAAAAAAAATATATGAGGAAAAAACTGACAAAAATGAAAGGGGAAAAAGACAAATCCATAATTAAAGTTGGATATTTCAGCACCTCCATTATCAATAGAAATAGTAAACAGAAAATAGATACGAATATAGAAAACTCAAATAATCTTTTCAAATAAGTGGATCTAATTGACTCTTATAGAACACTTCACCCAGCAATGGCAGACTTTGCAGTGTTATCAGTGCCCAGTGGAACATTTGTCCATATGCTGAGCCATAAAGCTAGTCTCAATAAATTCAACAGGATAGAAATCACATGTGGCCCTTACAAAATGCAATTAAACTAGAAGTCAATAACTGAAAGATATCTATGAAGTACAAAATATTTGGAAATAGTGGTAGTAGTTTTGACTACTAAACTGTAGTCAAAAGAGAAATTGTAAGAGAAATGAAAAAATATTTTTGTAAAATTTGTGGGATGTACTTAGCTAAAGCTGTGCTTTAGAGAAGAATTTTAAACATTGGGTACTTATATTAAAGAAGAAATTTAAGGGCATCTGGGAGGCTCAGTTGGCTAAGTGTCTGATTTTTGGTTTCGGCTCAGGTCATGATTTCACGGTTGTGTGATCGAGCCCCGGGTCAAGCTCCTTGCTTAGTATGGAGTCTGTTTCAGATTTTCATTCCCTTCTCCTCGGCTGCTCCCCTCACTCAAGTGAGAGAGATTCAAGTCTCTCTCTCTCTAAAATAAATAAATAAAATATTTTTAAAATAAATAAAAAAGATCTGAAATTAATTACCTTAGATCCCATCTTAGAAAAATAGATAAAGCTACAGTATGTAGAAGGAAGAAATAATAAAGATCCTATTGGAAATCAGTGAAGCCAAAAGCAAACAATAGAGAAAATCAATGAAAATACCCAATCCTGGAGTGCCTGGGTAGCTCAGTGTGTTAAAGCCTCTGCCTTCAGCTCAGGTCATGATCTCAGGGTCCTGGGATCGAGCCCCTCATCGTATTGGGCTCTCTGCTCAGTGGGGAGCCTGCTTGAGAAGCCACTATTCTCTATCGCTTCTCGGCCTTTTGGCTAAGATCAAGTGGAGAAGCCACTATTCTCAAAAAGATATGCAAATATATAATGAACACATGAAAAGATGCTCAATATCACTAATCATTAGGGAAATGCAAGTCAAAAACACAATAAGATGTCATCTCACACCCATCATGATTGTATTATCACAAACAAACAAAAAATACTCAACCAAGTGTTGGTGAGGATGTGGAGAAATTAGAACTCTTGTGCACTGCTGATGAGAATGTGAAATAGTACAGCCACTATGGAAACAATTCTTTAAAAAATAAACAACACGTGATAATTGTCTCGAGACAATCCACACCCCTAATGATTAGTGATATTGAGCATCTTTTCATGTGTTCATTATATATTTGCATATCTTTTTGAGAATAGCGTCTTCTCAAGTCCTTTGAGAGACAGGGCCGGGGGGTGGGGGGGATCTTGGGGGTGTGGGGAAGAGATATGAAACAAGATGGGGTGGGGAAGGAGACAAACCATAAGAGATTCCTAAACTCATGAAACAAACTATGGGTGGCTGGGAGGTGGGGGGGTTGGGTTATGGACATTGGGGAGGGTATGTGCTATGGTAAGTGCTGTGAAATGTGTAAGCCTGATGATTCACAGACATGTACCCTGGGGCAAATAATACATTATATGTTAGATAAATAAATAAATAGATAAATAAATAAATAAATAAATATAAATAAAAATAAATAAATAAACAACACAATTACCATATAATCCAGCAATTCCACTGCAGGATTTATACCTCCAAAGAATTGAAAGCAGAAACTAAAACACATATTTGTACACCCTTATTATTCAGCATTATTCACAAGAGTCAAAAGATGGAAGCAACCTAAGGGTCCATCAACAAATGAATGGATAAACAAAATGTGCTACAAATTTGGTATATAAATACAATGGAAGATTATTCAGGAATAAAAAAAAGTGATTCTGGGGATACCTGAGTGGCTCAGTGGGTTAAGCATCTGCCTTCAGCTCAGGTCAGGATCTCAGGGTCCTGGGATCAAGCCCTACATCTGGCCCTGTGCTGAGCATGCAGCCTGCTTGAGATTCTCTATCTCTCTCCCTCCCCCCAGCTCATATTCGCTCTTTCTCACTCTCAAAAAAAAAAAAAAAAAAAAAATGCTTCTGGAATGGTGACATGCCCAGAGAAACAACCATAACTGGTAAAAATTATAACTTCCCTAAGGGAATATATCAAATGAAGAAGCATTTATTAAATCTCTATAAGAACAGCAAGCATCTGTAGCACTTGAGCCATGGCCTTCTACCTCCCCTTGACATTGTGTAGAACAAGGGAGCAATTGACTAGCAGTTAGCGAAGTCCCTAACATTTGTGTGTAATACCAAACGAAGCAGACAGCTTAACAAGGAAACTATGATGACAATGTCACACCAAGTAGAAAATATCTATAAGGATATGGAAATTATTTTTTAAAACAAATGGAAATTTTAGATTAAAGTACAATAATACAAATGAAAAATTCACTTGAGAACCTCAATAGTAGATTTGAAATGGCAGAAGAATTAATGAACTTAAAGATAAGAAGATATATTATGAATTCCAAGGAACAAAAAGAAAATAGAATAAAGAAAAAAAAGGGGGCGCCTGGGTGGCTTAGAGGGTTGGAGCCTCTGCCTTTGGCTCAGGTCATTATCTCAGGGTCCTGGGATCGAGCCCCACATTGGGCTCTTTGCTCAGCGGGGGGCCTGCTTCTCCCTCTCTCTCTGACTGCCTCTCTGCCTACTTGTGATCTCTCTCTCTGTCAAATAAATAAACAAAATCTTTTTTTTAACTTTTTATTTAAATTCCAGTTAGCTAACACACAGTATAACATTAGTTCCAAGTGTACAATATAGTAAGTCAACACTTCTATACATCAATCACCTGGTGCTCATCACAAGTGCACTCCTTAATCTTCGTAATCTATTTCCCTCATCCCCTAACTCACCTCTGGGAACCATCAGTTTGTCCACTATAGTTAAGAGTCTGTTCCTCTGTTTGCCTCTCTCTTTTTTTTCCTTTTGCTCATTTGTTTTGTTTCTTAAGTTACACATATGAGTGAATTTATATGATATTTGTCTTCCTCCGACTGATTTATTTCATTTAGCATAATACTCTCTAGCTCCCTCCATGTCATTGCAAATGGCAAGATTTCATTCTTTTTTATGGCTGAGATATAAAACACATCTTCTTTATTCATTCATCAATTGATGGACCTTTGGACTGTTCCCATAATTTGGCTATTGTATATAATGCTATTATAAACATAGAAGTGTGTGTATCCCTTTGAATTCGTATTATAGTATTTTTTTCGGTAAATACCTAATAGTGTGATTAATTGATCACAGGGTAATTCTATTTTTAACTTTTTGAGGAACCTCCATACTGTTTTTTGAAAGTGGCTGTACCAGTTTGCAATCCAGTGCAAGATCATTCCCCTTTTTTGTGGGATACCATTAAGTAATGGAAATACCAGAAGGAGAGGGGAAAAGAGTAGGGAAAAAATTAAACAACATAATGACTTGAAAACATCCCAAATTTGATTTTTAAAAATCTACACACCTACAAAGCTCAAACAACTCAAATAAATGCAGAGTCACATCTGGAAACATCATAGTAAAAGTGTTGGAAGCCAAAGAAAAGGAAGAAATTTCGAAAGCAGCAAGAATAAAATGAATTATCACTGACAAAGGTATCCCAATAAGATTAACAAATTATTTCTCTTCAGAAATGATAGAGAACAGAAGGCAGTGGGGTGACACGTTACAAGTGTAGAAAGAAAACCAAATTCAACCCAAAATCTTCTATCCAGAAAAAACATCTTTCAAAATGAAAATGAAATAAAAAATTCATGGTGATTTCCAGGTGAATGAAAAATTTATTTATTGTCTTACTAAGGCTAAATGCAAATGACCTCAGACAGTAATTCATATCCACATGAAAAGACAAATATATTGGAAAAGCAACTGTATGAATAATATGTATATCATGTATAGTTGGACCCATAACATATAGAAATATATTTTCCAATAACAAGCACAAAGAAGGTAGGTGGGAGAAAAGCTGCATTGGAGTAAGGAAATGATACTAGATGGCAACTCAAATCCACAAGAGCAAATGAAGTGAACCAGAAATGGTAACTATTAAGGTTAATATACCAAAGTCTATAAATATATACTTGCTCTTTTTTCTTTTCTTAGCTCCTTTAATAGACCTAAAAGTACATAAAGTAGTAATTATAGCATTGTATTGTTGGATGTGTAACATATATAGATACAATTTGTATAATAATAATTACACCAAAAAGGGAATAGAAAAGGGAACAGAACTATAGTCATATCTATATCTCATTAGAATTAAGTTAGTATAAGTCTAAAGTAGGTTCTAGTAAGTTAAGATGTATTTGGTAAGCCCTAGATAAACCACTAAGAAAATAACAAAAGATAGTGAAAAATATCATTAAAAGAAGTAAATGTTCCACCAGAAAATATTTATTTAAAACAAAGAAATTAGTAAAGGAAGAACAGAGGAACAAAAAAGATGAGACATACAGAAATAAAATGTAAAGTAACATATGTAAGTTTAATTATATCCATAATAAATTAAATGTGAGTGTACTAATCAATCAAGCAATCAAATAGCCAAAACTGTCAGACTGGGAAAAAAAATTCAACTACATATTGTCTACCAGAGATACATTTTAATTAATTAATTAATTAACTTATTTGTTTATTTTGAGAGAGAGAGAGAGACAGCTCCTGGTGGTGGGAATGAGAAGAGAGAGAGAGAGAATCTTAAGCAGGCTCCACACCCAGTGCAGACCCCAATGTGGGGCTCTATCTCATGACCCTGAGATCATGATAATAATTAAGTGAGATAATAATTAAGTGAGAATTATTCTATATATATACAGTGGAATATTACTTAGACATCAAAAAAAGAAAGAAATCTTGCCATTTGCAACAACATGAATGGAACTAGAGTATATTATGCTAAGGGAAATAAGTCAGTCAGAGAAAGACAAAAAGCATATGATTTCATTCATATGTGGAATTGAAGAAATGAAACTGATGAACAAAGGAGAAGGAAAGGAAAAATAAAATAAGAGGAAAACAGAGAGGAAGGTAAATCATAAGAGATGCTTAAGTAGGGAACAAACTGAAGGTTGCTAGAGGTAGGGTGGGGGACTGGTGTAAAGGGGTAATGGGCATTAAGGAAGGCACTCGTTGTCATGAGCACTGGGTGCTCTATGCAAGTTATGAATCACCAAATTCTACCCTTAAAACTAATAATACACTATATGTTAACTAGCCTGAATTTAAATAAAATCTAAAAAAAAAATACCAATTCTTCACAGACTCTTCAAAAAAGTGAGATTAAGACATTTTCCAAATCATTCTATTGTTCCAATATCACACTGATAGCAAAACCAGAAAAAAAACCTCACTAGAAAGGAAAACTGAAAGACCAGTATCTTTTCTGAAAACAGATGCAAAATTTCATAACAAAACACTAGCTGAAACTAGCAAAATTTAAAAAAAATTATGCACTGTCATCAAGTGGAATTTATCCCAGAAATGTAAAGGTGGCTTAACTTCTGAAAATGAATTAATGTAATACAACATATCAATACAATAAAGGACAAAAACCACATGATCATCTCCATAGATGTAGAAAAAGTGTTTGTTTGACAAAATTTAACAACCTTTCATGATTTAAAAAAACCCAAAACACTCAACAAGAAATAGAAGGGAACATCCTTAACCTGATAAATGGCATCTCCAAAAAATGCACAGCTAGCATCATACTTAATGGTAAAAGACTAAATACTTTCACCCTAAGATCAGGACAAAGATGTTTCCTCTTACCACCTCCACTGAGTATTGTACTGAAGGTTCTAGTCAGGGCAGTTACCCAAGATAAAGATATAAAAGGCATCCAGATTGGAAAAAAAGAAGTAAAATGATCTCTGTTAGCAGATGAAATGATTTATATGTAGGAATTCTGAAGAACTTACTAGGAAAAAAAGATTAAAACTAATGAGTTCAGCAAGATGGCAGGATAGAAGATCACTATACAAAACTCAACAGTATATACATTTCTAATGACCAATCTGAAAATGAAACTAAGAAAAAAATTCCATTACAATAGCATGCAAAGAAATAAAATACTGAGGAATAAATTTTAATAAATGCAAAACTTATACTTCAAAAACCATAAAATATTGAAGAATTAAAGAAGATCTAAATAAATGGAAAACAACCTACATACATGAATTGGAAGACTTAATATTTTAAGATGGCAATACTTACAAATTTATTTATAGGTTCAATGTATTTACCAGAATTCCAGCTGATTTCTTTGCAGAGATTGACAAGATGATCCTAAAATTCATATGGAAATTTAAGGGACTTGGACAGCAAAACAATCTTGAAAAACAAGAACAAATTTAAAGAGCTCACACTTCCCCATTTCAAAACTTATTAGAATGCTAAGTAGTCAAGACCATGTGGTACTGACATATGACCCACACTGAAAGTCTATAAATAAACCTTCACATTTACAATGAATTGATTTTTTACTACATTGTCAAGACAATTCAATAAGAGAAAGTATAATATTTTTAACAAATGGTGTTGGTTATTTACCAACACCGATATTCACACACAAAAGAATAAAGTGGATCCTCTACCTCACACCACGTACAAAGACTAAGCCCAATGAATCAAATACATAAGTGTAAGAGCTATAACTATAAAACTCTTAAAAGGAAAATATAGAGTAAGTCTTCATAATCTTAAATTAGGCAATGAGTTCTGAAAGATATGACACTGAAAGCATGGACAACAAAAGAAAAAAATAAATTGAACATTATAAAAATTAAAAATTCTTGTGCTTCAAAAAAATTAAAAAATAAATTAAAACTCTTGTATTGCCAAGGATACCATCAAGAAAATGAAAGGCAATTCACAAAATGGAGAAATATAATTGCAAATCATACACCTGATAGGTATATAGAGTCTACAAATAACTTTTATGACTCAGTAATAAAAAGACAACCTAAGTAAAAAAATAGGGGGCAAAAAATTGAATTTCTCCAAAAACACACAAACGTGCATCAGTTAATAGGGAAATACAAACCAAAACCACAATGAGATGCCACCTCACACCCAATAAGGTGACTATAACCCTAAAGATAATAACAAAGATGGTGCAAATGCAGAGAAATTGGAACCCTCCTACACTACCAGTGGGAGGACTGCTTTTGAGAAGCAGTCTAGTAGTTCCTCAAGATCAAACATAGAGTTACTGCATGGCCCTACAATTTACTCCTAATATATACCTAAGAGAAATGAAGACCTACATCTACAATTAGTTGTGCACAAATGCTACAGTAGCGTTATTCATAAGAGAAAAAAGTGGCAACACCACCAACAACTGACAAATGATTAAGTAACATGTGGCCGAGCTGTGTAATGAAATATAACTTGGCAATACAAAAAAAAAAATGAATGCTACACTAATACTTGCTACACCTTGGATGAGTCTTAAAAGCATTAGTCTACGTAAAAGAAGCCAGCTTCAAAAGATCATGTTTGCTTGATTCCATTTATATGAAATGTCCAGAATCGTCAAATCTATACAGATATAAAGTAGATTATTATGTGTCTAACTAAGGCTGGAAGAGTTGAGGGTAAATGTGAAGTGATTGATTATGGATGGCGGTTTCCTTTTGAAGTGTTGAAATATTCTAAAATTGATTGTGGTGATGTGTGTACAACTCTGAGAACATACTAAAAACCACTGAATCATTCACTTTAAATGGACAAATTATATGGTATGTGAATTATATCTCAATAGAGATAAACCTATTATGCAAAAGAAAAAATCTATTAAAAAGTCAATGAAATTCACATTCACGAGTATCTGGAGATTTTCCTTTCCTTTACTGAGTTCTAGCTTAATTTCATTAAATTTAGAGAACATCCCTTGTATGATTTTAATTCTTTCAAATTTGTAAAAAGTTTGTTTTATGGTTCAACTGGTCTATCTTGGTGAATATTACCCATGTACTGGAAAAGAATGTGTATTCTGCTGTTATCGTTGAAATGTCCTATAATATCAGATCCAGTTGGTTGATAGTGTTGCTCGGTTCTTCTAGATAATTGCTAATGTCTCACCTACTGGTTGCATTACAGAGAGAGGAGTATTCAAGTCTTCTTCTGTAACAGTCGACTTTGTGTCTCCCTTTGGCCCTGTCAGGTCTTGCTTCGTGTATATTACAGTTCTTTTCTCAGGTACACACACATTTAGGATTGTTATGTCTTCTTGGTGAATTGAACATTTCATTATTGTGCAATGTCCCTCTTTATCCCTAGTAATTTTTTTGTTAGAGAGTCTTCTTTGGTGTTAATACAACCCTTCCAGGTTCCCTTTAATGTTTGAGTGATATATCTTGTTTTATCCTTTTACTTTTTTTACTTTTGATTTACCTACTCTGGAGCTTCCTCTTCCTGCCCTTTGTCTCCTACCTTCCCCTCTCCTGTCTTATCCTCTCTGTCACAGGGTAGTTTACAGCATGCTTTCCCATATCGTTGTTTCTTTAAAAATGGAGATGTAAACACTTTCTTTGCAAGACTAATGTACACACTTAACACACACACACACACACACACATACACACACGGCAAATACTAGCACGGTGCCCTGGCACATAACAGGTGCTCAAAAAAAAAAGTGAATTCACTTGACTTTCACCCTCATTTCTGTACCACCAAAGTAGCAGCACCCAGGGTGAAGAAGAAAATGTGCAGGATGAAGAATGGCAAAATGGAGAGAAGTCATGGGAAATGCCTATTTTCTCTTCTCAGAACATGGTTTTGCTCAAAATGATTGCTTTCAAGCATACCCATCTGTTTTATAGCCATTCGGCTGGCTCCGGTAGGAGGCCTACTCAGGTGGTCCAGTTCCTAACACACTTGTATGCTCCTTCTCCCATCTCCTTCAAACCACCCCTCAGTAATTAGTCATTTATTTGGAATATCTTAGGTATTTAGCCTGCCCCTTTCCTGCTACTATCTTTCATTATTTAAACAAACCAAGTCTCTACCTTAAAAAAAAAAAGGAAAAGCAAAAACCACTCATATCTCTAGCACTCTTCCCCCTCCACCTCCAAATGCCACCTCTCTTGCCTCTTCTTCATAGCCAAACTCTATAAAATGTTTTTCCACTTCTCACCTCACATTTACTCCTTGACTTACCAAAGCCTGGCTTCTGCCCAAATCATCTAATCATTTATTCTACAACTATTTGAAGTACCTCTGCTGTCTGATAGACATTTCCAGATGTAGGGAGGCCAGTGTGATTGGATGGAAAGTAGTACAAGATAAGATACGAGGGCTAGTCAGAAGCCAGATCATGGGTCACCTTGTGAGCCATGGTAAGAATTTGGATTTTTCTTTGGGTGAGATGAGAAGCTATTGGGGGATTTTGAAAAGAAAGATATGACAGGGTCTAATTATATTTTAAAAGATTCACTGTGGTTGCTATAAGAATAGACAGATGTAAGGAAGCGAGGAGGTAAAAGGGTCAAAACAAGACCAGTGAACTGATTATTGAAATAATCCAGATGAGAGATGATAGTGTCCTGGACAGATGAGTAGTGTTGGAATTAGTAAGAATGAGTCTGATTCTCATTATATTTTTTCTTTTTTTAATTAACATTATGTATTTGTTTCTGATTCTCATATTCTTGAAGATGAGGTTGATAGAATTGTTAGAAGGGGATGTGAGAGACAAAGGAAAGTCAAAAATGGCTCCAAGTCAAATGAAGTTACCATTTACTAATGGTAAGTTACCATTTACTAAGAAAGGAAGCCACAGGGAGGATCTGATTTGGGCAGGAGATGGAAGTACAAAATCAAAAGTTCAGTCTTGTTTATACCGTTTGAATTGCCTAGTACATAGCTATTTAGAGATGCCAAGAATATGGTTAATTATGTGAGTCTGGAATTCAAAGGAGAGGTCTGGGCTGGAAATATACATGTAGGAGCTATTAGCACATAAATATTTAAAACCATATGCCTCAGAAACAAACCCATAAATACAGAGAGCAAACTGATGGTTGCCAGAGGGGAAGGGAGGGGAAGGATGGGCAAAGTGGGTGAAGAGGCGTGGAAGATACAGGCTTCCAGTTATGGAATGAATAAGTCACAAGGATAAAAGGTACAGTGTAGGGACTATAGTCAATGGTGTTGTAATAGCCTTGAATGGTGACAAATTGTAGCTACACTGTATAGCAAAATGTATACTGTTGTTAAATCACTATCTGTACACCTGAAACTGATGTCAGCTTCAATTAAAACAAAACAAAACAAAACATGTCTGGGGCACCTGAGTGGCTCAGTTGTTAAGCATCTGCCTTCGGCTCAGGTCATGATCCCAGGACCCTGGGATCAAGCCCTGCATCCGGCTCCCTGATCAGCAGAGAGCCTACTTCTCCCTCTCCTATGCCCCCTGCTTGTGTTCCCTCTCTTGATGCCACTCTCTCTGTCAAATAAAGAAATAAAATCTTTTAAAAAATAAAAAAATAAAATTAAAAAAAAAACATGTCTAGATGAAATATCCTAGACAACAAGTAGCAAGAAAAGTTTAAAGCCTGAGCCCTGGGGCATTCCTTTATTTAAAGGGTAAGATGGGGAAGATCCATTGAAATAGAAGGAGTAAAGAAGTAAAAGAGTAGTGATGTCCCTGAAGCCAAGCAAAGATAGTATTTATACTTCCTCACTTATAAAGTGAGGAAGAACTCTGAGTTGCTGCTGAGAGATCCAGTAAGATGAGAATAGAAAATTATCTGTTAAATTTAGAAACATTCACAAATTTTTTTACTGTAACAGTTTTATTGAGCTATAACTCAGATACCATACAAGTTACCCCTTTACAGTGTGGAATTTGATGGGCTTTAGTATATTCAAAGAGTATTGCCACCATCACCACAATAGATTTTAGGACATTCTCATCACCTTGCCCATACTCATCCATAGTTGTAAAATATATCAGTACTTCATTCCTTTTTATGACTAACTAATACTCCATTATGTGGATATACCAAATTTTATTTATCAATTCATTGATGGATGGACATTTGGGTTGTTTTTCGCCATTTGGATACTATGAGTAATAATATGCACCCTTTTAAAAATATTTTATTTATTTATTTGAGAGAGAGACAAAAATAGCAACAGAGACCATGAGTGGGGAGGAGAGGGAGAAGCAGGTTCCCCACTGAGCAGAGAGCCCGACGCAGGCTCTGTCCCAGGACCCAGAGATCATGGTCTGAGCCGAAGGCAGACGCTAACCAACTGAGCCACCCAGGCACCCCAATAATACGCTCCTATGAATATTTGTGTTCAGTTTTCTTGTGTTTCCATATGTTTCCATATCTCTTGGCTATATATTTCTGGGTCAAAGGTTAACTTTTTGAGAAATTACCTAATTGTTTTCCACTGCAGCCATACGATTTTACATTCCCACCAGGACTCTATGAGGAGTTCCAATTTCTCCATATCCTAACACCTCTTATCTGATGTTTTTATTATAGCTGTCTTTGGAGGTATAAAGTGGTATTCCATTGTGGTTTTGATTTGCATTTTTCTAATGACTAATGATGTTCAGCATCTTCCATGTGCTTGTTGGCCATTTGTATATTGTCTTTGAAGAAGTATCTATTCAAATCCTTGCCCATTTTTTAAATGGGTTATCTTCTATTATAGAGCTGTAAGGGTAATTTGTATGTTCCAGATACAAGTTCCTTATCAGATATGATTTGCAGAAATGTTCTCTCATTCTATGGGTTGTCCTTTCATTTTCTCATAGTGTTCTTTGAAGCTCAAAAGATTTTAATTTCACTGATGTCCAGTTTCTTCTCTGGTTGCTTGTGCTTCTGGTGTTATGTCTAAGAATCCAATACAGGGTCATGATTTCTATGTTTCTTCTAAGAGTTTTATAGTTTGGGCTCTTACACTTACTTATTCACTCCATTTTGAGTTAATTTTTGTAAGTGATGTAGGTAAGGGCCCAACTTCATTATTTTGCATGTGGCTTTCCAGTTGTCCCAGCACCATTTGTTGAAAAGACTATTCTTTACACACTGAATGGTCTTGGTACACCTGTCAAAAATCAATTGACCATAGAAACACGAATGAAACATGGAAATTTTGGAATTTGCAAAAAGCAGTTCTAATGAAATAATGGAGACACAGTCTAATGGGAGTGAGTTCACAGCACCATGAAGGGAGAGAAACTGGAAAGAATGAATAGAAGTAAGTTTTTTGCCAGTGGGAGGAGCAAAAAAATGGAGCCATAAAAGAAGAGTGAGGAGTTCAGCTCCTGGCTAAAAACCTATGTGTTGTTAAAAAGGAAACTACAGGCACCCAAATGGAATCCCTTATGTTAAGGGCCCCACGTCAGCAAATCAAGATTTAGGGAAATATCTAACCTAACTGCACTTCCAACCCCTTCCTCCCGGAATGTAACCTTTAACCAGTCAACCTGGAATTTCCTGGTCAACACTAGGAAATTTACTGATAGACTCCTAGTCCCCTTAGGAGGGTGACTTGCCCTAAACAACGTGTTCTTTACTAATAATTTCCTTTTTCCATTCCCTGTCTGCCTTTAAAACCTTGCCTTTCCTGCAGCTCAACAGAATTCCCCTCTCTCCACTTGCCAGAATCGATTAATAAAACCAATTAGATCTTTAAAATGTACATGGTTGCATTTTTGTTCTTTAATAGTGTGATCTTTCAAAGTTGACCATAGGCAATTACAAAGGCCTCCCAGCAGGCCTTACAGGGGAAAGCTGCCCCCGCCCCCCCAACCAGACTTGGTGCACAGCCAGCGCACCGCAGGCTCCAAAGGGAGTTAAGGACTCAGGCTCCTCTGGACAGCCTTGTTCTTACACGCATTTGCAGTCAAATCCAGGTGCCTCCAACAGAAGCCTCTTTCTCTGGGGTCTTCTGAAGCTTTGCTCGGGTCTCTCTTCTTATGGAGAAAGGAGAAGAAACCTTGAAGACACCCTCTCTGCTCTGACTCAGTACCCACTTCTTTTGCACTACCAGCCCTTCTCCCTTTCGCTCTCCCCAGCCCTAGGGTCCAGAAAATTTCAAGAGCCTTTTGGTCTGGGCTCTTTCAGCAATGAGACAGTGAGAGGGATTAGCCACTCCTAATCAACTGACCCTTGACTGACGTGAAGTTCGTGAAGGAAACTAGACCAGGGCCGAGAATGACGGTGTTTTCTCCAGCTTTGCCTCTTGCTTACACTATTGCTTTCAGTGAGTTAAGTATTCACTCTTACTTTCATCTTGGCTTGTTTCAATCACTACTCCAATATTTGGAGGCTCAGCTCCCTTGAGATCCTCTGAGCCCAGCCAGTGGCAGGGGGTTACTTTTTTAATGAAAGGCATTATCGGCATAACTGTATGCTGATAAGAATGAGACAATAGAGAAAGGAGGAGATGAAATGAGAGAGAAGGATAGGATTGCTGGAGTAATAAAACATGGTAGGTCTACCTAGATCCTCTTACTGCAGGGCTGACACACTACCCCACAACTACTGGCGATATAGGCTCAGAGCCATGTCCTTCACTGGAAAATGCCCTCAGCCACAGGGCACTAGCTTGCCCAAGGCTACTTCCCTTCCCAAGACTAGCCTATTCAGGGACATAGGGTATATTCTTCATCCCAGAGCACCCTGTAGGGTTGGCTAGGTTGCAACTGCATTATAGGGCAGCTTCTCTCTCTGCTCTACTGTGTCTATCTCACTTCCCTACACATGTGTCTCAAGAGCATTTCCCCAATGAACCTCCAGCTTGCAATGCTCCTTCTTTGTTTCTAGGGAATAATCTAAAGATTGGAGTGCTCCTAGGAAGTAGACTCTAAAATGGGATTTTTGAGCTGGATCCCCTGCTATTAGGCTAGAAACAAGGACCCCATCACTAGCGGTGGTGGCATGTGGACAGGTCTTGGGATGCTGTAGCAGTTCAATTGCCAAAACTTTCACCAGCAGTGAATAAGTTAGGATATGACTAGAATAGGATGCCCTGGCTGGAATATCTCTGATACTCAAGAGGTAAGAGGGAAATGATAACTGTAAAGACTATGAAATTGGGTAGCTGCTGCTAAGCACATAGGTTCATTGAAAAGAAATAATGACAGGTATTCAGGAAAAATGATTTATCACCAACTCAGAACAAAACATGAGAGCCAGAGAGTTTCTTAGCAATGTTTCGGGAAATCCTAATCTCCTGTACCTGGAAAGCTGACAAAAAGGAGGATGCGACTTAGAGCTTAATCTTAACAGTAGCAGAGCTCATCTCCACCAGGTCTCTGTGTAGGGTCGGAGTCTAATAGAAAAGGAGTAGAACCCTAAAGATTTGGGATGGGAATATCTGGATAGATGTCACTGAGAACCCACGGGGCCTGCAGAAGTGATCCATTTCCCCATATTAAAATACAGTACCCTCCCTTCGCTTAAAGATCTTGCAGAGGCCTCAAATAAGGCAAGTGCTTTGCAAGACCTTGCTGTCAACGTTCAGGATCAAGTATAGCCCATCTGAGGATGTCCTGGGCCCACTGAGGGAGGAGAGGGACCATATACCAAAGGAGCTACAGAATCCATGCCTGCAGGAGCTAAGAGGATATACATCAGTGGAGTCCCCAGGGTGCTGGATCAGGAGCAGCTGAACATCACAGCAGGTAAGTAAGAATTATCCACTCCCGTGATGCAGGATATAACACACTGGCAGGTGTTGAGACACTGTGAGGCTTTCGGAGACTTGAAAAAAGTGCCGGGCCACACTAACTGAAGGCATGTTGCACAGAGCCAGAACACCCACAAGCTATGTTCTACGTGAAGGCCTGGAAGACACTCTAGTTAGCAAAGCAATGAGGAAAGGACTGGTGACAGGGAGCCAAGAATTGTGGGGAGCTCAGTGGTGGCTGTCTTCTGGAGGCCAGTTCTGATGAAAGGGGGTACCCTTCACAACTTGGCTCCTTGACATAGCAATGAGGATTGCAACTGTCCAAAAAGATAGAGCCAGGTGGCAGCACTTAACCATTAAAATCAAGGTGAGTGAAGACAGGCTGGAGTGGCAGCTAGGACAGTCCCCAGAAGGAGAACCAGGAAGAGGGCTAACAGAACACGATGTTCTACTTAATTTTTTAAAAAACAAAGATTATCAGGAAGCTAAAAGTAGTCACCCCAATAAAAGTCATGATCCCTTGCACAGTATTGTTAGACCCAGAACTTACTGACCAAAGGAGAAGCCAGTGTCTGCAAAAGCATGGCAGAAATATTCAATAGTGATTCCCCATCACTTCCACAAAGAGCTATGGCTGCTTACACAGGTAACCATGCATTGGTGAAAGGGGACTACTGAGACTTTTTGAGGATTATTGGACAGTCTGAATTGGTATTGATACCCAGGGATCCAAAACACCACCATACCTTCCTTCTTTCCTAATCTTGGAGTGGATGGGATCACAGAATGAGTGGGTCCAGGTCCAGCTCATATTGAGTCGACCTACCCATTGGTCATTTCTGCAATCCCAAATTAATAATAAAACTGAGCATACTTTTTAGTTGTCAGAACTCTCAACTGTAAGAGTAAAGCTATTGTGGTGGGAAGGCCAAGTGTAAATCTCTGCAACTCCTCAGGAAAGATAGTAAGTTAAAACAATACATTGTAATCAATGCCTCCTTCAAAGCCTTAAAGAATGAGTTGCTGATGGTCTCTCTCATATCCCCATTTGATTCACCAATCTGGCCCTACAAAAGCCAGATGAATCATGGCAGATGATAAGAGACTGTGGCAGCCTTAACCAAGTAGTAGCCCCAATGGCAGCTGTTCCGCTGCATGGGGCATCTTTGCCCCTTAACCCAACCTCAGACACAGGCATATAGAAGACCACTGTCTGGCAAATGTGCTCTTTTCCATCCCTATCAGAAAGAAGAATTATAAGCAGCAAACATTCACATGGACAGGAAACAATGCACATTTCCCTCTTTCCCCAGTACTATGTTAGCTTCCCTGCCTCCCATCACGTTATAGTTGAAAGGGACTTGGACATTCTACAGAGTAAGATGTTGAGCCGCTATATTGATGACATAGTGCTAATCAGATCAGAGGTAGAAGGACGGCAAGTACCTTGGAGGCCTTGCTAAGACACCTGCAAACTAGTGGGTGGGAGGTGAGCCTTTGGAGGTTTAGGAGCCTGCTACATCAGCAAGGTGTCCAGGGGTCTAGAGGGCTAGGGCACACCGGGATATTCCATCACTAAGAAAAAGCACAGTGCTTGGTGAGCCCCTTGAGGGTCTGGAGGTAGCATATTCCACGCTTGGGAATATGGCTCTATCCCATTCACCAGATGTCATGGAAGGCTGCCAGATGGGGCCCTGCAGCAAGAGCCGACTGGGGTGGGAGCAGTCATGCTGCTAGGCCCTCTGACCCAGCAGACCAGAGCTGCTAGAGGTATCTATGCTGGGAGAAGATGCTGTGGGAGTTTATGACAAGCCGAGTGGGAGAATCACAAGGTAAACCCCTCAGGTGCTGAAGCAAGGCTGTTTACCTCTTCAAATAAGGAAGCTCCTGTTAGGCAATTGGTCCTGCGAGAATTGATCTCTTTAACCACAGGACATCAGGTAACCCTGAGCCGGAGCGGCTCACTGTGATTGGTGTCTGTCAAATGCACTGGGACATACAGTTGGGGCAAGGGGACAAAGTGGTCAACAGGGAGCCTTCTTAAGGGACACAGGCACACTCATGCAGGATTAGACCCTGGCCCAGCCAGAGAGTGCCAGCAAGCTGCCTGGGCTGCTGAGAATGAGAAGCAGCAGCTGTGGAGACCAGAGGAGAGAGGAGGAAGGCGAAATGCACGTTTGGGGGAGTGCTGGGCAGCATGGGCTAGGGAAACAATAGGCTTTCAGGCAACACTAAGAACCTGCTTGAAATGTATGCTGATCTGTGAGAATGTTAGAATCCTAGGTCAGCATGGGTTTACATTTTTCTCCATCCCCCTTCAGTTGCCTGGAGGCAGGTGGGGTATTTTTTTTTTCAGCAGGGCTGGGATTGTGCCTCTATGTCCAACAGAAGGAGAGATGGGCATGTGAGGTGAGGGTGTAAGCCGGGGAGTAAATCTGAGGATGGACTGCAGAACCCAGTGGGTACAGGGGGCAGCAACACACAGGCAGTGAGGTAAGTGGCCTGGAAGTCTCAGGCTGAAGGGCCGCTGGCATGAGGCTAAAGAGAGTGAGCCAGAAGATAGATGGAGGTGGCTGAGTGGGAACCTCAAACTCCTGAGCCTGTCAGAGGACAGGGGTCAGGCCCGAAGAGACAGAAGCTCCGTAAATACTGACAGGTTGCACAGACAGAAGAGCACCCAGCAGGTCAACTGACAGGAATCTCACTATTTCAAGGGATGCAGAAGTTCTGACACTAATCTGCAGTTACCACAGGGTCTAATTTGTGGCATTAGACTTTAAGCCAGCCCTGGAACACTGCCTGTGGATTTCCTCGACACCGATTTGGGGACATGGGATGTAGGCCATTTGTCTTCATCTTGCTATTGCATGAGAGACCCACCATTGCTAGACCATGCACCTACCTCATAGGGTTTGTGTGTGGGTTAAATGAGCTACTATGTATTCAGTGCTCAAAATAATGACTGACATATAACTAACTCTCAGTAGGTATTAATCATCATTAGAGAACAAATTAAAAAGTGACTGTACACACACACACACACACACACACACACACAGAATAGACAGATCTATGGAGATAGAAAGTAGATTAGTAGTTGCCAAGGGTTGGGAGTTAGAGAGAGCAATGGATAATGAGTGCTAATTGGTACAACATTTTTGTATGTTTTGGGGGATGGAGTAGGAAAATTAATGTAAAATTAGACTGTGGTGGTGGTTGTACAAATTAGTAAATATACTTTAAAAACCCATTGAATTGTATACTTTAAGAGGGTGAATTTTATGATACCTGAATTATATCTCAAAAAGCTGTTTCTTTAAAGAAGCAATAATGAAAGTTATCCCAAATAAAGCTCCATTGAGAGTACTGATATTGAGAACCACACTTATTTTCATTACTCTTCTAGGGAATTATCCTTTATTAGCTTTGTAATAGCCTGTGGGCCATTTTCACTATGCCAGTGATAGTACCACACATATAAGAATCCCAAGAAATAAAAAGTCACAGTATAAATGATTGTACATGCAAGGTGGTTAAGACATGTTTACTTGAATGCATTTTAATTGGTGTAATTGCATTTCTGGGAGGGAGCATTTTCTTCAGTGTCTCACTCTGTGTTGGCTTTATTACTAGCCTGTTATCTACTTACACAGACCAAGAAAACCATGCACTTCTAGGGGGATAAGAATAATGCTAATTTTATTCATTTAGCAATACCCAGGGAAAAGATAAACTGATACAGAGAAAAAATAAGAACTAACACTTTTCTTAGAAATATCTGCTTATTTTATGCCTTTGGCCTGCTTCAGTATGCTTGACTGTAGATACCTCAAGGCACTCATCATTCATTCATTAAACAACTATTTATTGAACTCCTTCTATAATGAGAAACAGAATATTGCCCAAATATGAGTGGAGAATTATCTTAGGAAAAAATAAATTTAACTTTTTATAGTTTTTTGACTACAATACTGATTCGTGTGTAGGTATGCAAGGGAGGAGATCGGGTCTCCAAGTAATTCCAGAAGAAGCATAAGGAAGTCATATAGGTGTTTGGTGGCAGCTGTGGTATAAGTCACCCATGCAATGACCTCTCAGCATCTCACACAGGACTGGCCTTGTCCCTGTGGTTCTCAAACTTCAGTGCACATCATGATCACCTGCAGGGCTTGGTGAAACTGGAGATTGCTGTCTTTGCCTAGAAATTGACTCAAGAAATCTGATGTGGGGCCTAAAAACATTCATTTCTAGAAAGTTCACATGAGAAAAGCTACCCTAGTCAGAACCGTGAGAGAGGTTTAGTACATCTTTAGTACCGCCTTATCTTCTTTTAGCTTCCTTCTTACTTTTGGGTATGTATGAGATCTTATTACTAAGAAGAGTCCCCAACCTTGGACCAAAGCCAGCATTCTGAAAATTTCCCTTCCTCCCCCTTCCATTAAATCCAACTTCTGGGGGCCCTCTTATGGAAGGCCCTGTTTCTGGTAGGAAACACCCACCCAACCTAATAAGCGAATCAAAGGAATGCTTAGCTGTTGCCAAGGCATTCATGTGTGACCCTATGCTATAACCCTGTTTCCTCTTGATATTCAGCTTGACTTTTCTCAGCCTTCCTTCAGGCCAGATCTGTTGTTCTATGCATGACAGCCTCGGCAGTAATGTCTATACCGATATGCCATTTTAACAGTTTGTTTTCAGAGAAGGCATAGCTTCATTAGTCATTTATTAAATTATTAAAGCAAGAGAAATCTATCAGTCTCATATTCTCAGCATGTAAATTATACAGTATCTTTTAAATGCATGGCACATAAATTCTTCAAAGATGCCTTAGGAGTGGGCTCATAAGTAGGCCTATAGCAGAAATCTGAGGATTTGGGCCAATGCTTTAATATTCTTTGTTGAGGGGTGCCTGAGTGGCTCAGTTGGTTAAGCATCTGCCTTAACCTCAAGTCGTGATCTCAGGGTCCTAGGATTAAGCCCTGCATCAGGCTTCCTCTGCTCAGCAGGGAGTCTGCTTCTCTCTCTCACTCTTCCTCTGTGTTCTTTCTCTCTCAAATAAATACATAAAAATTAAAAAAATCTTTGTGGGGTGGGAAGCTATGGAGTTTATATGTGTATGTGACTATAAATTAATAAATCATTGTATCTACAGATCTAAAATTAGACTTTTTAAAAGGAAGGGGAAAATTAATGTGGAAGAAAGAAGATTTGAACAAACTATCAACTGCTTTGATCAAACAGATGTATAAAACAGTACACCCAAAGGAAAAAAAAAAAAAAACCAGTACACCCAACAACTACAAGGATGTATGTTCTTAAGTACAATGGAGCATTCACAAAAGTAGACACAATGAGCCATAGATTAAATCTTCTTAAGTTTCAAAAGAGTGAAATATTACAGCATCTATTCTGTAACAATAAAATCAAATTAGAACTCATTAAAATTAAGATCTAAAGAAAAGCCCCAAATATTTGAAAAGGAAACAACACACTTTTAAATAACTCATAAGTAAAAGAATAAATCACAAGGAAGTTAGAAAATATTTCTAATTGAATGCTAAGGAAAATACAACATATTAGATTTTACGGGATGCAGCCAAAACAGTACTTCTCTAGAAGGAAACGAATACTTTCAAATACTTAAATATAGTGCAATAAGAAAAGAAAAAAATGTTTAAAAATCAATGATCTAAGGTTGCAACCTAAGAGGCTTCTTAGGAAAAGAAGAGTAAATTATGGGCATCTGAGTGGCTCAGTCAGTTAAGCGTCTGCCTTTGGCTCAGGTCATGATCCCAGGGTCCTGGGATCGAGCCCCACATCAGGGTCCCTGCTCAACTAGGGAGTCTGCTTCTGCCTCTCCCCCTGCTCATGCTCTTTCTCACTCACTCTCTCTCTCTCTCAGTAACTCAAATAAATAAATAAAATCTTAAAAGAAAGAAAAAGAAAGCAAATCAAGTGCAAGGTAAATAGAAGGAAAGAAATAAAAATCAGAAATCAATGAAATGGAAGGCAACCAAATATGGAAAATTAACAAGGCTAAAATTTGATTCCTTGACAAGTTTAAACAAGTTGATAAACCTCTAGAGTAAGACTGATCATGAAAAATAGGGAAAAATATAAATTCAACAATTTAGATGAAGCAGGAAAATTATTTGAAAGACACAATTTACCAAAAAGAAGATAACTTAAACATTTATATATCTACTATGTAAACAGAACTTGGTAATCAATAATTTTCCCACTAAAAAACCTCTAGACCAACAGTCTGGGTGAATTCTATTAAATAATTAAGGAAAAATAGTGACAATTATACATAAATTCTGTCAGAATAGAGATAAGTCCACACAAACTTGGAAAATATGATGAGAAAAGAAAATTGTAGACCATACAGAGATAGAGGCAATAATTCTTACAAATAGTTATTAATTGAGGTGAAAATGGATAACATATCATGAGTAAGTAGGGTTATCACAAGGGTTTATCATAATTGCACAAGAATGCAAGATTGGCTTAACATTTGAAAAATCAATGTAATTGTCCATATTAACAGAATAAAGGAGAAAAACTATGATTGTCTCAATAGACTCAACCCAATGCAAACCAAAATCCCTGTGGGCTTTTGTAATTAAAATTTCTGTGGAAAAGCAAAGCTCTAAAATAGCCAAAAATCTTGAAAAAAAGAACAAAGTTAAAGAATTATGCTACCTTGTTGCAAGATTTACTAGGAAGCTACAATAATCAAGATAGTATGGTAAAGGGCGCCTGGGTGGCTCAGTTGGTTAAGCGACTGCCTTCAGCTCCGGTCATGATCCCAGAGTCCTGGGATGGAGTTCTGCATTGGGCTCCCAGCTCCACTGGGAGTCTGCTTCTCCCTCTGACCTCCCCTCTAATGCTCTCTTTCTCTCACTCTCTCAAATAAATAAATAAAATCTTAAAAAAAAAAAAAGATAGTGTGGTAAAGCAAAATAACAGAAATATAAATCAACGAAACAGAATAGAGTACAGAAATAGACCCACACATATATGGTCAATTGACTTGACAAAGATACTGCAATGTTTATGTGCCAGGTTGGGTAGGTTACAGTACCCAGTTTTTTTGTCAAATGTTAGTCTACGTGTTGCTGTGAAGTTATTTTGTAGATATGATTAATGTTTACAATCAGTTGATTTTAAGTAAAGCAGATTTCTCTTAAGGGTTTTGGTGAGCCTAAAGTCAGTTGAAGACTTCAAGAGCAAAAATTGAAGATTATAGGAAAAGAACCAACTCTGCTTCAAGACTGGAACATAGAAATCCTGCTTGAGGGCACCTGGGTAGGTCAGGCAGTTAAAACGTCTGCCTTTGGCTCAGGTCGTGATCCCAGGGTTCTGGGAATGAGTCCCTTATAGGGCTCCCTGCTCAGTCTCTGCCCCTCCCCCATCTGTTTCTGCCCCTCCCCCCTGCTTGTGTATGTTCTCTCTCTCTCTTTCTCAAATAAATAAAAATCTTTAAAAAAGAAAAATATCTAGGGCGCCTGGGTGGCTCAGTTGGCTGAGCGGCTGCCATTGGCTCAGGTCATGATCCTTGAGTTCCGGGATTGAGTCCCACATCGGGCTCCCGGCTCCACGGGAAGTCTGCTTCTTCCTCTAACCTTCTCTCCTCTCATGTTCTCTCTCACTTTCTCTGTCTCTCAAATAAATAAATAAAATCTTAAAAAAAAAAAAAGAAGAAAAGAAAAATATCTTGCTTGAGTTTACAGCTTGCTAACCTGCCCCACAAGTTTTGGGCTTGCCAATCCTCACAATTATATTAAAATCTCTCTCAGAGAAAGAGAGAGTGAGAGAAAGAGATAGAGGAAGAGTAAATATAAACAACTTCTACAAATCAGTAACAAAAGGTCAAACAACCAAAAATTTTTTTAAATGATCAGAAAAAGTATAGATATTTCACAAAGGGAGATATATGATTGAGCAATAAGAAAGTCATCAGGGAAATGCAAAGTAAAACCACAATGAGATATCACTTTACACCCGCTTCAATTGCTAAAAACTAAAACACTGACAGCACCAATGTCTGTGAGAATATGAAGCAACTAGAAATCTCCTACATTTCTGGTTGAAGTGTAAGATGTGTAAGATGGAAACCACTTTGGAAAACAGTTTGGCAGTTTTTATGGAACTACCCTATGACACAAGGGAAATGAAATTATGTGTCTACACAAAGTGTTACACAAGAATGTCATAATTGCATCCTATATAACGCAGAAACTTGGCACAACCCAAATTTCCATCAAAAGAGGTCTGAAGGCACCTGGGTGGCTCAGTTGGTTAATCGTCTGCCTTCGACTCAGGTCATGATCTCAGGGTCCTGGGATCAAGCCCCACATCAGGCTCCCTGTTCAACGGGAAGCCTGCTTCTCCCTCTCCCACTTCCCCTGCTTGTGTTCCCTCTCTCGCTTTCTCTCTCTGTCAAATAAATAAATAAATAAAATCTTTATTTAAAAAAAGGTATGAACAAATTGTGATATATTCACATGATGCAATACTATTCAGCAATAAAAAAAGTGAACTACAGGTACTTTAAGTCTATGAATGAATCTCAAAAATCTTATGTTAAGTGAAAGAAGGCAGAGAGAAAAAAGTACATACTGTATGATTCCTTTCAAAAGAACTTCAAGACTAAGTTACACCAATACATGGTGATAGAAATCAGAACAATAATCGCCGAAGGGAATGGGTACAGGAAAACCTTCTGGAGTGATGGAAATGTTCTACATATTGTGGTTTGGCTTAGTGAATACATGGGCATTTACATTAATCAAAACAGATTGAATTGTACCCTTAAGATCTGTACATTTAACAGTATATAAATATTTTTTAATTAATAAACTTTATTTTTTTAGAGCAAGTCTTTGTTTTGCAGCAAAATTGAGCAGCAAGTACCAGCTCCCAGATATTCTCTATCCCCATAAACACACAACCTTCCCCCCAGTCAACCTCCTATAACACAGTGGTACATTGTTACAATCAGTGAACCTACATTAAAGCATCATTACCCCAAACCATAGGTTGCATTAGGGTTCATTCTAGGTGTTCTACAATTGATGGGTTTTGACAAAGATACAATTTCATGAATCCACTATTGTAGTATCATACAGTATCATACATACCCTAAAAATCCTCTGTGCTCTGGCTATTCTTCCTTCCTCCCCACCCAACCTCTGGCAACTACTGATGTTGTTTGTTGTCTCCATAGTTTTGCCTTTTCCAGAATTTCTTGACTACAGTACATAGTCTTTTCAAATTGGATTATTTCACTTAAGTTTCCTTCATGTCTTTTCATGGTTTGATAGCTCATTTCTTTTTTAGTGCCAAATAATACCCTATGGTCTGGATGTACCACAGTTTATCAATTTACCTACTGAAGGACATCTTGGTGGCTTCCGAGTTTTGGCAGTTATAAATAAAGGTGTTATAAATATCTGCATGCAGATTTTGTGTGAATATGTTGTCAGTTCCTTTGAGTAAATACCAAAGGGCATGATTGCTGGGTCCTATGGTAAGAGTATGTTTAGTTTGACCCAACTGTCTTCCAAAGTGGCTGCACCTGTTGTTCCACATCCTCGCCAGTATTTGGTGTTGTTAGTCTTTTGGATTTTGGACATTCTAATAGGTGTGTAGTGATATACCACAAAACTCATTGTTTTAGTTTGCAATTACCTAATGGCATGTGCTTAGAAATATGTTGTTTATTTGTCAAGTATTTTGGGGATTTTTCCATCTATCTTTCTGTTATGGATTTCCTATTTAATTCCATTGTGGTCTGGGAGCGAACACTGTATTTCTATTCTTTTAAACCTGTTTTGGTGTGGTTCATAGACAAGAATGTAGTCTATCTTGATGAATATTTCATATGATCTTGAGAAGAATATGTAATCTGCTGTTGTTGAATGAAGGAGTTTATAGATGTCAGTTATATCTAGTTAAGGATATATGTTTTTGAGTTCAGCTATGTCCATACTGATTTTCTGCCCGCTGGATCTGTCCACTTCTCATTTCTTGCTTTTGACCCATTCTGATGATCTGTTTCTTAATTGGGCTATTTAAACCATTGATGTTTAAAGTGATTATTGGTACAGTTATATAAATATCTACCATATTTGCTGCTCTTTTCTGTTTGTTGTTCTTTGCTCTTATTTCTGTTTCTGACACTTTTTCTGCCTTTTGTGGTTTTTTTTTTCTTTTTTTTTTTCCTTTTGTGGTTTTAACTGAACACTTTATATGATTCCATTGTCTCTTCTTAGCATATCAATTATACTTCCTTTTTTTAAAAAATCGAAATTTAATTGACATTGTTACATTAGTTTCAGGTGTGAAACATAAGTGATTTCACAATTCTATACCTTATGCTGTGCTCCATCTGTCACCATACAATGCTATTACAATACCATGGACTGTATACCCTATGCTATCACTTTCATCCTCATGATTTCTTCATTCCATGACTGGAAGACTGTAACTCCCACACTCCTTCACCCATTTTGCCCATCCCCTTACCCACCTCCCCTCTGACAACCACCAATTTGTTCTTTATATTTATGGGTTTATCTCTGTTCTGTTTGTTTGCTTTGTGTTTTTGGATTCACCATATAAATAAAATTATATGGTATTTTTCTTTCTTTGTCCAACTTATTTCATTTAGCATAATACCCTTTAGGTCTATCCATGATGTAAAAAATGGCCAGGTGTCATTCTTTTTATGGCTGAGTAATATTCCATTACACACACACACACACACACACACACACACACACCACACCACACATCTTCTTTATCCATCCATCTAGCAATGGACACAAGCTTGCTTCTGTATTTTGAATATTATAAAGAATGCTGCAATGAACCTAGAGATGCTTATGTCTTTTCAAATCAATGTTTTCATTTTCTTTGGGTAAATACCCAGTAGTGGAATTACTAGATTGCATGGTATTTCTCCTTTTAATTTTCTTGAAGAGCTTTATACTGTTTTCCACAGTGATTGCATCAATTTACATTCCCATTAACACTACAGGCAGGTTCCATTTACTACACATCCTAGTCAATACCCGTTATTTCTTGACTTTTTGATGCTAGCCATTCTGACTAGGGTGAGGTGATAGCTCATTGTGGTTTTGATTTGCATTTCCCTGATGATTAGTGATGTATCTGTTGACTATCTGTATGTCTTCTTTGGAAAAGTGTCTATTTGGGTCCTCTGCCCATTTTTAATTGAATGTGTGTGTGTGTGTTGAGTTGTCTAAGTTCTTTATATATTTTGAATATTAACCCCTTAACATCATTCAGTAGGAATGCATTTTCAGTTTGTTGATGGTTTCCTTTGCTGTGCAGATCTTTTTATTTTGATGTAGTCAATTAGACTTTTTAAACTTCTTAAAGTGATTACCATGGATTTTGCAATATACATTTATAACTAATCCAAATTTACCTTCAAATAACACTATACCAACTCACAGGTAGACAAATATCAAATAATAACAAAATATTCCTGATTCTTCCCTCTCGTTGCTCATGTTACTACTGTCATTCATTTCATTTATACACGAGCATGCATAAATATATACATATATTTAATACACTGCTGCTCTTATTATTTTAAATGAACTGTTAACTGTTAGATCAATTAAGAAAAAGAAAAATAGTGCTCTCTTCGGCAGCACATATACTAAAATTGGAACGATACAGAGAAGATTAGCATGGCCCCCGCACAAGGATGACACACAAATTTGTGAAGCGTTCCATATTTTAAAAAAAAAAGAAAAATAAATTTTTAGGAGCACCTGGCTGGCTCAGTTGAAAAAGCATAGGAGTGTTGCTCTTGGGGTTGTGAGTTCAAGCCCCGCATTGTATGCAAAGATTACTTAAATAATCTTTTTAATAAATATCTTTATATTTATTTATATTTATTTAATATCTTTATATTTATTTATATTTATTATATAAAATATAATATATTATATATATTATATATATACTATGTATTTATTATATATTATTATATTTATTATATAAATATAAAAATATTTTTTAAAAAAGGAAGAAAAATAAATTTTTATTTTACCTTCATTTAATCATTCTCCAGTGCTCCTTTATGCAGATTTAAGAGTCCAATCTATATCATATCCTTTCTCTCTGAAAAGCTTCTTTTAACATTTCTAGCAATTCTGGTCTACTGGCAACAAATTTCTTAAATTTGTGTTCACTTGAGAAATCTATTTCTCTTTTACTTTTGAGGGATATTTTCACAGGATACAGAATTCCTGGTTGGTGATTCTTTTCCCTTCTACACTTTAGATATCTTATTCCATTCCCTTCTTGCTTGCATGGTTTCGAAGGAGAGGTCACATAATGCTCATCGTCTTTTCTTTTTTGGTAGGATGTATTTTTCTTGTGACTTTTTTCAAGATTTTTTATCTTTGATTTTCTGTACTTCGAATATGTGTTGTTTTAAATAAATTTATAAGTTTTTAGAGATCACTTCACACTGAGATTCAGATACTTTCTTCTGCATCAGAACTTTGTTGTCCATATGATCTGGATTTTAAACATTTAGAAGGACAGTAAATTTTCAGTTATGTGTTAACCTATCACATTCTCAACTTTGTAAGTCAATTACTTTATTTTGCCACCCAACTATTTGCCTGACATTGTTCCACTCAATCAGGAACTTACAGGGTAGACAATCAGGAACTTACAGGGTAGACTCACAGTCATGTCTGAACTGGCTTTTTTTCATTAGTTTCTTTGGTCTTAATTCTGGGAATTGGTATCTTGGTATCTTTTTCTCTCACAAATGAGAGCAGGAGCCCCATCATCTTCCTTTCACATCTGCATCTTCAAAGTAGCCTCTCCCATGGCTTCCTGCTCAACTCAGACCAAATTCACTCCCATCCTCCACTGCCTGGAGAAACTGGACCATGGGCTGTTTATTCCAACAGAAATGAGTGCTCTCTGCTATGCTAAGACAATAGCTGCTTTCCACAATGGGCTGTAGTCCATTCCTCACTTGGCAGCGATAGAACTAACCAAACCAGAAGACTTTGAATATGTAAGCAGAACCCACATGAGGAATAGCTTTCCAATGACTGACACAAAAGTCCTGGTGTGAGGCTGGAATAAGCCTCCTCTGGAAAGGGCTGTTTTATATGCTGTTGTTACAGTAATGTCATCTTTTAAGACAAGCCTTAGAAAGTAGAATAAATTCCATTCAAATCAAATCAACCAGTACTTGCTAAGCCACAAGTTGAAAACAAGAATCCCAAATAAGACCTAGCCTGCTGCCAGTGATTTCCCACCCACCGCCTGCTGTAGGGAGTATCTCTGTGACAGAATATCCATTAGGGCTCTTGTTCCTTCTGTTCTATTTGTTCGCTGTCACTGAGAAATATTGTTAGTTCTACACAAGAGGATCCTCTCTACACAGGTTACAAATAGAACAAGAAATATGTGTGCTTGTGTCCGTGCATGAGAGTTTTAAATCAACTTAATACATAGAGTTCTTCCACAGAGTAATCAAGAGAAGCAAGCTAAATTTCTCATGTAAGAAGTTATCTGAAAGTAATGTAAGTCCTCTTCTGTCATCTTTTCTTCTCCGTACCTACGCAAGGATGGCTTATGTCATTTAAATTAAAAAAATAATTACCGTTGTAGAATGTGAAGAGTAGGGCTGCCTTCAGCTGTGTGGCTCAGAGACTTTCCTGCAGGTGGCTTGCAGGTGTGTCCCTTGCAGTGAAAGGAAGAAGTGAGCATGTGCCAATGACATACTGCTGAGCTGCATATTCACCTCTACTAAGACTTATTCTGTGCTCTTGATTCTTATAAGCTTTAGAGCACCATACCCTGAAAAGCCCCACTTTCTCCTTAACCACTAAGGAAAATTAGGTAACTTAAGGCAACCCTTGGTCCCAATTTAGTGACATGATGCCTTTGTACAACCTGAAATCCTCATTTAAAGCCAGGTGTGGAAGAAATACCTTGAGTCCTTTGGCATCGACCTTTTAACGTTCTATTCCATTGGTTCTCGACTCTAGCTTTATGAGGTGGAATTACACATAGTGTACACACCTAATGTACTCACACCTAATTACCATAGTGTACACATTATACTACAGGCAAAATGCCTCCAAAGAAATAAAAATTTATTTTATTTTATTTTTTAAAGATTTTATTTATTTATTTGACAGAGAGAGAGAGAGAGCGCGCGCACAAGCAGGGGGAGCAGCAGGCAGAGGACTCAGCCACCAAGGCACCCAGAAATAAATAATTTAAATACAAAACTGCAAACCTAAATTTAATAACTGGCAATAGAAATAACCCGGAGATCTCCAACCAAAAGTATTGTAGTCAAAAACCCTAATCTCCAACTTTCTTCTTCATTTACCTAACTTTTCCCCCTTTGTCAAGAAAACAAATAGGTTAGTAAATAATATGCCCCAAATTATATCCTCGTGCTATTATCCACATATCTCCAATCTACTAATATTCTCAATATATACTTAATCCTTTAATTGTTAAGATTTTTATTGTGGACAGATCCCAGGCATATTATCAGCATTCTTGAAATTAGAGACATAATTCTTCTCTCAACATCCACTTCAAAAAAATAAAAGTGTGGGGCGCCTGGGTGGCTCAGTCATTAAGCGTCTGCCTTCAACTCTGGTCACGATCCCAGGGTCCTAGGATTGAGCCCCGCGTTGGGCTCCCTGCTCGGTGGGGAGCCTGCTTCTCCCTCTCCCACTCCCAGCTTGTGTTCCATGTCTTTCTCTCACTGTGTCAGATAAATAAATAAAATCTATTAAAAAAAAAAGAAAGAAAGAGGGGCGCCTGGGTGGCTCAGTTGGTTAAGCGACTGCCTTCAGCTCAGGTCATGATCCCGGAGTCCTGGGATCGAGTCCCATATCGGACTCCTGGCTCTGCGGGAAGTCTGCTTCTCCCTCTGACCTTCTCCCCTCTCATTTTCAGTCTCTCTCTCTCTAATAAATAAATAAAAAATCTTAAAAAAAAAAAGAAAGAAAAGAAAAATGCTTTTTTGGTGACGTATGCTTGGTGTGATGCTCATGCTATTCATTATATTAGCACACCAAGCCTTGCAGGAATCCCCAACATTTTTAAATGGAACTGTTAGATTCTAGGGTAATTCAGGGATCCCCAAAACGATTCCTTTAGTTAGCCTTATTCAGGATTTGGGTGTTGTAGAGGGAAATTAGGTTCTGGTAACAGGCCTTGCCTGGAGATGAGAACCGGGAAGTGATTCTAAACCCTGGAAAACCATCTGATCAAGCTCAGGTGAGGCTCAGGCATATTTTTCCAGAGTTTTTTGGTGGTCCTCATGCAGAGCCAATGTTTAGAACCTTTATCTTAGGAAAAACTTCGGTCTTAGGGTTTGCCAACTGGCTGCCTTCTCAACCTAGTCCCTGATCTGGATCCTAGACTTGACACACTAGTACAGTTCCAGAGGGGAGAGGCTGTGGGAACGATGGGGTGGTTTCAGTCCACCCTGGGGTGGGGCTGTGGCAGGAGCAGTCTCTGTGTTGCAGGAGGTAGACTCTTACATGGAAGAGTTGCTTTGTGCTTTGACCCAAAATGAAACCCATGATTCAAGATTCTCTTCCCTCTGAAGTCTCATCTTAAACAGTTTCTGAGAAGAGTTAGCAGGAATTAGTTCATCAGTTGCTTTGGTTGTGCTAAGAATGACCAGGTAATGTGATACTGCTAGGGGGTGAGGAGTACTTTGGGAGCAGGAGTCCCCAGAAAAACACAGAAAAAGGCATTGGAAGTGGAAATAGACAAAGGACAAACTGGACCAAATTCTCGGCCCTGACATAGATTGTGCTTTCTCTGAGCCTGCTGGCTTTGGTTTCTTTCTGAGGCATTAGTGGAAGACTGTCCAAGGGGTAAGAGGAGCAAGTGAATCCCCATAGTGATGTGATATCTGAGGGTCTCCTTTTCAAAAACTCTGCTGGCTGGTTACACTTGAAACGTTTAGGAGACAACATTTTTTTTTCTATCTTGAAGAATTAGGCTGAAAATACAACTCCACCCTGGGAGAGGTAACAGAAGTTAAAGTTATATTTTTTTAAAAACGCCTGAGTTTAAATCTAGGGCAGTGGTGGGCAAACTATGGTCTGTGCGTCAAATCCCACCTGTTGCCAGTTTTTTTGTGAGCCTAAGGCTAAGAGTCGTTTTTACATTTCCAAATGACGGGAAGAGAAATCAGAATAGTATCTTGTGATGTGAACATTATGAAATTCTTTTCAGTGTCTATAAATAAAGCTTTATTGAAACATGGTCATACTCATGTGTTTACATACTGTGTACTTCAATGACAGCTGAGTAGTTGTCACAGAGCTGTATGCAGTATTCTATTGCTTTGCAAACCACTCAAGGCACCTCAAAACACAGTGACATGGCTTCAGTTCAACAGCATTTTGAGTGCCATACATACTACCATAACATGACATTTTATAATTTTTTATGACCACTGCACGCCCATTATGTCACGACAAAAAAATGCGCAGAAAAGTCAACTTCAAATATTATACTTGTAAGACACAACACAGTGTGGATTATTTTGTCATCAAATTGGACAACAAGAACTGTGTCTATTATAAAGTGGTGCTATTTAGCTATGCTAAAAATACAGTCTCTGTTGATATTACAAGATAGATGAAGCAATCATAACAATTTTCCCAACTCACAGGAAAACACATCAGAAAAAGCAGGAAGTAGAAGAAGGATTACTTCATTATAGTAGAATTTTTTTTTGACAAAATTTTTTGAAATGAAACTGCAACCAAAGTTTCCAAACAGCTCATTTGTTAGATAAAGCAAGTTATATACCAATGGTCATATTTGATTCCAAGTCAAAGAAATATGTCCAGAGAAAATAAACTGGTTTAAAACTATTAACTTTTGGGCAAAAAGTTACTCAAAGAGTTGAGGACATTGGAAGCAACATTAATAGTCAATTTAAAAAGAAGCCAAATTATTTCAAGTGGTCTTTCTTGGCTTTTGGTAAGCCAACATACCATTCAGTTGTTGTTTATTCAAGGAGTCAATGCCAGATCTGAAGTCACTAAGCTTCATCTCTATGAATGGTCTCCACGAAAACAGTTACAACTGAGAATATTTTCAAAAACAGCAAGAAAACACTAATCCAGTACAGCCTGAAGTGGAATCTGCTAAGATGTGCTACTACAAATGGTGATAAAAATGTATGTGGAGAGGGGCCCCTGGGTGGCGCAGTTGGTTGAGCGACTGCCTTCAGCTCAGGTCATGATCCCGGAGTCCCGGGATCGAGTTCCACATCGGGCTCCCAGCTCCATGGGGAGTCCGCTTCTCACTCTGACCTTCTCCCTTCTCATGCTCTCTCTTACTCTCTCTCTTTCCTAATAAATGAATAAATAAAATCTTTAAAAAAATGTATGTGGAGAAAAATAGGGCTTAGTTGGATGAATTTACAGTTTTTGAAAATGTAAGGTATTTAAAGACTTCATTCTGTTCATTGTACTATTTATCAGCAGTTACTTCTGAGGAATATATTTGATATCATATGTTTTTGAATTGGTAGTGTCAACAGTGAACTTCCAGTCTCACAGGCTTAATAATCTTCAGTTCTATAAATTTTGTGATAAGTGGAAGCACATCTCTACTTGTTCTGCCATACAGAAGTATGATGGTTTAGTGATGATGAAATTTTATTGAGATTATTTTCAGCTCAGGGTCAAGATTGAAATTTCTCTGAACTCTGAGAACTTTCTTCAATCATAGTGATTTAACTTTGAAACACTTTGGAAATTATTTTTTTTAATTTTTAAAAAATTTATTTATTTGACAGAGAGATAGACAGTGTGAGAGAGGGAACACAAACAGAGGCAGTGGGAGAGGGAGAAGCAGACTTCTCACCAAGCAGGGAGCCCCATATGGGGCTCGATCCCAGGGTCCTGGGATCATGACCTGAGTCGAAGGCAGATGCTTAATGACTGAGCCACCCAGGCATCCCTGACTTTGGAAATTAGCTTTTGCTGTAGATTTAATATTTCTTAACGAATTGAGCCTAAAACCATAATGCAAAGCTGAGCTTATATAGAAAACTTCCACTGCTGTAAAGTCATTTTGATGATAGCTAATGTTTGAATCACAAGTAATATCAAGCTGCTGTATTTACTTCCTATGCTGTCAAAAATTAAAACAAGAAGTGAAATCTCCATCCCACACAGATTTGCAGAGAATATATTTTCCAAGCTCAACCTACAGTTCCAGCAGTATTTTTTGGATCTCACTCCACATGCAAAGGAAAAATCCCATATTTCAAAATCCATCTAATTGTGCAATTGGTGCTTCCGCTTAACTGTCAATTGGGTCTATTAATCTACAATAACATGCTAAAAGGCATATCAAGGAAAGACTATAATAGAGTTCTATAAATGGCTCAAGTAATTAATGTTCTTTATTAAAATCATGTGCTTATGATTGATAATCACTATTCAGCAGTACATATTTGTGTGACAAGACATTTTCTTATTCTGTAAGTACCTACCCTCAATTTTGCTTCTTAGCCTGTAAAGCCTAAAGGATTTACTATCTGGCCTTTTACAGAAAAAAGAAAAGTCCCTGATCCAGAGGACTGTGAGCATGTGAAAGATGGAGGAAGACCTCATTAAGATCACTTGCTAGAAAGTTTGGTTAAGTACAAAGCGTAATTATTCTGATTTAACAAACAAAGCCTTGTCTGCAGTCATGTTACTTTAATCAAAAATAGAATTGGACCCGAAGCTACATCTTTCTGCTATAAACTTACCACATACAATATTAGTTTCAGCAAACAACAGCAGCTGTCTTGCATCAATGTTGCCAATTTGAATTTTTATTAGTTTTATAGTTTTGTGTTTCATCTGTACATCTTGCTTTAGCTTCAGACATCAGTAAGATTTATCCTCATAAGTAGTTTATATCTAATGTTTGTTCATATATGAAGCATTATAAAAAAATAAGTTTGTCACAATTCTGAGGCTTATGTTTTTTTTCTTCAAAAGAACCCATTAAATACTTGAGTTTGAGAAACGCTGTCTTAACTCAAACTTCCCCTATGCCGGATGCCAGGGCAACTGTCTGTCAGGTGTGAGATGTGAACATAGGTGAGAACCCCTCTAATCCTCCCACATATATTTTCATTTATTGAAGAGGAACACTATGAATACACCTAAATCTGATTCTTCAGGAAGTGTTTAAAAAGTTAAGTGAAACATTTCTCATCAAGAAGTCATGGAATGAGGGTGCCTGGGTGGCTCAGTTGGTTGAGCAACTGCCTTCGGCTCAGGTCATGATCCCGGAGTCCTGGGATCGAGTCCCACATCAGGCTCTCAGCTCCATGGGGAGTCTGCTGCTTCCTCAGACCTTCTCCCCTCTCATGCTCTCTCTCACTGTCTCTATCTCAAATAAATAAACAAAATCTTTACCAAAAAAAGAAGTCATGGAATGATAGAGCATCTGGAAGAGACTGTGTGGGCAGAACTGACCTTAACAAGAGTCTGGTCTTAGCTCTTCAAATGCAGTGGTTCTCAAAATTAACATGCACAAAACCACCTGATGGGCTTGTCTAACTTGCATGGTAGCAAACTATTCTCCCAAAGAATTTCACTCAGTAGTTCAAGAAGGAGGCCCAGGAATATTCTCTGATTGACGACACATGGATTGCCATATTTTGAGAAACCTGCCTCTTCATGGTTTCATTCTGCCCTTTACTTTAGAACCCAGAGCATTCTCTGTAAAGCTCCCTGAACTCCCTATCACAAGAGGTGAGGTAGGAAGAAGAGATTAGCCTATTCCACCTTGGTATCTTATTGTTATTACAATCCTAAACTACACTTGTTTGTGGAACATTCTAGAATACAGCAGGTGCCTTGAGCTATTTTGCCTGTAACTAACTAGAAGTAACTCAGGTTTTAAGATTCAAATGCCAAATAAAAAAACTTAGAGGTAAAAAATAAAATGTGACCAGGACTCATTTTCTATCAATCTAGTTATTTTTTAAAAAGCTCTAAACAACAATCTCAATGGCCTTACATTTGTGATTTTCTGCAATATCCACTGAAGGTCAAACATACATGAAAAAGCCCTTGCTTCATTGCCTAAAAAGACAGATGAATACTTTCACTTTAGATAAAAATCATTAGTCCAGCACATATTTACTGGTTAATATAAAATCTGTACTACTGAATAGAAGTCTCAGGCATCAACAATCTAGTGTCTCCAAATAAGACTTTAAACCACTAAGTCACCTCAATTGAAGCCACTTCCTAAGCCAACATTGCTGAGGACTTTTACTGGATATGTTTGTACAAGTTACTCGTCCCCACGACCCGCTGCCGATTAAAACATAATACATTTATTAGAAACAAAAGCTTTTTCTATGAAAGAAGAGGTTTCCAGCACTGGAAAATTACAGGATCAGGGCTCACCTGGTAGCAAAAAGCTCCAGGGCAGTGAATTCCAGTCCCAGCTCAGCTTCTGATGTTGATATGACTGAAGGGGTTTGGGTTCGCTGCCCAGTTTCCTCACCCATGAACCTGGAATAACAACACGCCCTCCTTTACAAAGGAATCATGCTGTGTAGCAAACAAAGTGACAGCCGCTTTTCCCCAGTTCCAGAGAGCATAGCCTCATTGTTCGAGATACTCCCCACACATACTTCAACCACTCCTGACATTTTAACTATTAATGGCTTGCTTACTCTCAGTTTCAATACCTTCTCTTCGGATCCCTTTGGGTTCCTTAACCTTGCTTATCTCCCTGGCTTCAGTCTCTGTTGGTGAACCCTCACCCACCTTCCTGATGAACATTACGCTTGACTCCCAGACCACCTATACTTCCTAGCGACCTGTGGCCCAGGTCCTCTCAGGCACCTCCACACACAGTGCTCACCGCCATGCCTCTGCCCCGCGGCGTCTGGACAAGCCTGTCAGCCAGCCAGCTGTCCCTGGGGAGGCAGCAGCGGCTCTTGCGGGGGCTGGAGCGCACATCTCTCCCTGACTCTTACCCCTTCCTCCCACGTGCAGCCCCTCACCACACTGTAATAATGCCCCTTATGTGTCATAACTATGTCATGACCCCCCTCCGGGCATGTGTTACCTCCTGGCTTCTGTCAGATTCCTGGCATTCTGTACAGAAGGTAGGTCAATGCATGCACCCAAGATGGGAATTAATTGTTAGACTTGTCATTCTTCAACGGCTTGGTTTGTATATTTGGGCTGGAGAAAGATGAGGTGAGAAGAGAAAGAAATCCCCTAGTATCCTGAAAACTCTAACGTCAGGCCTCAAGTGTTGTATATTATCTTAACATTCAACTCCCCAAGATTGTTCCCAGCTAAATGGATTCCCTCGTTCCTTTTTTCCCCCCAAATACGTTTATTTTATTTTTTCAGTGTTACAAGATTAATTGTTCATGCACCACACCCAGTGCTCCATGCAATATTGCCCTCCTCAATACCCACCACCAGGCTCGCCCAACCCCCCACCCCCTCCCCTCCAAAACCCTCAGTTTGCTGCTCAGAGTCCACAGTCTCTCATGGTTCATCGCCCCCTCCGATTTCCCCCCATTCACCCTTCCCTTCCTTCTCACAATGCCCTCCATGTTTTTCCTTTTTTTTTTTTAAAGATTTTATTTATTTATTTGACAGAGAGAGCGAGATCACAAGTAGGCGGAGAGGCAGGCAGAGAGAGAGGGGGAAATAGCCTCCCTGCTGAGCAGAGAGCCCAACGTGGAGCTCCATCCCAGGACCCTGAGATCATGACCTGAGCCGAAGGGAGAGGCTTTAACCCACTGAGTTAACCCTCAGTGGATTAACTTTAACCCTCTTTCTTTAATCAATAAACATTTTGCAATGATACAAACACCGTTAACTGAAAATGTTGCTTTAGTGTACTATTTGTACTTAGTACCTCACAATTTATATTTGAAAAGGCATCTGTATGATTCTTACATATGGAAATAGTAGCATCCCACTAAGGTGGCATCATAGGGAAGGGCTCCATTCCATGTAAAAGAAATTTCTGGATAAATGAAAATTACCTCATCAAAGACCAATCTTCCAAAACATTTCACCATTTTTTTAATCTTTAAAAAAAAACAACGAAGAAACAAAAGCAAAAAAGGGGCATCTGGGTGGCTCCGTCAGTTAAGTGTTTGCATTCAGCACAGGTCATGGTCCTGGGGTCCGGGGATCAAGCCCCACGTTGGGCTCTCTGCTCAGTGGGGAGCCTGCTTCTCCGTCTCTCTCCCCCTGCTGCTCTGCCTGCTTGTGATCTCTTTCTCTCTGTCAAATGAATAAATAAAATCTTTTTTTTAAAATTTCACCATTTTTTGATGGAACTCTTAATTTTTGAAATAATAATAAAATTAAACTCTTCAATACCTACATAAGTAGATTATCAATGGATATATTTCTAAAATATATGTAGATGCTTGCCTCCTTATATAATGGAAATCAAACGTAATTTGCTTTTCAATTCCAGCTCCAAAGCATCATTAAGAGTATCGGTTATTAAATGTTGTAATAATCCAGTTGTAATTTTGTTTCTTAGAATTTTTGTCACTCAATATTAGACTGCCAGATGATACGTCATGCTATTATTTTACTTGCTGACTTCTTCTAATTCACTGCTTCTAATCTGCTCCAGGGCAACAAACCACATAACCAAACTTGAGTTAGAAATATGCTTGTGCACCATTGGTGGGAATGTAAAATGGTGCAATTGCTATAGAAAATACTATTTCACTCCCCCCCCCCCATAGAAATAGAATTACCTAAGGGACACCAGGGTGGCTCAGTGGATTAAAGCCTCTGCCTTCTGCTTGGGTCATGATCTCAGGGTCCTGGGATCGAGCCCCTTATCGGGCTCTCTGCTCAGCAGGGAGCCTGCTTCCCCCTCTCTCTGCCTGCTTGTGATCTCTCTCTCTCTCTCTGTCAAATAAATAAAATCTTTAAAAAAAATAGAAATAAATAGAATTATCATATAATTCAGCAATTCCACTTCTCAATATATACCCCAAAGAATTGAAAGCAGGCTCTCAAAAAGATATTTGTACACTCATATTCATAACAGAACTATTCAGGATGGCTAAAAGGTGGAAGCAACCTTAGGGTCCATTGACAAATGAATGGATAGGATGCCTGGGTGGCCCAGTCGGTTAAGTGTCTGCCTTGAGCTCAGGCCATGATCCCAGGGTCCTAGGATGAAGCCTCATATGGGCCGCCTTGCTCAGCAGGGAACCTGCTTTTCCCTCTCCCTCTGAGGGAAAGGGGAAGGCCCACCCCCCTCCCGCCCCGCTTCTACATGCACTCTCTCTCTCAAGTAAATAAAATCTTCAAAACAAACAGAACGCACAAATGAATGGATAAACAAAATGTAGTGTATCCATATGATAGAATATTATTATAAGGATTTCCCCCCCCAGAGTCCTACATTGTCCCGGGCACAGTGATCATTCCCACCCAGGCCTTGACATGTGCCTAACAAAACCCACCCTTCACCCCCCCCTACTCTGTCCTCCAGTAAAATCCTTTGGAATCCCACATAGTGGCTCTTTTCTGTTCCCTCCTTCTTTTAGATCACAGAAGGGTCAAAAAAGAAGAGAAAGGAACTAGGGGAGATGGAGTAAGAAAAAAACCAGCTCAAAAGAAGGATCGGGGAGAGGACGGTAGCCCCTCACTTCCTGCTTTGCATCAAGCATGTGTGTGTGTATATATATTATTATCCCATTTTACAGACGAGAAAAATAGGGCTTATGGTAAGGACCCCTTTCCAAATGCTGAAAATGAGTGAAGTGAGAGAAACAAGAACAGTGTTATGAGTTCATTATTTTCAGATTATATCCTTCCTATTTGGGGAGGGATGAGAAAGAGGTTAAAAAAAAAAAGGAAGGAAATCCTGTTATATGCACAGCATGGATGAACCTTGAGGACACCATGTTAAGTAAAATAAGCCAGTCACAGAAAACAAATGCCATAGAGACAGGTTGGGGAGTTGGGGAGGAGGGAAAACAGGGAGTTGTTTAATGGATCAGAATTTGAGTTTTCAAGATGAAAAGAGTTCTAGAGATTGGTTGCACAGCAATGTGAAGATACTCAACACTATTCAACTGTATACTTGAAAATGGTTAAAATGGTGAATTTTATGTTATGTGTATTTTACAATTAAAAATAAAATTTATAAAAAGAGAAACACGCATTAATTCATTCAATAAGTATTTCTTTTGTGCCTACTGTAGGACCCTGCTCTTTGTGCCAGGGAAAAAGTGCTGGTTTTGTCCTTCATGGAGCTCACTTTCTATTATATAGTATATAATAGTATATATACCTCTGCAGTCTACTGACTGCATATATGGATAAACAAAATGTATATCCATATACATTTTGTATATATACCTCTATATATAGAGGTATATATACCTCTACTAAAGTGTATAATTTTAAGACATTGGTTTTAGAACATAAATGATTTCTCTACGAGATCTGCACCCTGACCTATTTGAATGAAGAATAATATATCTAAAGTTTAAATACCTTAATGCTAAAAGAATATGATGATTAAACTGTTGAAACTGACCTATCACCAACACCTTTTGGGTGTGTTTGCTTAGTTTTTCTTTCAGTTATATAGAATAAGGAATGGGATATGAGAGATTGAATATACAAATGGGCAACAGCCAGACCACGTATGAAAATAAAACATTTACCCACAACCTGCGGCAATGTGCCCAGGAAACCAACCTCTTATCTACAATAAACAACCCAGGAAGCCAGCTTGCTATAAATCAGACTTACAGGGAACAAGATTGCTATCTCTAGTGACAATGCAGGAAGTTAAACAATAACTTCTTTTTTTTTTTTTAAAGATTTTATTTATTTAACAGAGAGAGAGAGATCACAAGTAGGCAGAGAGAGAGGGAGAAGCAGGCTCTCTGCTGAGCAGAGAGCTCGATGCGGGGCTTGATCCCAGGACCCTGAGATCATGACCTGAGCCGAAGGCAGAGGCTTTAACCCACTGAGCCACCCAGGCGCCCCTAAACAATAACTTCTTTAACAATCAGCCTAAAATGGCCAGGACTTGATTAATGACTGATAGCTTCCCTAAATTTTGTCCCTGCTTCCAATTTAGGACCAACCAGTGAAAGCCAGGTAGGCACCCCTAACCAGTCACCTAGGATGCCCTGCTCCCAGGCAGCCTCCCCATGCCAACAGCCTCCAATCGGGCATTCCCAAAGCCTCCCCTTTGTGCACTTTATAAAGCTTTCCCACTCCTCTGTTGGCCTTTTGGTCCCTGCCAAAACACAAGGGACTGTGGCTGTCTCCCTATAGTGAGCACACAATAAATAGCTTTTGCTTTTCTCATTTTGTTGATCTTTGTTTATTTTCACAGATGTTTACTATATACTTGCAAACTGTGAGACAATCTGTTAAAACAGTTCATAACTCTCAAGACATCATTATTCCAGCTCCTGGGTTATTAGCAAGATGGCTAGTCCTGCCTCTCCGCTGGTTCCCAGCCTTCACGCAGGGTCGCCTGACATTAACCAGTCATCCAGCAGATGGCATGGTCACCACA